>JAVGWX010000011.1:22455738-23055738 GCA_036924085.1 Ariolimax columbianus | reverse complement strand
AAGACCCTTCTACACCTCCACTCAGTGATCCTGGATAACAGGCTGAAACAGAGCAGACTGGCTAAGGAGAAGGGCCGAAGAGGGAATGCTGTAAACTACGACACAACGCATTCCGTTCTCTGGACTACATTCTGCTAGTTAGGCCAGTGTCAGGGTTTGGTAGGGGGAGACTGAGAACGAACGAAGCCAAGCTAAGCCATATTCAGTATATGCAATACCTGAAATGAGATGGAACAACTTGTCTGCCTGCGGTCAGATGAAAATCCCCAACTACACATCTCCGAGCATAATTGTTGTGAAATTTGTGTTTCTCTGCCATGATTTATTTTCGCTTCTTGCACGCTAGCTTACATAAATACGTGTTAGGGATCAAGATGCTGAGCAGCGCATGAGCTGCAGTGGTCAGCGACCCATAGCTGACTGCTAGCGCCAGGGCCAGCGAACCATAGCTGCCAAGACCCTTCATCTCCACGCGGTGATCCTGGATAACAGGCTGCAACAGAGCAGTCTGGCTAAGGAGAAGGGATCGAAGAGGGAATGCTAACCCGGTACTAAAAAAATGATTGCTGAAGTCGGATGTATTGGACCGAAAGGTGCAAATGCAGCAGTCAAGCTGTAAACTACGACACAACGCATTCCGTTCTCTGGACTACATTCTGCTACGTAAGCTTGGTAGCGGTAGATTGAAAACGAACGAAGCCAAGCCAATACGTGTTAACCAGCTTTATCTATCTAGTTATAAGGGGAACTGATACGCTAGTCCGGCCAGGTACAACATAATGGTCAGAGTCCGGAGTAATTTTCTAACCAAGACGACACTTCTATTCCATGCCGGGCTGCCTGGAAACATGTTATTTTCAGGTAATTTGGCTAACGAGCTGCGGATCGACGTTATCCCCGTAGTAGTGAGCGTCACGCAGATGAAGCCGAGCATAGCGCAACAGCATGGAGGACTCCGGTCCGCCTTCAATAAACTTGCTCGGGATGCGAAGAAAGATACTGGAACATACCACTTAAGATTTTTCAGGGCACACAAAAGAGAAAACTTGTTGATCCTTGGCTTTCAAAAACATGTTTGTCTACGTGTCAAGTTTTCTTCATTTGTGTTATTTTTTCCTGATGAAGGCATTGTATGCGAAACGCAGGTTTCGTTTTATTTCTGTCCCGTTGCTGTATGGGAGCACACACGTTTGTTGTTATTATCGGAAACAAGTCAATTAATTTTCTTTAAACCACTTTTATAGGTACACACTTTTATTACTTCTTCGCCACTCTTCCTCTGCTTCGCCGCTCTTCTTCCTTTTCGCCGCTCTTCTTCTTCTTCTCCGCTCTCCTTCTTCTCCTCTCTTCTTCTTCTCCTCTCTGCTTCTTCTCCGCTCTCCTTCTTCTCCTCTCTTCTTCTTCTCCTCTCTGCTTCTTCTCCGCTCTTCTTCTTCTCCTCTCTCCTTCTTCTCCTCTCTTCTTCTTCTCCGCTCTCCTTCTCCTCTCTCCTTCTTCTCCTCTCTCCTTCTTCTCCTCTCTCCTTCTTCTCAGCTCTCCTTCTCCTCTCTCCTTCTTCTCCTCTCTTCTTCTTCTCCTCTCCTTCTTCTCCTCTCTTCTTCTTCTCCGCTCTTCTTCTTCTCCTCTCTCCTTCTTCTCCTCTCTTCTTCTTCTCCTCTCTTCTTTCCCTCTCTTCTTCTCCTCTCTCCTTCTCCTCTCTCCTTCTTCTCCTCTCTCCTTCTTCTCCTCTCTCCTTCTTCTCCTCTCTCCTTCTTCTCCTCTCTCCTTCTTCTCCTCTCTTCTTCTTCTCCTCTCTCCTCCTCTCTCCTTCTTCTCCTCTCTCCTTCTTCTCCTCTCTTCTTCTTCTCCTCTCTCCTTCTCCTCTCTCCTTCTTCTCCTCTCTCCTTCTTCTCCTCTCTTCTTCTTCTCCTCTCTCCTTCTTCTCCTCTCTCCTTCTTCTCCTCTCTCCTTCTTCTCCTCTCTCCTTCTTCTCCTCTCTCCTTCTTCTCCTCTCATCTTCTTCTCCGCTCTTCTTCTCCGCTCTTCTTCTTCTCCGCTCTTCTTCTTCTCCTCTCTTCTTCTTCTCCTCTCTCCTTCTTCTCCTCTCTCCTTCTTCTCCTCTCTCCTTCTTCTCCTCTCTTCTTCTTCTCCTCTCTTCTTCTTCTCCGCTCTTCTTCTTCTCCGCTCTTCTTCTTCTCCGCTCTTCTTCTTCTCCGCTCTTCTTCTTCTCCGCTCTTCTTCTTCTTCTTCGCTCTTCTTCTTCTTCTCCTCTCTTCTTCTTCTCTGCTCTTCTTCTTCTCCGCTCTTCTTCTTCTCCGCTCTTCTTCTTCTCCGCTCTTCTTCTTCTCCTCTCTTCTTCTTCTCCGCTCTTCTTCTTCTCCTCTCTTCTTCTTCTCCGCTCTTCTTCTTCTCCGTTCTTCTTCTTCTCCTCTCTTCTTCTTCTCCTCTCTTCTTCTTCTCCTCTCTTCTTCTTCTCCTCTCTTCTTCTTCTCCTCTCTTCTTCTTCTCTGCTCTTCTTCTTCTCTGCTCTTCTTCTTCTCTGCTCTTCTTCTTCTCCGCTCTTCTTCTCCTCTCTTCTTCTTCTCCTCTCTTCTTCTTCTCCTCTCTTCTTCTTCTCCTCTCTTTTTCTTCTCCTCTCTTCTTCTTCTTCTCCGCTCTTCTTCTTCTCCGCTCTTCTTCTTCTCCTCTCTTCTTCTTCTCCGCTCTTCTTCTTCTCCTCTCTTCTTCTTCTCCGCTCTTCTTCTCCTCCTCTCTTCTTCTTCTCCTCTCTTCTTCTTCTCCGCTCTTCTTCTTCTCCGCTCTTCTTCTCCTCTCTTCTTCTTCTCCTCTCTCCTTCTTCTCCTCTCTTCTTATTCTCCGCTCTTCTTCTTCTCCGCTCTTCTTCTCCTCTCTTCTTCTTCTCCTCTCTTCTTCTTCTCCGCTCTTCTTCTCCGCTCTTCTTCTCCTCTCTTCTTCTTCTCCTCTCTTCTTCTTCTCCGCTCTTCTTCTCCGCTCTTCTTCTCCGCTCTTCTTCTTCTCCGCTCTTCTTCTTCTCCTCTCTTCTTCTTCTCCTCTCTTCTTCTTCTCCGCTCTTCTTCTTCTCCGCTCTTCTTATTCTCCGCTCTTCTTCTTCAACTCTCTTCTTTTTTCTTCTTCTTGGTCATCTTTTTTTTTTGTCATCTCACTTTCTACCTGACTGTTGCCCAGTGTCGCTGTATGCATTTGTCTTTCGTGACCCGAGTGACATTTCCCCCCATCTTACGACAGGTCTCGTTTACGCTGTCTATCCATGTTTTTCTCGGTCTACCTCTAGTCCTTCTTCCTGATGTTCTCCTGTAGAAGGTTGCATGAACAACGTGGTCTCGTTGCATCCTCACATTTTGGTCAACCAAATTCATTCTTTGTTTCACGATGTAGGCAGAGAATTGTTCCAACCTTCTCTCGAATATTCCTATTGGCGATTCTGTCTCTTCAGGTGTTGTTATTGACTTTTCGTAGTCACCGCATTTCGCAGGTTGCTAACTTTCGTTCCTGTGCCTTATTCAATGCATATGTCTGGCGCTGGTAGGACATGGTAGGTATGAAGATACTAGTTATCATCTGGTTTTTGTATACTACATGTTCTGTGTGTTTTTGGGACTACCTGAGTGCAAATCTGACAGGTTACACTACTGGAATATGTGTACACAATTTCAGTTCTCTAGCTTATGGGGAAGTTTGTAAAAATAGGAGAAATAGAAGTCCACGCAAACGGACAAGGCCCATGTCTAGTTAAATAAAAGCTTGTTGAAGTGCGCACAATGAGTAAGATTGCTTTTGTGTGCACCTGAAAAGGGCGTTAAGTGGCGGGTTGCAGTAGAATGTCCTCACATTCCAAGCGTGCTGGTGAAGGTGGACTGGGGTCCTCCAAGCTGCTGTGTTATGCTTGGCTTCATCTGCTTGTCGCTAACTAATACAGTGATCACGTCGGTTACCCAGCTCGCTAACCAGGCTGCATGAAAACAGCCCGTTTCCAGGGAAAACTACGAGGAAGTCGAGATGGGGATCTTGGCCAATAGATGTGTCCTGACCCTGTCTAACACAGTCTGATCAGTATGTTTTGCCTTGACCAAACGTTAGTCTCCACTCTCTCAAATAAAAGCTTGTAACAAGAATATAAAAATGCGATAAAGGCTACTTTAGGAGGAAGATTTTTAATGCGAATGCAAATGATGTTAACTAACGTCAAATGAATATGGCATTACGAAAAGAAAACCAGAGGATGAGAGAAAGAGAATGAAATGAACACGATTTTTGAGGAGGATGAGAATAGCCTTGTCGGATAGTTCACAAATGTGAAATCCGTTAAAAGATTGTAATTCTAGTGAAGATTTGCGTTAGAGAAATGTTAATAACGCAGCAGAGGAGAAACAAACGGGCGGTTCATTTAGTGTATGATAACGATGCTGAGTGCATTGTCCAGTCACGCATGTTAAATGATTGATCCCTTTGGAAAGATTTCTTGTGTTTTCGTTTTCTAGGCCTTTTCCGGAAACAAATTCACTTTTAGAATGTCGTTAATCTTTCCCAGTCCTTTGAGGTCTTTAGAAAGATGGATAGTGGGTGCTTGAATTATACCATGGCATCAAAGCAACACGTCAACCACATTACAATCGTACTGCAGTACATCATTGGCTCTTTCCGTCCTGTCAGACGATAGTAAGTTGTGCTGTGGAAAAAGGGGGTGTAAGGTTGTCTGAGCAAGTCTTTCCATTTGAACCCATCCACTGGTTCATCAGTCATAAGACTGGTTGTAAGGTTGTCTGTGCATGTCTCTTCATTGGACCGTATCCACTGGCTCATCAGTCTTAAGACTGGTTGTTAGGTTGTCTGTGCATGTCTCTTCATTGGACCGTATCCACTGGCTCATCAGTCTTAACACTGGTTGTAAGGTTGTCTGTGCATGTCTCTTCATTGGACCGTATCCACTGGCTCATCAGTCTTAACACTGGTTGTTAGGTTGTCTGTGCATGTTTCTTCATTAGACCGTATCCACTGGTTCACTAGTCCTAAGACTGGTTGTAAGGGTCTCCCTGACCCCAAACGTGTATATATGCGTTCTCTGGCAATTCCCTAACCTCAAACACATGTTTATATATACGATCTCGCTTATCCCTGACCCCAAACATGTGTATATATGCGTTCTCTGGCAATTCCCTAACCTCAAACACATGTTTATATATACGATCTCGCTTATCCCTGACCCCAAACATGTGTATATATGCGTTCTCTGGCAATTCCCTGACCTCAAACACATGTTTATATATATGATCTCGCTTCTCCCTGACCCCAAACATGTGTATATATGCGATCTCTATATGTATTGACTTTTTACGAACTTAAAATAAACTTTGATGACACTTGTCATGTTGCGTCTCTTTGTTTCTTGTTTTTTTCTTAAATATTCTACTTTCTCTGTTAATAATTCTGCTTCTCCTGATCTCTGGGAAAACTTGCTATTCCCTTATTCGTTTCGACGATCAGTCGAGACGACGGGAAGTAACTCGGGATGCAGACACTCGGGTTACATCTACCTTGAGATCACGGGTCGTTTGTAACTTGCAAAATTCGATCACCTGCCATTTCTGTTCCATCGCTTTGAAAAGAGAGAGCCGTACCTCTCATCTACAGCGACCGACTCCTTTAAGTAAGGCCGTCAAATCCTTTTTTCGTGCTTTTCCAGTGGTAGTTCTGTAACAATTTAATTTACATGATGCGCATACTAGCCATATGCACAAGTCTCTTTAGCTACCTTTTACGGCATGCATTAAGGTACAGTAGTCCTATTAGTTCCTACACAACAAAGTGCGCACATGGGTAAACTTTTCGATTCACTGCGTCGCATTTAGGAAATAGTTTCTACAGGTTGTACGGACCACTAAAATATTGCCGATGTCTTTTGAATAAAAAGCAGTCTCAATCATTCATCAATTTGTTTAAATTGCAGGTAAGAAGACATCTCCCCACCCATCCCTAGGATTAGTGTCTCTACTGCTGTCACAGCTTACAGAACAGCTGCCACATCTGGTGTCAAGTTTGAATGATAGCAGTCTGTCTTACCTTTGCCAGGTAACTATAATAATAACACATCCACTCCTCTCTCCATGTCTGAACACATCCACTCCTCTCTCCATGTCTGAACACATCCACTCCTCTCTCCATCTCCAAACACATCCACTCCTCTCTCCATGTCTGAACACATCCACTCCTCTCTCCATCTCCAAACACATCCACTCCTCTCTCCATCTCCAAACACATCCACTCCTCTCTCCATTTCTGAACACATCCACTCCTCTCTCCATCTCCAAACACATCCACTCCTCTCTCCATCTCCAAACACATCCACTCCTCTCTCTATCTTCAAACACATCCACTCCTCTCTCCATGTCTGAACACATCCACTCCTCTCTCCATCTCCAAACACATCCACTTCTCTCTCCATGTCTGAACACATCCACTCCTCTCTCCATCTCCAAACACATCCACTCCTCTCTCCATGTCTGAACACATCCACTCCTCTCTCCATCTCCAAACACATCCACTCCTCTCTCCATCTCCAAACACACCCACTCCTCTCTCCATTTCTGAACACATCCACTCCTCTCTCCATCTCCAAACACATCCACTCCTCTCTCCATGTCTGAACACATCCACTCCTCTCTCCATCTCCAAACACATCCACTTCTCTCTCCATCTCCAAACACATCCACTTCTCTCTCCATGTCTGAACACATCCACCACTCTAACATGTCTGAACACATCCACTCCTCTCTCCATCTCCAAACACATCCACTCCTCTCTCCATCTCCAAACACATCCACTCCTCTCTCCATCTCCAAACACATCCACTCCTCTCTCCATCTCCAAACACATCCACTTCTCTCTCCATTTCCAAACACATCCACTCCTCTCTCCATCTCCAAACACATCCACTCCTCTCTCCATCTCCAAACACATCCACTCCTCTCTCCATCTCCAAACACATCCACTCCTCTCTCCATGTCTGAACACATCCACTCCTCTCTCCATCTCCAAACACATCCACTCCTCTCTCCATCTCCAAACACATCCACTCCTCTCTCCATGTCTGAACACATCCACCCCTCTCTCCATGTCTGAACACATCCTCTCCTCTCTCCATCTCCAAACACATCCACTCCTCTCTCCATCTCCAAACACATCCACTCCTCTCTCCATCTCCAAACACATCCACTCCTCTCTCCATCTCCAAACACATCCACTTCTCTCTCCATGTCTGAACACATCCACTCCTCTCTCCATCTCCAAACACATCCACTTCTCTCTCCATCTCCAAACACATCCACTCCTCTCTCCATCTCCAAACACATCCACTCCTCTCTCCATCTCCAAACACATCCACTCCTCTCTCCATGTCTGAACACATCCACTCCTCTCTCCATGTCTGAACACATCCACCCCCCCCCTCTCCATCTCCAAACACATCCACTCCTCTCTCCATCTCCAAACATATCCACTCCTCTCTCCATGTCTGAACACATCCACTCCTCTCTCCATCTCCAAACACATCCACTCCTCTCTCCATCTCCAAACACATCCACTCCTCTCTCCATCTCCAAACACATCCACTCCTCTCTCCATCTCCAAACACATCCACTTCTCTCTCCATCTCCAAACACATCCACTCCTCTCTCTATCTCCAAACACATCCACTCCTCTCTCCATGTCTGAACACATCCACTCCTCTCTCCATGTCTGAACACATCCACTCCTCTCTCCATCTCCAAACACATCCACTCCTCTCTCCATCTCCAAACACATCCACTCCTCTCTCCATCTCCAAACACATCCACTCCTCTCTCCATCTCCAAACACATCCACTTCTCTCTCCATCTCCAAACACATCCACTCCTCTCTCTATCTCCAAACACATCCACTCCTCTCTCCATGTCTGAACACATCCACTCCTCTCTCCATGTCTGAACACATCCACTCCTCTCTCCATCTCCAAACACATCCACTCCTCTCTCCATCTCCAAACACATCCACTCCTCTCTCCATCTCCAAACACATCCACTCCTCTCTCCATCTCCAAACACATCCACTTCTCTCTCCATCTCCAAACACATCCACTCCTCTCTCTATCTCCAAACACATCCACTCCTCTCTCCATGTCTGAACACATCCACTCCTCTCTCCATGTCTGAACACATCCACTCCTCTCTCCATCTCCAAACACATCCACTCCTCTCTCCATCTCCAAACACATCCACTCCTCTCTCCATCTCCAAACACATCCACTCCTCTCTCCATGTCTGAACACATCCACTCCTCTCTCCATCTCCAAACACATCCACTCCTCTCTCCATGCTTGAACATATAATGACAAACAACAGACAAGTTTCTTTGTATGTGAACAACAAACAAAGCATGTGCGTTTTACACCAAATAAAAATAGATAAACTGCAGGAGTAATGATGTTCTTACATCTAAACTATTACAGATAAATATAAGAACTTCCCCGACTGGTCGGCAGGGGTCTTTGTGTATAATACAAACAATAATAGCACCACTGCCCCACAGAGAGTATGTGGTAAGAGGCGGCTAACGGTGTAACATGGCACAACACCGGCCATGGTTAGGTGGTTTAATAAGAGCATCATAGATGGTGCCTAACAGGCTGCGGGTCTAGTTTGCTCCAGTGTTTGAATCTATTAAGATTTGCTCGCACATCGGCTAACCACCCTCCGTAAGCGCAATTACAACGCAGCGGAGTGTTAAGCTGCTCGAGCCTAGCCCGCTAAGCAGAAAACCCTTCTCCCGGCTACATCCATCTAACCGCAGAACTGGGACCTGCACAAGAGCATCTGCCCCTGTAGAAGTACAGGTCGACTAAGAACTAAGAATAAGGAAAGAAACAGATGGACAAGAAACTGTTGGTCTTGATCTGGGTTTGCCATCAAAAGAACAGAGAACCGTTAGATCCAGCCTTCTCTGCTGATACACTTGGTATTATCTGGACCTGAATAATAAATGAACCAATGGTGCTCTCTTCTCAGGAATCCAACCAATCAAACAAATGCAGCTTCTGATAACTACATTGCCATATCTCTGGAGAAAAGAATTTCTTATGAAAATTGATTGAACTTTTTGAATATCAGTTTGCATTTTGCGTTGTGCAATCGAATCTGTAAACATGCTTTCCTAGTTATTTCAAATGCAATCTTACAAAATGGTTGTAGGCGTTGCAAATTCTTCACTAACTAAAATATATGAAAGGTGTCCTTGAGGATGGGCACGGCATCTGTGGCAGGTGTAAGACCAGTGCTCCTTACCAAGCATGTTGTAAGGAACTAAAAGTGGCCATAATTAGGGTTCAATCAATTAATCAAAACTTGTCAGCTCCCTGTCGAGTAAATATCTTTAAAAAAATAGACGCCACGTCCTGTGCCATCTGTTCCAGTTCTATCCATACCTTCCACGTTTCCTTTTGGAGATTTTCCGAGACGAACACGTACAGGTATTATGTGATAAAGTGATATTTTCTCTGCATCTTAACTGGTTTAGAAGACTGTATACATAGTCCTTATACAACCAGTTTCTTAGAGGGTGGCTTAAACGATGTGCGAGTCCATCTTAATAGACTCAAACACTAGAGCTAAGTAGACACCGCAGCCAATTAGGCACCATCTATAGCTGCTCTTAACAAATGACCTGGGGAAAGGTACAAATAACTTGGATAGTTTTTTTAACTTGAATTTTGCCTGGGCAGCGGCCTTTAAACCTACTCTTTTCAATTTCCAACTGCCAAGGAATTGTTAACGTGCTCTACACTGAACACATGAGTTCGATCTCACTACCCAGAGATCATGGGAATTTTTACCAGAAGATCAACATAAAAAAAATCCAAGTCTCTACCATGATCCGAACCAGTGACCTCCGGCACCCAAGGCGGGCACATTACCTCGTCCACTGTCCCCTCTCTTGACAGAGGGCTTCCTCCTGTCTCTGGATGGTTGACATAAATTTCATTTTAGTTGTCCATACTTTTTAAGTTTTTGTGACTTGTGAAATGTGTACAGGATGAGTTAAATCACTCCATGCACAGCCATCCTTAATCGTCTCAACATGCGTTGCAAATTTACAATTTAAACAATCTCTCTTAAACTAAAAAGATTGTGTTTACAAGGTGGTCAACATCGTCTGACATAGATGCCACAGTTAATCGTCAGTATTCAATGTTGCGAGAGTGCACATGCACAATGTTCTATTCTTTATTCGTATGGTCTGCGTCTTGGTTATGGTTATCATTTGTTTCAATTTTTTTGTACATTCTTGTTATGGGACTACCTTTCCTTTAATCTTTTAACGATTTTATCATTCCTTTAATTAGAAAGATTCAGGAAACAAGTTGATGTCATCATAAGAAAAGAACAGGCTGGCTTTAGACGAACGTGTTCTTGCATTGATAACATTTTCACACTCAGAACTATCATAGAAGAATCAGTAGAAATGCAATCCTCACTGATCATCAACTTCATTGACTTCCAGAAGGCCTTTGACAGTCTACACCGTCCAACATTATGGACAATTCTGAAGAATTATGGCTTACTCTCAATATACATAAATATTATCAAGGCCTTTTGTAAAACAATGTTGTATTTCATCAACTCTCCTATTTGTCATAGCTATAGATTGGATTATGAAACACTATGCCGATAAGCATTTAGGCATAGAATGGGCAGATAACAAGACCTCAGAAGATCTTGATTTTGCAGATGACCTAGCACTACTAAATACCACTAATGACAAAATCACAAGAAAATATAGATAGACTATGCCAATTGTCAGAACAGATATGACTTCAAGTAAACACCTCAAAGAGAAAAATCATGGCTTCCACAATCACAACGGTTGATATCAACCTTCAGGGGAAACCTACAAAATGTCTAACACTACACATACCTAGGAAGCATAATGACACAAGATAGAGATGCCACGAACAAAATTTCCACTAGAATTGCTTTGGCCTTTAATCAGTTCACTAACATCTGGAAATCAACGACACTGAGCAAACATACCAAGCTCAGACTATTTAACTCAGTTGTCAGTGCTGACATATGGATGTGAAAGCTGGAAGACAACAAAAGCACTGGAAAACAAACTATATCTTTGAAACAGAAAAAACAATCACCCGAGAGGGCTTAACTATGGGCCTCAGCACCATACAAGATCTGAAAACAGTGGAGAATAGTAACAAACGATCGTAATTTATGTTACAATGCAATTGCTAAAGTTTGAGCGTTGTTGATATTAAATAAATTAATCAATTTAAAAATGGAAATATTACCACCAGCAGGGAAGTAATTAATAAATGACAAGGGGCAGGTAACTTAGCAGTTAAGATGCCAGTCTCTCGACCAAGAGGACATAGTTGCATAACCTTTGCAGGGCATAATTTTGTTCTTATTAGGGTAAAATACAAAACTTAGTCTATACTCTGCTGCAACTGCATGGACAAGTGACATTTATTTTTTAGGATTATAAATCCCAATGTCGTTCAAGAAATTATAATAAATTGTCGTGATAATTATTATGAAAAAAGAAAGAAAGAAATAGAAAATTAAATTAATTTTACCGTAGTTAATGATTGATCAAACATGGGCCATGTCCAAGGCATGAGTGAGTAAAATCATCACCTGCGAAATGAGATGTCTGAATGGCCAAAGGCATCTCTAATAGAGACAGATTGAGGCACGATGATATTCGCAAAAGGATCGATGTAATCTAATGTGCTAAATACACGTCCAGGCATAAACTGCACTGACTCAGTCATCTCATGAGAACGTCCAATGAACAGCATTACCTTTATCCTTCCCCTGCCCAGCGGACTGGATTCTGGGCAAGAGGGCGACAGGGGGAAAGGTGGATGGACAACGCAAAGACAATTTTCCAGTGACACAGGTTGAAGCCCTCAAAAGCCAACGCATATGTCAAAGGAGAGGCAACTTAGGCTCCCCACGACGCACGTTAGAGTACAAGGGGGCCGGTAACGAACTAATGATTGGTCATCAATTAATACCTTTTCATTCTCCTGTGGAGCATAGACTTTGAACATATACATGTCAAGCCATCACACGCTTACCGTTCCATATTTGTTTTTGTGGCTTAAAGTTTCTACATTTGGGGCTAACCAGCACCATGTCTAACCCTCCCCAGTCACATCTTGTGTCACTACCTGGCACGTTACAGTGTTGTTATTCTTTGCTTTCTTTCGGGGCCCAGATACCACTCATTGTTGGTGAACAAAGGTAAAGAATATTGCTTGCTACACTTAGTATATTTCATTGATCTACTGTCCTGGTCTTCTGGGCACCGAAAGAGCTGACATCTTTGCTTCACGAGCTCACTTCATAGACACCTTAGTGATGGATAAGAGTGACATTTTGAGATCAATCAATGACCGTCTGTTGGATGAGGACACCGAAATAGATGAATCTGCAACCCACCGACTGCAAAGTTTCGACATCAAGTGAGGTTCGAGCGGAGTGGGGCGCATGAGAGGACAGAGCAGGAGAGTGTACAACCAGCGAGCTACAGGGGGCCATCAGCACCCAGACCTTGCATCATTTGCTGAGAGCAGGGATGGTGTGGGCTAGTAGTTGAGTGACACGGCTCTCAACCCGAAGGTGCTGGGTTCGCTTCCTGATCACACCACCGGCCGTTACCTTGGAAAGCAAACCCTTAGAAAATGCAGCAGGAAGCAGGCCCTTAGAAAATGCAGGAGGAAACAGACCCTTACATAAAATGCATGCCGGAGCCAGATGCACTGGGCAGACAGGTGCAAATAAAAACATTGCAACGCACACTGGATGGATAACCGCCTTGGCAAACGCAAACAAAAAAATTTGCTGAGAGAGCGAGAGATAGACTGCACCTATGGGTATGCGTGGAGTGCAGTGACGTCGATTCTAAGAAATAGAAATTTGTGTTTAATAGTTGAAATTTAGATGGCACCATTCTGTACATTACTTCTGTTCTGTTAACAGGAACCTTACAACCTGCTATGGATTTCCAGGCTAGCAGATATTGCTCTGACCTGGCAAACTGTACACAAGGATGTCTTTATTGCCCACTTGGCTCTTCACTGGCATTGGATGGAAGACAAGATTGGCTGTTTACTGAGTCACAGCCAGGCGTGAGTAATGAATTGTACACAAATGTTGCGTGTATTTAATCTAGGGCATGGGTTCTTAATCTTTTCGTTACAGTGGACCCCCTTTAACTATCGTTTGTTGCAGCGGCCCCAAAAATATTCCATGAATGAAAAATGTTCAAATGAAACCAGACCACAACTGCAGTGCAACAAGTGAACATACGTATAATGCGCAGATTGATGTCAATTTAAACATCGTTGCCCAGTTCTTTACTGTTGTCTTTGACACACTTTTGTCACCATTCACTGCCTGCATTCTGCGATGAATGTCAAATAGTCGATACCCTTCAGATGTTAGAAACCACATCACCGCTTGCTGATCAACTCTAGACGGATTCCGTATCACACTCGCCATGTTTTCAACGGTCTGCCGAGGAAACTATGAGTCGGAGGATAATGAAATTGTGCAAACTTGACGGTTGGTATGTGCTGTTTACACCAGAAGTGACATCATCATACGCATAGTACATATGCTCACTTGTTGCAGTTAGGTCCGATTTCATTTAAACATGCATCGTAGATAGTTCAACATTTAATGACTTAGCACAAATATTTGTTGAAAACATATGCTCCACATTGAGCCACACAGGATTTGATTGATTTCTGTTCACCCTGTTTACTAATCACATAGTTTGAAGCCATCTTGATACCATTTGTTCAACTTTTGCACACAGTCAAAGCCCAAAACTGGCCATGATGGTTCAAGAAGTGAAGAGACATCTGGGCGGAGCAGACAAATCTATCAAACTGCATGTCAAATTTTGGTCTGCTATTGGCCACCCAAGACCTTTCACTTGCGAGAAGGAGGCAGTGCTGGCCCAAGCCTTGACCAGGGTCATAACCACTTTAACGCTAAGCAACCCCGACTCACAGACAGCTTTGAGAAAGAAAGTAGAGATCCTGACAAGGTCAGGGTTGTCATGCCACGGCCAAGTCTGGGAGATCATGACTATGCTTGCTAGCGGTGAACATGAGAATGCCGAGAAAGGTACATTTCAAAATAATTTAAAGATCTTTTTGTAATTTATTTCTTTATATATAAATTGTGTAAATGATTCATTATCATAGGTGTCTCAGTCTCTGTATACCATGTGCGTGGGCGCCCTGTGAGTAGCATCTCCTGGGCACTGAATATGGAGATGATGGACTGCTGAAACCACAGGATCCTCCCTCACTGGTGTAATCCAAAGGAATGCAAAGCATGACAAAGCCTCTCCTTTCCAGGTGTAGAGACCGCCGCTGGATTCACTGTTCGGCTTGTGGGACAGGAGTTTCCATGCCGATGGCATCTCCTACATTATTGTTCCCCCAGCAGCACCTTCATGAGGACCCTATGTTTTTTACAGAACCAGTCGTATACACCTTTATAAAAGTGCCAGCTGTGTACACACCCTTATGAGAGTACCTCTTATGAGAATGCCAGCTGTGTGCACCTTTATAAAAGTGCCAGCTGTGCACAACTTTATAAAAGTGCCAGTTGTATATACACCCTTATGAAATCGTTGATCATCATCTCTTTGAGTGCTCATCGCTCAACGATTTTAGGAAAATACTTTTTTCTCCAAGGCCAGATTAATGGAACACTTTGTACGGCACTAATAGCTGTCCATCGTTGTCGATGAGGACCGCCGACATCATCCTTGTCACAGATTTCCCTGTTGGGTGTGGGTGCGCATGTGGCTGAACAGGCCAATGCGAGCACGAAAACATCTGCTACATATCGGGCACACGAGGTTTGTAGAAGGGGATGGTGTTCCCGCTGCTCGGGATTTCCGCGTCTCGCGTCTGTTCTGGGCTTTCACAACACGGTCATCTTCACCGGCAGCTACACCCGATTTGACTGCACTTCTCCAGTCAGATCTGTTTTTCGCAAGACATTCCCAGGTGTCGAAGTCTATCTGGCAACTTTTTAGTGAGTCCTTCAGACCGTCTTTAAATCGTTTCTTTGGGCGCCCTCTCTCGCGCCATCCCTCTCTCAGCTCGCCGTAGAGAAGCTTCTTTGGGAGCCGCTCGTCTGACATACGGACGAGGTGTCCGGCCCATCCTAGTCGTGCTTTTTTTAGCAGTGCATGTATGCTGGGCATGTTAGCCCTCAAGAGAACCTCGATGTCAGTGACACGATCTTGCCATCGGATGTGGAATATTCGCCTCAGGCAACCTGTGTGGAAGTGGTTTAACCTCCTTGCATGTCCAGAGTATACAGTCCAGCTTTCGCAAGCGTATAGTAGGGTTGGAATGATGGTTGCACGGTAGACTTTCAATTTGGTCTTGACGCTGATGCCACGACGTGCCCAGACCATCGAGCGCATTCTACCAAAGGCTGTGCTGGCCTTTGCTATTCTGCTTGCCACCTCATCGTCTATTCTGACAGATCTCGACAGCGTGCTGCCCAGATATGTGAATTTGTCTACGGCATTCAATGTCTGCCCACTGACTGTAGTCTCTGGTTTTGTGTACGGCATGCCTGGTGCTGGTTGGTACATGACCTCTGTTTTTTTGGCATTTATGGTCAGGCCAAAATTTTTGCATGCGGCAGAGAACTGGTCCATTCCAACCTGCATGTTCAGTTCTGAGTTGCTCATTAGAGCACAGTCGTCAGCACTAGACAACTGATAAATACGTGCAGATACCATTTCATGGCATTGGGCTGAAGGGAGAGAGCCTGAATGCTGCTGGATCCGTAACAACAACAACAACACCAAAAGACACATAGCACCTATATGTCTGTCTAAAATGCAGTGATGTAGGCTCTTATTAAGATAACTTCTTCCTACTTCTCATTGCCCCAACAAGACGAGCTGCTCATGCTTGTATTCATGTATTCTATCTGTGGTATTGTTTCTAGCTGTAGGCTACTCCACACTGCAGGTTTTTGATCTGTGCGTTTATAGGGATAGGAAATGTTAGGAGTTAGAGTTTTCTGCCATATGATGATTACACCAGACTTTTATGGGGCTAATTCTCGTCACACATTTGACCCTCCCAGAAACCACTTGGACTATATTGACTACCAGTTCTGTCTCAGATCACTCTATTTAACCAACTTTTGTCAACAATCAATCTTGATTGCCATATATTTTCAATCACTGTTAAATATGTTCATGTTATCGAATAGGCTGTGGTGGTACTGGCAGAGAAAATCTTGCTAAAAGTGTCTAAATAGGGCATTGCTTAGGGCTAGCAATCTTATAAAATAAATTGCTACAGGTGCCAGAGTTCACGGGGTGCTTTGATACAGGCTTCCTTTAAGGGAGTCAACTACAGTGGTCACCATTGTGTCCTGTGAAGCAGAAAGAAAACAACAAATGATGTTATAAAATTAGTGTACCACTGCGTGTATGTGTTCTTATTAGGCGCTGTTTTATAAGGAAAATAGGAAGTGAATCCCCCACAGTACCGGCCGTTACCCCGGGGAAGCAAATCCAAATGCAGGAGGAAGCAGACCCTTACATAAAATGCATGCTGAAGTGGGAAGCACTGGGCCGACAGGCATAAAATAAAAACCACAGTGCAACCCACATTGCCTTGGGGAATAGAGAAATAAGGCGAACTAAAAAAACAAAAAAAACAAACAAACATGGGATCAAGATGCTGAACAGTGCTTGAGCTGCAGCGGTCAGTGACCCATAGCTGACTGCTAGCGTCAGGGCCAGCGAACCAGGGCTGCCAAGAACTTTCTCCACCTCTACACAGTGATTCTGAATAACAGGTTGCAACAGAGTAGACTGGTTAAGGAGAAGGGATTGAAGAGGGAAGGCTAACCTGTTACTAAAACATGCCTGCTGAAGTCAGATGCGTCGGACTGAAAAGTGCAAATATCACAGTCAAGCTGTAAACTATAACACAACACATTTCGTTCTCCGAGCAACATCTTGCTACATGCAAACCCTTTTTCAGAGCTTGGTAGCGGGAGATTGAGAAGAAGAAGAATAATATGAAACATGCTGAATTCAAAGGCAGAGGTCTTGAAAAAAAAACTGCAACAAGTTCAAATTGCAGATGAAAACACAGACAGACAAGTGGTAATCTCCACAGATGGGTTGTCATTGGTAGCAGCACTGGAAAGCCACAAAAAAAAAATTACAGATCTAAAGGAACGAAGAGTAATTCTCTGTGAAATATGTTACCTGTTCAAAGGATGTGTCATACAGTGGATTCCATCTCATTAAAACATTCTTGGCAATGAGGAGGCTGATAGACTGTCAAGGGAAGGTGGAAAGCTGCCTCAATCTGATACAGGTATAACTTATGAAGAGGCTGAGAGGTTTACCGGGTGTAGATACAGTAGCAAGTGGGATGCAGAGTACACAGGTCGACATCCAAGTGATGTATGTTACTAGCTCTACAGAAGTGACTGCTTGTCACTACTTTCTTACGCAGAAATATGGACACTGAATAACAAGTTAGTAAAGAGTATTGAAGCCTTTGAAATATGGGTATATAGAAGATTAAGTCGCACTTCTTAGAAAGAGAAGAAAACAAATGTGGAGGTATTGAAAATGTTGAGGGAAGGGGAAAAGAGTATTAATGACTGAAATCACGGTTAGACAGTTAAGATATTTTTATATAATAAGACATTCCTCTTTGTAGGGTAGGGTGGAAGGCAGGCGTTTAAGAGGTAGACACCGTTATAAGTAGGTCGATAACATCAGGAAATGGACTGGAAAAAGTCTGTTAGATTGCACCATTACGGCAAGAGATAGATTACACTGAAGATCCATTGCAGTCGACCTTCGATGCGTAGATGACACTTAAACTGAACAGAAGGAACAGTTAGTAATCTTTAGACTCTGCACAGGCCAGAAGAGACTGAGATATTATCTTTTCAACAAACTAAGGATAGGAAATACTGATGATTGTGTTTGTAATATTTACATCATGACTGCCAAGCATCTGCTACAAAGGCGTCCTTGTCCTTCTTCTTCTTCATCGTATGCAGTCAGACATCAACCTTTATTTTTTCGAAGAAAGCAGCGGTCATCCTGAGGCTGTCAACACTGCCATAGAGCTTGTCTAGTGTTGCTACTGGTGATGGCCACATCTGCTCTCTCTGATCCTCGTATGTCGGGCAGTTTTGCAGCAACTGCTCAGCGGTCATTTTGCCTGTACCACACGGGGCATTCGTCAGTGCCACCTATCTTCAATTTGTTGAATAGGTGGTACCTCAGTCTATTGTGGCCAGTGCGAAGTCTGAAGACCACGACCTGCTCTCTTCTGTTCAACTGGTAATAGGCATCGTTTTTTGCAAAGGTGTCCAAGATACGAGGAATGAAGAAAGCATGTGTGACCGTCACTGATACCATTCCAGAATAAGCTCTATGGAGATACCAATAGTCTTCGACTGATCACTGCTCACTTTAACTCAATGTCCACTTAATGACCACAGGAGATGGTAGATGACCACAGGGCATTGGGTATGGAATACACACACACTCACTCACTCAGTCATTCTATTTTAATATTTAATCTTTTAACGAAATGGGATTATCATTGAAAGCACAAATATTAATGTCTATTTTGTTTCATTTCTTTGCAAGCCTTACAAATGCTGACATCATTTCTGACTGGAAGTGGGCTTATTCAGTCACACAAGTCAGCACCAAGACAACAAAAGCATGGGGCCCATCACCAAGTTGAAATCCAGAAGCTCCCTACAGATGGCGCTGTCGGAGCTAGGAAATTGCCTGCTCAGTTTACATCCCTCTGGCCTTTGTTTGGGCATGTGTCTCTCCTGGTACAAATGTCTGTTGTGGGTCGTCAGTTTCTTCAAGCTGCAGCTGTGACATCTTCTGGTGCTGCTCCGGCTGCAGCCGTGTCAGAGGCAGGTTTGCTGAGGAGTGAGATGGATGATCTGAGAGATTATGTCATCAACCATACACCTGATTTGGCCGATTGGGCTTGGATCAAGAGAGGATCCTTCAACGTGAGTTTTTCTGGATTATCTATGTTATTTTATTTTCAAAGTACAGACTTCAATTAACACTCTCTCTCTCTCTCTCTCTCTCTCTCTCTCTCTCTCTCTCTCTCTCTCTCTCTCTCTCTCTCTCTCTCTGTCTCTCTCTCTCTATCTCTCTCTCTCTATATATATATATATATATATAAATATATCTTTCTTTCTCCACCCCTCCTTTCCTCTCTCTCCTCTCCTTCCCTATCTCCTTTCCTCTTCCCTCTTCCTCCGAACTCCTCCCCTTCCCTATCCCCACCTTCCTCTCCTTCCCCCAATCCCTTTTTTCTTCCCCTTCCTCACTTTCCCTCGCTCACTTCTCCTCCCTCACTTCTCTTCTACTCTCACCTCTCTTCATCTCTCACCCTCTCTCCTACATCTCTTTTGCTCCTCTCTTTCTCCCGTTTCTCTTTTCTCCCTCTCATCTCTCTCCCCTACCTTCTCCCTCTCCATCCCTTTGCCTTCTCACTCTCCCTCCCATGAAATAGAACGTGACATTTAAAATACATTTCCTCAATAAGATAATAGTTACTTTATTCATACAATACAATTTTGTAACTGCTTTTATTACTTTTTGTAGGCACTTTGCAAATCTGCATTATGAAATTGTTGTCTTCTAAGGATGACTTCATGAAAGAACTGCAGCAGCTGCTCAGCAAGATGTGGTCAACACCCACATGTTACAAACACCAGTTGTGGCTGAATTGGTCAGGAAGTCAGGAGGAGTTGGCTGGCCACTGGGAGGACTTGGTAAGAAACAGATTCAGTTGAGCTATTGTAAATACGAACGGGCTCTGAGTAGGACAGAGACATGAGTAGAACCACTGCCACTCTGAGAGAATGTGGTAAGAGGTGACTAATAATGCGATCGGTCTGACTCCTCTAGAATTAAAGACTCCCATTCAGAATTGTTCACTCGTAGTGATTAGTCTGGTTAAAAGTTGTTGTTGTTGCATGGGGAGTATTCACGGTTGTCATCAACCGTGGTCATGGACGCTTAGTGTGACATGTCCTGGTTGTCATCAGCCGTGGTCATGGACGGTCAGTGCAACATACCCTGGTTGCCATCAACCGTGGTCATGGTTGGTCATTGCCACATGCCCTGGTTGTCATCAACTGTGTGGTTATGGATGGTCAGTGCAACATACCCTGGTTGTCATCAACTGTGTGGTTATGGATGGTCAGTGCAACATACCCTGGTTGCCATCAACCGTGGTCATGGTTGGTCATTGCCACATGCCCTGGTTGTCATCAACTGTGTGGTTATGGATGGTCAGTGCAACATACCCTGGTTGTCATCAACTGTGTGGTTATGGATGGTCAGTGCAACATACCCTGGTTGCCATCAACCGTGGTCATGGTTGGTCATTGCCACATGCCCTGGTTGTCATCAACCGTTATCATGAGCTGTCAGTGCAACATACCCTGGTTGTCATCAACTGTGTGGTTATGGATGGTCAGTGCAACATACCCTGATTGACCAGACAGATTGACTCAGAAACTTTTTTTTTCATTTGTGTGGTACTAATACATGAAATTCATTGCTGTTGCATCTCATCTATTAGTTGACCTTTAGCTATTTGAAAACTATTTTTTTTCATATTTATCATCTTCAGGGTCCTGCAATACTTCATTGTGCACCAGTTTGCAAGTTTGCTATGCATGTACTGTCTAGAAGCACAGAGGTCACCACCACAACAGAACTGCTACCCTTGCATGTGACACTTGGGAACCTCCAAGACCAGGCGCAGCAAGTCTGGCTACTATCCAGACACATTTGGGGCCACAGCTCAACCATGGCTAGTCCTTTGTATGATGCTAGGTCAGTTTTATTTTCTTAGTGCTTCTGAAGGTGGGAAATTGAGCTAACACTTTGTACCCTGGCCACCAAATTTGTAAAACCACTTTCCACTGTGCCCCTGTGCAAAATAAGCACAAGACATACATATGTGACCAAAGTTAGTTGCTCTGACAAAAGCAATATGCTCTATTTAAAGACCGAGTGGGTGGACTGAGTGGTCTTAAGGTAAGATGTCGGTCTCGGGTGCTGGAAGCCGCAGGTTTAAATTGCAGTGGAGACCGGGAATTTTTTCACTTGCACTTTCTGGTATTTCCCCAGATATCTGGGTAGTAGAGATAGGAAGTCCATGTGCAGTGTCGCACACGTTAAAAATCCCTCGGCAGTTGGAAATCGAAAATAATGGGATTCACGGCCGCTGAACTGGCAAAATTCAAAATTATGTTAACAATCTACCCAATCTATTATGGGATTCTCGCAGGTGCTATGGAGTTCGTGCACTGTGCTTAGACTCTAAAGAAATATGGAGAAGAATAGAGCACTTATAGGTTAAACCGTGTGTAATGACGTGGATTCTTCTACTAAACTAAACATCTGTTTCAATAATCCATCTCAAGTTGTCTGATATAATGATCGAAACTGTTTCTGCTATTTTGCTAGAAACTTGTGAAACATATTTGTAGAAGATCTTGTATCAAATTTACTTGATATATTCAGTGGAAATCATTATGTAGAGCCGTCAAAAAATGAAATTCAGCAAACCAAATCATGAATCACAAACACATGCTTTAGAGGTGCATTTTGGTCGAGGCCAGCGACCATTTTTAGGTTTTCTGCTGTCAGTGCCGGACGATATAAGCTGTAAAGACTTAGCTTACTTTTGAAACCTTAGTTTTTAAAATATAGAGACAACCACTACTTCTGTTGTACAACAAACAGTCATTAGTATAATGTTTTGGAACACCAGATTCAGATACACATTCCAATAAGACTCTTGACAATACAGAACAAAGCAAGAATTTGTATGCTGATGGAACATGTTAACAAAATTACAAAATAGATTTATATATTTTAGTATTCAAGACCATTATTCATTGTTGATACAAGGGAGAGTCAAAAAGTTACCTGCGTTACCTGCATTTTTTTTTCATCCACAGAATAGGCCAAATTAAGGTGTTTTCTTTGCTCCCTGTATATATGGTTTATATATATTGACTCTGACCTAATAGGCTAAGGACTTATACTTAGTGAACATAAAGGGGCAGTAATTGGCAAAGTAACTTCTCATAACTTCTTTATTGACCTGAGGCCTCTATACAAGTCATAGGCCAAGCAGAAACTAGTCCCGGATCATGTCGGAGATGTGGGCTGTTGGTTGTAGTTCTCATGTATAGAGAGAGATAACATAACACCTGTGTAAAATAGTGTTAACACTAAGGTTTTACCTTGGTAGCACTGTCTCCAAAGCAGCTCATATTGATGATGAAGTAAACGCGAGAATTGCAAAAGCATGCGTAGCATTTGGAAAACTAAGATCTTCAGTTTGGAACCGGAGAGGAATTAATCTTATAACCAAATTGAAGGTTAATGCGCCAGTCGTCCTACCAACTCTTCTGTGCGCATCTGAAACGTGAACTGTGTACAGTTGACATGTGAAGAAGCTTGACCACTTTCATCTGGGATGCCTAAGGAAACTGCTGAACATAAAATGGCAAGATAGGATCACAGATGTAGAAGTTCTTTCGTGGCTGGCATGACAAACATTACACAACTCTCAGCTTAGATGGGCTGGTCACGTCCGCATGTCAGATGAGCGGCTTCCAAAGAAAATATTCCATTGCGAGCTTGAGTCAGGCAAGCGAGCTCGCAGTGGCCAAATAAAACATTACAAAGACACTCTGGAAGCCTCACTGAAAAACTGCGACATTGACTCTCATAATTGGGAGAACATTGCTGGTAATTGCTCTGCCTGGCGTAGTAAAATCTCAGTTAAAAATCAAGGAAGCTGCACAGAGATGAGCGACACGAAAGGCAAGAGACGAGTAACCTCTGTCTGACGGTCAGACAGTGTTTCGCTCAGTGTGACAGACACTTTCAGGCTCGTATTGGTTTGATCAACCACCTGTGAACCCACTCCATGATTGACAGATGACAATGTGGTCCTCTTCGGAAACAATGGACAAAACAACAACAACAATAATTGTACTATGGGGATTTTATGTGTGTAAACTTAGCCATTTAGTAAGCTGCTTAAGATGAATGTGTTTATATGGAATACTTTCTTAATTTGTACATATTTACAGTCATTTGTTCTCTACAAAAAAGTTGTAGTTATTTCCATTGTTATTTTCATTGTTATTTCTGAAAGTGTACTAGTCAATTTGTATATTATACATAATGGACAAATATTGAAGCAAAATTTATTTTAAAAATGTTATTAAAAATATCAAATGTTTTTTAAATTTTGCGTATGCAGGTCCAGGCTGCAGTTTGATATCTTTGAAGAAAGAATGCAGCATTGGTGGCTTTGATTTTGCATTTTCTCTTATGCAGGATTTCACAATACAAACATAGAGGATTAATGCCTCCATGTGCCGTTGAACTGTGTGCACACTCGGAATCAATGTCACACAACTAATTGTTTGCATTGCCTAAAGCTGCCAGAATGTCTTGAACATCCTTGTATGCTTTGATTTGATAACATATTTTTCATCCTCTTCGTCTTTTTGCCCTTTTTGCTTATCTATCAAGGGATGCACTAATTCTTTAGCTCTCCAACAAGGCTGAGTACAGGTAGCATTTCTTCAGAGCTGAATTTTGACTGGCCAAATTATTTTAATAAAAAAAAAATTGTTTAACCTTAGGCACGCTACATAATTAGTGACTAAATTTGACCTAATTAAATTTCTTAATTAGTCGCTGTGGTAGTCGTCTTTCAAAATTTGTAACTTTTATGTTTGTTTGTCAATAAATATGTTTTTCTCGTGTGTAGATACACAATAGCATAACGAACATGTGGGTGTTATTGTTTTTGTTGTATGTTTGTTAGTTTTTGAGATTTAAAAAGATGAAGTTGAAAATTTATGAAAATCTCGGGAAAAATTTGGACTCGACCACTAGGCCTAGTCGCTTCGATAGAAAACCATGGAAACCACAACAACGTATCGATACTGTGTTTACAATATCTACACAACTGTTAGTTTCCAATTCAAACGTAGTTCTTTCATTTAAACAAACAAAATAAACAGATCTACGCGATAAAAATCTTTCTCAACAACCTACTTCCCCTTTCGCAAAAAGTTGGCTTGCTCCAAACGGCGTATACAAAATTAAAACTGTTCAAAAGCCATTTGTAATCGCACATACGATACTTTAACCGGCAAAATATCGTGTATATATGGAGGGCGTAGTCAGCAGTAAAAAATGGCTGTCAGGAGTGACTCCGTTCAAAAAAAAAAATTTTTTTTCCGCACACCGTTTTTGCAGGCTGAGCTGGTTCAAAGAGACAGAACATTGGAGTGCTACAGGTTAAAATAGTTAGACGGGTATCGTCAGAAGCTGAGACAGTTTAGAACGACATATTCGATATTTGTATTTCTAGCCAACTTGAAATTGAATTTGTTCTATTCTTAAGAATCTTCTTCCTCTTCGATCAACTGATGCTATGCTTCTAGCCTGGTGAGGTTCATGAAGGAGACAGTGCGCCTCATGTCCTCGCCAGTACACCACAGCCTTTGGAGTATGGCCACTCCTCCGGATCCATGGTTCTGGAATGAGTGCTGTGCACTTTTTTCCTAAGAACCAACTTCACAGCTCTCCTGGCACACTCGTATGTTGCTCAGTTTCTCTCGGCAAATGGCGAGGGCCAAGATGCAGCAGCACATGATCTGACAGCAGCTAGCGACTCAAGCTCATTGCGCTCATTGTTTGCATGAGGGTCAGCGAACGATATCTGACTAGGCCTCCATGTGGTGGCCCTGGAAACAGGCTGCACTAGCCACTAATGTAGTCTGGCCAAAGGATAGGGGTTGCAGTGGGAAGGCAAATCTGGTACTTAAATAAGCCAGCTGTAATTGGATGTAACTGAAAGGTGTAGATATCAGAGCCTCATTCTTAACTATGACACATCGTCTTTTCCGGACAAGCGCAGAAGTAGTAAATGGTGAAGGGTGTGGATACGGATGGTTCCTGCAGCTCGTTGGTTGTGCACACTTCTGCTCCTTCCTCTCTGATTTAACCTCGATCGATATTCAAGATTTATAGTCTGTAAATTGTAGATTTTTCTATTGCGGGGTCATTATCTAACAGGAGGTCATTGATAAACTTCAAAATGTCACTCCATTCATTTTTAGTGTACCCGTATTTAGTTCCTGTGAAGCCAGGTTGCCAGCTATTTTGTCGCCCTGAACCCCAGAATGAAGAAGGCAGTAGATCTACACCAGTCCATGCAGGTTTGATGTCTTTACAGCCGCCATCTGAATTGGATTTTAAAATAAAATAACAAGCTACGTTTTATTATTTTTGATAATTCGGTGTCTTGTCCATTATTCATGTGTAATTGAAATAATGATTTAATTTCAGATTCTTAGAGAAACAGATGCTGCTGCAGTCTTTCCTGAAACTAATGCAAGCTATCCAGAGTTTGCTGCCTCCTAGGGATCAAACAGTTTGGGCTGCCATCTTGGAACCCCTTCAGATAACACAGCACCTCACATTGCAGGCCCTTGGAGAACTTCAGAATCTGATCACATGCAGCTGTCACCATCTTCCTGCTCAAATATCTGTGCTGCTGCCTCGGTGCCTTGAAGTTGTCCAGGATGCTCTGCGGGAGATGTGCCCAGAAAAGCTGGCACCCCTTGTGGGTCATGGGCTTGTGTATGTTGGACTTTTGCTGGCTCACTTCCTGTCTCCCAAGGGACCAGTTGACCCAGTAGAGAAGGCTAGGCTTAAACTAGACCATGTTAATAAAGAGGTGAGAGAGACAAGAACAAGTAGTTATGTGTATTGTCCCTTTAACTCTTTCTAGTCCAGGATAATGTTACAGATTGTCTGTCAGTTCGGAGCAAGTGCCACAACTCAGTATGACAAATTATTTTTTCTTAATAGAATTCATTGTTGTTTAATGCACGCGAATAGTATGTTTACTCTTTTGTGCGCCCTGAAAGGTCAATAAGTGACAGATTGCAGTAGCTTTCCTCTAGGCTACAAGGTCCTCTAGGCTACAAGGTCCTCTAGGCTACAAGGTCCCCCAGGCTACAAGGTCCCCCAGGCTACAAGGTCCCCCAGGCTACAAGGTCCCCCAGGCTACAAGGTCCCCCAGGCTACAAGGTCCTCCAGGCTACAAGGTCCTCCAGTCTACAAGGTCCCCCAGGCTACTTTGCAATGCTTGGCTTCATCTGCATGATGCTCACTACTACTGGGATAATGTTGATTGCAACCTCGATTCCCACTGTTTCCAGGGAGAACCGGATAGATGTAAGGTGGGGGTCTTCATATCACCCGACTCAGACTAACATTGCCTGATATTAGTCTTCTTTACCCATAAAATTAATTCTTCTTCTTCGTTCGTTCTCAATCTCCCACTACCAAACCCTGAAAGGGTAAGTAGCAGAATGTAGTCCAAAGAACGGAATGCGTTGTGTTGTAGTTTACAGCTTGGCTGCGATATTTGCACCTTTCGGTCCAACACTCCGACTCCAGCAAGCATTTTTTTAGTACCAGGTTAGCATTCCCTCTTCGATCCCTTCTCCTTAGCCAGTCTGCCCTGCTGCAGCCTGTTAACCAGGATCACCGCGTGGAGGTGTAGAAGGGTCTTGGCAGCTATGGTTCTCTTGCCCTGACTCTAGCAGTCAGCTATGGGTCGCTGACCACTGCAGCTCATGTGCTGCTCAGCATCTTGGTCCCTAATTAATATTAAACAAATGTTCTTTCACCAGACCTGTTCAACATATTTGCAGAAAACATCAGGAATGCAAAGGCAGATCCAATTTTTAGAGACTTCGATCCTTTCACAATAGTAGCAAAAGAGATACCGGAAATACATAAGCCGACGACACAATTTTGCTCTCAAACAGTGCCAGGGGCCTAGAACTAATAATTAAATCAGTCCAGAAGCACAATAAAGCCCAGAATCTCTACCTGAATACAAATAAAACTAAGATAATGACAACTGACAAGACAAAACTCCAACCCAAAATTGAGATTGCTGGCGAAGAGATTGAAAATGTTGATCAGGGCTTTTATGACACAGTGCTACAGAAGAGTCCTGAAAATCCTGTGGACAAAGAAAGAAAGAAACAAATCCATCTGGCAAGACTTGAATGTGGAAGAGAGTTGGCTTATAAATGATGTAATGACCCAGCAACTGAGGTTTTTGGACACGTTAAACAACACAAAGGACTGGAAAGAGTGGTTATGGAGGGAACGGTCACTGGAAAGTGAGGCCGACCTCTGTCTCTCTTTCCTGCTATCTTTCTCGTTGTCACAATGTGCTCTAAACAGCCTCTTCTCATAACATGCCAGAAAATGGATGACTGCCTAGTCCTGATCCTTGCAACGTTGTGTTTTTGTTTGTGCCTCCTCGAGTAGTGTATCATTAGTCCTCTTTGCAGTCCATGGTATCCACAGCATTCTTCTGTAAAACCAAATCTCTGTTGCCTTCAAAGATCTAAACGCTTGCTTGCTAATTGTCCATGATTCACTGCCAAATGTCAGTACTGGTTCCATGTTTAATAAACCATTTTTTGTTTAAAATCCTAGCTTGAAGACATCGACGCTGAGCTATCAACTTGGAACCAGTATCTTGAAATGAAGACAGGACTGGGTATCAGTGAAACACACTCTGACCATCTGCACCCAAGAATACTGGCCCAGCTACAAAGACAGAACAAGCTGAAGACATCAAGAACAAAACTAGAACAGTGCTCAGCATACAGGCCTGACCAACTGCAGGTAAAGTTTTAGTATTTGACAAAGTCTGTGGAGGATGGTTGGACCAACTGCAGGTAAAGTTTTAGTATTTGACAAAGTCTGTGGAGGATGGTTGGACCAACTGCAGGTAAAGTTTTAGTATTTGACAAAGTCTGTGGAGGTTGGTTGGACCAACTGCAGGTAAAGTTTTAGTATTTGACAAAGTCTGTGGAGGATGGTTGTTTTTGTTGAATGCCCACAATGAGTAGGATTACTTTATTGTACGCCCTAAATAGGACGTTAACTTTTTAATTCCCAGTTTACAAAATTACGTCTATTTCCTGTATCCGCATAATTTTTCAGCACGTCATGCCCCGATGTGATTGTTGATTTTGAGAACCTCTTTCGTTTAAAATTTGTGTTTGTTATTGTTGTGTATAGAGATATATATTAATAACGAACTTGTTGGTATTATTGTTGTTATTGTATGTATGTTAGTTTCTGAGATACAAGAAGAGGAAGGTGATAGTGATGAAAAATAGCACAAACATATAGACTCACCCGGCAGCGGCATCCCCTGGTTACAGAACAAAATATTTTTTAAATCGCAGAAAAACATACTAATACTACTTCAGGTGTTTACCGCAATGGCTGTGTCTGTCACTTCAACTGTAAACAGAATTATTGTATCTACATAAACAAACTAAATCGATCTACCTAAGAAAAATCTGTTCTAGAAACTTGCCCATTCTCAATAACAGGTGAATCTTTAAATCTAAGTAGAAAACAGAAGAAATCCTTTCCAATAGCTAAAAGAAATTTTAAAATAGCCATTGTTTTTATCTAAGCGTACATGATGGATGTGGGAAGACTCTACAATCAAAAGAGCAGTATGATCAGCCATTACTATGGCATTAATCCACTAGTTTATATACGATAAAGCGATGACCCTAAAGCTGTCGTAGAATTTCGACAGGACTACAGAATGAACCTGTCGCAATTATGATGAAGGTTAAGGTAGCCAGGTGATAGAATTACCCGGCAGTCTTTGTTGTGGAACTCCAGTGGCAAGAGAAGTAGAGGCGGGCTTACTAATTCAAGGCAGATAAAGCAAATATTAAAGAGATTGGGAAGGTGTGCTTTGAGCTGGTGCAGATGGCCCATGGCAAGAAGGCTTTGTGTGTGCGTATTGTAGACCTGTGCTCGTGGGAAGTTTCATTGATTGACTCGTAATTACTCTTTCCTTCACAGTACTCTCAACTTGCCCAGGCTATCAACAACTTCATGGAGAACAACTGTCCCATCAGTAAAGTGTCTGACCTGATTAGGAAGCTTGGCGCCACCAATCAGCTTTCATCTCTGCAACAAGGGGACATTACCATCGCAGCAGCCCTGCAAGAGGAGCGAGTGTGGCAAGATACAGCACAGAGATTTGTTCAGCGTGTCATGGCTAACTTCCAGTCTTACATGGACATCGTGGTGCCATTTTGTGTGGGTGTACAGGAGGTGAGTTGTGTATTTCTTTGTGTTTATTCTTTCACCTTTTTTTCTCTCTCCTATGTCGTCTTCTTCCTTCAATTTCCCCGCTACCAAGTCCTGAAAAGGGCTTTGCGAGTAGCAAGATGTTCGTTTGGAAAATGGAATGCTAAATGTCGTAGAACGTGACTTCGGAGAGGAAGACTAACGTCTAGTCAGGTAAAATATACTGATCAGACATGTTAGTCAGGGTCAGGCGAAACATCCTGACCAAGACCCTCACCTCTGTTTCCTAGTAGCCCTCCCTGGAAACAATGTTTTCATGAGCAGCCTGGTTAATGAAGTGAATGATCAATGTGATCCCTGTAGTAGTGAGTGATATGCAGATAAGCCAAGCTAATCCAAGCATAGCACAACCGCTTGGAGACCCCCGGTACACCATCATCAGCACACTCTGGATGTAAAGAAAGCTACTGCAATCCACCACTTAACGTCCTTTTCAAGGCGCACAAAAGAGTAACCTACTTATTGTGGGCATTTGCAAACAACAACAACTCCTATACACAAAGACAGTATACATTTACTCCTATACACACAAAAACTGTCAGAATGATACCCAGGCTGAAAATAATATACCATATGTCACATTCTGAGCATGTTGCAAACAGCGACTATTGAGGGCTGTGCTTTGGGCTGGCAGCCTCATGATGTAAAAATAAAAAGCACTGCCATTATAATAATGTCTATTATTTTCAGCTTGGGTATCATTCTGACACTGTTTATGTGTGTATAGGAATAAATGTGTACTGTCTTTGTGCATAGTGGTTGTTTGTGAATGCCCACAATGAGTAGGTTATTCTTTTGGGTGCTCTGAAAAGGGCGATAAGTGGTGAGCTGCAGTAGCTTCCCTCACATCCCAAGCGTGCTGATAGACCGTGGTCCTCCAGCCGATTGTGCTATGTTTAGCATCATCTGTGTGTCTCTCACTACTATGGGGATCATGTCGATCCCTCACCTTGTTAGACACGGTGACATGAAAACAGCCCATTACGAGGAAGACAAGGGGAGGGTCTTGGCTAGTATGTTTTGCCTGACCCCGACTAACATGTCTGATCAGTATATTTTGATCAGTACGTTTTGTCTTACCAGACGTTAGTCTTCCTGCACATGTTTAAGGGGTAAATATATACTGTCTTTGTTTATAATGGTAAATGTAATCTGTCTTTGTGTGTTTAGGGTTAAATGTAATCTGTCTTTGTGTATATAGGGGTAAATGTAATCTGTCTTTGTGCATACAGGGGTAAATGTATACTGTCTTTGTGTATATAAGGGTAAATGTATACTGTCTTTGTGTGGCAACTTCTTTGTAGCTGTTGTTGAGACACACTAGCTCAATAATGAAACAACCTGCTCTCTCTTTTTCTCTCTTGCTCTCTTCCTCCCCCTTGCTCACGCTCTCTCTCTCTCTCTCTCTCTCTCTCTCTCTCTCTCTCAGCACACACACACACACACAATCACAATACACATAAGCAGAATTTCTGTATATACATTCATACATATGGACATATATTCCATCACATTAAAAAAAATGATAATTTTGATCTATGCAGATGAAGCTGGGTCTTCGACTAATGGCACAGAATGTTCACAAGTCCTTGAAGACTAGGAAGGTAATTTTTGTTGATCTTGTCAGCATTTTCATGACACTTGAAAACAGTAGTTATAAGTAGCTGCTAATATGGCAGTTCAGACCCTCATCATGTAGCTAGCTATCTTCACAGACGCATTATCTTATTGGTGATAATAATAATAATTTTGTTTAGGCATCTGAGGTACATTGTGATAGTCTATCCATGACCTACTGCTGTGGCATGGCTCCAGGCCTCATCCAGAGCGAAGGTGGAGGTTATAGTCAAGCTGTAAACTACGACACAGCACATTCCGTTCTCTGGACTACATCCTGCTACTTGCAAAGCTCATTTCAGGGTTTGGTAGCGGCCGATTGAGAATGAAGAAGAAGAAGGTGGAGGTGTTATCTGCTGGAGCAATACTGTGTGGGGACGGACTCTTCCTGTGCCTCCTACTGGTCTGGGGAAAACTTTTGGTGCTGAGGAATGACCTGTGAAGTGTCTTGTGGGCTGGGGCTTTCTGATCCAGCCATATGACATGACCGAACAAAGAAACTCGGTGGCGGTCACGTGTTTCTGAGGTTGGGTGAAGGCCTGTTTTAGCATACACCTCCACATTGCAGATGAAGTCATGCCCAGGATATCCCACTGGTTGTGCATGTGGAAGGCCTCCAGTCTCGACATGTCATGTTTCAGTCTAGGTCTTTGGGCTGTAAAATAAGACTGGGACCACACAAGACTTGCAGATGCAGATTTTTGTTTCAATGGAGATCTTGCTGTAACTTCACGTCGGAGGTCACCCAATCTTATAAAATCTTAGAGAGGACTGGAAATAGCGCAGGATGCACATGTTTCCTCAGGGTTTACTATCGAAGCCTTTTCCATGAACAGTTATCCTGCAAGGCAGTGGATGGGGGATGGCATCTGTCATAGTGTGGTGTCTTGCCTTTCCCATAACTGCAGGAGGTTACTCAGTGTGTGCCTGAGTTGGGCATCTCTCCTTGGCTGTGTTCAGTTCATTATAGTTGTATCTAAATTTCACACACCAAAACCAACACTGCTTGCAGCTAGGGCGAAGGCTGCCAATCTCGTGAAGTTCAGCCGTGTGATCTAGACCGTGAAATACAACACAGGTTTAAGAATAGTGCTCTTCATATAGCCGATGTGCATTCCAGAATAATTGAACGCGTTTCCTTTAACACAAGTCTAAGTCGTCAACTAATGTGGATTTCAAGCAAAACCGTGGTCTGGCGACATCCATAATGAACTAAAACAGCAGAGCAATGTAGACCTGCAGCCGGTTATGGCGGCATCTTTGCTGCAAATCAGCGAGCAAATACAACACTGGTCCTAACTTATTGCGGGCCAGAGCAACATTTCTAGACGCCATGGTGAACGAGATTGATTGTGCTCTGCATCATTTGTACTGGTACTGCAAGACCTCGTGGGTGGTGGACTCCCACATCTGAATAAGGAACTGGTATCCAGCTGACTCTGTCTTGGGCCACGGAAGTTCAGTGGGTGGTTGTTATTGTTGAATCCCTACAATGAGTAGGATTACTCTTTTGTGCGCCCTAAAAAGGAAGTGGCAGGTTGTTGAGCATGCTGATGAAAGTGGGATCGGGGGTCCTCCAAATAGTTGTGCTATGCTTGACTTCATCTGCGCGTCACTCACTACTATGAGGAATTACGTCGATCCCTCACCTTGTTAGCCAGGCTGCCATGAAAATAGCCCGTTTCCAGGATGGACTGTAAGGTAGTCAAGTTGAGGGTCTTGTCCAGTATTATATTTTGACTAACATGTCTGATCAGTATGTTTTGCCTGACCAGCCATTAGTCTTTCTTGGTGGGGGGCGCTCCTCCAGAGGTGTGTCATATGTTGTTGAGTACAGCATGGGAGTCTTACCAACGTATTGAAGGCCTTCCCAACTGCAACTTTACCTCGGGTGTACCAGATTTCTATCACTGTGCTCCATTGACCATAGTTTGTTGCCACAATATGACCTGCGCATGTATGTTTTGTCTTGTCTGCATAGATTACCACATCATTCATATGTCAGATTTGAATTATATTATAAAAATTAGATATTAGGTAATATTTTTTATTAGTCAGAGAGTGGTGCATGCTTTTAATGCATTGCCACAGGAAGTAGTTGAGGCAAGGATAATTAATGCACTTAAGAATAGATTGGATGCACATAGCTTTTAGAGCAAGGAAATGTAAATTAAACTGGTTGTATACAGACTATGCAGAGTCTTCTAAACCAGTGTAAGGACGTTAAGTTAATAAACAGGTTTCTCATTTCTCTTTCACCAGCTTGAGTCACTTGAGAAAATATCCTCAGTAGTTGGCAGTCTGTGTTCCTTCCCAACCATCAGCCAATCAGTGCCAGAGCTTGGGAGTTTGGCAAGTCACATGGCTTGTAGTGAAACTCACGACACAATCACATCTGTGCTTCAGTCAGCTGATGAAGGTGACGATGCTGGTACACAGCAGGTACAAGGAGCAAGGTCTAGGTAAGCTACAGGAGCAGTTTTGTTTGTGTGTTGACATAGTCTGTTTTGTGTACATGTACATACATGTGTTTGTGTGTGAACAATAGAGCCACTGAGTCTTAATATACATATCTAAATGTATTATTATTCAGCACATCATTTCATGTTTGTTAGCTTTGAGACACTCTAACTTGTATTTTTATATTGTTTAAATTGTTGTTGTGTGTTAAGACATATTTTAATGAGCTTGTTGGTGTTATTGTTTTTATTGTGTATGTTAGATACAAGACAATAAAGGTGATAGTGTCTAAAAACTGTACAAACTATAGACTCACCGCTATCGATGTCTCTTGGTTAGAGAAAGAAATAAATTTCTTCAGAAAAGAACTTATTGATGTTTACTGTAATGGCTATGTCTGTCACTTTTACTATAAGTATAATTATTGAATCTATATGAACAAACTAAATAGATCTTCCTCAGAAAAGTCAGTTGCAGAAACTGAACAACCCCATTCTCAATAATGGGCGAATCTTAAAATCCAAGTGTCAATCAGAAGAAATGCTTTCTAAAAGACTAAAACAAATTTCACAATCGCCATTTTCTTCATCTAACTGTACATGACGGAAGTTGGAACTCTACAATAAAAAAAAAAGCAGTATGTTCAGCCGTAGTTTAAATGCGATAAAGCGATGGCTCTAGAGCTGGCGGCGTTCAACGTCAGTGGAATGTAGCCAAATCGTTGTTATCTCATGCCGTTAGACCGGAAATTGTTAAACGGCCACTGCCCTGGCAAAATTCCAAATTTTAAAAAATCTACTCAATCTATTACGGGATCCTCGCTGGTGCTACGAAGTTAGGGCATTGTGCTGAGGTTCTCCAAAAACTATGGAGAAGAACAGTTCAAACCGTGTGCAGTGAGGTTGATTCTTCGACTAAACTAATATCTAATTTGTTGTTTGCAGGTTACTCCTTTGTTCCCTACTGCTCTTGAAGGCACACAGCTTCACCACAAGACATCTGGACAGAGACACTATTTCAGCGTTATCTCATGTGCTTGACCAGTTTACAGCTGCTTGGCTAGAGCAAGAGGACAGGAGGAAGCAGAAAGAGGCTGAAGATTCTGCTCTGTACAGATATAAAGAACAGATACATGGAGACGAGAGGTCAGATAAAGAGAAGGAAGAGGCTGATTTCAGGGCATCTTATCCATCCTTTGAAAAGGTAGATAATAATTGGGGAATGTTGTGAATGTTTGTCAGAGGTAGCACTCATTATCCACCATAATTCCATTCTGGATAATTTTGCTGATTGGTGTCTTTCAGTCATGTCCAAGACGAAAGTCATGATCAATCGATGCGCTTCCCTCGACCCAGTCTTCCTAGATGGAGACAGACTTGACAACATGAACAATTGCATCTATTGCGAAGAACAGCCGATCAATCGAATACAGCGACAAGAATATGGCACCCCGGAGACAAGAAACGACTAAGGGGACGACCACCAACACGCTCGCAATACCACAGATGGGTGACTCATCCAATAGAGACAGAGATCGTTGGAAGAGAAGTTGGGATCCGCAACGGTGCAATCACAGCTGAAGAACAGGTTGTCCAGTAATCCAGTGTCTTTCAGCGCAGGGAAAGTGCCAGAATTATATACGTCTAAGTTTCATTCAAGCTAAAATAAATGAATACTGAACAAATTGGGCTACAATTATGATCTAAACATCTTAAGACACATAATTAAACTATCTAAATTTAAAATGGGATAGAAATGTGAACTGTCATGATCAGTTGCTTTTCTCAACTCATACGCGAGGTACCCATTTACAGTTGGGTCCACTGGAGAAGTGGTTGTACCGGGCACGAAGCTCAGCCCGGATGATTTTTTTCTGTCCGTGCGCGAACTCGAACACCTGACACCCTGTAATCCCAGTCTAGTAAGCCAGCTCACTTGTCGACTAGGCTACACGCTCTAATGCACTTGTATTGACTTTCCAGGACTTCATAGATGTAACAGGGGCTGTGAGGCTGGAGGATGTTGGCCTAGAAAATGTAACTGATGACACAGCAGGGGGTACAAGAATAGTTTCCCTGGAAGGGATTTCCCCAAAAGAGATGGCCCAGGTTTGTTCGGTACACAGCGAGATTCTCACCACATTGTCACAGGCTGATTGGCTGGAGAAATGTTGCCCTGATTTCACATCTGGAGTTGATGTGTTGACTCCTTCACTCATCTCCTACCAGATAGGGGCAACAGTTGTTAGATCTGCCTTTGATGTCTTAGGTAAGTGTTAATCACCTTCATTGTTTATCCACAAAATTCAGTTAGATCTGCCTTTGATGTTTTAGGTAAGTGTTAATCACCTTCATTGTTTATCCACAAAATTCAGTTAGATCTGCCTTTGATGTTTTAGGTAAGTGTTAATCACCTTCATTGTTTGTCCACAAAATTCAGTTAGATCTGCCTTTGATGTCTTAGGTAAGTGTTAATCACCTTCATTGTTTGTCCACAAAATTCAAATCCTGATATTGACCTTTACACTGCTACATTAAATTTTTCAACACGTCACATTTTACTGTGGCTGTTGACTTTGAGAGCCTGTAACCTTTTTATTTGTTGGTCAATAGATATGATTTTATTGTTTGTAGAGACATATATTAATAAAGAACAGTAAATTCTATCAGTAGCTCAGTCCGCAGCTACTATCCTTAGTTTTTTGAGCAGATGGTTCATCAATGGTTTGTGGCCTGCAATTGTTTTTTGAATAGATCAAACTGTTATGTAAATAGATCAAACTGATTGTCATGTGAGTAGATCAAACTGTTATGTAAATAGGTCAAACTGATTGTCATGTGAGTAGATCAAACTGATTTTATGTAAATAGGTCAAACTGATTGTCATGTGAGTAGATCAAACTGATTTTATGTAAATAGATCAAACTGATTGTCATGTGAGTAGATCAAACTGATTTTATGTAAATAGGTCAAACTGATTGTCATGTGAGTAGATCAAACTGATTTTATGTAAATAGATCAAACTGATTGTCATGTGAGTAGATCAAACTGATTTTATGTAAATAGATCAAACTGATTGTCATGTGAGTAGATCAAACTGATTTTATGTAAATAGATCAAACTGATTGTCATGTGAGTAGATCAAACTGATTTTATGTAAATAGATCAAACTGATTGTCATGTGAGTAGATCAAACTGATTTTATGTAAATAGATCAAACTGATTGTCATGTGAGTAGATCAAACTGATTTTATGTAAATAGATCAAACTGATTGTCATGTGAGTAGATCAAACTGATTTTATGTAAATAGATCAAACTGATTGTCATGTGAGTAGATCAAACTGATTTTATGTAAATAGATCAAACTGATTGTCATGTGAATAGATCAAAGTAATTGTCATGTGGGGACGCCGTGGTCTAGTGGTTAAGTGGCACAGCTCACAATCCGAAGGTGCTGGGTTCGATCCCCATCACAGCACCGGCCATTACCCCGGGGAAGCCGCAAACCCTTAGAAAATGCAGGAGGAAGCAGACCCTTACATAAAATGCATGCTGAAGTCGGATGCACTGGGCCGACAGGCTCAAAATAAAAACCGCAGTGCAACGCACACCGCATTGGGGAATAGAGAAATAAGGCGAACGCAAAACAAAAAAATTGTCATGTGAATAGATCAAAGTCATTGTGAATAGATCAAAGTCAGTGCATGAACTGTAGCAGTCAGTGACCCAAAGCTAACTGTTAGCGTCAGGGCCAACGACCTAGAGCTGCCAAGACCCTTTTCCGCCAACACGCTGGAATCCTGGAAAGCAGGTTTCACCAGGGCAGACTGGCTAAGGAGGAAGGACCTAACAGGCACGGCTTGCCCGATACCAAACAATGCCAAGCTGAAGTCGTTGTATCATTTCTGTATTGTTTTACCTGCTTTTTTTAGATTTATTTGATACTTTTTAACTTTGTACATGTAACTTCTTGCGCAGATCCTGAAACAGATCATAAGATCCTTGGTTCACATCTGTTGGTCGGAGGATCTGTCCTTCGTCACCTGGAACTTAATAGCAGCAGCTCCACGGTCCAGGTTGGTGTATCTTTCACTCATATTTCTCAGTTCTTTATTCTTCACATAATGTGCTTGTTCAGTAGGTTGTGTGTTTGATAAAACACAGCATAATTTGTGTGTTACCCTGACCTGAATGGGGAGCAAGGAATATTAACACTGTAACCTGCTAGGCATGTCATAAGCGGGAACTGGGGTTAGCAAAGAGGCTGGCCACACCAGCCTGTAGAAACTATATGCTACAATTATAAAAATACCTTTACATCTTATGGTAGAAGAGGAGCGACTGTCAAGTGTGTTAAATATTGCCTTTTCTGCTGATGTAATGCTATATTCAACATGGCTATAAAAAACCTTTATGGTTAAGTTAAGATGCATGTGCCATCATTTGTATTGGAGGCAATGGATAGAGGTGACATTTTGAAGTTCATTGTTCTTTTTCCGCGTTCGTCCTGAAACAGATGTTGGGTCATAATTTACAGTGAGGCTGCGATATCTATGCCTTTTATTTCAGCCAGCATTTTTTAGTTCCAGCTTTACTTCTCCACTGCCATCCCTATCCCTTGGCCAGACTTCACTATTAACTAGTGCAGACCGTTTCCAGGGCCGTGTAGGCGGGTTAGTGTCTAGGTCAGCTATGGTTCATTGACCCTGATGCAAGCATCCAGCTATGAGTCGCTGGCTGCTTTCAGCTCATTCCCTACTCCATCTTGGTACCAAATTGATCATTGACCATCTCTCTAATGAAGATACTACAATTACTGGACCATTGATGCAATTACTGGACCATTGATGCAATTACTGGACCATTGATGCAATTACTGGACCATTGATGCAATTACTGGACCATTGATGCAATTACTGACCATTGATGCAATTACTGGACCATTGATGCAATTACTGGACCATTGATGCACAGATTGCAAAGTTTTTAAATCATATGCAAGTCCAGTAGAGAGGGGGCACTTTAGAGTGTGCAGCAGGAGTGTACTACTAGCAAGCTATGGAAACCATCAGTAGCAACATCACCACCATTATCAGAGAGGGACTGAGCACTTATGGGTCTGCCGAGAGTGCAGTGATGTAGATTCTTACCAGAACAGAGCCTTGTATTGGGGGTCTGTTATTATGTAGTTGTTTTGATTGCTGTATGTGCTCTCGGCAACTGTAAAAAGAAGGAAACTCGCTTGGTACGGTCACACATCGAGATCAAATGGTCTTGCAAATACAATCCTCCACGGAAAGGTGCAAGGTAGACGACGAAGAGGCCATCCCAAAAAGAGGTGGGACGACAACATAAAAGAATGGACCAATATCCGACCAGAAGAGGCACAAGCAGCAGCAGCTGACAGAGAGGGGTGGCGTGGGGTTGTGTGGATGTCTTCATGTGTGCTCCAACGACCTCACCCATTACGGGATGACCAGACCTGACCTGTGTGTGCTCTTGTTTATCCCTTCCTGATGGTCTCTGCTTGCCTGCTCAAAGCGTAATGACAGGATACTGATCTCATACGTTGATCATCCCATCGCTATGTTGTCAAGAAAAGAGCGGCGAAAATAGTGCTCTACTGGCTACGGGTCTACATTACTCTGGTGTCTTAGTACATTATTGATGCCGCCACGCCACGGATTTGCATGGAAGTCGATGACTTACACTTGTGTTAACAGAAACGAGTCACTGTTTTCCATTTGGACTGGTTCATTTGTTTGTTTTTTTGTGTTTTCTTCCTTCTGATTATCCTACAACCTACAACAACAAGGCAGAGAAAGAGATGCATTCAAAGCAATAACACTGACAAGGGAGTTCCGTCCGGTTCCACGTGTCATAAATGACAAAGAGGATAACACATTAACAGAAACCAAAGACATACTGAATAGATGGAGAGAGTACTACAGAACCATGTATGGAGATAGCACAAAGTGCTCAGTTACAATCCTACCAAAGGATGAGAAAGAACCTGAACCAACATTGGAAGAAGTACGCTCTGCAATTAACAGCCTGAAAAAGGGAAAGTCCCCTGGATGCGATGATATCCCAGCAGAGCTAATACAAGCAGGAGGAGAGGCATGTGCTCGAGTCTATCACAAGCTGTGTAAACAGATATGGCACAGCGCAGAGTGGCCAGAAGCGTGGAAGAAATTAATTTATATTCCCCTCCCCAAAAAAGGCAACCTGAAGCTGTGCACGAACTACTGAACTATCGCACTGATCAGCCATGCCAGCAAGATACTCTTGCGAATCCTATTAAGAAGGATAGAGAAAAGGTTTGAATCTGAAATTCACGTAGTCCAGGCAGGTTTTAGGAAAGACAGAGGGACCAGGGACCACATATTCAATTTAAGGAATATCTATGAAAAATGTAGAGAGTTTAATGTAAACCTGTACACATGTTTCATTGATTACACTAAGGCCTTCGACACGGTAAAACATCAAAATCTGTGGAGAATCATGAAGGAAATGGGGTTTCCTTTGCATATAGTCCATCTCATTGAAACATTATACCAAGATCAACAAGCCGCTGTCCGAGTATCTGGGCAAACATCAGATTGGTTTGCAGTACAAAAGGGAGTCCGACAGGGATGTATCCTCTCACCTAATCTGTACAACAAATATGCGGAATGTATAATGAGAAATGTACGAGAAGATGAGAACATTGAAAGTTTCGACCCATTTACGATTGGGGGGTACGAGATTCCAGAGTTACGATACGCAGATAACACAGTGTTACTATCAAGAAGTGCGAAAGGGCTAGAGCAGCTACTTTCAGCCGTTAAATGACATAGTAAAGATCAAAATCTGTTCATAAACATAAACAAAACAAAGATAATGACCACCGATAAAACACAAGGTCAGCCAAAATTTACAGTGGGTGGTGAGGAAATAGATCAGGTCACACATTTTAAATATCTGGGCTCCAGAATTGACAAAAATCAGAAGACTAGCTATGGCAATGCAGAGACTGAACAGCCTGAAGAAATTATGGCAGGGCACCAACAAAACGATAGAAGTAAAAGTCTTGAGAGCCTGTGTTTTTCCTGTGGCAGCTTATGGCTGTGAAGCATAGACGATTACCAAAACTTCTAGACAAAGAATCGAATCCTTCGAGTCAAAATTTTACAGAAAGATCCTCAGAATACCCTGGACAGAGAAAAGAACAAATGTAGACATTCGGCAAGAGTTGATAATAGAGGAGAACTGGTTTATCAATTCCATTTTGGGCAGAAAATGCAAATACTTTGGTCACATCAAGAGACACAACGGTCTTGAGAGAACGGTGATGGAAGGTATGGTGCCAGGCAAAAGAGGAAGGGGTAGACCAAGAAGACGATGGCACCAAGATATCCAGCAATGCCTGAGTATGACAGTGGCGGAAGCTGGTGTTTTGGCAAGGGAACGAGTTTCTTTCAGACAGACTGTGATGGGAGCGACGTTCTACAAAGGATATGCTACATGAAGGACATCGGCTATATGAATTAGTACTACGCATAAACCTGTGTCGTATTTTCACTAGTCTAGTTAACATGGCAGAACTTCATGAAACTGGCGCTCTTCGCCCTAGCAGCAGGTAGCGTCAATTATCGGTGTAACTGAAATTTAGACACCTGATTATAATGGACTAGAACACTGCCTGGAAGAGATGTCCAACACATGACTCAATGCTTGTGTGATGTCCCTACGACCTCTTGCGATTATGGGAAAGGCACAGCATACATTAGATATAATCCCCTTCCGCTGTCTTGCTGGATACCTGTTTAAGGGAAAGGCTTCGGGAGTAAACACCGAGGAAAAATCTGCATCCTGTGCTATCTTTAGTCGTCTCGGTAAAATCTTGCCACTGCGCAAAGGTAGCTCAGGATCAGAGAATGAGGTTGACAAAAGACACAGTTTCTTCCTCACTTTAATCTAAATCACAACGCAAGACACCTATTTCAGCAAACACAGCAGCAGAAAGGACTGTCCACATGTCTGAATAAAGAGAGTGGTCTGCATCACATGTGATGGTCGAACATCACGTTATCACTGTCAAACTTGAAGTCCTATTAGACAGGCAAAAATTTAAGATCGAGACCTTTTAGATGTGCTGCGAACTAAGCGCAGCAGGAAAGACAATTTGCGACAAATTTGCAACAGCACGCTGAGGAATATAGTGGGGACTACATTGGTTAATGACTATATTGACACCACACAGAAGATAAACTGGTTAGGTCATCTGTCAAGGATCTGGTCTGTTTTTGTTTACTTTTGGGTCTGGAGTTGGAGTAAATATAATTTAACAAAAATAGATTTGGAGTAATATCCCCAAAAGTCCCCCACTGTTTCTCTTATCTCTCTATTCCCCAAGGTAGTGTGCGTTACACTATATTTTTAGTTCACGCCTGTTGACCCAGTGCATCCGACTTCGGCATGCATTTTATGTAAGAGTCTGCTTCCTCCTACATTTTCTAAGGGTTTGCTTCCCAGGAGTAACGGTCGGTGCTGTGATGGGGAGCGAAGCCAGCATCTTCAGGTTGTAAGCCGTGTCACTTAACCACTAGCCCACGCCATCAGTCCCTCTACCCCTGTTCTAAACCTAATGAAGCATGAACTAAGGATCTGATATGTAAACTTAATTAATGGTTTCTCAGACGGCCACATTAGACCTGCAGTGAATGACCGTCTTTATTCATGTTTGTTTAACATACAGGATGTGCTGAAGAAACAGTCAGCGAGGACATACAACTTTTACTACGATGACAACATACCAGAGGTTATCAAGTGCAATGCAGTGATTGACAGTTTGAGAATGAGGGTCAAGGAGTTGCAGATAGAATGGCCTGACCACCCAACCCTTGTACTGGTAAGTGAAGAGCATACCTGGAGATCCAGATCTGGATAGTAGATGCTGCACTTGGTAGTGGTTGTTTGGGTGAATAAATTAACGAGACATTTCTTCTTCTTCTTCGATTGTTTTCAAACGATTGTTTTCAAAATCGCTACTATACCCGGAAAAGGGTTTTGCAAGTAGCAGGATGTAGTCCGGAGAACGGAAGGCAATGTGTCGTAGCTTACAGCTTGACTGCGATATTTGCACCGTTTGGTTAGACACATCCGACTTCAGAATGCCATTTTTGGGTACCAGATTACCCTGTTTGATCCCTTTTCCTTAGTCAGTCTGCTCTGTTGCAAACTGTTATTCAGTATCACCACATGGAGGTGTAGAAGGGTATTGACAGTCAGCTTTCGTTGACTGCTATAGCTCAATGCACTGCTCAGCATCTTGATATATTTTGAGACACTTGAAAACAATTCCAGGATACACAATTTATAAAGTGGATGATGGTATGTTTTATTATTACATCAATGAGTCTAATTGTTTTTCCTACTGTAAAAAAACTCCCACCACTCACACAATATCACTTGCTTGAGACCTACTTATCTTCAGTAATTTTTCATAAATATGTCAGGCAGCGGTCAGTGACCCATAAGCTGACTGCTAGTGCCAGGACCAGCGAACCAGAGCTGCCAAGACCCTTCTACACCTCCACGTGGTGATCCTGGATAACAGGCTGCAGCAGAACAGACTGGCTAAGGAGAAGGAATCGAAGAGGGAATGCTAACCCGGTACTAACAAAAAATGTTTGCTGAAGTCGAATGTGTCAAATCGAAAGGTGCAAATATCGCAGTCAAGCTGTAAACTGCGACAATACACATTTTGTTATCTGGATTACATTCTGCTACTTAAGCCCTTGTCAGGGTTTGGTAGCGGGAGATTGAGAATGAGTGAAGCCAAACCATAAACATGTCACATCTTGTATACCAAAATAGTAAAAATTAAATGAAGAATAGAAAAGAATCAAAATATTTAATATGTGAGATTTTAGATTTGTGTAAAAGAGTTTATAGTTTTTCTTATTAAAAAATGAATATACATATACAGTAAAATCACATGTATAATTCACACTCGTGCATTGCATGTTCCTTGACATGTACACAAATCACTGTGGCTCGTCTCTATAATATATAAGCAATTTTACCCCCCAAAAAATATTAATGGCTTTTGAATGTGCATATATTACATCTGATACCAATGACACGTATTGGTGCATATAAAAATACCTCTGTGCAAACATGTCCTACGAAGATCTTTATATTTATTTATGGACTTTGTCTCATAATATCGAGCCCAACACTTTTCATAAACCACCGCGACACTCTTAATCGAGGGCCATGACGCCTCTTTTGAGCCGCTACACAGTTTGAAAAACTGATTTAGCCTAATATTTTCTTGTAAATGAAAATTCATAAATTTTTCCAGATTTATTCTATGAAACATTTGTTAAACTGAAAGTTTGAGTAATAAAAAACGGAAATAGGTACAGAACATATAACGTTTAGGTACTTTAACTTTGGAAAGACTTTTTTTTCAACGGATCCTGCTGGAGGAATATGCACATTCTCAGAATAAAAATATATTTATTTCGTTTCTGTTATGGCATTCATATTTTAACATTTCCAAAAATAAATTAGAAGTATATTTTGCCTGGCCCTGACTAACAAGTCCGATCAGTATATTTTGCCAGGCCATGACTAACATGTCTGATCAGTATATTTTGCCTGGCCATGACTAACATGTCTGAACAGTATATTTTGCCAGGCTATGACTTACATATCTGATCAGTATATTTTGCCTGGCCAGACATTGGTCTTCCTCCCCTTGTTTGTTGTTGTTTTTTGCTTTATGAAACAAATTCGTTATATAAAAATATAGTAAAAATACTTTAAAAATGTATGCTACATGCTCAATATATGTATTTCTAAAAATATGCTATATGTTTTTTTGTCTGTTTGTTTGCGCGTTCGCCTTATTTCTCTAATTCCCAAGGCGGTGTGCGTTGCACTGCGGTTTTTATTTTGCGCCTGTCGGCCCAGTGCATCCAACTTCAGCATGCATTTTATGTAAGGGTCTGCTTACTCCTGCATTTTCTAAGAGTTTGCTTCCCCGGGGTAACGGCCGGTGCTGTGATGGGGATCGAACCCAGCACCTTCGGATTGTGAGCCATGCCACTTAACCACTAGGCCACGCCGTTCCCATATCTTTTTTTAAACTTTGAGAAAAGATTTCTTTTCTATCACTGAACACAACTTTGGTTTATCTTCCATCAGCTAAACCAGATAATGGACCGTGTCATGACATTCTCTGTGACCTGCCCTGTGGTCAAGTACCTGACTGGTTTAGAACTGCTGTTACAGAAAGCTCAGGTCAGTTAGTCATCAAACGTGTTGCTGCCACAGTTATATATTAACATATGTGACCTCATGCTACAATAAGATATGCTAACATGTTTGACCTCATGCTACAACAAGAAATGTTAACATGTATGATCTCATGCTACAATAAGAAATGTTAACATGTATGATCTCATGCTACAATAAGAAATGTTAACATGTATGACCTCATGCTACAACAAGAAATGTTAACATGTATGACCTTATGCTACAACAAGAAATGTTAACATGTATGACCTCATGCTACAATAAGAAATGTTAACATGTATGACCTCATGCTACAACAAGAAATGTTAACATGTATAACTTCATGCTGCAATAAGAAATGTTAACATATATGACTTCATGCTACAATAATATATTAACATATGTGACCTCATGCCACAATAAGATGTTAACATATGTGACATCATGTTGCAATAAGATATTAACATATGTGACCTCATGCTACAATAAGAAATGTTAACATATGTGACCTCATGTTACAATAAGATATTAACATATGTGACCTCATGCTATAATAAGAAATGTTAACATGTATGACTTCATGCTACAATAATATATTAACATATGTGACCTCATGCCACAATAAGATGTTAACATATGTGACCTCATGTTGCAATAAGATATTAACATATGTGACCTCATGCTACAATAAGATATGTTAACATATGTGACCTCATGCTACAATAAGATATGTTAACATATGTGACCTCATGCTACAATAAGATATATTAACATATGTGACCTCATGCTACAATAAGATATGTTAACATATGTGACCTCATGCTACAATAAGAAATGTTAACATATGTGACCTCATCATCCTTCCTCATAATGTACCAAGCATACTGGCGTAGATGATCATGAATCTTCACCACTTCCTCTCTCATGCAACTTAACACTACACACCCACAAATTACAGCTCTAAAAATATGTCGGTGAATGTCAAAAACGAATGGCTGGAAAGCGATTGTCAGCAGCTATTTCTGATCTAGCTCCTCCTGCAGGGCTAGAATCCCATATAGTCAGGCTTCCGAACGATAGGACAGCTGAGCAAGATGTGGTTAAATGATGTTAGACAATTTATCCAGCGATAGGGGACTTAAGTTCCTCATACGTAAAAATGGAAGTATAACTAATGGTCTTACTGCATTATATAGCTTAATGATAATTAAAATATTTATTTTTAGTCCATCGTATTTAAATTTCTAGATGATTAGTGCATGCCTACTTCTTCAGTGGCACTTACTTAACTTCTTTATACTGGTTAAGAAGACTCTGCAGGGTCCGTATACAACCAGTTTCTTGCAGGGTAGCTTTTACCGATATGCAAGTTCATCTTAATAGACTCAAAAACTAGAGCTAAGTAGATCCGCAGCCAGTTAGGTGCCATCTATTGCTGCTCTTAACAAACCAACTGGGGAAAGGTACAAACTTGGCTAGATTTTGAATTTTGACCAGACAGCGGCCGTTAAGACTACTGTTTTCAATTTCCAACTGTCAAGGGATTTTTAATGTGCTCGACACTGAATACAGGAGTTCGACAATCTCACTACACAGAGATCAGGGTAATTTTTACCAGAAGAGCCACATTAAAAAAATCCCAGTCTTCACCGTGATTTCAACACACGACCTCAACCACCCGAGGTGGACATCTTACCTCGAGACAACTGAGTCCCCCATTGGATGTATAAGGAATATGATGTGTCAAGAAGTGTTCCTTGCTGGTAATGTTTTATTTGAACCAGCTATGTTTATTCTTGTGATGTACACAGGACTGGGAGAGCAATGCAGCTTCATATGTTTCCATGACAACACAGCTGAGTGAGATAACTGCTGTTATTGTACAGTGGAGGAAGTTGGAGTTGAGGTTAGTGGAAGTTAACTTTTACCTTTCAATATATATAAATAAATGTAGTACATGACATTGGAACATACTACAAAATACGTTTTGAGACATTTATATCTGTCCGGAGATAATCTAAGATCTTCATCTATTATTAACTGCCAACCGTTTATATATTAGCTATTTGTAACTTGCACATCATCACCAAAAGTTGTGCTGAAGGATTTCATATAAATTATTAGTTATCTGAAACATTTAATTCAGAATAATCAGTCAGAATTAATGCATACTATTTTGTGTACATTGACTATTTGGAAGTACTGCATTGTCTATTACAGAAAGGGTTATGTACTAGTACGTGTGTCAGTATATTTTTGGTTCATGTCCACAGTTGTTGGAGCAGTGCCTTAGACAGAGAAGAGGGGAAATGCAAAGAGAAGGCCAGCCACTGGTGGTTTCATCTGTTTCAGCTAACCTCTGCCGCTGTCAGCAGTGACTCGTCTAGCAGCACAAAGAATGATAAGGTATCAGCACAAATATTGGGAAGCCTTCCTCACTTCACCAGGAGGAGGGCTGATTACTTTCATAAAGGTTTATCATGTATTGGGGAGCCTTCCTCACCTCACCAGGAGGACTGATTACTTTCAGAAAGGTTAATCATATATTGGGGAGCCTTCCTCACCTCACCACGAGGAGACCTGATTACAACGTTTGTTAGGACCAGATACATGAACAAATGGACAACAGAGCATACTGGCTACACAGCAAATGATGCTTATTGTCAGCTTAACAGAAGAGTGCAGGTGGTGGTCTTCACACTCGCACATGCTAAAACAGACGGAGGTACCATAAATTCAACAAACTGAAGATAGGTGATACTGACAAATGCACCTGTGGTACTAGCAAAATGACCCCTGAACATCTGCAAAATAATCCCACATACGAGGACCAGAGAAAGCACATGTGCCCATCACTAGTGCCAACACTAGACAAGCTCTATGGCAGTGTCGATAGTCTCAGGATGATCATTGCTTTCTGTGAACAAATTCAAGTTGACGTATGATAGTGAACGTAGAAGATTACTTTAAAAAATAAATGTATATATGCTAATTAATTGGGGTTTGATAGGACACTCGCTGTAAAAAGTACCGTCATACGTGACCAGGACTGACATGGAAGAGGAGAGGTAGATCAATAAACCCCCGGAAAAGAGACTGAAAATGAAATTCAGTCTCTAGGCTGCAACTGGAGAGAGGCAGAAAGAGCAGCTCAAGACCGAATCACTGGTGTAGTGTTGTCAATCGCATATGCCCTGAAAGAAACGACAGACATTGATTGTTTGAAGATGCTGAGCAGTGTATGAGCTGCACAACAGTCAGCGATCCATAGCTGCATGATAACGTCAGGTCTTGTAAACCAGAGCCGCCAAGACCCTACTACACCTCCTCAAGTTGATCCCGGATAACCAGTTGCAACAGAGCAGACTGGCTAATGAGAATTGAAAATTGAAGGCGTACCTGGTACCCAAAAATGCCTCTTCAAGTTGGATGTGAAGGACTGAAAGATGCAAATATCACAGTCAAGCTATAAACTATGACACAATGCATTTCGTTCTCCTGTCAACATCCTGCTACTTACAAAGCCCTTTTCAGGTGTTGGTAGCGAGAGATTGAGAACGATCGAAGATGAAGAAGAATTGATTCACTGTGATGCATCTTCGTAACTCACCATCACCGCCATATATATCATTAATTAAAATCCTGAAACATAGATAAAACAAAAGAAAAATGTTGATCTATGTGCAGTTATCAATATTAGTGTCTCTTGTGAAGGGGTCTCCTGGAAAAGCTGTTGGGAGTTTTCTTTCGACCTTTAACCACCAATATGTAGGGCTAATTTTATGTTGTTGATTAGTCTTGAGCTATTATGCTAAGATATCTTGTATTAAATGCTAAACGACAGCTGTCACAATATTTCTTGCAGACCTCCACTCTTGATGCCCTGAAGAAGTTCATGGAGAGCTCAACAATGGGAGAATTCAGTGTTCGCCTTCAGATGCTCTTGGCCTTTCATTGTCAGCTTCTGCATATGGATGACAGCCCTGCTCAAAGTTAGTTATTTCTTCTTCGTCGTTGTCATTCGTTCTCAAACTCCCTCCTTGCAAGTAGAAGGATGTTCAGAGAGCGGAATGTGTTGTGTGGTAGCTTACAGTTTGACTGAGATATTTGCACCTTTTGGTCCAGCACATCTAACTTCAGCTGGAGTTCAGCAATTTGAGACATACTAATGTGCAATAGAAAATATTTATATTTTCTTCCTCATTGTTCGTCCTGAATGGGCTGTTTGTGTTGAAGTTTACATTGAGGCTGCGATATCTGTGCCTTTCGGCCTTGCACATCAGATTTGAGCTCGGGCAAAAAATCAGTAATATATCTGTACTTGAACATGTCAAAGACTTTCTGTCAAAGATAAACTTGTAGAAAGAATTGGGTGAAACTAATTTTCACAACATTCACATTTTATGTGAAGTTGAAAACTATTTTGTTCAACAAAATCATCACACGTTCTGACATTACAAAGAACATGCACAGTACATGCAGAATCTTTGTTAACAAACTAAAATGGCAGCACTTCTGGAATAAACATATGTTTTTAAATACTTGGAAATAATCGAGTTACAAATGAGGAAATACAAGAAAGAATTACAACAGCAATAGGGCCGTATGTCAGACGAGCGGCTCCCAAAGAAGCTTCTCTACGGTGAGTTGAGAGACGGATGGCGCGAGAGAGGGCGCCCAAAGAAACGTTTTAAAGACGGTCTGAAGGACTCACTAAAAAGTTGCCAGATAGACTTCGACACCTGGGAATGTCTTGCGAAAAACAGATCTGACTGGAGAAGCGCAGTCAAATCGGGTGTAGCTGCCGGTGAAGATGACCGTGTTGTGAAAGCCCAGAACAGACGCGAGACGCGGAAATCCCGAGCAGCGGGAACACCATCCCCTTCTACAAACCTCGTGTGCCCGATATGTAGCAGATGTTTTCGTGCTCGCATTGGCCTGTTCAGCCACATGCGCACCCACACCCAACAGGGAAATCTGTAACAAGGATGATGTCGGCGGTCCTCATCGACAACGATGGACAGCTATTATTATTTATTTATTAGGGCCTTTTGAAGACATTTTGGCAATTGTGAAAAGAAGGAAACTCGCTTGGTGCGGTCACATATCGAGATCAAATGGTCTTCCTAATACGATCCTGCATGGAAAAGTGCAAGGCAGGCAACGAAGAGGCCGTCCCAAAAAGAGGTGGGAGGGAAACATAAAAGAATGGACCAATCTCCGTCCAGAAGAGGCACAGGGAGCGGCCGCTGACAGAGAGTGATGGCGTGAGGATGTCTTCATGTGTGTCCCAACGACCTCACCGGTTACAGGATGACTTGACCTGAATAGAAGAAATGGCGAATTTGTGTTCACAAGTTATCATTTGGATAAGGGAAATTGTTTGCATAGTGAATTGAGTTAAAGTGAGAACCATTGTGGGTTATATGTGCTTGTTATTACTGCAGAATGGTATTAGGGTAAGAAATTGTAAGAAAGTTTTGAAGCACTGGGCAACAGTGGTTACAGGTAGCCCCCATAGCCATACAGGATGGAGTACTAGATACTTAATTATGTAAGGTCTTTAACTTAACAATAAGAGGGGGAACTTAATTGTGTAAGGTCTTTAACCTGATAACAAGAGGGGGAACTTAATTGTGTAAGGTCTTTAACTTGATAACAACAGGGGGAACTTAATTGTGTAAGGTCTTTAACTTGATAACAAGAGGGGGAACTTAATTGTGTAAGGTCTTTAACTTGATAACAAGAGGGGGAACTTAATTGTGTAAGGTCTTTAACTTGATAACAACAGGGGGAACTTAATTGTGTAAGGTCTTTAACCTGATAACAAGAGGGGGAACTTAATTGTGTAAGGTCTTTAACTTGATAACAACAGGGGGAATTTAATTGTGTAAGGTCTTTAACTTGATAACAAGAGGGGGAATTTAATTGTGTAAGGTCTTTAACCTGATAACAAGAGGGGGAACTTAATTGTGAAAGGTCTTTAACCTGATAACAAGAGGGGGAACTTAATTGTGAAAGGTCTTTAACCTGATAACAAGAGGGGGAACTTAATTGTGTAAGGTCTTAACAAGAGGGGGAACTTAATTGTGTAAGGTCTTTAACCTGATAACAGGATGGGGAACTTAATTGTGTAAGGTCTTTAACTTGATAACAAGAGGGGGAACTTAATTGTGTAAGGTCTTTAACCTGATAACAGGACGGGGAACTTAATTGTGTAAGGTCTTTAACTTGATAACAAGAGGGGAGTGATTGCTTCTCTGGGCATAGGTACAGGGTTTGAGTCTGATCTTGACATGGAGTCGCTCAGTTATAAATGGATACCTCTCTTTTCTATAAGGAGACAATATAATCAGAATGGGAACTAGTCATTGCACTGAAAATACTTAAAAATTGCTGAGACCTAGTAGAATGAAGTTCTATAACACTTCATCCCCAATGGCAGCTTTACATATTCATTCTATTTTCTCAGAATCACTGCTTCACATGCTATGGAACATCTATCAGTTCTACAAGCAGTACCAGCCTTCTGTGGAAGCAGAGATCAAACGATTGAGGGTTCCCATTGACAAGCAGCTCAAGGTACTCACGTGCTAGGATTGTGAGAGACATCTGCCTGTGTGGTTATAACTTAACTTCATTATACTGGTTTAGAAGTATCTACAAAATCTTAATACAACCAGTTTATTCCACTCCACCTAAACTAAAAATAACTGTGCTTCCAATCTATTTTTTTAAATGCATTTACTGATTCTGCCTCCACTATATCCTGTAGAAATGCATTCCAAGCATTCACCACTATCTAAAAAAATATTTCCTATCATTACCTGTCATTAAATAATTTGGAGCTTTGCCCTCTAGTTATTTGTAGCCGAATGTACTTTTACAAATTCGGGATAGTCTAAATTAGCCTTTCCATTGATTATCTTATAAATTTGTATTGTCATCTTGATTCTTCTCTGTTCTAGACACTGTAAACCAGTTTTTAAGTGTCTTTCCTCAAAGCTGTTATTCTGGAATCCCACTATCAGTTTAATAGCTTGTCTTTGTATCCTTTCTAACATGTTTATATCACCTCTATGATACAGACTCCACACCTGAACACAGTACTCCAACCTAGGTTTAACTAATGCTTTAAACAGTTGGACTATCACTTCCTTGCTCATATGTGTAGTTTCCTTTTATCATACCTAGCATTGTATTAGGATTTTCCACTGCCACCTGGACTTGCTCATGCACCTTTTCTGTATGATTTGTTATAACCCCTAGGTCCCTTTCCTTTTTTAAATTTTCCTAATATTGTTCTCTCACATCATATTTATATATTCCTTATTGGATCTTCCCATGTGGATGACAGGATAATTATCTGAAAGCTCTGAGACCATTTTTGAATCTTATGTAAATCCAATAGATCCAACTCTGCCTGAGATGAATAGGTTTATACACCTTGATCTGCCTCATGAGTTCTGTAGAAGTCCTGATGACTTGTGCATGTACTACAGAAGCCTAAACAAATTCAGGATACGATTTGCAATTTCACAAATTGTGAATATTTTTCAAAATAAATACAAATGGGGTTTCATATCAGCTCAACCGGGATCAAGATCCTGCAGTGGTCAGCGACCCATAGCTGACTGCTAGCGTCAGGGCCAGCGAACCATAGCTGCCAAGACCCTTCTACACCTCCACATGGTGATCCTGGATAACAGGCTGCAGCAGGGCAGACTGGCTAAGGAGAAGGGATCAAAGAGGGAATGCTAACCCGGTACTCAAAAAATGCTTGCTGAAGTTGGATGTGTTGGACCGAAAGGTGCAAATATCGCAGCCAAGCTGTAAACTACGACACAACGCATTCCGTTCTCTGGACTACATTCTGCTACTTAAGCCCTTTCAGGGTTTGGTAGTGGGAGATTGAGAACGAACGAAGAAGAAGAAGATATCAGCTCTCACCATCAGCGACCCATAGCTGGCTGATAGCATTAGGGCCAGCAAACCAGAGCTGTCAAGACCCTTCTATATCTCCGCGCTGAGATCCTGGATTACAGGCTGTAACAGCAGGATGGCTAAGGAGAAGGAATAAAAAATGCCTGCTGAAGTCAAACTGTAAACTATGACACAACACATTCTGTTCTCCAGACAACATCCTGCTGCTTGCAAAGCCCTTTTCAGAGCTTGCTAGCGAGAGTTTGAGATTGAACGAAGAAGAAGAAAACCACACCATAGGCCTTAATAGTTTGAGAGACCATCTATTCTTCTTCTTCTTCTTCGTTCGTTCTCAATCTCCCGCTACCAAACCCTGAAAGGGCTTAAGTAGCAGAATGTAGTCCAGAGAACGGAGTGCGTTGTGTCGTAGTTTACAGCTTGGCTGCGATATTTGCACCTTTCGGTCCAACACATCCGACATCAGCAAGCATTTTTTGAGTACCGGGTTAGCATTCTCTCTTCGATCCCTTCTCCTTAGCCAGTCTGCCCTGCTGCAGCCTGTTATCCAGGATCACCACGTGGAGGTGTAGAAGGGTCTTGGCAGCTATGGTTCGCTGGCCCTGACGCTAGCAGTCAGCTATGGGTCACTGACCACTGCCCATCTATTCAACCAACTAAAGATGGAAACTCCTGACTACTGTAGTAGTGGTAGGATAGAATTACCAACTGCAGTACTCACAGAATGATTGCTGAAAACCTGCTTCAAAAAGTATATGAACAAAGTGATTCATACCTGGCTACTTGCACCTGGGTCAGTGAGTCATAGCCGACCAAGACCCTATTCTGCCTCCAAGTAGCAGCCCTGAAACAGCGACCATGCAGCCTGACTAAGAGATTAGGGGTTGAAGAGGGAAGACACAGTCCTAAAAATGCTGGGCTGAAATCAGATGTGTCAGGCCGAAAGGTGCAGATATTGCAGTCCAGCTGTAAACTAAATGACACAAATGTCCTTTTCAGGACGAATGCTGAAGAGGAATAGATATACTCGGTTTGATGATTTAAAGTGTTTAAAGCAGAACTTTATATAATGACTTCATTAGGTCTGGGGATCATCAAGTGTTCAGTATTGAATGACATTTTGTATCTCACAACAGGGTTTTGTCAAAATTGCAAGATGGAGTGACTTGAACTACTGGGCACTGAAAACTTCTACAGAGAAAACTCACAGAACTGTCCACAAATACATTAAGGAGTACCAGGTACATTTTGACCAAACTGTTTCTATCATTCACATGTGCAGCCATTATTTGTGGTGTAATACTTGACCTATTATTTATTGTGTGCTCTGTTGTAATTATTCTTTCTCATAATGAGCCCCGCCCGCAGTCTAGTATGGTTCTCGTGTTTTAGCTCATTATGGATGTGACCAAGCTACAGGTTTGACTTGAATTCATACTAGTTGACGACTTAACACTGGTGTACATGAAAATGTGTTGTGGTTTTCCACTTAGATGAGTTAATTGTGACTTGGGAACGAACTATTAACGCACACTCACCGATATATTGGTGAGCAGGTTCAGTTCTTGATGCTGCCCTCAGGGTGGTTTGAGTTTGAGGCTCATGATTACTTCTTATCACATGAAAAAGCATGATATGTTCAGTTCAGTTCATCCCGTGACCTCTTGAGATCGTTGGAGCACCCCTGCTGACATCTCCACAGACCTGTGCCATTCCTCTGTCTGTGGTTGCTGTTTGTGCCTCATCGGATCATAGGTTAGTCCAGTGCTCTTCAACTTGGGCGCTACTTCCAACTACTGGTTTTAACTATCAAGTGGGGGGCAGCAGAGTATTTGCATGCTGTATTAAAAACATCCAAATTACCCAGACTCATGTCAGCAATCGCAGAATGTTCAATTTAGATTTTAGTGGTTGGTAAGGAAAATTAACTCTCACAAAAGTTATAAAAGTGGGTACCAGGTATAAAAAGGTTGAAGATCACTAGGATTTTGAGACATGTTCGTACCAAGTCAGCTTTCGCCTTTTGATCATTGTGAGGAGGGTGTCATAAAGCCCACTTGCATTCTCGTTTCTTCACCCTACTTCATCATTTGTGATACGGTCTTTGTAGGCGGCGCTTTTAGATAGGCGCGTTATATAAACCCTTACAAAGACGGATGTATCATATAGTCTTAAATCTTACAATACATTCTCATCTATGTGCTTTTTTTTCCCACACAGACGGTGTTGAGTCAGCCATCAAAGAACATGATAGGAGACAAGGGAGATGACCTTGTTGCCCAGGCTGTCAAGCAAGTGTCTGGGTTTCCCTTGGAAGAGCAAATGACTCAATTCACCCAAAGTGTCACAAAAAATCTGAAGTCAACCACTGTTGGAGTAAGTTAACCTTCCCCGGTCCTGGCTAATTTTGCTGATTTGTTTCTTCCATCCTGTCCAAATCTGTAATTTCGTATGTTCAAATTTTATTCAAAATAAAATAAATTAATGTTGACCAAATTCCAAATTGATCTTTAATTATGATCTAAACATCGTAAGACACAACTTTATTCAGTTCAGTTCAAGTGCCATCTCCGTATCAAAGGTCGACTGCAATGGATCTCCAGTGTACTCTATCTCTTGCCATAATGGTGCAATCTGAGAGGGATTTCCCAGTTCATCTCCTGATGTTATCCACCCTCTTAAAACGTTATCTGCCTCTTAACTTAACTTAACGTCTTTATACTGGTTTAGAAGACCCTGCAGAGTCTGTATACAACCAGTTACATTTACATCACCTTGCTCTAAAATCTATGCGCATCCAGTTTATTCTTAAACGCATTAACTGTCCCTGCCTCCACCACCTCCCCTGGCAATGCATTCCAAGCAGACACCACTCTCTGACAAAAAAAATATTTCCTAATATCTAACCTGGACCTCTCTTTAGTCAGCTTGTAGCTATGCCCTCGTGTTATTGTAGGTGGCTGTATTTTAAAAAACTTGTTATAGTCTAATTTATCGATTCCTCTGATCATCTTATAAACCTGTATTAAGTCACCACGAATTCTTCTCTCTTCGAGACACTGTAGGCCTGTTTTTCTGAGTCGTTCCTCATAACTGTAATTCTGGAATCCAACTATCATCTTTGTCGCTCTTTTTTGTATTCTTTCTAGCATGTTTATGTCCCCTCTATGATAAGGACTCCACACCTGTACACAGTACTCCAATCTAGGTCTAACTAAAGCTTTATACAGTTTGACGATCACTTCCTTGCTCCTATGTTTAATATTTCTTTTTATCATACCTAACATTGCATTTGCCTTTTTCACTGCTACCTTAACTTGCTCACTCACCTTTCCTGTATGATCTATTATAACCCCTAGGTCCCTTTCCTTATCTATCTTTCTAATATTGTTTTCTCCCATTCTGTATTTATGTTCCATATTGGATCTACCCATGTGGATGACTGTACATTTATCTACATTAAACTCCATTTGCCAGCTTACAGACCATTCTCGAATTTTATCTAAATCCGACATCAATATATCCACTTCCGCTTTAGATGAGACACTACTGCATAGTTTTGTGTCATCAGCAAATTTTGCAATCATGGATCTCATATCAATGTCCAAATCATTTATATATATCAAGAACAAAATTGGTCCCAAAACCGAGCCCTGTGGCACACCACTTTTCACTTCACTCCACTCAGAGTACTCCTTATTTATGCCCACCCTCTGCCTTCTTCCTGTTAACCAATTTTCAATCCATTTGGCAACTTCGCCACCTATTCCATGTGATTTTAACTTTCGAAATAATCTTTGATGAGGTACTCTATCAAAGGCCTTTGCAAAGTCTAGATAAATAACATCCACTGGCTCCCCTTTATCTATGATTTTAGTAACCTCCTCCATGAATTCTAATAGATTTGTTAAGCATGATCTCCCTCTAGTAAACCCATGCTGACTATTTCTAATTAGATTAAATTTTTCTAAATGCATTACAATGTTTTCTTTGATTATTGACTCTAACAATTTACAGACTATGCTCGTTAAACTCACCGGTCTATAATTTGCCGGATCTGATTTTTTGCCTTTTTTGAATAAGGGGATCACTCCTGCATCTTTCCAATCCCGTGGAACAATCCCTTTTGTAAGTGATTGAGAACATAATATAGCCAATGGTTTTGCTAGTTGGTTTCTAATTTCATACAGCAATTTTGGGTGAATACCATCTTGACCTGGACATTTATTCACTTTCAACCCCTCCAATTTTTTAAAAACCATTTCCTCTGTAATACAGATTGATCTTAATCCCGCTGTATCCATGTCTCTTTGAAAAATATCTATAGGCTCTGGGATCCCGGAGCAGTCCTCCTTTGTGAAGACTGTGCCAAAGTACTGATTAAGCAGATTAGCAGCCTCCCTATTCTCACTTATTATTTTCCCTGTACTGTCTATGAGAGGGCCTACTTTGTCTTTCGTTCTTTGTTTATTTCTAACATAAGAAAAGAAGCTTTTACTGTCAGTCTTGATCCTCTGAGCAAGTTTTTTTTCAAAGTCTATTTTTGCTGTTTTATTCGCTTTCTGAGATATGTTCTGCTTGTCCAAATATTTTACATATGTTTCTTTTGATTTACCTGCCTCTATATATTTTTGCCATGCTTTATTTTTTGCTCTTCTACATTTCACTACAAATCTAGTTATCCACTTTTTACGCTTGGGGTTTACCTCCCTACATGGAACACATTCCTCTTTTAGCGTTTCTAGAACTGTTTGAACTTGAATGACTGTCTTCCACCCTACCCTTTAGTATGGTCTTCAACAAGGAGGTATGTCATGTTATATGACCAAAATAACGTAACTGTCTAACCCTGATTTCGTTCATTCTCTTTTCACCCCCAACTTATTTAATACCTCCACATTTGTTTTCTTCTCTTTCCAAGAAATGCGACCAAATCTTCAATATACCCACATTTTGAAGGCTTCAATACTCTTTTCCAACTTGTTATTCATTGTCCATGTTTCTGCACCATAAAGTAGTGACGAGTATACATGACACCTGATAATTCTCATTTTCAAATTATGATTTATCTGTTTGGATGTCAGTATGTGTCGCATGTTGCCGAATACCATCTTGGCCATACCTATTCTCTTTCTGATTTCTTTTTTGCAGCTGCCTTCTTCCGTTATTATTTGACCTAGATAGGAGAAACTCTGTACCTGTTCCAGTAGTTACTCTTTTATTTTTATCTGCATACATGGTTTCTTGTCACTTTTCTCAATTATCATAGTCTTTGTTTTCTTTATGTTTGTGTCTAATCCAAACTCTTGGCTTATTTTGTATTTGGCTTATTTTGTATAATATTGTCATAAACTCCTGTAATTCTTGCTCACTTTTGCCATAAAAACTGTATCATTTGTATATCTAAGATTATTCATTACCTCTCCTCCAATAACAAGCCCTGACATCCCCTCTGTCTGTTTGAATATTTCTGTGTAAATATTAAAAAGACATAAAGATAAAACACATCCCTGTCTCACTCCTCTTTTTACATCTATTCTTGGAGAGCATAAATTTCCTGATTTTACTGTAGCAGTTTGTTCCCAGTACAGTCTACGGAGCAGTCTTATGCCTTTACCATCTAGACCTATTTCTTGGAGACATTTAATTAATTTCTTACGTTGGACTTGATAAGTAAATAATTTATGTTTGTAGCATTAAATAGCAATAATGCGGATGTGGACATTTTTTATTGCCACGTTAAGGAAGGTTGTACAATGTGGCAGACAACCTCATTATGTAAATAAGTAAACTACCACTGCGAAGGCACATGTTCCAACAAAGAAACTAACTGCAGTAGTAGCCGATTCTCCTATTGCAATTAAAAAGAATTTATTCATTTTTTTTTTCCAGGAGCCATTGGTTGTCAAGGTTCCGGTCTCTGTTACCTGTCAGGTACCCTTACTTCTGCGAGTGCCCAGTCTGTTCAAGAAGATGAAGAGTCATCTCATCAAATGCCTAGACACATCCAAGCATGCCAGGATGGTGTTGGTTTTTGATGACTTTACAGGTGAACTCACTGCAGCACTTCCTCTCGACTTTGTTGGCCAAAATATTAGTCTTTGAAAGGCTGGCCATAAAAATTGCTTAACCATAGATATAACTTGGTTTGGCTTCGTTCATTCTCAATTTCCGACTACCAAACCTTGAAAGGGCTTAAGTTGCATAATGTAGTCCAGAGAACGGAATGCGTTGTGTCGTAGTGTACAGCTTGACTACGATATTTGCACCTTTCCGTCCAACACCAGCAAGCATTTTTTGAGTACCGGGTTAGCATTCCCTCATCAATCCCTTCTCCTTAACCAGTCTGTCCTGCTGCAGCCTGTTATCTAGGATCACCGCGTAGAGGTGTAGAAGGGTCTTGGCAGCTCTGGTTGGCTGGCCCTGACGGTAGCAGTCAGCTATGGGTTGCTGACCACTGCAGCTCATGCGCTGCTCCTAGATATAGCTTGACATGCAGTACTTCTCACAGCTATAACTTGACTTGCAGTACTTCTCACAGCTATAACTTGACTTGCAGTACTTCTCACAGCTATAACTTGACATGCAGTACTTCTCACAGCTATAACTTGACATGCAGTACTTCTCACAGATATAACTTGACATGAAGTTCTTCTCACATATATATAACTTGACATAAACATTTCTCACATATTAACGTTTTTATACTGGTTTTAAAAGACTCTACAGTCTGTATACAACCAGTTTCTTGGAGGCTGGTTAACCAATGTGCACATCTTAATGGTCTCTAACGCTAGAGGAAAGCAAACTCGCAGCCTGTTAGGCGCCATCTATGCTGCTCTTAACAAACCACCTAACCATGGCCGGTGTAATTGCCATGTCGCACAGTTAGTCGCCACTTACAACATGCATTCTGTGGGGCAGTGGTGCTATTCTTGTCTTTGCCATACACAAAGACACGGGCAGACCACTTGAATAAAACAGATATAACTTGAACATAACGCATTTCTCACAGATATAACTTGACAGCGAAGCACTTCTCATATATATAAATATATATAATAAAATAAATATATATAATTATTTTCATCTTTACTACAGTCCTTGTCAGCATAAATTTACAGTCGGTGGTGAGGAAATAGATCAGGTCACACATTTTGAATATCTGGGCTCCAGAATTGAGAAAAATGGTGACTGCTCGAAAGAAATCAGAAGAAGACTAGCTATGTCAATGCAGAGACTGAACAGTCTGAAGAACTATGGCAGAGCACCAACAAAATGATAAAAGTAAAAGTCTTGAGAGCCTGTGTTTTTCCTGTAGCAGCTTATGGCTGTGAAGCATGGACGATTACCAAAACTTCTAGACAAAGAATTGAATCCTTGAAGTCAAAATGTTACAGAAAGATCATCAGAATACCCTGGACATAGAAAAAAACAAATGTAGACATTCGGCAAGAGTTGAGCATAGAGGAGAACTGGTTTATCAATTCCATTTTGGCTAGAAAATGCAAATACTTTGGTCACATCAAGAGACACAATGGTCTTCAGAAAACGGTGATGGAAGGTATGCGGCCAGGCAAAAGAAGAAGGGGTAGGCCAAGAAGACGATGGCACCAAGATATCCAGGAATGCCTGAGTATGACTGTCGTAGGCTGGAGTTTTGGCAAGAGGACCAGTTTCTTTCAGACAGATTATGATAGGAGCGACGTTCTACAAAGGACATGCTACATGATGAACTATAGTCCTTTGATTTTTACCTCAATTTATTTGATATTACTTTCAAACTTGTGGTAGTTGTTTAGCCTTAATAGAGATTTATTCGAATTAAGATTATTTGGAATTAAGTTTTATATTTTCACATATAAATTCTTGATATTGTATTCCAGGTGAACTGATTCAAGAGATCCATGGATTACAAGAACTTCAAGTGGACCAGGTAATCAGATATTTACTTTAGTTTGCTGGTTGAGTAAAGAAATAGTAATACATACAGACTTACTTTGTTGCTTTTCTTTTAACCAGGGGCGTAGATGTTTGCCAGAGTGCCTGCATGACAATTCTATCTTTAAGATCAGTCAGTCTTCTAAGCTGGAAATTTTCCCAGCTACATCCAGCTCACGTTGGAGCGGGGACCTGTGCAGGGGCATTTACCTCTGTAGAAGTACCTCATTGAAGATTATTTAAAAAGTTAAAATCACATGGAATAGGTGGGGAAGTTGCAGAGTGGATTGAAAGTTGGTTAACGAGAAGGCAGAGGCTAGGCATAAATAAGTACTCTGAGTGGTGTGAAGTAAAAAGTGAAGTGCCACGGGGCTCGGTTTTGGGACCAATATTGTTCTTGATATTGATATCTTGATTTGGATATTGATATAGGATCCATGATTGAAAAATTTGCGGACGACACAAAACTATGTAGGCGTGTCTCATCTATAGGAGAAATGGATATATTGATGTCGAATTTAGATAAAATTCGAGACTGGTCTGTGAGATGGTAAATGTAGTTTAATATAGATAAATGTACAGTCATCCACATGGTTAGATCCAATATGGAACATAATTACAGAATGGACGAGAACAGTATTAGAATGAAAGATAAGGAAAGGGACATAGGGGTTATTATAGAGCATACATGTAAAGTGAGTGAACAAGTCCAGGTAGCAGTGAATAAGGCAAATGCAATGTTAGGTATGATAAAAGGAAATATTAAACATAGGAGCAAGGAAATGATAGTCAAACTGTATAAAGCATTAGTTAGACCTAAATTGGAGTGTACAGGTGTGAAGTCCTTATTGTAGAGGAGATATAAACATTCAGGAAAGGATACAAAGAAGAGCGACAAAACTGACAGTGGGATTCCAGAATAACAGTTATGAGGAAAGACTCAGAAAAACCGGCCTACAGTGTCTAGAAAAGAGAAGAATTCGAGGTGACTTAATACAGGTTTATAAGATAATCACAGGGAAGGTTAAATTAGACTATAACAAGTTTTTCAAAATACAACCACCAACGAGAACAAGAGGACAAAGATACAAATTAACTAAAGAAAGGTCCATATTGGATATTAGGATAAACTAGCGACACAATGCATTATTTCTCCAGACTACATCCTGCTACTTGCAAAGCCCTGTTCAGGGCTTAGTAGCCAGAGATTGAGAACAAACGCAGAAGAAGAAGAAGAAGAAAATATTTTTTTAGTCAGAGAGTGGTGAATGCTTGGAATGCATTGCCCCAGGAGGTAGTGGAGACAGAGACAGTTAATGCATTTAAGAATAGATTGGATGTGCATAGCTTTTAGAGCAGAGTAATGCAAATGTAACTGGTTGTATACAGACTCTGATGAGTCTTCTAAACCAGTTTAAAGATGTTAAGTTAAGTACAGGTTAACTAAGACTAAGTGAAATTATTTTGAGTACAAATGTATTTTGAAGACATGTTTTATTCTCTTTCTGTATCTGTGTGTCCCTTTTCATGTGCTGCAGGATGGATGAGTGACCTTTCATCCAGACCTCTTCCTTTGTCGTCTGAACGTTTTAATTTTATACTGGTTTAGAAGACTATGCAGTCTGTAAACAACCAGTTTCATCTACATTTCCTTGCTCTTAAAGCTATGTGCATCCAATCTGTTCTTTAATACATTAATTGTTCCTGCCTCCACTACTTCCTGTGGCAATGCATTCCAAGCATTCACCACTCTCTGACTACAAAAATATTTTGCAATATCTAATTTGGATCTTTCTTTAGTTAATTTGTAGCTATGCCCCTTTGTTCTTGTAGGTGTTTGTATTTTGAAAAAACTTTTTAGCCTAATCTATCCGTTCCTTCGATTTGTCATTGGTACTGTGATTATAGTTGGTTAATACCACGATGAGTTGAGAAAAGTATCTTAAGATAATAAAACAGGGTCACACATGATTTTTCCTACTTTCAGAGTGCAGACAAAGACAAGCAGAAGTCTGAAGCAAAGTCCTTTAATTTGAGGAAGAGGAAAGGTTTAGCAGAATTATTCAAATATCTAACCCAGATTGGTATGTCACATTTTCTTACTTGTGTGCATATATTATTATTGTTCTACAGGACAGGATGGTCTAAAAATCCTGATACAAACGTTATACTTTTTCTTTATACAAAATGCCTTTTTCGTTCGTTCTCAGTCTCCAGCTATCAAGCCCTGAAAAGGGCTTTGCTAGTAGCAGGATGTAGTCCGGAGAACGGAATGTTTTGTGTCACAGTTTACTGCTTGACTGCGATATTTGCACCTTTCACTCCGATACATCTGACTTCAGCAGACATTTGTTAGTACTGGGTTTGCCTTCACTCTTCGACCTCTTCTTCTTAACCGGTCTGCTCTGTTGCAGCCTGTTATCCAGGATCACTGCTTGGAGGTGGCTTGGCAGCTGTGGTTAGTTGGCCCTGATGTTAGCAGTCGGCTATAGATCGTTGACCGCTGCAGCTCATGCACTGCTTAGCATCTTGATCCCAAACAAAATGTAGCTATATTAACAAAATATGCTCTGTATGGTCGCCATAACTTTCAAAACAGATGCAGATATGATGCTCCCATTCATACTTCTAGTAAATCAATCAATCAATCAATAACCTTTAACTCCCAGAGAAGCATATGCCTTCAACAAACTGTTCTATAGCGAGCCAACAGTGCCAGCTCATCCTATGACTTCCCTATTTAATTAATCAATGTATCTAGTGCTATGTGGGAAATTGCTTTTTGCATTATGTATGGAGAATTGTACTGCTTTTTACATTTAAAATGTTTGATTGTGAAAAGAGGTTAACTTAATAAATTATTTTTTGTCTTCCCAATCGCTGGTTACCAAGCCCTGAATAGGGCTCTGCAAGTAGAAGGATGTAGTCCGAAGAAGGGAATGTGTTGTGTCGCTAGTTTACAGATTGACTGCAATATTTGCACCTTTCAGTTATGACACATCCGTCTTCAGGTCAGGTCATCCCGTAACCGGTAAGGTCGTTGGGGCACACATGAAGACATCCTCACAACTCCACGCCATCCCTCTCTGTCAGAAGCTGCTGCCTGTGACTCTTCTGGTCGGAGACTGGTCCATTCTTTTATGTTGTCTTCCCGTCTCTTTTTGGGCCGGCCTCTTCGTCGTCTGCCATGCACCTTCCCGTGGAGGATTGTGTTTGCAAGACCATTTGATCTCGATATGTGACCGTACCAAGTGAGTTTCCTTCTTTTTACAGTTGACAAGAGATCTTCGAAAGGCCCTATTGCCGTCGTAATTCTATTTTGGATTTCCTCGTTTGTAACTCGATCTTTGTACGTGACGTTTAAAAGTCTTCGGAAACATCTCATCTCCAAGGCCTGTATCCTTCGTTGAAGGTCAGCTGTAACTGTCCATATCTCACACGCATAGAGAAATATTGACAGGACCAGTGTACACATTAATCTGATTTTCGTGCGTAGTGCTAACCGTTTATCTTGCCAGATTTTGTTAAGCCGTGCAAGCGCCGCTATTGTCTGTGCTATTCTGGCCAATACTTCACATTTTGATCCTTCATCACTGACAATCGACCCAAGATATTTAAAACAGTCAACTACTTCGAGTTTAGAAGACATCCGTCTTCAGCAGCAATAAATGATTTTAATAATGTCTTCAGCAGAGGTAAACCGAGAAATACCTGGATAAGAGACACTGAAAATGAACTTCAGTCCTTGGATCTCAGCTGGAGAGAGGTAGAAAAGACAATTCAAGATCGAATTAGCTGGAAAAGGGTTGTCAATGGCCTATGCCTCGAAAGGAGTGACGGACATTGATTGATAATCATAATCAGAGTATGAAGTTCTCCCTTAAGTATTTCAGAATTCTTTATCAAGGAAGAAAGAATATGCCAACTGATATCAAACTCTGTAAGATCTCTATCAGTGTGAAACTAGTGGACGTCCATGCGAAACTAGTGGACACAGCAATAAATGCGGCAGGTCGGATAGTATCAGGGTGCCTAAAACCCACCCCATCGATAAAATATACCCCCTAATTGACATAGCACCACCTGAGATCCGAGGAAGTACCAGAGCAGAAATCAAACGAGAAAAACAGGAGCACGATCCAAGACACCCAATGTTTGGACATCAGGTACAGAGCACAAGACTCAAATCCAGACATAGCTCCAGACATAGCTGCCTAAAATCAACACGAATTGATGCAGGTCCCAGAAATGAACTTCTGGAGCAACCTGCCTCCGGACACCATCTACCATACACAGCATGGAAGTCGTTGAATAGAATCCAGACTTGTGTATTGCAATGCATAAAGAATAAAAAACGATGGGGATACACAGATGATGACACACAGATGGGACTGTGGCGAAATATATGACCCAGACCACCTGATGACCTGCACCAATCTCCAGGAAACATTCAATAGGTGCGACATGCTGGAGGCAAATGACAAGGCAGTCTATGTCGCTGATTACTGGATGCATGCTGTATGACTTGGTGCTTGGGCAGGGGAAGTAAAGTAAGTAGATATAAAATCCTACTGGTGCATATGGGCGCCAACAATGCAGTTGGCCCCAGAATGAACCCGCGCCAAAGCACTTTGTGTGTTCTTGCAGCCGTGGTTTCTGTAGAAATGCGTTCTACATAATATTTTCTATCCTCATCCACAATCTCACTATAGTAGCTTTTTATGACATTAATGGAAGATTGTAGTGGACCGTTCGTTGCTCCACTGGAGTCACACAGGCACATGTAGAAAATGTCAACAGAGGAGGATTTGTGATTGGTGTTGCCAACCTCATTATGTAAAGGTGCTGCAGACAGCACTGATATAGAAGCACATCAAGTAATTCTTCTTTGGTGTTCGTCCTGAAAATGACGAGTCTGTGATATCTGCGCCTTTCGGCCTGATAATCTGGTTCCAGCCGGCATTTTTGGGTTCTGGGTTTGCGTTCCCACTCCAATCCATATTCTTTTAGCCAGACTGACTACACTAGGGCAACCTGCTTCCAGCTCCACCACTTTGAGGTGAAATAGGTTGTTTGTTTGTGTGCATTTGCTTTATTTCTCAAAGCGGTGTGCGCTGCACTATGGTTTTTATTTTGCGCCTGTCTGCCCAGTGTGTCAGACTTCGGCATGCATTTTATGTAAGGGTCTGCTTCCTCCTGCATTTTCTAAGGGTTTGCTTCCCCGGTAACGACCAGTGCTGAGATGGGGATCGAACCATAGTGCCTTAGTCATCTGAGTTTGCTGACCCTGACGCAAGCAGCCAGCTATGAGCCACTGTTGGCTCATTCAATGTGTTGCATTTTTGAGGCGCCGGTATCGCACCTCGCCTCCCCCCATTTATTTTCCTGCAATAAAGCAAACTGACGAGGTGACCAAATGCAACAACCAAATAATTCGATCATGAGAATGTGAGGCTGCATTGTGTTGTTATATTTCTGTGTAGGTCTGTCGTATCGGAAAGGAGTTTCTGGAAAAGCAGCTCTGGGTTTGAATGATGCTCTAGAGATGCCACCTTTAAATCTTCAAGCTCATCCAAGGTAATTAATACAAACACACACACTACAAACTCTATTCACATATTTGTGGTTAAGTGATACTTTCAGACATTATAGAGGTGAAGTAATACTTCCAGACAATATAGAGGTGAAGTTATACTTTCAGACAATATAGAGGTGAAGTGATACTTTCAGACAATATAGAGATGAAGTTATACTTTCAGACAATATAGAGGTGAAGTGATACTTTCAGACAATATAGAGGTGAAGTTATACTTTGAAACAATATAGAGGTGAAGTGATACTTTCAGACAATATAGAGGTGAAGTGATACTTTCAGACAATATAGAGGTGAAGTTATACTTTCAAACAATATAGAGGTGAAGTGATACTTTCAGATAAAGCAAATTCTATTCATATGTTTGTGGTGAAGTTATACTTTCAGACAATATAGAGGTGAAGTTATACTTTGACAGTGCAAACTCTATTCACATGTTTGCGGCGAAGTGATACTTTCAGACAATCTGATGAAGTGATATAATCAAACTACACCAACAATCAAACTATACCATCTATATTCACATGTTTACTAAGTCATACTATTAAACAACATATCAAAGTTTTATTTACCTAGTTTCTATTGTGCACTTAATGATTTCATACGTTTTTCAGACTGCCTGTTACAAACCTATGGACTGGCTGTGAGTCTTACTTCTACCGCTGCATCTCTCGCTATGCCCAGTTTTCGGCTGCTGTTTTGTCACCTTGCAAGGTAATGTGGCCAGTTAAAATACAACTGAGTACAGTGACACCCCAACTTACGTAAAGGATACGTTTTTGGGTCGGTTAAGTAACTTACATTTTGTGTAACACGAATTTGTAGATTACTTAAGTGTAACTTCATAGAAACGGCAATATTTTATAAGATAACAGAAGAAAACTTTATTTGTCAACCGGTAATAACAGAGACATTATGTGGCAGTGTTTACTCTGAATAAATTATATTATATTTAAATTGAAATATAGTCCATTGCTGTACGAACGCCGAAAGCCTGTCTGTTTGGCTTGTTGTGATTCTTCGAAAGTGGTGCGGACTGGCAAGGATGCATTTTGTAAACAGTTTGTAAGTAATCGGGAGGAGAGTAATTGAGTGATTATTTTCCAAGATCGTCTTTGTGCTACGGTGCTGAGACGTGGACACTAACAAACTCACTACAGGACAACTTGAGAGTGACCCAGGCCTTCCTTGTGAGACGCTTGGCCGGAATTACTCTCCGGAACCAACATATGCAAGGTCTCCACAATTCTGACATAAGACGATTATCCCTGGTGAAGGATGCGGTAATCCATGCAGGCGAGACAAAATATAGATGGGCAGGTCACATGTTACGATGGTTGATAAAGCACAACGATAGCAGATCTAGTACCCCAGAGGTAAAAAGAGACTGCGGGGAAGACCTCCAATGCATTGTTCTGACTCCCTTGATGTATGCTGCAACATCCAAGATGCCTCTGCAGGAGCACTTACAACGCACTGGACTTCGGTGGCCTAAGACTGGGTCCGCTGGAGAGGAAGTTGGGACCCGCAGCTATGCTGAGGAACGGGTCATCAAGATTAAGATCAAGAAGATCAAAATATATAAACTATATAAATATGAAAAATATATATATAAATATAAACACACACTATTCACATACAAAAAAAAAATATCTTGTTACATTAACATATTTGTCTCTGTCGGTGTTCACATCAGCAACACATGCAGTTGGCTCTATAGGGGGAGAGCAGGGGACTGCAGTGAAGAGGAATACTGTTCTGCTGAATTCCCCCTCCTTCTCTCTGTCCTCCCCCCCCCCCAATCTCCCTCTCTCTCTCTCTCTCTCTCTCTCTCTCTCTCTCTCTCAAAAATATGAACTAACGAATCATAGAGGAAGGAATAAACACATAAAATAGGTATATGAACTCGTAAAGAACTAAAATAAGTACTTAGCTGAATAATACATAAGAACTCGTCATGGATATTTTCACTTGTGGACACGATAACAAATGGGTGAAACAAGCTGGATAATACATAAGAACTCGTCATGGATATTTTCACTTGTGGATACGATAACAAATGGGTGAAACAAGCTGGATAATACATAAGAACTCGTCATGGATATTTTCACCTGTGGACAAGATAACAAATGGGTGAAACAAGCTGGATTATATATAAGAACTCGTCATGGATATTTTAACCTGTGGACAAGATAACAAATGGGTGAAACAAGCGAGTGGATGTGACGTGGCCAGGAGGGCAGAAGGCTGGATAAGTTGTTAGTATCCATACAAGGAAGGACCAAATGGTGATATGATACATATAAAAAGTGTACTGGAGCTCCCATGACTGGACAACGTACCCTGCCAGTTTTACAGTGAGAAGCCAGAGATTTTACTTTTTAGCCATATAGTATAAACATTTTTTCTGAATACTACTTATGGTTGATAAATCTGTGACTGATTGATTATAAATATCTGATTGCTGTGATAAAAGAAATAAATAGCTGTTGTGATCACAAAATTTCATGAACTCTTAATTCAGGAGCTGTCCATGGCAGACATTGAGAGGATTCGAGGGTTCGTTGAACATTTTTCCCAGTTGTATATAGAGCAACGGAGCAGACTGTCAGCCCTGGCTTCAGATTTCTTGTGTTTAAGGTAAGTGAATGTAGAGCCTTCTGTTACACCATGTGTTTAATCATTGAATGTAGAGTATTCTGTTACACCACGTGTTTAGTCATGGAATGAAGACCGTTCTTTTACATCACATGTTTAATCATTGAATATAGAGCCTTCTGTTACACCATGTGTTTAGTCATGGAATGTAGAGCTTTCTGTTACACCATGTGTTTAATCATTGAATATAGAGCCTTCTGTTACACCATGTGTTTAGTCATGGAATGTAAAGCCTTCTGTTACACCATGTGTTTAATCATTGAATGTAGAGCCTTCTGTTACACCATGTGTTAAGTCATTGAATGAACATGACAGTGGTCAGTATTTTTCATAAACATCTTAAGTCGAAGTCTGGTTAATACACTTGTACCTTGCCTCATGGACCTACAGCACACGGCTTGGGCACTTTACATGCTTTTATACTGGTGACAAAGGGGACTGAGGCGCTATTCTGGTCAGGCACAACATACTGACCAGGACGTCACGTCAAGATCAGCACAGTATACTGGTCAAGACCCTATCACTCTTCCATGTCACCTTTTCAGGAGACAGGCTGTTTTCAAGGCAGAGATGTGGATCGACATGATCCCTATAGTAGTGAGCGCCACACAGATGAAGCCATACATAACACAACTGCCTGGAGGACCGCGTCCACCTTCATCTGCACACTTCAGGGCGCACAAAAGAGTAAACCTACTTATGTACATTTGACAAATGTACCTTATATATAAATATATGTATATATTTTTTATATAAACAAACGCACCAAGCACGCACACATAATATTTTAACATTAAAGGAAATATTTTTATTTGCAGAAAAATGTTGGTGTCCTTGAATTCACTGAAAGAATTGTCATCGCACAATCTGCCACCTCAATCAGAGAGCTGTTCATGGCTGGTGAGATATTTGAGTTCTACATTATTATTATTATTATGTTATTATTATTAGTTGCCCATCGCAAGCAACGATGGCACCATCAATAGACGGTTTTGTCTTGATAGTGTAACTTGCGCTGTATTTGGGTTATAGTGAGAAAGAAACCGTGCTGGTCATTGACCTAACTCTCTGGTCCTCAGCTACCTTGGACCAGTGGTAAAACATAAGTCTAGACGGCTGGAAGTAAACTCGGGATGCAGGCACTCTGGTCCCACTTACCTTGATACTAGAAAACTTCTGGGATTCGATCGCCCATAGCTTTGGGAGGCGAGTGCCTGTTCTCTCGATCACAGCGACCTCTAGAAGACTCTGCAGTCTGTAGATAACCAGTGTTACATTCCAGTCGTATAAATTCGTCACAAAGTGACCAGCGGACGATTGGGATGTTCATGCTGCCGGCATCTTCGCTTGTGATCTGCAACTATTATATTTATTACATTTCATTGCTTTGTTAAATTCCTGGAACATTAACTGATTATGCCAATTGTACTGTGTTTATTCTCAGACCAAAACGAAGCTTCTGACAACCCAACTCAGTCAAGGTCTTCTGCAGTTCATGCTTCTGCTTGAATCATGCCCCACTGACCAGCAACAGTTATCTCTGGTGACTGTCCATCCATCCCCTCTCCCTAAGGACAAGCTTGCCCCATGTGCTCTGTGGTACAGAGGAGACCCTGCATGGACACAATGTTTAGAAAGTCTTCAGGTAACTATCTGCAGCTGAGTGAACATCTTTTATTTCTAGGAAAGATTAACCTTAACAACGCGCTGGTCAAGTCTGTCTGTCTGATGTCATGAAAATCGAGGTGGCAGGTCGAGTCTGTCCGACTGCAGTCATGAAAATCAAGACATGTATGTCGAGTCTGTCCGACTGATGTCATGAAAATTGAGGCGACAGGTCGAGTGTCCAACTGACGTTATGAAAATTGAGGCGCGCTCGTTGAGTTTGTCCAACTTACGTTGCCGTTACAAACTTAAGAATGAACGGCTGCGTAGTAACAGTCTGAACAATACTGCTTTTTAAACTAAACATTATTATATAATAATGACAAATAAAAATTCTGTTTCATTTTGTTACTAAGAATCACCTTTGCTGCACTCTCTGTATACCCATAGGTGCTCGGTCTCTCAGTTTTGGCGAAGGGTATGGATACTGGTGATTTTTGGCAGGTGAAAATTCACTGATGACTTGCCAGGTCAATCCCAGTTGTCCTTAACTTTAAGTCTTTATACTGGCTTAGGAGATCTTGCAGAGTCTGTAGACAACCAGTTAGTCATTCCAGTCATGTAGTTTCGTCACAAAGTGACCAGCGGACGATTGGAATGTCCCCACAAAGTCGCCACCACACATTCATGCTGGTACTGGATCTGGGGTTGTCATTGGCCAGCTCTTTCCTGATCAGAGGGTCAGTTCTGACCAAGGTTGTAGGTTTCACTACTTCTGTCTGGCTGCAGCACCACTCCCTATCAACTATCTTATGATTATAATCATTCAATATCATCTTTCCATTTTCACCAAAAAATTGCTCTCTCTTTTTAGGGAAATAGTTTAACCTTTAGTCTGTTGCACAAACCTGTAACCTTTCTGTTTGGGGTCTTCTTCTTCTTCTTCTTCGTACGCAGTCAGACAGTAACCATTATTTTTTCGAAAAAAGCGGCGGTCATCCTGAGGCTGTCGCCGCTGTCATAGAGCTTGTCTTGCAGTTCCACTGGTGATGGCCACATCTGCTCTCTCTGATCCTCGTATGTCGGGCAGTTCTGCAGCAGATGTTCAGCGGTCATTTTACCAGTACCGCACGGGCATTCGTCGGTACCACCTATCTCCAATTTGTTGAATAGGTGGAACCTCAGTCTATTGTGGCCAGTGCGAAGTCTGAAGACAACGACCTGCTCTCTTCGGTTCAACTGGTAATAGGCATCGTTTTTGGTGTAACCAGTATGTTTGGTTTCCCATTTGGTCATGTATCTGGCTTTGATAAGCCGTTTTGACTCTTCGTACGTCATACGATAGTGGATACAAGATATCAAGGATATTCTAAACATGAACATGGAGCAGGCGGGAAGATTGATTGCAGACCTAGATTCATATCGGCTGGCTGTGATGAGAGCGACGTTCTACAAAGGACATGCTACATGATGGTGATGTGTGTAGAAACATAAATGAGTAACGAACTTGTTGACATTATTATTTTTGTTGTGTGTTTGTTAGTATCTGTGATACAAGAAGATGGTGAACAATTATAAAAATAAAGCAAACAAATTTGAACTCACTCATAGAGACCGTCGCTGCTCTATAAATCTATTGAAACCACAACAAAGTATCGATACTGTGTTTATCTTCTTCTTCTACGTTGGTTCTCAATCTCCCGCTACCAAACCCTAAACAGGACTTAGCAAGTAGCAGGATGTAGTCCGGAGAACAAAATGCGCTGTGTCGCTAGTTTACAGCTTGACTGCGATATTTGCACCTTTCAGTCCGACACATCCGTCTTTGGCAGGATACTGTGTTTATAATATCTTCACAACTGTTAGATTCCAATTCAAGGACATGAGCTCCAATGATCAGCGACCCATAGCTGACTGCTTGCGTCAGGGCCAGCGAACCAGAGCTGCCAAAACCCTTCTACACCTCCACGCGGTGATCCTGGACAACAGGCTTCAGCAGCGCAGACTGGCTAAGGAGAAGGGATCGAATAGGGAATGCTAACCCGGTACCCAAAAAATGCTTGCTGAAGTCGGATGTGTTGGGCCGAAAGGTTAAAATATCGCAGTCAAGCTGTAAACTACGACAACACATTGCGTTGTCTGGACTACATTCTGCTACTTAAGCCCTATCAGGGTTTGGTAGCGGGAGATTGAGAACAAACGCAGAAGAAGAAGAAGAGATTCCAATTCAAACATATTTATAACATCTTAACGATTAAATAAACAGATGTACCTCACCAAGATTGTTAACAAATTAAGGAACCGACTCCATTGTATCTGTGTGTTCCCATATGTGATCAGTCCAGACATTCCCTGAAATTGTCACGAATTGAACTGAGCAAGAACTCTATAGCTTCTGCATCTGCTCCAAAATTTACTGCTGGGTCGACTGGAAGAAGTGGTCTCACAGAGCTACGCTACAACTCTCCTCCTTAACGTCTTTATACTGGTTTAGAACTTGATGACTTAAGAGCAGTACTCTGTCAACTATGCCAACAGTGCACACCCAAAAGAGTAGTGATATAGTGGGTTCCATCCCACTGTAACATTCAAGGCAACGAGGAGGCAGGCAGACTGGCAAAAGAAGGCGCAAGGTTACCACAACCAGATTCTAGTGTGACCTACGAAGGGCCCAAAAGGATTATTAGGGCCAGATACATGGCCAAATGGGAAACAGAGCAAGCTGGCTACACAAAAAATGCCTATTACCAGTTGAACAGAAGAGTAGGTCGTGGCTTTCAGACTTCGCACAGGCCACAATAGACTGAGGTACCACCTATTCAATGAATTGAAGATAGGTGGCACTGACGAATGCTCGTGTGGTACCGGGAAAATGACCGCTGAAGATTTGCTGCAAAACTGCCCAGCATACAAGGATCAGAGAAAGCAGGTGTGGCCATCACCAGTGGCAACACTAGACAAGCTCTATGGCAGTGTCGACAGCCTCAGGATGACTGCTGCTTTTTTCGAAAAAATACAGGTTGACGTCTGACAGCGTACGAAGAAGAACAGAAGAGAGCAGTTTGTGGGCTTCAGACTCCGCACAGGCCACAACAGACTGAGGTACCATCTATTCAATAAACTGTAGATAGGTGGCACTGACGAATGCATCTGTGGTACAGGGAAAATGACCCCTGAACATCAGCTGCAAAATTGCCCGAAAGCACATGTGTCCATCACCAGTGCCAACACTAGACAAGCTCTATGGCAGTGTTGACAGCCTCAGAATGACCGCTGCTTTCTTCAAACAAATTCAGGTTGACATCTGACAGCGTACGAAGAAGATACTGGTTTAGAAGACTCTGCAGAGTCTGTATACAACCAGTTTAATTTACATTACCTTGCTCTAAAAGCTATGCGCATCCAATTTATTATTAAATGCATCAATTGTCCCTGCCTCCACTACTTCTATGGCATGTCCAGAAAAAGAGGATGTCTTATTTTTTATGTAAATGTGTTTATGTGAATTATAAATAGTTTGAATTCAATGAATACATGCTTTCATCTACAATTGTAGATAATAATGAAGAAGGTGGAAGAGCAACAAGTTGAGATTGACAATCTACTGAACCGGGCTCTACTTGGAAAGTAAGATTTTCTAATTAACCCTTTCCAGTACTTAATAATTTGTCAAATTGGAGTGTACCAGTAAATAAACATTCCCAAGTACCAGGAGACTTCCAGTAAAAATAGATTGTTACTTTTCTCCATTGTCAGGAATCTTCCAGTAAAATTAGATTGTTACTTTTCTTCATTGTCAGGAATCTTCCAGTAAAATTAGATTGTTACTTTTCTCCATTGTCAGGAATCTTCCAGTAAAAATAGATTGTTACTTTTCTCCATTGTCAGGAATCTTCCAGTAAAATTAGATTGTTACTTTTCTCCATTGTCAGGAATCTTCCAGTAAAATTAGATTGTTACTTTTCTCCATTGTCAGGAATCTTCCAGTAAAATTAGATTGTTACTTTTCTCCATTGTCAGGAATCTTCCAGTAAAATTAGATTGTTACTTTTCTTCATTGTCAGGAATCTTCCAGTAAAATTAGATTGTTACTTTTCTTCATTGTCAGGAATCTTCCAGTAAAAATAGATTGTTACTTTTCTCTATTGTCAGGAATCTTCCAGTAAAAATAGATTGTTACTGTGCCAAGGTTGCTATTCCTCATTGCCAGGAATTGACCAGTAAATATAGATTATTACTATTTCTCAGTGCCAAGGTTACTATTCCCCAGAGCCAAGAATCTGCCAGTAAATATACATTGTTACTATTCTCCAGTGCCAGTAATCTTCTTGCTCTTTCCCTTCCTAGATTTGTCCCCATACAGTTGAACTATTAGTACGTCTGACAGCGTACGAAGAAGAAGAAGAAGAACTATTAGTAAATATAAACTATCCTTCCTTCCTTCACTGCAGTCAAAACACAGGGTCAGAGACAACATGGTAAAGGAAAACCTGCTCCAAAGCATTAGGTTCTTCTGTGGTACATAGTTTAACATATTCACATTGCCAGTCTCCATACACAACCCTTCTTAGTCACCTATAACAACATGCACAATAGAGTCAGTGGATCCATTGTTTTCACCTCATGATAGGGACCTAGACGCACACTGAGGGAGAGAAGTAAATGTAGTCGACCTGTACTGCAGGGCCAGATGCCCCAGTTCTGGCAGGAGCTGGATGTAGCTGGTAGAATGATTTTCTGCTTAGGGGGCTAGGCTTGAGTAGCTCATTATTCCACCGACCTAGGCCCACACTGGGAGAGGAGTAAATGTAGGTCTTAGTCGACATATACTTCTATAGGGGCAGATGCCACTGTGCAGATCTAGCTCTTTCGTGAACTAGATGTAGCCGTGAGGAGGATTTCCTGCTTAGCGGGCTAGGCTTGAGTAGCTTATTATTCCGTTGTGTCGGGACAAGTGTCTTTAAGGGTGGATTACCGATGTGTGAGTCCATCTTAATAGACTCAAACACTAAAGCAAAGTAGACCTGCAGCCGGTTAGGTGCCATCTATGCTACTCTTAACAAACCACCTAACCATGGCCGGTGTTATGCCATGTCACACAGTCACCTCTTATGACATGCTCTCTGTGGCGCAGTAATGCTACTCTTATCTTAGTCATATACAAAGACCACGACGGGGAAATGTAGATTTAAACAAAAATGTTTGTTTTGGGGAGGATGACTAATGTCTGGTCAGGCACAACATACTAATCAGACATGTCAGTCATGGTCAGGCAAAATACTGGCCAAGACCCTCATCTCGACTTCCTTGTAGCCCTCCCTGGAAACAGGCTGTTTTCATGGGGTGAGGGTAGACGTGCTTCCCGTGATAGTGAGTGACACGCAGATGAAGCCAAGCATAGCACAATCGCCTGGAAGACCCCGGTCCACCTTCATCACCACACTCGGGATGTGAGGAAAGCTACTGCAACCCACCACTTAACGTCCTCTTCAGGGCACACAAAAGAGTAAACATACTCATTGGTGGCATCCGAAACAACCACAACAAACTAAAAATGAGTTTTCTATTCTCTTGCCAGGTCGGATGTGGAGACTGTTGCAAAGGTTCTGGATACTTACAAATATTTGACAACTCAACTTGAAGAAATCTCAGCCCAGTTCTCCGAGGACAGCACAAGAGACACATGTTGCCTTGTTTCATCCTTAAACTACCTATGTTCTCAGATTGTCAGTACACGTGAACATTTCAACCTCTGGTTTAACAGTGTGCTAGTTGTGGCACACACTTCAGGGTCTTTGGTTGCAGGTAGTGACCCAGTATTTGGTCATTCTGTTCAATACAGCACATCCACGGATATTGACACTGGTCTAGTCAAGGCCAATGACTTCCTGACAAATGCTGAAAGCCTGGTAGAGACATTACTTCTTAGTGTTCAAAATATAGTGAAAATAGAACAGCTATCAGCAAAGACAGAGAGCCAAAAAGATGGTACTGCTACAGAGGACAAGGAGAACCTAAAGGATGGTGTTGCCACAGAGGACAAGGACTGCGGAGAAGGTCAGTGGAAGTTATTGTTTCTGTAATGAGCATTTTGTTTTTGCGTTCAGTTACTTCTTTTTTTTTTGTTCACTTTCAAACTCCTGCTAACAAACTCTGAACAGGGCTTTGCAAGTAGCAGCATGCAGTTTGGAAAACAGAATGTGTTGTGTCGTAGTTTACAGCTTGGCTGCGATATTTGCACATTTCGGTCCGACAAATCCGATTTCAGCATGGCATTTTTGGGTACAAGGTTAACCTTACCTCCCTCTTTGATACCTTCTCTTTAGCCAGTCTGCCCTGTTGCAGCCTGTTATCCAGGGTCATCTTTGTGAAGGTGAGAAGGGGCTTGGCAACTTTGGGTAGCTGGCACTGACGCTAGCAGTCAGCTTTGGGTCGCTAACCAATACAGCTCATGGGCTGCCTGTGTTTAGTTAGAAACTGCCAAAATCAATTTCAGATGTTAGCACATTTCCCACTTAATCATCTGTGTGGAAGTTTTCAAGCAGTCAAATATAATTAGGTTGAAGTGTTTGAAATTGTTACACAACTTTTAGACATTTGTTTAATGAGGTTAAATAACCAACGCAAGCGATGATGGCGACATGATCAGACGGTTTTGTCTTGATGTAACTTAACCTTTAGCGTGCTCTGGTCAAGAATTTCTCGACTCACTCGGCATTTTAAAAAATGGTGTGCGGAAAATTTTTTAAATTTTTTTGAAAGGAAACACTCCCGACAGCCATTTTTTAAATGCTGAATACGTCACCATATATATACAATATTTTGCCGGTTAAAGTATCGTATGTTAGATTACAAATGGCTTTTGAACAGTTTTAATTTTGTATATGCCGTTTGGAGCAAGCCGACTTTTTGCGAAAGGTGAAGTAGGTTATGGGAAAGATCTTTATCGAGTAGATCTGTTTATTTTGTTTGTTTAGATGAAAGAACTACGTTTAAATTGGAAACTAACAGTTGTGTCGATATTGTAAACATAGTATCGATACGTTGTTGTGGTTTCCATGGTTTATCTATCGGAGCGACTAGGCCTAGCAGTCAAGTCCAAATTTGTTTCCGAGATTTTCATAAATTTTCAACTTCATCTTTTTGTATCTCAGAAACTAACAAACACACAACAAAAACAATAACACCCACAAGTTCTTTATTCAATTGTGTCTCTACAGACAAGAAAATCATATTTATTGACAAACAAACAGAAAAGTTACAAATTTTGAAAGTCAGCTATGAAAGCGAGATGCACATTTTTCTTAAAAAATGATGAGGTGTGCTAAAGGTTAATCTGTATTTGGATTAGAGCGTGGAAGAAGCTGCGTTGGTAATCAACCTCACTCTCTGAAACTGACATGCTAGTCCGGTCAGGCATAACATACTGGCCAGGTTTTCACATTATGTCAGTTGCAATATACTGACCAAGACCACACATCTCTTCCATGTTGCGTTAATGACTTAAAGCCAAGCATAGCACAGCCGCCTGGGAGACCCTGGTCCACGTTTATCATCAAACTCAGAATGTGATGAAAGCTACTACAATCCACCACTTAATGCCCATTTGGAAAGAGTAAACTTACTCATTGTTGGTATTCAACAGCAACAGACTTCACAACCAGTTGGAAATTATCTTCATCTTCCACTGTTCCTATAACATTGATCATCAGAAAATACCTATCATTACTGTGGATTTTGACATCAATGAAATGCGCCAGGTTCGTTTATAGGGCTGAAGAGTTAAGGTCGCTTACCCCGACAGCCACGATGCAGTGTCCGTGCTATGTTATTTAAAATTAAATCACATGTTTTCGATCTTATGCCATGTTATCCATGTCCCATCTTATTGCTTGTGTTTGATGTTGGTTGGGTGGTTGGTTATTAATCCAGCAGCCTATGGGCTCCTGACCTTTGATCCAATGCCAAATAGTGGTATCTGCAAGTATTTATAAGTTGTTGTTTAGTTCTGTACAAAGTGTTCCATTTGTCTGGCCTCGCAGGAAGAAGCTGTTTCCTAACACCGGCAAGCGCAGGATATTAAAAAAGATTGTGTTAAGCAGTTTCATAGGGATGTGTGCACAGCCAGCACTCGTTTAGTGTTTTGTGATTGGATTCTGTTCAAGTGACTGTAATTTATATGTGTTGAGTGTGATGCCCGAAAATGGTGCTTTGATCTCTCTTTTTCAGGAGGTTGATGTTGTCTTTGTGATTTGGGATGGCCATATGTATTGCTCTCCCAGTATTCTCCATTACCCATCTATTTAGCCAGGTGTCTTTGTTCTCAGTCTTCAGTAGTTGTTTGACTGTCTGTAGGGTTGTTGGGTGTGTATTGTTCTTGACTTGATCCCTTCTTAACCAGTCTGTCTGCCTTGTCATTGCCTGGTGTATTTGAGTGACCAGGGATCCATTGCATAACTATTCTGACTTCAAGTAAAGGTAAAGTGAAGTCAAGATTCCGTCACGCCATCCAGCACAAGTGAAATATGGTGTTAGGCCAATATTATTTCGTAACCCACAACAAATAGTGGATGATGTGGTCAGCATCACGCTCGTCAACTTTACTTCCAAGATTTTGTCTGGTACCCAAATTCTTTGGCTGGGTCGACCACAGGAACACTTCCGATCTGAAAAAAATCCTGCACCAACTGGGGATTGAACCCCAATCGCTTGAATAGGAAACCAGTGCACTAACCATTGCGCTTACGCAGCCTCCATTCGGACTTCATGGGATGTGAAAAGTTGGTATGCATCTAAGGATATTTGGATATGTTCAGACTTACAATGACCACTATCTTCCAGAGCTTGAAGGTGCAGATAATGAGTCTGTAAAGATTACGATCCTTTTGGTTTTTTTATGGGAAGGGATCAAGTGCAGTCCTCAAGTGATGTGCTTGACATGTCTGGATCTTATGCATCATATCAACCTATCAGGCCTACTTCTAACCAAATGCTTGTTTCTTCTACAGAAGAGCTCAAAGAAGCTCACTTGACCAAACATTTGCTGGATGTAGAGAAGAATATGATTACCAGCCTCAACTGTACACAGGTCAGACCTCATTTCTAACTGTTGGATGATTGTTTGAGTCAAATTTGGTCTTTTGTTTTCTGTAATTCTAATTGATTGAAGCAGTGTATGCATTTCCCCAATTTAAAAAATTAAAATACAATTTAAAAAAATAAATTAAGCAAACAAGTTATTTTCAGTATTATATCTTAGCATTGTTAGCTCTGTCCAGTCCACAATAAATTTGTTGAATTCTGTCTTTCAGTCTACAGCAAGAGTTCCAGCTGTATGTTAAATAGTTGTTTGTCAAAATAAAGTAAATTAATATTAAACAAATTTAGCTAAAATTATGACCTGGAGATACATATTTAAAGCATCTGTGACATGAAGTATTCATAATTCAAATATATGTGTCAGCATGAAGGGTTAGATGTCATTAGTGTCTTCTCATGTCGCATGTCCTTTGTAGAACGTCGCTCCCATCACAGTCTGTCTGAAAGAAACTCGTTCCCTTGCCAAAACTCCAGCTACCGCCACTGTCATACTCAGGCACTCCTGGATATCTTGGTGCCATCGTCTTCTTGGTCTACCCCTTCCTCTTTTGCCTGGCACCATACCTTCCATCACCGTCCTCTCAAGACCGTTTATTAGTGTAGATGAAAAAATATGGTGCAAAAATATGTCATCCCTCAATAGTGTCCCATTATTCTCTGTCCCAGTCCTAATTTGAATCGTACATATGTTGAATATCCACGTATAATTCAGATGTGTGATCATCAATCCTGAGAACATGCATATTCCCTGGGGCAATGTACAGGTTAGAGACATGGGCTATGACACAAGTAAGCAAGGAAGAAAACTGGAGCCTTCTAAACATAATGTTACAGAAAAATCCTAAAAATTCCTAGGAAAAGAAAGTGACAAATAAAGCCTTCCTAGAAGACCTGAATGTTGAAGAAAACTGGCTCATAAACGTTTTTGTTTTGGAAATTAATTTTTTTCGACCACATCAAACGTCATGACAAACTGAAAAGAACGGTCATGAAGGGCATGGTACCTGGAAGGTGATGCAGAGGTTGACCAAGACGAAGGTGGATACAAGATATCAAGGATACTGTAAACATGGAGCACGGGGAAAGATTGATTGCGGACCGAGATTCATAACTGCTGACTGTGATGAGAGGGACCGTCTACAAAAACATGCTACATGATGATGATCATCGATATGATGAAATAATAAAATAATTTTTCAGATCTTGGTGTCCAAATTTCACCAGATGGAAAGATCGACACATTCAACACATCTGTAAATATCCATGGAATGTCGTGAATTAAACAATAAACGAAAGCTACAAATCGTCCAGTTTTAGTTTAGGAATAGCTGTGCGGACCTGCAAAGACTTAAACACACTGTCTCCTTCATGAATCTCACCAGGCTAGAAGCATAGCATCAGTTGATCGAAGAAAATGAATAATTTAGGTATCTTAACCAATGAGAGCTAGTTGCTATGTAACAATGATGGACACCATACCGTTTCCAAGATCATTGTAACATTTGATGTGGCTAAAGTATTTCAGCTTCCTAGACATAATATTGAATAATATATGGATATCCAGGGAGACTACTATCAAGTTAAGATTGTGTCATTGTAATGCAAAGACAGTACTGCTGCAAGGAGCAGAAACTTGGAGAATGGCAAAGGGAATACAGAGGAAACTCCAGTTGTTCATCAATAAATGTCTACAGAGGATAATGCATATAGGCAAGGCATGGTGAGGAGCAAAGACCTATGGTAAAGGAGTCAACAACAGCCAGTAGAGCAATAGATTAAATGTAGGAAATGGGGTTGGATAGGACACACGCTAAGGAAAACATAAATCGTGGCCAGACAGTTTATGACATGGAATCCACAGGGGAAGAGGAGGGGAGGTAGGCTAAGAAACACGTGGGGGAGGGGGGGGGGAGGGGGAGACTGAGAATGAACTTTAGTCTCTGGACCTTAGTTGTAGAGAAACAGAAAGCGTAGCTCAAGATCGAACTTCCTGAAGGAAGATTGTCAATGGCCTATACCCTGAAGGAGCAATAGACATTGCTTGATTACAAATGGGTGAGCTATATCCCACCTTGAGTACGAAGCAAGCCCTGTCAGTCTTGCTATGACAACCACCTTAATGCTGTACCACTTAAAGTTTTTGCACTGAATATAATTGCATTTCAATATTAAGTTCATGTAATACTTTTAAAAATTTCCTCAACAGATCACAGCCAAACTTGAAAGCCTAATATCTAGCCTTTGCAACTTGTCTGATGAAGCTTGCACCAACCCAGCCACCATGACAAGATGTTCAGAAAGTGTTGCGCTGTGTGTCAAGTCTGTTCTGCAGTCTATGCCCTTAGTTGTTGCTTTCAATTCTCTTGTTGAGAATCAACTGGGTCACTCCGTGGCACTCCACAGGTCCTCAGGCAAGCTGCTGTCGGTGTTACTAGCTGTATTTACAGAACTCTCACAAAAGGTAGAGACTTGTCAAATATATTTAAAAAAATTTTTTTTTGCATTCGCCTTATTTCTCTCATTCCCAAGGTGGTGTGTGTTGCACTGTGGTTTTTATTTTGCTTCCTCCTGCATTTTCTAAGGGTTTGCTTCCCCGGGATAACGGCTGGTGCTGTGATGGGGATCGAACCCAGCACCTTCGGGTTGTGAGCCGTGCCACTTAACCACTAGGCCACGCCATCCCCTTGTCAAATATATAAAATATGTCTCTCTGTGTTTGCTTCTCTTCTACCGTGGGGTGTGGAGGTACTTTTTTTGGTATATACTTGCAATCAAGTAAAAACCAGCCTTCATCTTCGAGAAAAGTGAAGAATTCGAGGCCGTTTAATGCATGATTATAAGATAACCAATGCGAAGGATAAATTTTACTATAACAAATTAGTTTTTTCTTCAAAATACAGCTGGCTAAAAGAACGAGGGCGCAACAGCAAATTAATTAAATAAAGGTCCAGATTAAATGCCAGGAAATATTTTTTGAGTCAGGGAGTGGTGAATGCATCACCACAGGAAATAGTGGAGGCAGGGTTAATTAATGCCTTCAAGAATAGATTGGATGCACACAGTTATTTTTAGATCAAGTGAATGTAAAAGAAACTGGTTTTCTACAGATATCAGAGTCTTCTAAACCAGTATAAAAATGTTATGAGTACACAGACATACAGATGATTGGCCTATTGTGTCATTTACATGAAGGAGGCAGACGCCTTCTTTTTTTCTTTTTGCCTTCGTGCAAGCCACTATTGGGTAGGAATTGAATTAACCTTTCTAGAATTTTGTGTCCGTACATCAACTAACAGTCTGCTCTTTAAGATTTGTAACTGCCAATTGTTCTTTTACATACACAGTGTGTACACAGGATCTCTGAATTTATCATTCATCTCTGATAGGACTAGACACCCTATCTCACCTCCATTTGGACCAGAGAACACTTTAAACTTGCGGGATTCGAACACCCTCCATTTTGCAGTTTATTTGTTCATTCGTTTCATGAGAGGGGAAACACCTTACCTGTACGATATGGTGACCCACCTATATAAATATATCCATATATATATATATATATATATATATATATATACTGGACTCGACTGTAGGGTGTCCGCCTCGGGTGTCAAAGGTCACAGGTTCATAATGACTAATGGCCATTTTTCAAAGCCATTTTCCATCACGAAAATCTTCCTGAAAGCAGGCTCTTATAGTTGTGCTGCCATATTTGATATTTCCATAAATATGTGTACTGTGTAGACGTCACTATAATATGGCCAACATTCGAGCGGAATGGCCAAAGTTATGCCTTAAAATAATGGTCACACTGGCAAACGGGGGACTTGGGGAATAAGGTATTTACACACACCCCCTATATATGGGTGTCACAGGTTCAAAGGGTTAAGGAAATGCAAGAAGAAAACTAATTGTTACAGACATGTAGATAATTGCCAGGTATGAAAAAATAATTGAAATACAAAACTTTTCCTTCCAGTTTTTGCAAATGTATTTCCTTTGTTTTCTTCTCAGGGATTTTGTACCCCTCCAGAACTGAGCGAAGAGATAATAGGGGAGGGAGCCACCGAGTTCAAGGACATTGAAGGTGGCGGCTTGGGGGAAGGAGAAGGAACAAAAGATGTCAGTGATCAGATCGAGACAGAGGACCAGGTACTTGCCAGTCTGTCTTCTTTAAGTGATGTATTTGTCCATCCAGCAAGTTGACAAATGGTTATGTATTATCTTTGAATATTTCTGTGACATTTTTCTAAGATTTTTAACCTTTACCACACTCAATAAAAAAGATTAGACAAGTTCCCCAGCATCAAAATTATTTTTTTTCAGTCGTCACACTTTTCTAGGTTGTTGACTCTTGAGAGTTTGTATATTTTTCATTTCATTGTCTGTAAATATGATTTGGTTGTGTGTAGAGACATAAATGAAAAAAAGTACTTGTTGATGTTATTATTGTGTGTGTGTCAGTTTCTGAGATACAGGAAGATGAATGTGAAAATGAAAAGCAGCACACAAATTTAGATTTCCCACTGCCAAAGACGGATGTGTCAGACCAAAAGGTGCAAATATCGCAGTCAAGTTGTAAACTACGACTTCGCATTCCGTTTTCCGGACTACATCCTGCTATTTTCAAAGTCCGTTTGAGGGCTTGGTAGCGGGAGATTGAGAATGAACGAAGACGAAAAAGATATACAGATCAACAGAGATTCATAATGTTTGTGTAAGACTTATCTCTTCATTACTGACAGTCAAATCAATGCTGTCTGTTTTCATACAAATCTAACTGGCAAGGTATTGAATTATGTGTACGTAGCATTTAACTTTTTTATTTAACTCTTGAAGTTAAGAGTACAGTTCGACCCCCATCACAGCACCGGCCGTTACCCTGGGAAAGCAAACCCTTAGAAAATGCAGGAGGAAGCAAAGCCTTACATAAAATGCATGCTGAAGTCGGATGCACTGGGCTGACAGGCGCAAAATAAAAACTACAGTGCAACGCACACTGCCTTGGGGATTAGAGAAATGAGGCGAATGCAAAAAAAAAAATAAAAATAAGAAAGGGTACAGCTGGCTATGCTATCTTGTTGCGATGGAGAGATGTAGATTTTAATGTAGAATGTGTAGTGAGAATAGGACCACTGCTAAAATGAATGCAAATCATAAGTAGTTACTGAACAGTTCTAACCACTCTAGGTTAGAAGATGCTCTAACACATGAGATTGCACACTCTGCTGTTTGTATATCTCAAAAGTCTGCTTGAAAGAAGGCTCCATATATATCATATGTGATACAAAACTTTGTTGCTGATGCTGAGAAAGAAAGTCTTTGGATGCTGCGTGGAACCAGTACTGACATATGGCAGTGAATCATGGACAATCAGTAAGCAAGCGTTTAGATATTTGGAAGCAACAGATGGGGTTTTACAGAAGAGTGCTGTGGATACCATGGACTGCAAATAAGACTAATGATATAGTTCTGGAAGAGGCACAAAGACAACTTGTTGCAAGGATCACAACAAAGCAGTTAGCACTTTTAGGGTATGTTATGAGAAGGGCAGCTTGGAGCATGTTGTGACAATGGGAAAGATAACAGGAAAGAGAGACAGAGGAAGGTCGAGAGAGAAGTTGAATAGCCTGAGAGAATGGCATGGGCAAGAATCAACAACAGAGTTGGTAGAGGACACACGTGATAGAACTGGATGGAGGTCCATGATGGCCAATGCCAACTGTCAGGGCATCTGAAGATCATGATACAGAATGAGGATAGCTCATTATTCTGGGGGAATCAGAAAAATATAAAGATGGTGCAGGACATTTAGTTTCTGTTATACACCTACTTGTGGCTAAATGTAGATCTATTTTTCTGTGATGATGATAGCTAGAGGAGGCACGACAGCCAGGACAAGAAGACAATGCTGAGAAACCTCAGGAGCAGCCTGATATCCCCTCAGAGGATAATGCTATTGAAATGTCTGATGACTTTGATGGAAAACTACAGGACTTGGATAGTGCAGGTGAGTAGTTCAAAATGTTAAGCCCCTCAATAGTGGACTTCCCAAGACGTGGTTTGTACACCCCACCATGCATGGAAGTCCTGCTAGACAGAAAGATTACACTTAAAATATATTATATATTTATCACAGATAAACATTTCACTTGTTGTATAAGATCATAAAGTCACAGATAAACATTTTACCTGTTCTAATAAATAGTCACAGATAAACATTTCACTTGTTGTATAAGATCATAAAGTCAGATAAACATTTCATCTGTTGTATAAGATCATAAAGTCAGATAAATATTTCACTTGTTGTATAAGATCATAAAGTCAGATAAACATTTCACTTGTTGTATAAGATCATAAAATCACAGATAAACATTTCACTTGTTGTATAAGATCATAAAGTCACAGCTAAACATTTTACCTGTTGTAATAAATAGTCACAGATAAACATTTTACTCTTGTTTCATTTGACTCTGTCCCACAATCACACTCTTGCACAACTTTCACACGCGCCCTCAGAGTGAGGCCCTTCCATTGCACTTTGGTTGGGCTGGCTTCTTAGAGTGCACAAACCTAGCATAGGTACATACAGACGCACACATGCATCCATCACAGGTTTATGCATCTTAATATCGCCCAATTGACTACAATATGTGGTGGAATAGGCACGCCTCCGCCAGTAGAAACTAGTGAGGCAAACACGTAAAATAAAAAAACAAAAAAACATGTTATAATAAATAGTCGCAGATAAACATTTTACATGTTGTAATCTATAGTCGCAGATAAACATTTTACATGTTGTCTTCTTCTTCGTTCGTTCTCAATCTCCAGCTATGGTTCGCTGGCCCTGATGCTAGTCTTTACATGTTGTAATCTATAGTCACAGGTAAACATTTACCTATTGTATATGAGCGTATAGTCACAGACAAACATTTAACCTGTTGTATAAGATCATAATAGCTGTCCATCGTTGTCGATGAGGACCGCCGACATCATCCTTGTCACAGATTTCCCTGTTGGGTGTGGGTGCGCATGTGGCTGAACAGGCCAATGCGAGCACGAAAATGTCTGCTACATATCGGGCACACGAGGTTTGTAGAAGGGGATGGTGTTCCCGCTGCTCGGGATTTCCGCGTCTCTCGTCTGTTCTGGGCTTTCACAACACGGTCATCTTCACCGGCAGCTACACCCGATTTGACTGCGCTTCTCCAGTCAGATCTGTTTTGCGCAAGACATTCCCATGTGTCGATGTCTATCTGGCAACTTTTTAGTGAGTCCTTCAGACCGTCTTTAAAACGTTTCTTTGGGCGCCCTCTCTCGCGCCATCCCTCTCTCAGCTCGCCGTAGAGAAGCTTCTTTGGGAGCCGCTCGTCTGACATACGGACGAGGTGTCCGGCCCATCCTAGTCGTGCTTTTTCTAGCAGTGCATGGATGCTGGGCATGTTAGCCCTCGAGAGAACCTCGATGTCAGTGACACGATCTTGCCATCGGATGTGGAATATTCGCCTCAGGCAACTTGTGTGGAAGTGGTTTAACCTCCTTGCATGTCCAGAGTATACAGTCCAGCTTTCGCAAGCGTATAGTAGGGTTGGAATGATGGTTGCACGGTAGACTTTGAGTTTGGTCTTGACGCTGATGCCACGACGTGCCCAGACCATCGAGCGCATTCTACCAAAGGCTGTGCTGGCCTTTGCTATTCTGCTTGCCACCTCATCGTCTAGGCTGACAGATCTCGACAGCGTGCTGCCCAGATATGTGAATTTGTCTACGGCATTCAACGTCTGCCCGCTGACTGTAGTCTCTGGTTTTGTGTACGGCATGCCTGGTGCTGGTTGGTACATGACCTCTGTTTTTTTGGCATTTATGGTCAGGCCAAAATTTTTGCATGCGGCAGAGAACTGGTCCATTCCAACCTGCATGTTCAGTTCTGAGTTGCTCATTAGAGCGCAGTCGTCAGCAAATACAAGTTCCCTGATTATGTCGCCAGCCACTTTGGTTTTGGCCTTCATTCTTCTGGAATTGAGTAACTTGCCATCTGTGCGGTACTTTATGGGTATTCCAAGCTCCAGTGATCCCAGTGATCTGAAGGCGTCTGTCATCGTGGCCACGAACATCATGCTGAACAGAGTCGGGGCGAGTACACATCCTTGTTTTACTCCGTTTGATACTAGAAACGTTTTAGAGATTGCACCGCTGTCCAGTACACGAGCACACATGCCTTCGTGTAGCTGTTTCACCATTGTTATGAACTTGTTGGGGCAGCCAAACTTAGACATTATCATCCACAGCCCTCCTCTGTTTACTGTATCAAATGCCTTTGTCAAATCTATAAATGTGGTGTACAAGGCCTGATTTTGTTCTCGACACTTCTCTTGTACTTGGCGAGCGGCAAAAATCATGTCCACTGTTCCTCTTCCGGCTCTGAATCCACATTGGCTTTCTGGGAGGTGGTGGCTTTGTTCAAGGTGTTTGTTGAGCCTGTTTAGCAGTAAGCGCGCTAGGATCTTGCCTGCTACGGAGAGTAGAGATATTCCACGATGATTGTCGCATTCCTGACGGTTGCCTTTTCTTTTGTACAGGTGAACGATTGAGGCGTCCTTTAGCTCCTGCGGAATTTTACCTTCAGCCCACATGTGACAGAAGAGTTCAGTGATCCTTCTGGTGAGGGATGGGCCAGCTGTCTTATATATCTCTGCTGGTATTGCATCAGCTCCTGGAGCTTTTCCTATAGATAGTGAACTGATTGCCCTGTCGACTTCCTCCTCAGTAATGACTTCATCCAACGCCAGGTTCAGTTCCACCTGCGGCATTCGCCGGATGGCCTCTTCATTTATGGACGATGGGTGGTTTAGTATTTTGCAGAAGTGGTCTGCCCATCTGTTTAGAATCTGAACCTTATCTTTTAGCAGTACCCCATCCGCACTGCGAACTGGAGTATTACTAGAGGGCTGCGGGCCGTAGAGAGCTTTCAGTGCCTCGTAAAACCGTTTGGTGTCATGACGCTCGGCGAACATCTCAATTTCGTCAGCTCTTTTGCTGAGCCAGGAGTCTTGCATCTCTCTAAGCCTGGTCTGGACAGCTTTACGAGCAGTATTGAAGGCAGCTTTTGCTGCCGGAGATGGTGTGTCCCTCTGGTATTCCCTGTGCGCTTCATGTTTTGCATTGAGAAGGCCCTGTATTTCCAGATCATTCTCATCAAACCAGTCCTTATGCTTGCGCGTGAGTGGGCCAATGTGTTTAACAGCTGTATCGTAGAGTGTGTTTCTCAGTGATGCCCAGTTCTCTTCGATGTCATTCTTTTCAAAACGAAGGTCAGATAGTCTGCCCTCAAGCTCTTCCTGGAAGCCTCCTCTCGTGGGTTCGTATTTCAGCTGAGAGACATTTAGCCTCCTAGGTGGTTTCTTTCCCTGGGGGCGCATTTTGGGCTGGATCTTGAAGTTTAGCTTGGCAATGACAAGTCGATGGTCGGTCCAACATTCTGCACCACACATGCTCTTCGTTACCATAGCATCCGCTATTTCATTATCATCAGACGTAGGGATCGAGCGGATAAGATCATAAAGTCACAGATAAGCATTCATCTGTTGTAAACCTTGAGACTGACATTTTACTTGAGCAAACAGCTCTAGTATAAAGTCCTCTGAACTACATCCTGCTACTTGCAAAACCCTTTTCAGAATTTGTTAGTGGTAGTTTGAGAAAGAACAGCGACGAAGAAGAAGAAAATTGATTGAATCATTATTTTCTCTGTATGTTTTTATCACAACAGAAAAAGGTGATGAAGATGATGATGAAGATAAAAACAAAGATGATGAGGACATGGAGAAACAGATGGGTGAGGCTGATGGGGAGCAGGATGAATGCCTAGATGAAAGACTGTGGGGAAGTGATGACGAGGATGAAGATGACCAGGATGAAAAGGTACAGTACTTTATAATATTAGCCATTTTATTCTGTAATAATTTACTAGTAAGCCGAGGTGAGGGTCTTGGCCAGTATGTTTTGCATGACCATGACTGACATGTCTGATCAGTATATTTTGCCTGACCAAATGTTAGACTTCCTCCGCTATGTATATATAAAGAAGATTCCGTTAACACGTCTATGTTGTATATTGGGAATATGATGTTAGGCTCATATTTTTCTTGACCAACGGCACACTAGAAGTGCCGCGGTCAACATCATCTTTTACTTTCCCAGATTATTCAGGTACCCAATTTTTAAGACTATCACGCACCCACTGTATATATAAGAATAATTAAAGTGACACAACAGAAAAGAGTAATGGGCTGTCTGGACTTCGAACATCGGACTTCCAGATGATGTTGTTCGTTATGTATGTTACTCGAGTGCAAATAAATATTTGTCTTGTGATTGTTGTCACAAACAAACAATCTTTGTTTACAACTTCCTGCCTTGAATTTTCCACACATTTCCTTGATTGGAAATAGTTTTTCATCTCTTTTCCATGTATGCTACAATGATAGATGATCATAGAAGTTTGAGGATTGTTAAAAATCTATCCAAATCATTTGTACCTTTCCCCATGTGGTTTGTTAAGAGCAGCTATAAATGGCGCCTAACTGGCTGCGGGTTTACTTAGCTCTAGTCTATTAAAATAGACTCACACATTGGTTAAACCACCCTCCAAGAAACTGGTTGTATACAGACTCTGTAGAGTCTTCTAAACCAGTATAAAGATGTCAAGTTATATTGCTGTCTGTATAAAACAGTAGGTCTCTTTGACAAAAAATGTATACATGCAAGTGTTTTCTTATACTCAAAGGTTGCTAGGATCATATGCTTACATTTTATATAAATATTTTTAAATGTTGATGCAATGTCTACTTTTAGGACACCGAGGAGGACCAATCTGCAGGTGGTATGGACAAGCAGAAAGAGGAAATGGTGGCTAAAGATGACAATAAGGGTGCCACTGAGGCTCAAGATGATGTACAGGAAGACAAACAGAAGGATTTAGAAGAGAAACAGCAGAATGAGCTTATGGAAGAGGACGTAAGTGTTGGTTTGATGTATGCAGAACATTATGAACGACAATATCACAACTAACAAATATTTCTGTACCATATCATCGTAAAATACCCATGTGTGGACCCTTGGTCTCCATTAAGGGAAGGATGGAATAGGTCTACTACCACTGAATCCTATTAAGTATGTAATAGAAGGAAACTAAGAAGGGTTGCACATGTAGCTAGCAACTTCACCATGTAAAACAACAATATTTTAACTATAACTTAAAAACTTAATAATAACTTAAAAACTATAACTTAAAAAAACTTTGGAAATGTGAGCTCAAGTGACGTGAAATTTGCTTGGCTCATTCTGTCTGAAATGTCTAGACCAACACAACTATTTTCAGCTCACTACTTCCTTCCCTTCATTAAAAAAGTTAAAACTATTTACAGTAAATGTATTCTTCTGGTATAATGTGCAGCTGAAATCTGAAATGTTGGACCAAAAGGTGCAAATGCCGCTGTCAAGTTGTAAACTACAACATATTCTGTTCTATGGACAACATCCTGCTATAAGCAAAGCTCTTTTCAGGGCTTGGTAGCAGGATTTCTTTATTTGTTGGGAGTTTGCCTTATTTCTCTATTTCCCAAGGCGTTGTGCGTTGCACTGTGGTTTTTATTTTACATCTGCCGGCCCAGTGCATCTGACTTCAACATGCATTTTCTAAGGGTTTGCTTCCCCGGGGTAACGGCCATTGCTGTGATGGGGGATCAAACCCAGTACCTTCGGTTTGTGAGCCGTGCCACTTAACCACTAGCCCTAGCTGTCCCCTGAAGCCGGTGCTAATGTTCTAGTCTGTTATAAACTGCCACTGCCAAACCACATAAATGTTTCAGCAGATGCGTCAAAACATCATCATCAGTGGTAGCTCATGGCTCCTATTTGAGCGATAAAAGATTGCTGATGGTTTACTGGTATCAGTATCTTTGGTGCGTAGGTAACTCATTGTGAGCAAGACTTGTAAGTTGTGCATACTAAATACCACAAAATGTCCAAGAAGAAAAATCCCACAGTTGAGAATCAGATCTGTATTGAGTATGTTTAGTGAGTCAGACACACAACCAGATATTGTACAGGTACTACTTGACAGTGTACTGCCTGTCTCTTCATGGTTGGTACAATAAAATTATGCATCGATCCTCTCCAGCTCTTTATGGTAGCTGTGGGAGTTTGCACACCATAAACACTCAACTCAAGAGTTTTTAGATGGTCATTGTTTTTGGTTTCTTGGTTATATTAGGGCATGTTTGTCCATAATTATATTGCGATCCTGATCTTATCACTAAATGGCAGATTATATAGAATGTTGTTGGATACTTTCTGTTTGTGTGTACACCTTTGTGTAACCTTTACATCACTGCATAAAAAAATTATGCAATTTTCCTTGCCGCTGCATTACATTTCAGCATGTCACATTTTTCTAGGGTTGTTGTCTTTGAGAGCCAGTAACTTTTTTATTTGATGTCCTATTGATATGATTTGTTTGTGAGTAGAGAAATAAATGTATAAAGAATTTGTAGGCATGTGTTAGTTTATGAGATACAAGAAGATGAAGGTGATAGTGTTGAAAAACAGCATAGACATATAGAATCACCCGCTTTCAGCATCTCTTGGTTGAAAAATAAATTTATGAAAACCGACTATCGATGTTTACAGTAATTCCCCCATAATGGCCATATCAATCACTTTTGACTATAAACGTAATTATTGTATCAACATAGACAAACTAAATAGATCTACCTCAGAAAAATCAGTTGCAGAAACCTAACTTCCCCCATTCACAATAATTGGTGAATCTTCAAAATTCAAGTGAAAAGCAGAGGAAATCTTTAAGAAAAATTTAAAACAAATTTCAAAATCGCCATTGTTTTCATCTAACCATACATGATGATAGTTGGAACTCTCTACAATTAAAAGAGCAGTATGTTCAGCCTTTTCTATGGCATTAACCCAATAGTTTATATGTAGCGACGACCCTGGAGTTGGCGCAGAATTTAGACCGGGTAAGGAATGAAAGCGTTGCAATTTCACGTCTGTGGTACAGTAAAGGCTAATAGCTTTGACATGTGCTGTTTGTTGACCTTAAGTAGGGCTTTTCTGTTCTAACCCAGACATTGCCTACCTCTTTAACTGACAAGGACATTTTGTTAGCTTTAACAAGGATTCCTCATCAGGAAAATTAATGTTTTTGGCATAACAATTTTTGTCAGTCTGGAAATGGACATTTTAAGTCCTGAAACTGGTAGTTATTCTGGAATAAGTACTCATTTGATAGATACCTCATTCTAATCAAACCATACACATTGTGCGTGTTGAATCCCATAGGCGAGAATCAGATCTGCTTTGAGCATGTTTAGTGGATCAGACACTCAACCAGATATTGTACAGGTACTACTCAACATTGTACTGCCTGTCTACTCATGGTTGGTACAATAAAATTATGCATTGATCCTCCCTAGCTCTTTTTGATGGCTGTGGGAGTTTGCACACCATAAACACTCAAGAGTTTTTAGACAGTCCGAATGTTTTTGGTTTCTTGGTTAAATTGTAGCCCATTTATATGTAATTTTACAACAGACTACATGGGCCACTCAACATAATTCTAAATGATATTGCTCTTCAATGGGCCCATGAGTTCTAGTATTTGGGCAGTATTTTTTCCACAATGGTAGCCTCGACAAGGAAATTGAGACTAGGTATCAAAAAGCATTTATGGTGACTTCTCAGCTGCCACCATTGCTTAGGCATCCGGGCATTAGTTTGGTAACAAAGCAACAGCTGATAAGTTGTATATTTATGCTGACTATGGGGATTCTGTGGCGAAGTGGTTAAGCCGTCGGCCTCGCGATTCTGTGGTGTGGGTTCGACTTCGGACTCCGGCATATTTTTCACAGGTGCTTGATGCGGAGTCCCCTGCATCTCGTAGTCGTCCCCTAGTTGTCTTGTCCTTGACTTTCCATTGGGGTCGGGCGGCACGAGTCGAGAGAGTGAGGATAAAAAGTAGTGCAGTTAATCCTTACTAAAAATAGCGCTAGCAAAATTAATTATGCCATCGTCTACGATGGACGGCGGCCTTTGCCTATGCTGACTATGTGCTACCAGGGCAAAACATGGCCTCTGTCCAGGGTTCGTGAGAGCAGAACTTTGGCATGTGAAATGAAGTGTTTGAGGAAGGTCATCAGTCTTACAGGAAAGACATAATGTGAAACGACTACATTTGCAGTTTGGTTGGTACTATGTCTTGCAGGTGGAACTGAAATGTTATTCTGGTCAGGCACAACATACTGACCAGGACGTCGTGTCAGGGCTAGGACACAGTGTACTGACCAAAACCACTATCTCTCTTCCATCTAGTGTTACCTGGAAACAGGTTGTTTTCTAGGCAGTCTGGCTGACGAGATGTGGATCGATGTGATCCTCGTAGTAGTGAGCGTCACACAGATAAAAAGGGTAGACTACTCATTGTGACATTCTGAGCATTAAACAACAACAATTTCTTGTGCAGAGTACATTTCCAGGCACAAAATACGTTGTTTTTGGTCATCTCATGAGAGTCTGCCGTCATCAACTTCTACTGATGGCTTACAATGCTGGTAGATCTGGCTGCAGGACAAGAGGGTGGTTGCAAAGCAGGTGTATAGATGGCATTAGAGTGATTATGCAAAGATAAATAGAGTATTGGGGCTGAAGCCACTGTCAAAGATATAACAGTAGTCAACGACTCATACCTGGCTGCTTGTGTCAGGGTCAGTCGACCAGATCTGTCCAAGACTCTATTCCACATACAAGTGACTGCCATGGAAACAGGCTGCGTTTATGCAACATGAAAATGTTTCTATATGAAACTGGATCTATTGGGTCGGAAATATAGGTATCAGAGCCTCGTTGAGTAATATATCAAAGCGTAGCAAAACATCCTTTTTGGGATGTAGAAGAAGAGGATATAGAGTGTTATTGGGTCTGTTTTCTTAGATATTTCTGTTAATATTTGTGTCTATACTCTTGTTTAATAGCCCTAACATTGACTATTTATTAGTCCTGGCACAAATTATCTGTGAGCCCCCAAAAGAGCTGTTTTTTTTTAACCTCAGAAATTGATGAATTTTAACACTGGAAATGGTTGTACTGAATAAAGACCCTGCTATCTCTAAAGATTGTTAGCACTGAAAATTCTTGACTGTCTAGTCAATTACTATATTTTAGCCCCTTCAAGCTCTAAAGGAATAATTTTTAAGTCTAAGGAGGACTAAACTTCAAAAGGATAGATTTTAGTTTGGAAAAGTGTTTCAGAATTTGAGGTGATTTAATACAGGTTTATAAGATAATCAACAAAATGGATATATTAGACTACGACAAGTTTTTTTCTTCAAAATACAGCCACGTACAAGTAGAAGAGGGCACAGCAACAAATTAATTAAAGAAAGGTCCAAATTGGATATCTGGGAATATTCTTTTAGTCAGAGAGTGGTGAATGCTCAGAATGCATTGCTGCAGGAAATAGTGGAGGCAGGGTCAATTAATGCATTCAAGAATAAATTAGATGCACATAGTTATTTTTAGATCAAGGGAAGTAAAAGATACTGGTTAAAGACAGACTCTGCATAGCATTCTAAACAATTATAAAGATGTTGAGCTAAGGTAAATTTATAAATGTGCTGTATACTTCATTTACTGGTATCGATATCTTAGCTGCATAGGAAACTTATTGTAAGCAACCAAGAAACATATCTGTATTGAGCATGTTTAGTGGGTCAGACACACAACCAGATATTGTACAGGTACTACTTGACAGTGTACTGCCTGTCTACTCATGGTTGGTACAACAAAATTATGCATCGATCCTCTCCAGCTCTATCTGATGGCTGTGGGAGTTTGCACAGCATAAACAGTCAGAATTTCTAAAGCAGTCATGAAATGTTTTGATTTCTTGGTTATATTAGGGCCTATTTGTCCATAAGTATATTGTGGTCCATATCTCATCACTAAATATCAGATTTGATAGAATGTTGACCTTAAGTAGGACTTCTCTTTTCTAACCCAAACATTGACTGCCTCTAACACTGACAAGGACATTTTGTTAGCCTTAACAAGGGTTCTTAATCAGGAAAAGTAATGAGTTTGGCATGCAGGAAAATTGTTGTCAGTCTGGAAATGGACATTTTAGCTCTGCAACGGGTTGTTAAATCTAAGCTCTGTAACAAGTTGTTATATCTAAGCTCTGTAACGGATTGTTATATCTAAGCTCTGTAGCGGGTTGTTATATCTAAGCTCTGTAACGGGTTGTTATATCTAAGCTCTGTAACGGGTTGTTATATCTAAGCTCTGTAACAGGTTGTTATTTCTAAGCTCTGTAACGGGTTGTTATGTCTGAGCTTTGTAACGGATTGTTATTTTTTTGTGTTTTTATTTGTTTTTTGCATTAGCCTTAGTTATCTATTCCCCAAGGCGTGTGTGCGTTACACTGTGGTTTTTATTTTGCTCCTGTCGGTCTAGTGCATCCGACTTCAGCATGCATTTTATGTAAGGGTGTGCTTCCTCCTGGATTTTCTAAGGGTTTGCTTCCCCGGGGTAACGGCCGGTGCTGTGATGGGGATCGAACCCAGCACCTTCTGGTTGTGAGCCGTGCCACTTAACCTCTAGGCCACGCCCTCCCCACGGGTTGTTATGTCTAAGCTTTGTAACAGGTTGTTATGTCTAAGCTCTGTAACGGGTTGTTATATCTAAGCTCTGTAACGGGTTGTTATATCTAAGCTCTGTAATGGGTTGTTATGTCTAAGCTCTGTAACGGGTTGTTATATCTAAGCTCTGTAACTGGTTGTTATGTCTAAGCTCTGTAACGAGTTGTTATATCTAAGCTCTGTAACGGGTTATGTCTAAGCTCTGTAATGGGTTATGTCTAAGCTCGGTAGCGGGTTGTTATATCTAAGCTCTGTAACTGGTTGTTATATCTAAGCTCTGTAGCGGGTTGTTATATCTAAGCTCTGTAATGGGTTATGTTTAAGCTCTGTAACGGGTTGTCATGTCTAAGCTCTGTAACGGGTTGTTATATCTAAGCACTGTAACGGGTTGTTATATCTAAGCACTGTAACGGGTTGTTATATCTAAGCTCTGTAACGGGTTGTTATATCTAAGCTTTGTTACGGGTTATATCTACGCTCTGTAAACTGGCTGTTATATCTAAAAAAAAGTAAATCGTTTGATAGATACCACTTTCTAACCAGAACTTACAAGTTGTGCATGCTGAATCAGACAGTTGAAATCTGTATTGAGCATGTTTAGTGGGTCAGACACACAACCAGATATTGTATAGGTACTACTTGACAGTGTACTGCCTGTCTACTCATGGTTGGTACAATAAAATTATGCATCGATCCTCTCCAGCTTTTTCTAATGACTGTGGGAGTTTGCACACCATAAACAGTCAGAATTTCTAAGACAGTCATAATATGTTTTTTTTTTTTTATTATGTTTGTGTCCACATGCTTGTTTTATTTGCCCTTGTATTGACAATTTTTGTTGTTCTACATTATATATAACTTTTATTTTCTTCTCTAACCCATACATTGACTGCCTGAAACACTGAAGATTAAAAAAAAAAAATGATTTTTCAACCCTAACCGAAACATTGACTACCTGTAACACCGATGACTTCTTATTAGCTTTACCAAGGGTTGTCAGGAAAACTAAGGTTTTTGGCATGAAAAATGTTGCCAGCCTGGAAATGGACATTTTATTGTTTTTCCGGAATAAGTACACATTTGATAGCCAGAATGTACAAGTTACATGCTGAATCCCACAGCTAAGAATCAGATCTGTATTGAGCATGTTTAGATGAGGCATACAACCAGATATTGTACAGGTACTACTTGACAGTGTACTTACCTGTCTACTCATGGTTGGTACAATAAAATTATGCATCGATCCTCTCCAGCTCTTTTTGATGGCTGTGGGAGTTTGCACACCATAAACACTCAAGAGTTTTTAGACAGTCCGAATGTTTTTGGTTTCTTGGTTAAATTGTAGCCTATTTATATGTAATTTTACAACACACTACATGGGCCACTCAACATAATTCTAAATGTACTACTTGACAGTGTACTGCCTCTCTACTCATGGTTGGTACAATACAATTATGCATCGATCCTCCCCAGCTCTTTCTGATAGCTATGGGAGTTTGCACACCATAAACAGACAAACTTAGTTCCTCTTTTTCTCGTAGTTCCTTTATTCCCTCTAGTTACTTTATTGACTCTAATTCCTTTATTCTCTCTAGTAACTTTATTCCCTCTAATTTCTTTATTCCCTCTAGTTACTTTATTACCTCAAATTCCTTTATTCCCTCTAGTTACTTTATTACCTATGATAACTTTATTACCTCTAATTCCTTTATTACCTCTAATTACTTTATCCCCTCTAATTCCTTTATTCTTTCTAATTCCTTTATTCCCTCTAATTCCCTTATTCCCTCTAATTCATTTATTCCCTCTAATCTCTTTATTCCCTCTAATCCCTTTATTTTCGTATCCCTTCATTCCCTCTAATTCTTTTATTCCCTCTAGTTACTCTATTCCCTCTAGTTACTCTATTCTCTCTAGTTACTCTATTCTCTCTAATTCCTTCTAGTTACTTTATTCCCTCGAACTACTTTATTCCCTCTAATTCCTTTATTCTCTCTAGTTTCTCAATTCTTGTCAAAGGTAGTCTCCTGCACCCCTATCTACGAGTTGTGTTCAAATGAAACTAGTTCAAACTGCACCAAGTGAAAGATCTTCCGTAGAAGGTCGGCTTCTCGGCTCAAAGTGGTGGTACCACGATTCATCACATGCCACTATGCACAAAAGAAACAAATCACCCTTCTCTTCATATCACAGCAAATGGTTCAAACTCCATCCCATGTGTTCTTCCTTATGGTGGTTAATCAGCAACCGAGGTGCCCATTCTGAACACACCTTCTGATACTTCAGTTTCTTACTAACCACTATTTGAACTGTCCCTAGCGACACAGAGAATTCCTCTGCTAGCGAACATAAGTTCCGGTGACAGTCCATCCGAGTTGCTGCATCAATTTGGTGATGGCATCTTCTGACGCAACAATAAGCGCCTGATCTGGTCTCAGAAGATCTTTCGTTAACTCACGTCCTTCTTTAAACATCGTTGTCCAGTTCTTGACTGTTGTCTTCGACACACTATTGTCACCATACACTGCCTGCATTCTGCGATGAATGTCAACTGGCCGACATCCTTCATCTGTTAGAAACCGAATCACCGCTCGATGATCATCTCTGGACAAATTCGGTATCACCCCCGCCATGTTTTTAACTGTCTGCCGAGGAAACTATTAGCCGAAGGATAATGAAATTTTGCAAACCTGACGATTGGTATGTGCTGTTTACACCTGAAGTGACGTCATCATGCGCATCGTACATATATTCACTTGGTGCAGTTCAGTCCGATTTCATTTGTACACGCCTCGTAGAAACACTTGTCTCCTGACTATTTTGGTGTAACTGGCTGTTAGTTCATTTGGGTATACAATCCTTAATGTTTTATAATTAACATCCAGCTATTGCAATATTATTACCGCCATCATTATCATCATCACCACGATTCATGACTACGACAAATATCATCCCTTAGGATGACTATGACGACGACCAGGTGAACCCTCACAATCAGGAGGAGAAAAAGGAAGATGTTGAAAACTTGGATTTGCCTGTTGACCTCAAATTAGATGATGGAGATAAGCACGATAAAGGTTTGCATCGCATATTGTATGTTTTTTTGTGTGTTTGTTGCTGCATAAAAATAAAAATCCCATCTCCCATGCGAGCACATTGATGGGATTGAGAGCTCGTTCTTGATTCTACTCCCATCAATGACCTCATTTGGGCTCAAGTCAGTTCTGTGCCATACTTAACCTTATCAACTTATGGCTGACATCAAAATGAACCTTATTCACTTATTGCTTATGCCAATACAAATATCTGCTAACTGGTATTTTTATTATCTTTAGCTCATGAGCAGGAAGGAAATTTGGTAGGATTCAAAGATTCAGGGATGGTAGGAGAGAAGAATTCGTGGTGACTTAATACAGGTTTATAAGATGATCAGAGGAATGGATAAATTAGACTATAACAAGTTTTTTAAAATACAGCCACCCACAATGACACGAGGGCATAGCTACAAGTTGACTAAAGAGAGGTCCAGATTAGATATTAGGAAATATTTTTTTAGTCAGAGAGTGGTAAATGCTTGGAATGCATTGCCAGGGGAGGTAGTGGAGGCAGGGACGGTTAATGCATTTAAGAATAAATTAGATGCCCATAGCTTTTAGAGCAAAGTGATGTAAATGAAACTGGTTGTATACAGACTCTTCAGGGTCTTCTAAACCAGTATAAAGATGTTAAGTTAAGGCAGTAATTTAAGTCTGATTTACATACTTAAAACTGTCATTTTGAAGCCGAGCTAAATGATGAATCAAGGAGGTACTTGATGGTCTATCCATTTACTTGATGTAATTAGTAGTATGATCCACTGGTATGACCGGGTCAAAAGTAATCTGATGAACAGGCCTTGAAATCACTTTCATCGTGCTAAACTGTTACCGTTTGGCTCTTTTTGGACATGTGGTCTACCTTGCAAATGACATCAATGCACATCAGTTCTTAAATATAGGCCATGGATGTCAAGGATGAGAAACAGCCCTCTCTCTCTTAGTCCCATCCCTGTGGCTGCCACACAACACATAGCTGGGTCAAATAAGAAAGATATCATCCTCATTGGGCAGGGACTCATTGTGCCCACATATGATTGGTGTGATGGATCCTAGTCACCTTAGTGACCGACCTAACACTAGTCTTGCATGTTTATAGTAATACTAACACAGTGATCAAGGAATTCCTGGCAAAGAACAGTGGAGTAAGAAGCCAGGACGGCTAAAGTCCTATGACTGGAGCTGAAGAAGATGACCCAAATGGATTCATTAAAGAGCAACTGTTGTAGCCCAGTGTTTCAATGGGACCTAACAGAAATATGTCAAGCAATGTCACATTTATTTAATCCTATCAGAACTGTATGGCAAGAATGACCGCCTTAACAATATTGCCATTTAATATACGATAAGAGCATTCAAGTAAACCAAAGGCCAGTTTGGCATGACAAATAAAACAAAAACAGTGCTAGGTAGCAGTATCAGTAAGCTATTATAATACAGGAACAACTTATAATGTTTTTTAAATGAGTTTTCCTCAATTCGTGCTGGTCTCGACCTCATCGAATGAAAGTCTATTCGAATGAAAGTCATCATACAATCTTGAGCCTATTATCATTATAAAATCATGTAAGTGGTTGTATGTTAGAAAGTGATAGTCAAATTGCATATAGCATTGGTGAGACCTAAATTAGAGTGCTGTGTTCAGGTGTGAAATCTTTATCATAGAGAGGAAATAAATATGCTGGAAAGGATACAAAGAAGAGCTACAAAAGTGATCATGGCATTCCACAATTATAGTTAAGACTCAAACTGGTCTCAGACAAACTGGTCTACACTGCCTAGAACAGAGAAGAATTTCAGATGATTTCATACGTTTATAAGAAAATAAAGGTACAGGACAAATACCACATTTTTCAAAGTGCAACCAGCTACAAGAACAAGAGGGCATAGGCTTCAAATTGTTTAAAAACAGGTCCAGATTAGATATTAGGAAACTAAAGAAACTATACACTGGAAGAGTGAGACCAGTTCTCGAGTATGGCATTGCGGCATGGACAACAGCAGCGAAGGCGAACTTCGATAAAGTTCGCAAACTTCAAAACCAAGCCATGAGAGTTATAACAGGAGGCATGAAGTCAACGCCAATTGTAGAACTTGAAAAGATTACAAAACTGCAATCCATGACCGATAGAAGAGACTGCAGAGCCCAGCTGCAGTCAGAGAAACTAAGAAGGCTGACCGACCATCCAATGCACCAGAGACTAAACAATTTGGGAAATGGGAAACTAAAGCGGAGAAACTTTGCAGAAATAGCCAAAGCAAAGATGCACGAAGATCCCATAAACGCACTAACAACACCAAAACCCATCACTACTGTACGAAAACCTACCTGGAGGCAGGATATATTTCCAGAGGTGGTAGAAAATATACCAGGTATTGCAAACAAAAACTGCCAGACTGAAAAAGAAAGGAGAGATACTACCCTAGGCTTCATAACGAAAAGCTACCCAAGCATGGACTGGACCCATGCATACACCGACGGTTCTGTAACAAACACAACACAGAACGGAGGGGCAGGAGCATTCCTGAACCTACCAAATGGCAGAAAAATAGCACTGTCATTCGCTACTGGTAAGTACACAAGCAATTTCAGAGCGGAGGCAGAAGCACTGAGGGCGGCAGTGGAAGAAATGATGACAAACAGTGAAAATGAAAGCCATATAGTCCTGCTTATAGATGCTCTCGCCGTAGTCACAGCGCTAAAGAGCCAGAAAAATACTAAGCTTAATGACTTAAGAGCAGCACTCTGCAAACTGTGCCAGCAGTCCGCACCAAAAAGGGTAGTGGTACAGTGGGTCACATCACACTGCAACATCCAAGGCAACGAGGAGGCAGACAGACTGGCAAAAGAAGGTGCAAAACTACCACAAACAGATACCAGTATGACGTACGAAGAGTCAAAACGGCTTATCAAAGCCAGATACATGACCAAATGGGAAACTGAACATACTGGTTACACCAAAAACGATGCCTATTACCAGTTGAACCGAAGAGAGCAGGTCGTTGTCTTCAGACTTCGCACTGGCCACAATAGACTGAGGTACCACCTATTCAACAAATTGAAGATAGGGTGTACCGACGAATGCCCGTGCGGTACTGGGAAAATGACCGCTGAACATCTGCTGCAGAACTGCCCGACATACGAGGATCAGAGAGAGCAGATGTGGCCATCACCAGTGGAACTGCAAGACAAGCTCTATGGCAGTGGCGACAGCCTCAGGATGACCGCCGCTTTTTTCGAAAAAATAATGGTTACTGTCTGACTGCGTACGAAGAAGAAGATATTAGGAAATATTTTTAGTCAGAGAGGGGTGAATGCTTGGAATGCATTGCCACATGAGTGGTGGAGGCAGGGTCAGTTAATGCATTAAGAAATAAATTGGATGCCCATAGTTATTTTTAGTATCAGTGTACTGAAATAAATTGGTTGTATACAGACCCTGCTGAGCCTTCTAAATCAGTATAATGAAGTTAAGTTATGTTAATATTTCTGTTGTCTATATCAGTTGACTGCTCCTTTTTGGTGTTCAAGGAACTGTTAGCCGAGTCTTAATTGTCATTTTTCAGATTATTTGATCTTGTGTACCATAACAGTGTTGTGTGCTTAGGTTTATTTTCAGACATAAGCCAAAATATATGCAAATAATAATGTGATCACAGTAACAATTAAAAATTGTATCATGAAAATCCAAACCACTCCGGGCTAGAAGGCTTCCTAACACAACCCATTCCCACTCACCCACTGAAATACAGATCAAGAAAAACACCTGCCAATATTTCATGTTACGGTTATTAAAGTTAAAAAGAGATGAAATGTCACTTTTTTTTCTAGTTATCTAACTTGATTGACATTTAAAAAAATCGCTAAATCAATGAATTTGTTAAAACTTATATTTAACTTCACTTGTTTCAGTTGCGGATGAAGAGAATGAAGCAGATAACAAGGAAGATGAGGTTGATAAAGACAAACCATCCGATGAGAAGCTAGAAGAAGAGGATGAAGCCAAGAAAGATGATGGGGTGGAAGATATTACAGCCAAAGATCCAGTATGTTCACAGTTTGATAATAATTATACTTCGCATATGAGGTTGGGGGTGCATGGTTCACAGAGGGGATAGAATATTTAAATCTTGCAGCATTACACTCCAGCTTTCCCACACCTGTAAAACGGGTACTTGACTTGCTCTGAGTTAGGAAAGGCCAGGCAATGAGGAAGGGAACAGGTCACCCTACCCTGAAATTTGATTAACGTCTCTTAACATTTCAGTCTCTACAATGACATCTGCTTTGAGACTACCTCTGAAATGAGGGCAGCACTTTGTATGTGTCAATGTATGGAATGGTTGAGCATAGATTATATTGTCTGTTCATTTTGTCACACCTGTATCCAAGAGATCTTGTTTAACTCTTAAAGGCCATAATTTTTTTACTAGTTTTGCCAGAATTATTTTTTCTATAAAAGCAGTCTCTTCATAAAACTTGACTTTCTTTATTATTTCACAAGGAAGACAAACATGTTTTATATCAAATTAAAAGAAAATGAATAAGCAGTAAGAATATGAAGGTCTTGTAGAATTTCCTAAAATATTAAAGTAATTGTTAATAATTATATCGTTATTTTTTGTAATAAAAATGATTTTTCACACACAAAAATGTCACCATTCCATGAATAACCACTGAAACGTAATCTAGATTGGTCTAGGATACTTCTGAATAACAGTAATCCACATATGAATAATATCTACAAGAAAATATTTTTTTTTTTAGCAGTCAAATGGAGTTGATGTGTCACTGAGTTGCAGGTCTCCATTCACTCCATATGGTCGACCACATTTTGGCAGCAATCTGAATGAGTTCTGGGTCTCAGTCAGTCACTAGTGGTGATAGAATTTGGTACTGAAACCCATTCACTATCATGATCTCTAGAATTTGCTTTAGAAATATTGCATTTTCGATTTTCTGTTGATGGTGCAGTCAAACGTTTTTGACTTTTAGGAGCACTAGGTCTTGACTGTGACAACGACCCCTCATCTTCAGCATCAGATTCAGTAGGCTGAGTAGGTTGAATAATTTTATATTCTATGCCTAACTCCGATTTAACATCTGAATAATGTGAATGCTCGTCACAAAATTTATCTAGAGTACACATCTCCCTAGCCTTTTCTACAGATAAAAACAACCTACTATTAGACAATCTTGAAGTGCTAGGTTTACTAGACAATTTTGTGATAAACTGACTTGAAAGATGACAAATGTTTTTCCAAGTTTGATTGTCCTCACAATGCATATCGAAGCTTTAACAATTAAAACGTAAATATAATTGCTAATTCTCTTACCATGTAATGACTATTAAAATTTAGAAACACTGAAAAAACTAAACAAATTTAGTTCAATGTGCTGTTAACAAAATGAGCGTTTTTCTGGCATCAAGTGGGCTCCAGGAAGAACACATCGTTCTTATGGCCATCAAGAATTAACCCTTTTCAGCCCTGGATAATCTCTCTGATTTGTGTTTTTCAGTCAGGGGCAAGTGCCACAACTCTGTATGTTAATCCCTCTAATCTTCTTCTTCTTCGTTCGTTCTCAATCTCCCACTACCAAACCATGAAAGGGCTTAAGTAGCGGAATGTAGTCCAGAGAACGGAATGCGTTGTGTCGTAGTTTACAGCTTGGCTGCGATATTTGCACCTTTCGGTCCAACACATCCGACTTCAGCAAGCATTTTTTTGAGTACCGGGTTAGCATTCTTTCTTCAATCCCTTTTCCTTAGCCAGTCTGCTCTGCTGCAGTCTGTTATCCAGGATCACCGCGTGGAGGTGTAGAAGGGTCTTGGCAGCTATGGTTCGCTGGCCCTGATGCTAGCAGTCAGCTATGGGTCGCTGACCACTGCAGCTCATGCGCTGCTCAGCATCTTGATCCCAATCCCTCTAATCTGTTCAGGCATCCATTTATGATTTTGTTGTTGTTGAAACTAGATTTTAGAGCCATATAATATAACGGTTTTGCAATTATGATCCTGCACAAAAAAGTGCAAGGCGGACGACAAAGAGGTCTTCCCAAAAAGAGGTGGCAGGACAACGTAAATGAGTAGACCAATCTCTGACCAGATGAGGCACACTCAGCAGTTGCTGACAGCGAGGGGTGTTTATGGTGTCTTCATGTGTGCCCCAACGACCTCAACGGTTATGGGATGACCTAACCTGACAATAAAACCGACTTTACATTGGGGCTGAAGATTTGTATTTTTTGTGCTGGATTTTACTTCTTTTTATTTCTTTAAGTTCCCCAATGCACTGAAAGCATACCTTGCCTTTTTGTATCCGTATTCTGACATCTATTCACACCTCCCGTTTTGTCTAAATTGTTACCAAGATATTTTGTACTCCTTATTTCTCCATTCCCCAAGGTAATGTGCGTTGCACTGTGTTTTTATTTTGCGCCTGTCGTCCCAGTGCATCCTACTTTGTCATGCATTTTATGTAAGGTCTGCTTCCTCCTGCATTTTCTAAGGGTTTGCTTCCCAGGGTAACGGCCAGTGCTGTGTTGGGGAGGGAACACATCGGAGCTCAAACACGTCTTCTGAATGCTAAACTTACCACTTGTATTTGTATCTGCTCATGGTTAACTTATAGGCATCTTTGTAAGTTATACCTGTATCAGGTGGCAAGTTATGCTTTTATCGGGTAAGCTCATAATAAATCCTCTTCTTAAGTTTACCTGAATCAGGTGACCTTATAATAGTCTCTTCTTAAGTTATACCTGGCATTGAAGTATTGGGTGTTTTGCTGCAGACTTCTGCCTCCAAAAGAGCACACTGGGCGTGCCTTTCTTCATGGGTGATAGATATATTTTGCTTTGCCATTTCCTTCTTGGTCATCTGGAGATTCGCTGCATCGATGGGGGTGTCAGGTAGGGTTCACAGAGTGCATTCCCTGCTAGCCACAGGTGCTCTCATTGCAGATCACACTTCTTTATTCTATATTTATGCCTTTTTGTGAAGAAAGACAGATGAGAACAACATTTAACCCATGGGTGTGGTTTGGGTTGGTAGCAGCCAGAGCATATTCCACTCATCGGTGGGTACTGTGTTGTCACCTCAAGGGTCCCCAAACTGCTCCCCGCCTGGTTATACCACCAGGTACTTGGTCGCCCCCATAGCAAACTCGGTAAACAACAGGGTCACCCACAAGAAAGTATTGCTAGGGATAGGTTTGTGCAGGAGACGCCCTATAGAATAGGCTTGCTGTCAACCAGACAGCATCTTCTGCGGCGATCACTGTACCCTGGATGTGGGAAGCTGTAGATACGTATCAGCATCCATTTGATGTAGGCAGGATATTGTGCCCAGACCCCACATCGACCCAGTTTGACTTGGGCAAATTGTTGCCGATGGATTTGGTAATTTTTAGTGACTCCAAGTCGGTTCTGGAATCGCTGAAGAACACCCCATACAAAGAAAAGGAGATATTCTTGGTGAAGAGGGTGATCAACAACATTATCACTGTCCACAGGATAAATGTCATTTTGCAATGGATCCCTGAACATAGTTGGCTACTAGGGAATGCGATGGCCAATAAATTGGCAAAAACAGGAGCCTCGAAACAACAATTGGATAGACCCTGCAGTAACCACACAGTAAAACGAAATATTAAGAATACTTAGGAAATCTGGATGAACAGGTGGGCAACGGGAACAACAGGTCGCAGTGTATTTAGTGAAATGTCACAGCCAAAAAGTAACGATAAAATAAACTACATAGAAGAGATCTAAGACTCATCTTTCAGTTCTGAACAGGACATACCAGAGTCAATAGCCACTTGAACCGCATCAATCCCCGGCACCTGCCCTTGTGCCCTTGTTTCATCCTGATGAAACAGTTTGAGATTTACTCATTGAGTGCAAGGTGCTTGCGGACATGAGGAAAAGATTCTTACAAGCACTGCCGACAATTACCAACACACTTTATGGAGCAGTGACACAACTGAAGAAGACCTGTATATATATATATATATATATATATATATATATATATATATATATATATATATATAAATATATATATATAAGAATGGCATTGGGCTGCCAAGAGCAGGCTTGCTCAGCAGCTATGGGATAACAACAATAACATAAGTTATACCTGTGTCAGGTTACCTCAATAAACCCTTTTCGTAAGTTATACCTGTATCAGGTGACCTCATAATAAACCCTCTTAAGTTATACCTGTATCAAACCTCATTATAAACCTTTTCGTAGGTTATACCTGTATAAGGTGACCTCATAATAAATCCTCTTCATAAGTTATACCTGTAACAGTTGAACTCATAATAAACCCTAATAGGTTATACCTATATCAGGTAATCTCAATAAAACCTCTCCCTCCTTAAGTTATTCCTGTATCAGGTAACACTAAAATAAACCCTTTTGAGGTATACTTGTATCAGGTTACCGCATAATAAACCATTATACCTGTATCATAATTGTATCACTCATTCAGGAAACACAAGACCTTGAAGATGAGGATGATAAACCTGGTGAGGACAGTATACAAAATCTGATGGCTGAGAAGGAGGAGGAGGAAGAGGAGGATAAGGAAGGAGATGGTGCTGATGGGACATCAGGCCAGGTAAGTGTTATTCTTTTTTGCCTTTTTTGGAATGAGGTGTGTTTTTTGACGTTTATTGCACACATAAAAAAAAGTCAGAGTTGGAAGTAATATTATTACACACATCAGCTTGTGATTGTTACTGTTGATGTGATAAATGTACAGGGAAAAGATAATCTATATCACACTCACATGATTAGTGCAGTCTTGTATAAAACTGGTGCCAGATAGGGTGATATTTAGTCACATTTTGGACATGCCAGTTATTGTAATCTTTAGTCACGTTTAGGACATGCGAGATAGGTCATTTAGTCACCTTATAGATAATTTCAGATTTGGTCATTTTAGTCACCTTTTAGGACATTTAAGATAGGGTCATTTTAGTCACATTTTAGGACATTTAAGATAGGGTCATTTGTCACCTTTTAGGACATTTGAGATAGGGTCATTTTAGTCACCTTTTAGGTCATTCAAAGCATAGGCCAGAGTTGGAAGTAATATTATTACACATCAAATTGTGGTTGTTACTGTTGATGTGATAAATGTACAGGGAAATGAGGACCATTTATATCACACTCACATGATTAGTGCAGTCTTGTATAAAACAGGTGCTCTCGAATACTGGGAGAACTTGTTAACTTTGATTGCTACAGTAAAACCATGTTAACAATCCCTCCTGGTCATCTGGCCTGAGAGCGCAGACAACATGGACATTTAGTTGACTAATATGACTGGTTTTTTCAAATGATAACGCCACAAATCAAAATGATGATATAAGCATTTAGAATATCATAGCCATTTATAGTCACCTTTTAGTACATGATAGACGGGTAATTTTAGTCACCTTTTAGTACAGGTCAGATAGGGCCATCTTTAGTCACTTAAAGGAACATGTCAAATACGGCCATCTTTAGCCACGTTTCAGGATGTGTCAGATAGCATCATCGTTTAGGACATGTCAGATAGGACTATCTTAAGTCACTTAGAACATGTCAGATATAGCCATCTTTAGTCAACTTTTAGGACATGCCAGAAATGGTAATATTAAGTCACATTTTAGGTCATTTCAGATGGGTCATTTTAGTCACCTTTTAGAACATGTCATATATTGTAATTTTAGTCACCTTATATATAGATCATTTCAGATAGGGCCATTTAGTCACCTATTTGGACATTTCAGATATGATCATTTTGGTCACCTTTTAGGACATTTCAGATACGGTCATTTTTGTCAATTTTTAGGACATTTAAGATAGGGTCATTTGTCACCTTTTAGGACATTTGAGATAGGGTCATTTTAGTCACCTTTCAGGTCATACAAAGCATAGGCCAGAGTTGGAAGTAATATTATTACACATCAGCTTGTGATTGTTACTGTTGATGTGACAAATGTACAGGGAAATGAGGATCATTTATATCACACTCACATGATTAGTGCAGTCTTGTATAAAACTGGTGCTCTCGAAAACTGGGAGAACTTGTTAACTTTGATTGCTACAGTAAAACCATGTTAACAATCCCTCCTGGTCATCTGGCCTGAGAGCGCACACAACATGGACATTTAATCAACTAACATTTTGTTTAAATGACACAAATCAGAATGGAGATCTAAGCATTTAGAATATCATAGCCATACATAGTGACCTTTTAGGACATGCCAGATAGGGTCATCTTTAGTCACATTTAGGACATGCCAGATATTGTAATCTTTAGTCACGTTTAGGACATGCGAGATATGGTCATTTAGTCACCTTACATATCATTTCAGATATGGTCATTTTAGTCACCTTTTAGGACAATTAAGATAGGGTCATTTTAGTCACTTTTTAGGACATTTAAAATAGGGTCATTTGTCACCTTTTAGGACATTTGAGATAGGGTCATTTTAGTCACCTTTTAGGTCATTCAAAGCATAGGCCAGAGTTGGAAGTAATATTATTACACATCAACTTGTGATTGTTACTGTTGATGTGATAAATGTACAGGGAAATGATCATCTATATCACACTCACATGATTAGTGCAGTCTTGTATAAAACTGGTGCTCTCGAATACTGGGAGATCTTGTTAACTTTGATTGCTATAGTAAAACCATGTTAACAATCCCTCCTGGTCATCTGATCTGTGAGCGCACACAACATGGACATTTAGTTGACTAATATGACTGGTTTTTTTCAAATGATAACGCCACAAATCAAAATGATGATATAAGCATTTAGAATATCATAGCCATTTGTAGTCACCTTTTAGGACATGATAGACGGGTAATTTTAGTCACCTTTTAGTACAAGTCAGATAGGACCATCTTTAATCACTTATAGAAACATGTCAAATACGGCCATCTTTAGCCACGTTTCAGGATGTGTCAGAAAGTATCATCGTTTAGGACATGTCAGATAGGACTATCTTTAGTCACTTAGAACATGTCATATAGGGCCATCTTTAGTCACCTTTTAGGACATGCCATATAGTGTACACTTATCTTATTATTTGAATTTGTTTATCTGTTTGTGGGGTATTCTTGTTGAGCTCCATACAAAGCATAGTTGAAAGTTGGAAGTAATATTATTACACACATCAGCTTGTGATTGTTATTGTTGATATGATAAATGTACAGGGAAAAGATAATCTATATCACACTCACATGATTAGTGCAGTCTTGTATAAAACTGGTGCTCTCAAACACTGGGAGAACTTGTTAACTTTGATTGCTACAGTAAAACCATGTTAACAATCCCTCCTGGTCATCTGGCCTGAGAGCGCACACAACATGGACATTTAATCAACTAACATTTTCAAAAAATGAGGACACAAATCAGAATGGAGATCTAAGCATTTAGAATATCATAGCCATACATAGTGACCTTTTAGGACATGCCAGATAGGGTGATATTTAGTCACATTTAGGACATGCCAGATAGGGTGATATTTAGTCACATTTTGGACATGCCAGATATTGTAATCTTTAGTCACATTTATGACATGCGAGATAGGGTCATTTAGTCACCTTACATATCATTTCAGATATGGTCATTTTAGTCACCATTTAGGACATTTAAGATAGGGTCATTTTAGTCACCTTTTAGGACATTTACGATAGGGTCATTTGTCACTTTTTAGGACATTTAAGATAGTGTCATTTTAGTCACCTTTTAGGTCATACAAAGCATAGGCCAGAGCTGGAAGTAATATTATTACACATCAACTTGTGATTGTTACTGTTGATGTGATAAATGTACAGGGAAAAGATAATCTATATCACACTCACATGATTAGTGCAGTCTTGTATAAAACTGGTGCTCTCAAACACTGGGAGAACTTGTTAACTTTGATTGCTACAGTAAAACCATGTTAACAATCCCTCCTGGTCATCTGGCCTGAGAGCGCACACAACATGGACATTTAATCAACTAACATTTTCAAAAAATGAGGACACAAATCAGAATGGAGATCTAAGCATTTAGAATATCATAGCAACACATAGTGACCTTTTAGGACATGCCAGATAGGGTGATATTTAGTCACATTTAGGACATGCCAGATAGGGTGATATTTAGTCACATTTTGGACATGCCAGATATTGTAATCTTTAGTCACATTTATGACATGCGAGATAGGGTCATTTAGTCACCTTACATATCATTTCAGATATGGTCATTTTAGTCACCATTTAGGACATTTAAGATAGGGTCATTTTAGTCACCTTTTAGGACATTTACGATAGGGTCATTTGTCACTTTTTAGGACATTTAAGATAGTGTCATTTTAGTCACCTTTTAGGTCATACAAAGCATAGGCCAGAGCTGGAAGTAATATTATTACACATCAACTTGTGATTGTTACTGTTGATGTGATAAATGTACAGGGAAATGATCATCTATATCACACTCACATAATTAGTGCAGTCTTGTATAAAACTGGTGCTCTCGAACACTGGGAGAACTTGTTAACTTTGATTGCTACAGTAAAACCATGTTAACAATCCCTCCTGGTCATCTGATCTATGAGCGCACACAACATGGACATTTTGAATGTCTCACCATATCACTGATATTAACATGAGTTTCACATTTTCTTAGTAATGAAAAACAAAATCTGTTCAAATAGAATTTTACATGAGAGCATTAGCAAATGTTTCAAGCAGTAAAGATCTTTATCAGGGATTAGATAATGCAGCGACCTTTAGTATCCAGAGCATTCTCAACCCACCTTAGCTCCCTTATATGATATGTTGGGTATGGTATACTGGGCTCATTCTTGGGGTTCTGTTATCAGTTAGGGAGATAATACATAATGTCCAGCTGGTATCTAGATGTGCTGTACATCTCTATGACTGACTGACTGACTGACTGATTGAGTGACTGAATTGTTCCTCTTCTATCTTGGGATGTAGATATATTCTTTCCTTTTCTTGTGGCTTTTAGTTTTTATAGGATGAGTGACAGTTGTATCTCTCTCACACACACACAGTTAATGCAGTCTAGTATAAAACGGATGTTCTTCAACAATGGGAGATCTGGTTAACTTTGATTGCTACAGTAAAACCATGTTAACAATCCCTCCTGGTCATCTGGCCTGAGAGCGCACACAACATGTACATTTAATTGACTAACATTACTGGTTTTTTTCAAATGACAACGACACAAATCAGAATGGTGATCTAAGCATTTAGAATATCATAACCACACATAGTCACCTTTTAGGACATGCCAGAAAGGGTAATCTTTAGTCACATTTTAGGTCATTTCAGATAGGGTCATTTTAGTCACCTTTTAGAACGTGTCATATATGGTAATTTTAGTCACCTTATATATCATTTCAGATAGGGTCATTTTAGTCACCCTTTAGGACATTTCAGATATGATTATTTTGGTCACCTTTTAGGACATTTCAGATATGATCATTTTAGTCACTTTTTGGGACATTTAAGATATGGTCATTTGTCACCTTTTATGACATTTGAGATAGGGTCATTTTAGTCACCTTTTAGGTCATACAAAGCATAGGCCAGAGTTGGAAGTAATATTATTACACATCAAATTGTGATTGTTACTGTTGATGTGATAAATGTACAGGGAAATGAGGATCATTTACATCACACTCACATGATTAGTGCAGTCTTGTATAAAACTGGTGCTCTCGAACACTGGGAGAACTTGTTAACTTTGATTGCTACAGTAAAACCATGTTAACAATCCCTCCTGGTCATCTGGCCTGAGAGCGCACACAACATGGACATTTAATCAACTAACATTTTGTTTAAATGACACAAATCAGAATGGAGATCTAAGCATTTAGAATATCATAGCCATACATAGTGACCTTTTAGGACATGCCAGATAGGGTCATCTTTAGTCACATTTAGGACATGCCAGATAGGGTGATATTTATCACAGTTTGGACATGCCAGATATTGTAATCTTTAGTCACGTTTAGGACATGCGAGATATGGTCATTTAGTCACCTTACATATTTCAGATATGGTCATTTTAGTCACCTTTTAGGACAATTAATATAGCGTAATTTTAGTCACCTTTTAGAACATTTAAGATAGGGTCATTTGTCACCTTTTAGGACATTTGAGATAGGGTCATTTCAGTCACCTTTTAGGTCATTCAAAGCATAGGCCAGAGTTGGAAGTAATATTATTACACATCAACTTGTGATTGTTACTGTTGATGTGATAAATGTACAGGGAAATGAGGACCATTTATATCACACTCACATGATTAGTGCAGTCTTGTATAAATCTGGTGCTCTCGAATACTGGGAGAACTTGTTAACTTTGATTGCTATAGTAAAACCATGTTAACAATCCCTCCTGGTCATCTGATCTGTGAGCGCACACAACATGGACATTTAGTTGACTAATATGACTGGTTTTTTTTCAAATGAAAACGCCACAAATCAAAATGATGATATAAGCATTTAGAATATCATAGCCATTTGTAGTCACCTTTTAGGACATGATAGACGGGTAATTTTAGTCACCTTTTAGTACAGGTCAGATAGGGCCATCTTTAGTCACTTTTAGAAACATGTCAAATACGGCCATCTTTAGCCACATTTCAGGATGTGTCAGATAGTATCATCGTTTAGGACATGTCAGATAGGACTATATTTAGTCACTTAGAACATGTCATATAGGGCCATCTTTAGTCACCTTTTAGGACATGCCATATAGTGTACACTTATTATATTATTTGAATTTGTTTATCTGTTTGTGGGGTATTCTTGTTGAGCTCCATACAAAGCATAGTTGAAAGTTGGAAGTAATATTATTACACACATCAGCTTGTGATTGTTATTGTTGATATGATAAATGTACAGGGAAAAGATAATCTATATCACACTCACATGATTAGTGCAGTCTTGTATAGAACTGGTGCTCTCAAACACTGGGAGAACTTGTTAACTTTGATTGCTACAGTAAAACCATGTTAACAATCCCTCCTGGTCATCTGGCCTGAGAGCGCACACAACATGGACATTTAATCAACTAACATTTTCAAAAAATGAGGACACAAATCAGAATGGAGATCTAAGCATTTAGAATATCATAGCCATACATAGTGACCTTTTAGGACATGCCAGATAGGGTGATATTTAGTCACATTTAGGACATGCCAGATAGGGTGATATTTAGTCACATTTTGGACATGCCAGATATTGTAATCTTTAGTCACATTTATGACATGCGAGATGGGGTCATTTAGTCACCTTACATATCATTTCAGATATGGTCATTTTAGTCACCATTTAGGACATTTAAGATAGGGTCATTTTAGTCACCTTTTAGGACATTTACGATAGGGTCATTTGTCACTTTTTAGGACATTTAAGATAGTGTCATTTTAGTCACCTTTTAGGTCATACAAGGCATAGGCCAGAGTTGGAAGTAATATTATTACACATCAACTTGTGATTGTTACTGTTGATGTGATAAATGTACAGGGAAATGATCATCTATATCACACTCACATAATTAGTGCAGTCTTGTATAAAACTGGTGCTCTCGAACACTGGGAGAACTTGTTAACTTTGATTGCTACAGTAAAACCATGTTAACAATCCCTCCTGATCATCTGGCCTGAGAGCGCACACAACATGTACATTTAATTGACTAACATTACTGGTTTTTTTCAAATGATAACGACACAAATCAGAATGGTGATCTAAGCATTTAGAACATCATAACCACACATAGTCACCTTTTAGGACATGCCAGAAAGGGTAATCTTTAGTCACATTTTAGGCCATTTCAGATAGGGTCATTTTAGTCACCCTTTAGGACATTTCAGATATGATTATTTTGGTCACCTTTTAGGACATTTCAGATATGGTCATTTTAGTCACTTTTTAGGACATTTAAGATAGGGTCATTTGTCACCTTTTAGGACATTTGAGATAGGGTCATTTCAGTCACCTTTTAGGTCATACAAAGCATAGGCCAGAGTTGGAAGTAATATTATTACACATCAAATTGTGATTGTTACTGTTGATGTGATAAATGTACAGGGAAATGAGGATCATTTATTTCACACTCACATGATTAGTGCAGTCTTTTATAAATCTGGTGCTCTCGAATACTGGGAGAACTTGTTAACTTTGATTGCTATAGTAAAACCATGTTAACAATCCCTCCTGGTCATCTGATCTGTGAGCGCACACAACATGGACATTTAGTTGACTAATATGACTGGTTTTTTTTCAAATGATAACGCCACAAATCAAAATGATGATATAAGCATTTAGAATATCATAGCCATTTGTAGTCACCTTTTAGGACATGATAGACGGGTAATTTTAGTCACCTTTTAGTACAGGTCAGATAGGGCCATCTTTAGTCACTTATAGAAACATGTCAAATACGGCCATCTTTAGCCACGTTTCAGGATGTGTCAGATAGTATCATCGTTTAGGACATGTCAGATAGGACTATATTTAGTCACTTAGAACATGTCATATAGGGCCATCTTTAGTCACCTTTTAGGACATGCCATATAGTGTACACTTATTATATTATTTGAATTCGTTTATCTGTTTGTGGGGTATTCTTGTTGAGCTCCATACAAAGCATAGTTGAAAGTTGGAAGTAATATTATTACACACATCAGCTTGTGATTGTTATTGTTGATATGATAAATGTACAGGGAAAAGATAATCTATATCACACTCACATGATTAGTGCAGTCTTGTAGAGAACTGGTGCTCTCAAACACTGGGAGAACTTGTTAACTTTGATTGCTACAGTAAAACCATGTTAACAATCCCTCCTGGTCATCTGGCCTGAGAGCGCACACAACATGGACATTTTATCAACTAACATTTTCAAAAAATTAGGACACAAATCAGAATGGAGATCTAAGCATTTAGAATATCATAGCCATACATAGTGACCTTTTAGGACATGCCAGATAGGGTGATATTTAGTCACATTTAGGACATGCCAGATAGGGTGATATTTAGTCACATTTTGGACATGCCAGATATTGTAATCTTTAGTCACACTTATGACATGCGAGATAGGGTCATTTAGTCACCTTACATATCATTTCAGATATGGTCATTTTAGTCACCATTTATTACATTTAAGATAGGGTCATTTTAGTCACCTTTTAGGACATTTACGATAGGGTCATTTGTCACTTTTTAGGACATTTAAGATAGTGTCATTTTAGTCACCTTTTAGGTCATACAAAGCATAGGCCAGAGTTGGAAGTAATATTATTACACATCAACTTGTGATTGTTACTGTTGATGTGATAAATGTACAGGGAAATGATCATCTATATCACACTCACATAATTAGTGCAGTCTTGTATAAAACTGGTGCTCTCGAACACTGGGAGAACTTGTTAACTTTGATTGCTACAGTAAAACCATGTTAACAATCCCTCCTGGTCATCTGATCTATGAGCGCACACAACATGGACATTTTGAATGTCTCACCATATCACTGATATTAACATGAGTTTCACATTTTCTTAGTAATGAAAAACAAAATCTGTTCAAATAGAATTTTACATGAGAGCATTAGCAAATGTTTCAAGCAGTAAAGATCTTTATCAGGGATTAGATAATGCAGTGACCTTTAGTATCCAGAGCATTCTCAACCCACCTTAGCTCCCTTAAATGATATGTTGGGTATGGTATACTGGGCTCATTCTTGGGGCTCTGTTATCAGTTAGGGAGATAATACATAATGTCCAGCTGGTATCTAGATGTGCTGTACATCTCTATGACTGACTGACTGACTGACTGATTGAGTGACTGAATTGTTCCTCTTCTACCTTGGGATGTAGATATATTCTTTCCTTTTCTTGTGGCTTTTAGTTTTTATAGGATGAGTGACAGTTGTATCTCTCTCACACACACACAGTTAATGCAGTCTAGTATAAAACGGATGTTCTTCAACAATGGGAGATCTGGTTAACTTTGATTGCTACAGTAAAACCATGTTAACAATCCCTCCTGGTCATCTGGCCTGAGAGCGCACACAACATGGACATTTAATTGACTAACATTACTGGTTTTTTTCAAATGACAACGACACAAATCAGAATGGGGATCTAAGCATTTAGAATATCAAACCATACATAGTCACCTTTTAGGACATGCCAGAAAGGGTAATCTTTAGTCACATTTTAGGTCATTTCAGATAGGGTCATTTTAGTCACCTTTTAGAACATGTCATATATGGTAATTTTAGTCACCTTATATATCATTTCAGATAGGGTCATTTTAGTCACCCTTTAGGACATTTCAGATATGATTATTTTGGTCACCTTTTAGGACATTTCAGATATGATCATTTTAGTCACTTTTTGGGACATTTAAGATATGGTCATTTGTCACCTTTTATGACATTTGAGATAGGGTCATTTTAGTCACCTTTTAGGTCATACAAAGCATAGGCCAGAGTTGGAAGTAATATTATTACACACATCAGCTTGAGATTGTTACTGTTGATGTGATAAATGTACAGGGAAATGAGGATCATTTATTTCACACTCACATGATTAGTGCAGTCTTGTATAAATCTGGTGCTCTCGAATACTGGGAGAACTTGTTAACTTTGATTGCTATAGTAAAACCATGTTAACAATCCCTCCTGGTCATCTGGCCTGAGAGCGCACACAACATGGACATTTAATCAACTAACATTTTCAAAAAATTAGGACACAAATCAGAATGGAGATCTAAGCATTTAGAATATCATAGCCATACATAGTGACCTTTTAGGACATGCCAGATAGGGTCATCATTAGTCACATTTAGGACATGCCAGATAGGGGGATAGTTAGTCACATTTTGGACATGCTAGATATTGTAATATTTAGTCACATTTAGGACATGCGAGATAGGGTCATTTAGTCACCTTACATATCATTTCAGATAGGGTCATTTAGTCACCTTTTAGGACATTTAAGATATGGTCATTTTAGTCACCTTTTAGGACATTTAAGATAGGGTCATTTGTCACTTTTTAGGACATTTGAGATAGTGTCATTTTAGTCACCTTTTAGGTCATACAAAGCATAGGCCAGAGTTGGAAGTAATATTATTACACATCAACTTGTGATTGTTACTGTTGATGTGATAAATGTACAGGGAAATGATCATCTATATCACACTCACATAATTAGTGCAGTCTTGTATAAAACTGGTGCTCTCGAACACTGGGAGAACTTGTTAACTTTGATTGCTACAGTAAAACCATGTTAACAATCCCTCCTGGTCATCTGGCCTGAGAGCGCACACAACATGGACATTTAATTAACTAACATTACTGGTTTTTTTCAAATGATAACGACACAAATCAGAATGGTGATCTAAGCATTTAGAATATCATAACCACACATAGTCACCTTTTAGGACATGCCAGAAAGGGTAATCTTTAGTCACATTTTAGGTCATTTCAGATAGGGTCATTTTAGTCACCCTTTAGGACATTTCAGATATGATTATTTTGGTCACCTTTTAGGACATTTCAGATATGGTCATTTTAGTCACTTTTTAGGACATTTAAGATAGGGTCATTTGTCACCTTTTAGGACATTTGAGATAGGGTCATTTCAGTCACCTTTTAGGTCATACAAAGCATAGGCCAGAGTTGGAAGTAATATTATTACACATCAAATTGTGATTGTTACTGTTGATGTGATAAATGTACAGGGAAATGAGGATCATTTATTTCACACTCACATGATTAGTGCAGTCTTTTATAAAACTGGTGCTCTCCAACACTGGGAGAACTTGTTAACTTTGATTGCTATAGTAAAACCATGTTAACAATCCCTCCTGGTCATCTGATCTGTGAGCGCACACAACATGGACATTTAGTTGACTAATATGACTGGTTTTTTTTCAAATGATAACGCCACAAATCAAAATGATGATATAAGCATTTAGAATATCATAGCCATTTGTAGTCACCTTTTAGGACATGATAGACGGGTAATTTTAGTCACCTTTTAGTACAGGTCAGATAGGGCCATCTTTAGTCACTTATAGAAACATGTCAAATACGGCCATCTTTAGCCACGTTTCAGGATGTGTCAGATAGTATCATCGTTTAGGACATGTCAGATAGGACTATATTTAGTCACTTAGAACATGTCATATAGGGCCATCTTTAGTCACCTTTTAGGACATGCCATATAGTGTACACTTATTATATTATTTGAATTCGTTTATCTGTTTGTGGGGTATTCTTGTTGAGCCCATTACAAAGCATAGTTGAAAGTTGGAAGTAATATTATTACACACATCAGCTTGTGATTGTTATTGTTGATATGATAAATGTACAGGGAAAAGATAATCTATATCACACTCACATGATTAGTGCAGTCTTGTAAAGAACTGGTGCTCTCAAACACTGGGAGAACTTGTTAACTTTGATTGCTACAGTAAAACCATGTTAACAATCCCTCCTGGTCATCTGGCCTGAGAGCGCACACAACATGGACATTTTATCAACTAACATTTTCAAAAAATTAGGACACAAATCAGAATGGAGATCTAAGCATTTAGAATATCATAGCCATACATAGTGACCTTTTAGGACATGCCAGATAGGGTGATATTTAGTCACATTTAGGACATGCCAGATAGGGTGATATTTAGTCACATTTTGGACATGCCAGATATTGTAATCTTTAGTCACACTTATGACATGCGAGATAGGGTCATTTAGTCACCTTACATATCATTTCAGATATGGTCATTTTAGTCACCATTTATTACATTTAAGATAGGGTCATTTTAGTCACCTTTTAGGACATTTACGATAGGGTCATTTGTCACTTTTTAGGACATTTAAGATAGTGTCATTTTAGTCACCTTTTAGGTCATACAAAGCATAGGCCAGAGCTGGAAGTAATATTATTACACATCAACTTGTGATTGTTACTGTTGATGTGATAAATGTACAGGGAAATGATCATCTATATCACACTCACATAATTAGTGCAGTCTTGTATAAAACTGGTGCTCTCGAACACTGGGAGAAATTGTTAACTTTGATTGCTACAGTAAAACCATGTTAACAATCCCTCCTGGTCATCTGATCTATGAGCGCACACAACATGGACATTTTGAATGTCTCACCATATCACTGATATTAACATGAGTTTCACATTTTCTTAGTAATGAAAAACAAAATCTGTTCAAATAGAATTTTACATGAGAGCATTAGCAAATGTTTCAAGCAGTAAAGATCTTTATCAGGGATTAGATAATGCAGTGACCTTTAGTATCCAGAGCATTCTCAACCCACCTTAGCTCCCTTAAATGATATGTTGGGTATGGTATACTGGGCTCATTCTTGGGGCTCTGTTATCAGTTAGGGAGATAATACATAATGTCCAGCTGGTATCTAGATGTGCTGTACATCTCTATGACTGACTGACTGACTGACTGATTGAGTGACTGAATTGTTCCTCTTCTATCTTGGGATGTAGATATATTCTTTCCTTTTCTTGTGGCTTTTAGTTTTTATAGGATGAGTGACAGTTGTATCTCTCTCACACACACACAGTTAATGCAGTCTAGTATAAAACGGATGTTCTTCAACAATGGGAGATCTGGTTAACTTTGATTGCTACAGTAAAACCATGTTAACAATCCCTCCTGGTCATCTGGCCTGAGAGCGCACACAACATGGACATTTAATTAACTAACATTACTGGTTTTTTTCAAATGATAACGACACAAATCAGAATGGTGATCTAAGCATTTAGAATATCATAACCACACATAGTCACCTTTTAGGACATGCCAGAAAGGGTAATCTTTAGTCACATTTTAGGTCATTTCAGATAGGGTCATTTTAGTCACCTTTTAGAACATGTCATATATGGTAATTTTAGTCACCTTATAGATCATTTCAGATAGGGTCATTTTAGTCACCCTTTAGGACATTTCAGATATGATTATTTTGGTCACCTTTTAGGTCATACAAAGCATAGGCCAGAGTTGGAAGTAATATTATTACACACATCAACTTGTGATTGTTATATCACACTCACATGATTAGTGCAGTCTTGTATAAAACTGGTGCTCTCGAATACTGGGAATCTTGTTAACTTTGATTGCCACAGTAAAACCATGTTAACAATCCCTCCTGGTCATCTGGTCTGTGAGCGCACACAACATGGACATTTTGAATGTCTCATCCCATCACTGATATTGACATGGGTTTCACACCTATTTAGTATCTGTAAAACAAAATGGGTTCAAATACAATTTTTCTTGTGGGCATTTGCAGAAATTTCAAATAGTAAAGATCTTTATCAGGGATTAGATAAAGAAAGAAACAGCACAAAATAATGCAGTAACTTAAGTATCTAGAGCATTCCCAACCCACATTAGCTACCTTTTACGATATTTTAGGTATAGTATACTGGCCTTATTCTAAGAGTTCTGATATCAGTTAGTTAGGTAAACAGATAAGACTTAATGTCCAGCTTGATCTAAATGTGCTGTCAATTTATATGACTGACTGACTGACTGGATTGTTCCTTTTCTACATTGGGGTGTAGAAATATACGTTTCATTTTCTTGGGGCTTATAGTTTTAATAGGATGAGTTGTATCACTCACACACACAGAGAGTTAGTGCAGTCTTGTATAAAACTGTTTTTTTTCTTCAAATCAGAATGGGGATCTAAGCATTTAGAATATCATAGCCATACATAGTCACCTTTTAGGACATTCCAGAAAGGGTAATCTTTAGTCACATTTAAGATAGGGTGATCTTTTGTCGCATTTAGGATAGACAAGGTTATGTTAGTCACCTTTAGGACATTTCAGATAGGATAATTTTAGTCAACTTTTAGGACATGTCATAGGGTCACTTTTCATCACCTTTAGGACATGTCAATTAGGGTTACTTTTATTCACCTTTAGGACGTGTCAATTTGGGACATCTGTAATCACCTTTAGGATGTGTCAGTTAGGGCCATCTTTAACAAATGTCATATAGTGTACACTTATCTTATTATTTGTATTCGTTTATCTATTTGTGAGGTATTCTTTTTGAGCTCCATGCAAAGCATAGGCCAGAGTTGGAAGTAATATTATTACACACATAATTAGTCTCATTATTTTTTGGTAATGTAAAATTAATAGTATCTAAATCTGGATCTCTCTTCTACCAGTCTCCCTAATTACTTTTTGTACCTCATACTTGTCTCATTATTTTGCGCTCATGTAAAATTAACAGAATCTAAATCTGGATCTCTCTTCTACCAGTCTCCCTAATTACTTTTTGTACCTCATATTTGTCTCATTATTTTGCGCTCATGTAAAATTAACAGAATCTAAATCTGGATCTCTCTTCTACCAGTCTCCCTAATTACTTTTTGTACCTCATATTTGTCTCATTATTTTGCGCTCATGTAAAATTAACAGAATCTAAATCTGGATCTCTCTTCTACCAGTCTCCCTAATTACTTTTTGTACCTCATATTTGTCTCATTATTTTGCGCTCATGTAAAATTAACAGAATCTAAATCTGGATCTCTCTTCTACCAGTCTCCCTAATTACTTTTTGTACCTCATATTTGTCTCATTATTTTGCGCTCATGTAAAATGAACAGAATCTAAATCTGGATCTCTCTTCTACCAGTCTCCCTAATTACTTTTTGTACCTCATATTTGTCTCATTATTTTGCGCTCATGTAAAATTAACAGAATCTAAATCTGGATCTCTCTTCTACCAGTCTCCCTAATTACTTTTTGTACCTCATATTTGTCTCATTATTTTGCGCTCATGTAAAATGAACAGTATCTAAATCTGGATCTCTCTTCTACCAGTCTCCCTAATTACTTTTTGTACCTCATATTTGTCTCATTATTTTGCGCTCACGTAAAATTGACAGTACCTAAATCTGGATCTCTCTCCTACCAGTCTCCCTACATCAACTGTCTTCCTCATCTATGTCCTTTTTTTGTGTAATATAAATTTGAAATAATGTTAAATGTTCATCCACAGGAAGAAGAGAAACCAACAGCTGAACTGGGCAGAGACAGAGAGGATGTTGTTGCCTCACAGGACAAAGTAGACACAGTTGAGGATGCAGGAGATGCCAACCAGCAAGCAGAGATTGCTGACAGCTTGGGGAGAGGACTGGAGCAGGAGAACGAACAGGAGGCAGTGAGAGACAAGCAGGACGAGAAGGAAGAGGTTTGTTGGAGTAACATACTTTATTTAGAGAAGCAGATGTTGTCTTTGTTTTCGGGAACTTAGTGGTCTTGAGGTAAAAAGGCAGCCTCTGCTGGAGGTCGCGGGTTCAAATCACAGTGGAGACTGGAATATCTCTGGGTAGTAGAGATCGGATGCCCGTGTGCAGTGTTAAAGTAAAGTGCAGTGTTACGCACGTTAAAAATGCCATGGCAGTTGGAAATAAAAAAGAGTAGGCTTAACAGCCACTGCCTGGGAAAAATTCAAAATTACGGTAACCCAATCTATTACGGGATATCGCTGGTGCTTTGGAATTCGTGTATTGTGCTGAGATTCTAAACAAAGATGGAGAAGAACAGAGCATGTGAAATGACGTTGATTCTTTGCCTAAACTAAAACTCCTCTCTTCTATTTCTTTCACTTTTATCTTCTCCTTCTCGTTTGTCACATTTAAAAAAAAAGGAGTCATCTTAACTTGAACACCAGTTCTCTAGGTAAAGATTGCTATGGTGAAGTTCTTCAAAACTTCCAAATGGCTATGTGTGAAGGTTCATCTCCATGAACCAGTGCTCAGTACACAATTGGTTTACCTAATTAATTTTCTTAATTTGTCGCTATGGTATCGTCTTTCAAAATTTGTAACTTTTATGTTTGTTTGTCAATAAATATGATTTTCTTGCGTGTAGACACACAATAGCATAACGAACATGTGGGTGTTATTGTTTTTGTTGTGTGTTTGTTAGTTTTTGAGATTGAAAAAGATGAAGTTGAAAATGTATGAAAATCTCGGAAAAAATTTGGACTCGGCCACTACGCCTAGTCACTTCGATAGAAAACCATTGAAACCACAACAACGTATCGATACCGTGTTTACAATATCGACACAACTGTTAGTTTCCAATTCAAATGTAGTTCTTTCATTTAAACAAACAAAATAAACAGATCTACTCGATAAAGATCTTTCCCAACAACCTACTTCCCCTTTCGCAAAAAGTCAGCTTGCTCCAAACGGTGTATACAAAATTAAAACTGTTTAAAAGCCATTTGTAATCGAACATACGATACTTTAACCGGCAAAATATCGTGTATATACGGAGCAGTAAAAAATGGCTGTTGGGAGTGACTCCGCACACCGTTTTTTGTAGGCCGAGTTGGTTGGTTCTCTTTTAACATTGGAGTGCTAAAGGTTAAGCATATAACAGTTCTGCTGGATATGTTCGACTGTCTGTGATGCTTGCTCACACATACACATAGGTGATGGAGCCAATTTTAGCCTGTGAAGTGGCCATTCATTTGCTGTTATTATCTGTTTGATAAATATATTTTGGCTATATAAAATATTTTTTATGTATTTCTTTGGAGCTAAATTGTGTATTCCATAATCTACAGTGTAAAAAAAAGACTTTAATATGTTGGTCGTAACGTAGATATTGTTAGTGTTTTCGTCTTATGGCGGTATCGAACAATATCTATTTATGTTTTTTACCACTTTATTTTAAACCAAAGTGCCGCCGCAGCCTCGCCTTTTTTTCATTTCAATAAGCTAATAGTGTTTGACTGAATAGTGCTCTGATTGGATACACATAGTAGAAATTGGGTCAACCTGCTGGTAATCACTGCCTGTAACACATGTCAGGCAACAGATGTTGGTTTTGGGCAGAAGTTGTTTAGAAATTGTAAAATAAAATTACGAATGCATCATGTGTTAAACAGCACTGAGTGTTGAACTGTGACATTTTGAGATAACTTCTGTACCAAACATCAATGGGAAAACTAACTTTTTCTTCTTCTCTGTCATTATCAAACTCCTGCTACCAAGCCCTGAAAAAGGCTTTGCAAGTAGCATGATGTGTTGTGTCATGTGTAATAGTTTACAGCTTTACTGCAATATTTGCACTTTCCGGTCCAGCACATCCAACTTCATCATCATATTTTTGAGTACCAGTTTAGCCTTGTCTCTTCGATCCCTTCTCCTTATCCAGTCTGCCTGTTGCAGCCTGTTATCCAGGATCATCTTGTGGAGTTGGAAAAGGGTTTTGTCAGCTCTGGGTCGTTGGTCCTGATGCTAGCAGTCAGTTTTGGGTCATTGACTACTACAGCCCATGCACTATTCAGCTTCCGGAGAAAACCAGTTAAGGGCAACACATCCCTTGCTTGAGTGCCGTCTTAAGGGCTTCTCAATGTCAGAAGGACCTACACAATAGTGACTTTTGGGAAATGGCTTGGCTTAGCTTGGCTTCGTTCGTTCTTAATCTCCTGCTACCCGGCCCTGAAAGGGCTTTATGTAGCAGAATGTTGCTCAGAGAACGGAATGCGTAGTGATGTAGTTTACAGCTTGACTGCGATATTTGCACCTTTCAGTCGGACACATCCAACTTCAGCAGGACTTATGGGACATGTCACATGTCAAGGAAGAATGTCCTACAGCATGTCAACAACTCCAAACATCACTGGGCTTTCCTTGTAGTCAGAAAGAGAGACAGATGCTGGAGCACAGCAGCCACTTTTTGGGTACCCATGCGACGAAGACACCCACCCCTATGAACCGGCTATCTCCAACTTGTAGAAGAGCTGGAAACTGCACATGGGAAACCACCTCTGCAAAAGAATAAATTAAGAACTGTTTAAAAAAATGAACTTCATACGAATTTTCTCCATTGTTGGGGAAGTCGAAGGTTTTTTTTAGGCTGAGAACTACAGGCCACTTTTGTTGTCACATCGTGTGCTGGCTATGTTTGTTTATTTCACACCAAACAGAAAAACAACAAATGCCATACCGGGATTTGAACCACTGCCCTCCTTATCGGCCAGCAAGAAGACCTCGAAACCATTTGGCCACGCTTGATTAAGACTAAGTCAATAATTCAAAGTCTATCTGGTAGGGTATATACAATGACATTGATCTTTGACCAGAATGTACGGCTTGTGGTAACCATTCAGTAGTTAGTAGAATGAAATAGTTTTCATGTAAGACTAGCACTTTGAACAACATATTTGTTGTTGGTTGCTTAACCTTCACCATGCGCAGGGCCAGTTATTGCGTCAAAAAATTACATGGTCACTCTGCCACTGGTGTCAAGAAAATACGCTGAGCGATAAGAAGAATATTCTAGAGCATTGTTGTGCATTTACACCTGTTGAACACTCAGCCATTTAGAATCTAAAAATAGACAATGCCATCATTGTAGATGTAAACAAGCAAGATGGCCAGTTTAGTTAGATAGAGAATTTTGAAACGATATGTTCTCTTCTTTCTGGACGACTGATGGATTATTCCATTATTACGGGTGATGTTACGGGTAAGTTGTTGCAACATATTTTTCTGAGATAGATCTGTTTATTTAGCAGTATTAAGTACATTTGTAAGGAAAAATAACAGATGTGACGATCTTGTAAGAAACACTATCAGTGTTCTGTGACAATTTTCAAATTCCGAAGGTCTCGTTTCCCTGAACAATTGATAAATCTAAATGTTGTTGCCGTTTTTCATTTTCACCAACTTCTTTTATTACAGAAACTAATACACACACAACAAAAACAATACCGCCAACAAGTTATTTATTCATTTATGTCCCTACACACGAACAAATCATATTTATACGACAAACAAAATATATACAGTCTCTCAAAGTGAGCAGCCTAGAAAAATGTGAGGTGCTGAAAAGTAATTCAGGTGCTGAAGAACTTCCATACTTTTTAAAATCCAGATTGGTAAATTATAAGATATAACGAACACAACTTCTTGTGTCAAATGTTCACTCACTATTTAGATTCTTATTCTGCAGAAGTTATACGCCTCTGTTCTGCCAAATATTGAGAACCACTATTTAGTACAGACCGAAACTGTACAATGAAATGAGCATCAGTTATATATTATATTAATGCACACGTACTCGCTCGATCGCTCAGTCACTCACTCACCCACCTATCCACCTACATTCACTCATTCACTCTCACTTTCTAGTTACTGCAGTCTTGAATAAAACTAGTTTTCTCAAACATTGAGAGAACTGGTTAACTTTGACTGCAACAGTAAAACCATGTTAACAATCCCTCCTGGTCATCTGGCCTGTGAGCGCACACAACATGGACATTTTGAATGTCTTCTCCCATCAGTAGTATTGGCATGAGTTTCACATCTTTTTAGTAGCCAAAACAAAAACATAACGGGTTTAAATGAAATTTTACTTCAGAGATTTTGACGAATAATGGACCTTTTCAGTGATAAAACAAATCAAAACAGCATAAAAGAAATCAGTGACCTAAGTATCTAGAATGTTGATAACTCACCTTAGCTACCTTTTCTGACGGTTCTGATATCAGTTAGTGAGATAAACAGAAAAGACCTAATGACCAGCTTGTATCTGTGAAGGTAAAGGTCAGTCCCATGGTAACAATTATCGTCAGGGATGAAGATAACTCTTCATGTACTAAGCCGCAGCCTATGTGAGGTGGAGTGGCCAGTTCCCTTCCTTGCTGTTTATACCTTCCCCAACTCATAAGTCAGGTACACATTTACAGCTGGATCGACTGGAGGAGCATTCGTACCAGGCACAAACTATGTACAGATGATTTCGAACCCTGGCATGCTGTAATCCCAGTCTTTGCAAGCCAGCTCACTCACTGTCGACTAGGTTACATGCTCCGTCTAATTATAATAATAATGTTCGCATAGGCGTCAAAAGCCTGTTGCATCGATTGACCACTACCATGTCCGTCTGCTGAGGCTGTGTTCATGCGTAGCATTTTGACCGAAATTCCAGGTGGAGCTGAGTACTCTGCTGCCTTTGGATGAGGGCCGCGAGGAGTGTATTAGACTAATGTTGGTGTCAGGCTTTCCGTGTCTGTCTGTGTCAAACTGTTTTTTTTTTCTGTGTTCCGCCACTGAATCCTCTAGATTGTGTCCACCTTTTGGTCAGCGTGACCGTTGCTGTGCTGAGAATACGAAGTTGGGAAAGGTATAGTGTAACCTCCTGTAGAGGGAGGGAGGGGCAGGCAGGAGGATCCTTGAGTAGTGATAACCTGGACCGAACTCCGATATGCAGCCAAGCGGAACGCTGAACGCGCATCATGCACTGGTTTCCCACAGTTCAAGCCAGGCATGCAATGCAGCGAAATGCAGCATAATAAACACGATAACCAATCGAAAGCACATCAGTTCCACAGAATTAAATCCCTGATACCATCTGGTCAAGGAGTTGTTAATTATAATCCGAACAGGAACCACCAAACATCAGAAAACTCGACACAAACACCAAAGCGAGTCAAGAGCGCAGCCATTGAGGCGTGGCCATCTTATGTTTTTCCTAACTACGCTGTCCATTTATATGAATTGTTCCTCTTCTTATTGTGGTGTAGACATATTCTTTTATTTTTCTTGTGACATAGTTTTTAATAGGATGAGGGAGCCAGCTCCAGGCCCAACCCTCCTCAGTCACATCTTAGTGTTGGTTACAGTGTAACTTGTTTTAACTTTGTTCGAGCTCTGGTAACAAACATTCTTTTTATTAGTGTTATAATACTTTTCATAAACAATGGAACTGTCATATCACACCTTCCTACAGGGTTAGTGCAGTCTTGTATAAAACTGGTGCTCTCAAACTGAGAGAAACTTGTTAACTTTGACTGCTACAGAAAAAACCATGTTAACAATCCCTCCTGGTCATCTAGTTTTTTTAATAGGGACGATGAGGTCAGGCAAAACAACTGAACAGACAATGTTAGCCAGTGTCAGGAGAAATATACTGACCAAGACCCTCACCTGACCTCCTTGTTGGTCGTTCTGGAAACGGGCTGTTGTTGGGGACAACAGTCTGACTAACAAGGTGAGGTTCCACGTAATCCCCGTAGTAGTGAGTGGCACGTAGATGAAGCCAAGCATTGCACAACTGCCTGGAGGATCCCGGTCCACTTCATCAGCATGGTCGGGATGTCAGGAAAGCTACTGTGACCCGTCACTTAACGTCATTTTCAGGGCACATAAAATGGTTACCAACCCATTGTGGGCATTAGAAATCAACCAACCTACAGGGTTAGTGCAGTCTTGTATAAAACTGGTGCTCTCAAACTGAGAGAAACATGTTAACTTTGACTGCTACAGAAAAAACCCATCTAAACAATCCCTCCTGGTCATCTGGCCTGTGAGCGCACACAACATGGACATTTCTTTGACTTTTTAACAATTTTTTTTCAAATTAAAAAATTTTTTTTTTGGTATTGAAGACACTGACTCAATTTTATATACCATTATGTATACGTTTAATGAATGTATTTGTCTTGTTAACAGAATGAAGGAATTGGGGCTGCTAGATCTGAGGATCAAGAAGGTCACGAAGGGCAGAAATCCAGCCAGAAAGCTGATGCATCAAATTCTGTGGAGCAAAAAATGGTAAAAAACTGTTTTAGATGCTAGTGGATTCTCGTAAAAGACAGACAATTATAAGTTAAGCCACAAGCGATAATTATAGACATATAGGTTATTTTCTGTTGGTGGTAAAATAAAAAACATAGTCCTTTCAGTGTGTGGGGACTGCAGGTGCAAGCAGCCTTTATTCCTCAACTTTATAATCCTGCAATGGGGAATCCTGCAAGTGATAGCAGATTGTCTAAATTGACTTCTAAACTCAACATCATCAAGTGCCATTGACAACTAATTTCTTCCACCCCTATCATTGCCTTGAGAATATCAGCACTTCAGTTGCTATGTGTTTCTATTTTGTCCTCACAAAATCATCACGTCATCCTAGACCTTTCTCTATCTTCCTCGACCTATCTTCTCCTCACTAGGTCGTCACATCATCCTAGACCTTCTTTCTCTATCTTCCTCGACCTACCTTGTCCTCACTAGGTCGTCACATCATCCTAGTCCTTCTTTCTCTATCTTCCTCGACCTACCTTGTCCTCACTAGGTCGTCACATCATCCTAGACCTTCTTTCTCTATCTTCCTCGACCTACCTTGTCCTCACTAGGTCGTCATATCATCCTAGACCTTCTTTCTCTATCTTCCTCGACCTATCTTGTCCTCACTAGGTTGTCACATCATCCTAGACCTTTCTCTATCTTCCTCGACCTACCTTGTCCTCACTAGGTTGTCACATCATCCTAGACCTTCTTTCTCTATCTTCCATCGACCTACCTTGTCCTCACTAGGTCATCACGTCATCCTAGACCTTCTTTCTCTGTCCTCTTATCTTAGTATGCAGCTAATTAACCTGACTGTCCAATTTAAATGAAAAAAATAACGTAGAATGTTTAGTATTTTTTTCCTGTAATCTTCATTAACTGCATGATTATCTTCCCCATCTCTGACCACGTTTATTTTGTATACATTACTATATCCTCTTGAACACATTCAACTAAGGTCAGGTCAGATCGTCCTATAACTGGTGAGGTCGTTGGGGCACCCATTAAGACAACCCCACGCCACACTTTCCTGTCAGCTGTCAGTGCTTCCTCTGGTCGGAGATTGATCTATTCTTTTATGTTGTCCTCCCATCTATTTTTGGAATGACCTTTTCATCGTCTATCTTGCACCCTGCCATGCAGAATCATATATGCAAAACCGTTTGATCTCAAAATGTGGCCGTGCCAAGTGAGTTTCCATCTTTTTCCAAGAGTTTCCAAGAGTTCTTCAAAATGACATATTGCTGTTGTAAAATCCTTCTTGTATTTCCTCATTTGTAACTCGGGTCTTTGTATGTGAAGTTTAGAAGTCTTCGGAAACATCTCATCTCCAAGGCCTGTATCCTCCACTGTGGATCAGCTTTAATTGTCCATGTCTCACATGCATAAAGGAACGTTGACAGGACCAATGTACACATTAATCTGATCTTCATGCATATAGCTAACAGTTTGCCATGTCTCACATGCATAAAGGAACGTTGACAGGACCAATGTACACATTAATCTGATCTTCATGCATATAGCTAACAGTTTGTCAACCATTTTTCAACTAGAATTTGTTTATTTAATTCATGTCCTTCTTTTCTAGCAACAAAGAAATCCAGATCAGTCAAGCAGTGAGAGGTCACTAGGCTCTCACGACAAGGACCACAGAAGGCTGAAAGCTAAAGAGGAATTCTCCAATAGAAATAGTCCAGATGAGGACCAGAAAGAGATGGATGACGATAAGTTGCAGACATCCAAGGAATATGAGCACGTCAAGGATGTCAAATCCCACTATGACGCCCAAACTATAGATGCAGCTACTAAGGAGCAAATGCTGGAAAAGCAGGCAGTTCCTACACACATGGAAGAGGAGGAGGGAGATGAAGTCGATGAGGATGACGATGTAATAATGCAAGATGAGGATGATAGAATGGTAAGTATCTTCTTAAGTAGCTCATCATTGTTGTTCTAACATCCATTATTCAAATGATACTCTTTTTTTAAGGACTACTTTCTCATGATTGTAATGCAATCTAAGATTTTCTTACAGACTTCTGTTGGATCTTACATGAAGCGAGGTTAATGTGGGTTGACTAATTCTGCAGTTGTAGTTGTTTGCTGTGATCAAATACAGTCTCAGTATGTAAGGTCTCATAGACTGGGAATGTGCTGCTTAACCAGACTGCTGCATGAAACAATGTCACTTTAATCATTGGGTCCATCACTAATGTCCCTGGTATAACCGTGAATCTCTCAACCTGTAGACATTGTTATCGTAAATATACCATTACACTAGTTGTAAATCAGTTAGTTATATCTTAACTTAACGTCTTTATAATGGTTTAGAAGACTCTGTATACAACCAATTTCATTTACATCACCTTGCTCTAAAAGCTATGCGCATCCAATTTATTCTTAAATGCATTAACTGTCCCTGCCTCCACTACCTTCCATGGCAATGCATTCACCACTCTCTGACTAAAAAAATATTTCCTAATATTTAATCTGGACCTCTCTTTAGTTAATTTGTAGCTATGCCCTCTTGTTCATCTTAAACCATTTGTTAATTTATATTTCTCTTATAAATGTAGTCATAATATTTGTGTAACTCTGCCTGGCTGAAAATCTTGCTGCATGTTTGTTTGCTGTGATCAGATGCAGTCTCAGTATGCAAGGTCTCATATACCTGACTGGGAACTTGCTCCTAACCAGACTGCTACATGAAACAATGTCACTTTAATCATTGGGTCTATCACTTGGTCCTAGTGATACGCAAGACATTGACATTCCACTTGTATGTTTCCACATGGAAAGTTAGTGTCTCTTACAAGTCTCAAGTTAGGGACAGTGATTCTCAAACTTTTGGGGAGGGCATACCTCTTGAATGGTGCTGCTGTCAGTCGAATATAAGCAGTCAGGAATATTTTTATGACTAAGTGGGGAATCTATAAATAGATACGTCTCGATAAATAATTGGAGATATGTAAGAAAGAACTTCATAACATAATGAACGCTGTTCTTGATTAAACCCACTATGGAAGATATGTGAGGACGCCAAGTTCTGCCTGGTTTTGAACAGTAGAAGTGACAATCCGAACAAATGAAGCCTCATCAGAACTCAAGAAGCTAATCGTAAACAGAAATCAGTAGTGAGTGACTGTAGCAGCATGATCTCAAGTACCCTAAAGAGACAAGAGAACAATTCACAGATACTAATTTTCATGCTATGACCCTGAATCTCTCAGCCTGTAGATATTGTTACGGTCTATTTACCATTAGACAGTCCTCTTTATGGGGCTTGAGGTTTGGTCATCTTCCACTAGTTGTAAATTATTTAGTTAGATCTTAATATCTTTATTTATTTTATATTTCTTTTATAAATGTGACCTCAATTTTTGTGCAACTATTCCATTGTTCTTGGGTTGGATTTGAAGGAAACTTAATTCTCTGACTGATTCTGTTGCTACATGTCTGTTTTGCTATGATCAAATGCAGTCTCAGTATTCAGGGTCTCAGACTTGACTGGGAACTTGCTGCCTATCCAGACTGCTACATGAAACAATGTCACTTCTAATCATTGGGTCCATCACTTGGTCCTATTGATACACAAGGCATGGACATTCCACTTGTGTGTTTCTACAAGGAAGGTTATTGTTTCTCAGTTAAGGCCAGTGATTCTCAAACTTTTGGGGTGGGCATACCTCTAGAATAGTGATGCTGTCAGTTGAAAATAAGATGAGAAGAATACATTCATTACTAAACCTATATTCATATTGAATCATGATATCAGATCACAACTGGAGATTAGGGTGAGAAAGTAAAAAAAAAGGCTTAGTATATATTCACAGAACACGAACCTAATAATTTCATTAGCCATGGACAGGATTAAACCAGCTAGGGAAGAGACTAGTGAGACGACTAAAGTACAATTTGTGAAGAATGACAGAAGGGATAATCAGAACAAATGAAGCCTCAACAGAACTCCAGGTGATGATCATAAACACGAATCTGTAGGGAGTGACTGTTGTAGTCTTATACTCTTGAGGAATCTAAAGTTACAAGTGAACATGTCACAGTTGAGTATGTGTCACAGTTGGTAATATGTCACAATTACCGATGGCCCTGCTATCAATCCCCAAATCTCCGCCTGGAGACACTGCCCGGGCCTATTTACCACCAGTTATCAATGATTTGGTTACATCTTAAACTTTTGTCAATTTTCTGTTTCCCTTGTAAATGTTCACATATTTTGTTTTTTCATAACACAGGAATTAAATTTGAAAATAACTTAATATTGATCAGTTTTGTTGCTGCATGTTTGTTTGCTGTAATCAGATGCAGTCTCAGTATGCAAGGTCTCATAGACCTGACTGGGAACTTGCTCCTAACCAGACTGCTACATGAAACAATGTCACTTTAATCATTGGGTCAATCACTTGGTCCTAGTGATACGCAAGACATGGACATTATGCTTGTACGTTTCCACATGGAAGGTTATAGTTTCTCAGTTTGAAGGAAACTTATGTGGCTAATTCTGTTGATGCATGTTTGTTGTGCTATGGTCACACGCAGTCTCAGTATGCAAGGTCTCATAGACCTGACTGGGAACTTGCTCCTAACCAGACTGCTACATGAAACAATGTCACTTTAATCATTGGGTCCATCACTTGGTCCTAGTGATACGCAAGACATGGACATTATGCTTGTACGTTTCCACATGGAAGGTTATAGTTTCTCAGTTAAGGCCAGTGATTCTCAAACTTTTGGGTAGTGCATACCTCTAGAATAGTGCTGCTGCCAGTTGAATATAAGATAACAATACAGGTATGGCTAAATCTATATTCATATTGAATCATGATATCAGATCACAACTGGAGATTAGGGTGAGAAAGTAAAAAAAGACTTAGTATATATTCACAGGACACAAATAATTTAATTAGCCATGTGCAGGATTAAACCAGCTAGGGAAGAGACTAGTGAGAAGGTACAATTTGTGAAGAACGACAGAAGAGATAATTAGAACAAATGAAGCCTCGTCAGAACTCCAGGTGATGATCATAAACACGAATCTGTAGGGAGTGACTTGCAGCCTTATGCTCTGAAGGGACCTAAAGGTACAAGTGAACATATCACAGTTGAGGATATGTCACAGTTGATGATATGTCAAAGTTGGTGAAATGTCACACCTGGGGAAATGTCATAGTTGGTGAAATGTCACAGTTACTGATGGCCCTGCTATAAATCCCCAAATCTCACCCCGAAGATATTGTTAGGACCTATTTACCACCAGTTGTCAATGATTTGGTTACATCTTAAACGTTTGTTAATTTTACGTTTCTTTTTTAAATGTTCACATACTTTTTTTTTTTTGGCGTGTTCATATAGTGCTTGAAATTATTTAATGTTGATGATTAGTTTTGTTGCTGCATGTTTGTTTGCTGTAATCAGATGCAGTCTCAGTATGCAAAGTCTCATAGACCTGACTGGGAACTTGCTCCTAACCAGACTGCTACATGAAACAATGTCACTTTAATCATTGGGTCTATCACTTGGTCCTAGTGATACGCAAGACATTGACATTCCACTTGTATGTTTCCACATGGAAAGTTAGTGTCTCTTACAAGTCTCAAGTTAGGGACAGTGATTCTCAAACTTATGGGGAGGGCATACCTCTTGAATGGTGCTGCTGTCAGTCGAATATAAGCAGACAGGAATATTTTTATGACTAAGTGGGGAATCTATAAATAGATACGTCTCGATAAATAATTGGAGATATGTAAGACATACTCTCAAGAAAGAACTTCATAACATAATGAACGCTGTTCTTGATTAAACCCACTATGGAAGATATGTGAGGACGCCAAGTTCTGCCTGGTTTTGAACAGTAGAAGTGACAATCCGAACAAATGAAGCCTCATCAGAACTCAAGAAGCTAATCGTAAACAGAAATCAGTAGTGAGTGACTGTAGCAGCATGATCTCAAGTACCCTAAAGAGACAAGAGAACAATTCACAGATACTAATGTTCATGCTATGACCCTGAATCTCTCAGCCTGTAGATATTGTTATTGTCTATTTACCATTAGACAGTCCTCTTTATGGGGCTTGAGGTTTGGTCATCTTCCACTAGTTGTAAATTATTTAGTTAGATCTTAATATCTTTGTTCATTTTATATTTCTTTTATAAATGTGACCTCAATTTTTGTGCAACTATTCCATTGTTCTTGGGTTGGATTTGAAGGAAACTTAATTCTCTGTCTGATTCTGTTGCTACATGTCTGTTTTGCTATGATCAAATGCAGTCTCAGTATTCAGGGTCTCAGACTTGACTGGGAACTTGCTGCCTATCCAGACTGCTACATGAAACAATGTCACTTTAATCATTTGATAGATTCCTTGGTCCTAGTGATACGCAAGACATGGACATCCTGCTTGTACATTTCCACAGGGAAGGTTATTGTATATCATGGGGCTTGGGTTGGGGACTGTGATTCTAAAAGTGTGGGGAGTATTTCTAGAATGGTGCTACTACCAATATAATGTAAGCTGGCTAGAATACATTTATGGCTAAATTAGGAGTCATTAAATAGACACATGTTGATACATGGTGTCTTACCACAGCTGGAGATTAGGATGAGGAAGTGGAGAAAAATAAGTCATGCTCCCAAACAACTTCTTAATATAACAAACCATGTTCTGGATTAAACTCACTATGGAAGATGAGTGAAAAGGCCAAGTTGTGCCTGGTTTAGAACAGTGGAAGTGACAATCAGAACAAATGAAGCCTCATTATCAAAAAGAAGGAAAGAACGCAGACTCTGATTCTATGGGAAGTGACTGTTACAGCTTTATGATCTCAAGAAACCTAAAGAGACGAGAGAACATATCACAGATTCTAATGTCCCTGCTATAACTACCTGAATCGCTCAACCTGTGGACATTGTTTTCTATTTACAGTTAGACTAGTTCTAAATCGTTTAGTTAGAGCTTGAACTCTTTGCCAAGATGAGCGAAGACCCTATGAACACCATAACAACACCAAAGTCCATCCCTACTGTACGCAAACCCACCTGGAAGCAGCATATCACTCCAGAGGTAGTAGAAAATATACCAGGTATTGGAAACAAGAACAGCCAACACTGAAAAAGAAAGAAGAGACATAACCCTCGGTACATAGCGAAAAACTACCCATGCATAGACTGGACCCATGCATACACTGACGGTTCTGTAACAAACACAACATAGAATGGAGGGGGAGGGGTATTCCTGAGCCTAACAAACGGTAGAAAAATAACACTGTCAGTGGCAACTGGAAAATTCTCTAGCAATTTCAGAGCGGAGGCAGAGGCACTGAAGGCTGCAGTAGAAGCAATGCTGACAGACGAAAGCAATGAAAGCCATATAGTCCTGTTTACAGATGCACTGTCCGTGGTTACAGCACTAAAAAGGCAGAAAAATACTGAGCTTAATGATTTAAGAGCAGTACTCTGTCAACTATGCCAGCAGTTCGCACCAAAAAAGAGTAGTGGTACAGTGGGTTCCATCCCACTGTAACATTCAAGGCAATGAGGAGGCAGACAGACTGGCAAAAGAAGGTGAAAGATTACCACAACCAGATTCTAGTGTGACCTACGAAGAGTCCAAAAGGGCCAGATACATGGCCAAATGGGAAACAGAGCATACTGGCTACACAAAAAATGATGCCTATTACCAGTTGAACAGAAGAGAGCAGGTTGTGGTCTTCAGATTCCGCACAGGCCACAACAGACTGAGGTACCATCTATTCAATAAACTGAAGATAGGTGGCACTGACGAATTCACCTGTGGTACAGGGAAAATGACTGCTGGACATCTGCTGCAAAATTGCCCGACATACGAGAACCAGAGAAAGCACATGTGGCCATCACCAGTGCCAACAATAGACAAGCTCTATGGCAGTATCGACAGCCTCAGGATGACAGCTGCTTTCTTCGAACAAATTCAAGTTGACGTCTGACAGCGTACGAAGAAGAAGAAGAAGAACTCTTTGCACATTTTTTATTTCTTTTATAAAAGTGTCCAAAATATTTGTTCAATGTTTTCATTGTGCATGGGTTACATTTGAAGGAAACTTATGTGGCTAATTCTGTTGATGCATGTTTGTTGTGCTATGGTCACACGCAGTCTCAGTATGCAAGGTCTCATAGACCTGACTGGGAACTTGCTCCTAACCAGACTGCTACATGAAACAATGTCACTTTAATCATTGGGTCCATCACTTGGTCCTAGTGATACGCAAGACATGGACATTATGCTTGTACGTTTCCACATGGAAGGTTATAGTTTCTCAGTTAAGGCCAGTGATTCTCAAACTTTTGGGTAGTGCATACCTCTAGAATAGTGCTGCTGCCAGTTGAATATAAGATAACAATACAGGTATGGCTAAATCTATATTCATATTGAATCATGATATCAGATCACAACTGGAGATTAGGGTGAGAAAGTAAAAAAAGACTTAGTATATATTCACAGGACACAAATAATTTAATTAGCCATGTGCAGGATTAAACCAGTTAGGGAAGAGACTAGTGAGAAAGTACAATTTGTGAAGAACGACAGAAGAGATAATTAGAACAAATGAAGCCTCGTCAGAACTCCAGGTGATGATCATAAACACGAATCTGTAGGGAGTGACTTGCAGCCTTATGCTCTGAAGGGACCTAAAGGTACAAGTGAACATATCACAGTTGAGGATATGTCACAGTTGATGATATGTCAAAGTTGGTGAAATGTCACACCTGGGGAAATGTCATAGTTGGTGAAATGTCAGTTACTGATGGCCCTGCTATAAATCCCCAAATCTCACCCCGAAGATATTGTTAGGGCCTATTTACCACCAGTTGTCAATGATTTGGTTACATCTTAAACGTTTGTTAATTTTACGTTTCTTTTTTAAATGTTCACATACTTTGTTTGTTTTTTGGCGTGTTCATATAGTGCTTGAAATTATTTAATGTTGATGATCAGTTTTGTTGCTGCATGTTTGTTTGCTGTGATCAGATGCAGTCTCAGTATGCAAGGTCTCATAGACATGACTGGGAACTTGCTCCTAACCAGACTGCTACATGAAACAATGTCACTTTAATCATTGGGTCTATCACTTGGTCCTAGTGATACGCAAGGCATGGACATTCCACTTGTATGTTTCCACATGGAAAGTTAGTGTCTCTTACAAGTCTCAAGTTAGGGACAGAAATTCTCAAAATTTTTGTAGAGCATACCCCTAGAATGGTGCTGCTGTCAGTCGAATATAAGCTGACAGGAATATATTTATGGTTAAATGTGGAGTCTTTAGAGACGTCTCGATACATAAGGAGATAGGTAAGACATACTCTCAAGAAAAAACTTCATAATGGTACATGTTGTTGATAAACCCACTATGGAAGATGAGTAATGAGGCCAAGTTGTACCTTGTTTAGAACAGTAGAAGTGACACTCAGAACAAATGAAGCCTCATCAGAACTCCAGAAGATAATTATAAACAGAAATCAGTAGGAAGTGACTGTAGCAGCATGATCTCAAGGAACCTAAAGGGACAAGAGAACATATCACAGATACTAATGTTCATGCTATGACCCTGAATCTCTCAGCCTGTAGATATTGTTATGGTCTATTTGCCATTAGACAGTCCTCTTTATGGGGCTTGAGGTTTGGTCCTTTTCCACTAGTTGTAAATCATTTAATTACATCTTAAACCCTTTGTTTTTTAAATATTTCTTTTATTAAAGTGGCCATAATATTTGTAGAAGTTTTTATTGTTCTTGGGTTACATTTGAAGGGAACTTAATTCTCTGACTAATTTTGTTGATGCATGTTTATTGTGCTATGGTCAAACGCAGTCTCAGTATGCAAGGTCTCAAAGACCTGACTGGGAACATGCTGCTGACCAGACTGCTACATGAAACAATGTCACTTTAATCATTGGGTCCATCACTTGGTCCTAGTGATACGCAAGGCATGGACATTATGCTTGTATGTTTCACAAGGAATATTATTGTTTCTCTGTTAAGGGCAGTGATTCTCAAACTTTTGGGATAGAGTACTTCTAGAAACGAGCTGCTAGGAATAGAATGCCAAATAAGTAGAATACATTCATGGTTAAATGTGTAGTTTTCATTGTGGACAAAGAGAGCTAATAATAGGGCCACAGCAGCCTTTTAGGCAAATTGTAAAATGAGTATAAATAGATTTGTACATGATTTAGCAACCTCATCAAGTAAAGTAGATTGCTAGAGAAACCACTGCTGCTTTGGCACAGGCCTTCTGCAGTGGTGACCCGTTTGTTATTTTAAAAGGAAAAAATAATGTAAGAAAGGGAACATCTAAAAAAAATTACCCCCAAAAATAACACACACATACGCACAAACAGAGAGGGATATATATATATATTATATATATATATATCTATATATATATATATATATTTGGAGAATAGGGGCGAAAGTAGATATATAACACCTGAGAGTATTATCAGATGTGTTTTTATAAACCGATAAACAAAGGCATAAGTGGGTAGACCAGAGAACACCAGGCAAAGTGAGCATCATTATTATAACATAATGTTCTCTCCGGGAGGACCCAGTGGTCTCGAGGTAAGGTGTTCGCCTTGGGTGCTGGAGGTCGCGGGTTTGAATCGCGGTGAAGACCGGGATGTTTTCACGTGGATCATCCGGTAAAAATTTTCCCTGATCTCTGAGTAGTGAGATCAGACACCCGTGTGCAGTTGTGCGCACGATAAAAATACCGTAGCAGTTGGAAACCGAAAAAACTATTGTCCTAACGGCTGCTGCTCGGGCAAAATTCAAGTTAAAAATCTACTCAAAATTATATAATATTCGCCCCACAGAGAATATGTTGCAAAAAGGGGACTGTGTGGCTAAACAATCAGGTCTTGGTTATGTGGTTAGCGGAGCGGTATAGATGGTGCCTGACAGGCTGCTGGTCTACCTTGCTCAAATTTACGCTTCTGCCTCGACCAGTCAAAAAAATTATCAATCATATATTCCAGGGGCTAACAGATGCTGGGATTGATCTGGCAAGTCACCAGTGGATTTTCACTTGCTAAAAATTATGAAACAAAGGAGGCTTTTCACTTGCTTGTTGAATTTTATGGTTTTTGTGTAGGCTTCCACATGATTTCTATTTCCATAATTTCAAATTTTTATGTTAATTATGCACACTGTCTGTCTTTACGTTATATTAGATTCATGTCACTCACATCCCATTGGTTACGAACATTGAAGTAATTGCTATTAATCTTTATCAATACTTTTAAGTGCACCTGGGTGTCACGAGGTAATGTGTTCGCCTCAGGTGGTAGATGTCGCGGGGTCAAATCATGGTGGAAACCGTGATTTTATCACGTGAATCTTCCAGTAAAGTTGTTCCCTGATCTCTGAGCAGTGAGGTCAGACACCCGTGTGCAGTGGCGCGCACGTTCAAAATCACTTTAAAAATTGAAAAGTGTAGGCTTAACGGCAACTGCCAGGACAAAATTTGAGTTAAAAATCTCAAATTATTCAGTGAATATGTCACAAAAAGGGAACTGTGTGGCTACAACATTAGTTCTTGGTTAGCGGAGCGGCATATATGGCGCCTGACAGGCTGGAGATCTACCTTGCTCTAATTTACTCTTCCACCACCACCAGTCCTAAAAGTAGGTGATCGTATATTCCAGGGGTTACCAACCAAACGGTTGGTAACAGATTGACCTGGGAAATCAGCAAATTTTCACCTGCCAAAAAATATGAAACAAAGGAGGTCACACCTCCCCACAACGTCTAATGACACAAGTGGACTGAAGATAGATTGAATACTTTTCATCCAAACTGTTTCTGTGAATTTTCATTAGCTTACAATATACACACACATAATAACAACAACTATCCCATAAAGGTTCAAACTTTATAACTTTTTGTATGCAGGACACAGGAAAAGCTGCAGAAAAAAAACCATCCAAATCCAGAGATGAGGATAAGAAGAAAACTGCTGGAGAGGAAGAAGATGAGCAAACAGTCCAGAATGGACAGAAAGTGGAAGTGGATGGAGATAATGTTCTTACTATGACAGCAGAAAGACCTCCAGAGTCATCTATTCACACAATAATGGAAAACTTACATTTGGATACCATGGTAATATGTCTTGTTTTGTCTTGAGCTTTATCATTGTAAGGAACATTTTCATTGCTTCTGATAGCTTGAGTTTCACTTACACACATTGGGCAGATAACATTATTGTTGTTGTTACGGATACACCAGCAACCGGGCTCTCGCTTTTCGGCACAAAGCCATACAATGGTATCTGCATGTGTTTATCAGCTGTTGTCTAGTGCCATACAAAGTGTTCCATGTATCTGGCCGTGGAGGATGAAGCATTTTCCTAAAATCGTTACAGAACATAGTTGTTTTTGTTGTTTTGAATAAGTTTACTTTTTTGTGTGCCCTGTGGCAGGTTGCAGTAGCTTTCCTCACATCCTGAACGTGCTGTTGAATGTGGGTCGCAATCCTCCACTTATGGGTTATACCGAATGTAATGACATTGATTCTTCAACTAAACTAAACTATTGTGATAAAAGACAGTAATAACTACTTTCTGTTGGAACAACGCCTCCTGTTCATCGTATTTCGTCAGGTCATGTTGTCTGTCATCGATTACGGACTAGGCATCCTCACACTATCAAGAAAACAGTGTGAAAGGTTGGACCGCATCCAGAATGAAGGTATGCGTCTGGTTCTGAGCTGCACTAGAGATACCCCGATTGTGATGATGCGGTACATGTTGGGATTGTTATCTGTGACATCCAGACATAAACTGGCACAAGTCAAAGCCTATATGCGTGTCACCACAGACACTCGACACCCTCTGCACAGTAGTATCTCAGACATCAAGGGATCAAGAATCAAGAGAGGGTCGTCATGGATGGCACAGGCTGAGACAACAATCAGACATGTCACTCCAGCTGAGACGATAGCCAAAGGGAAAGAATGTGTCCACACTGGTGATATAATGATAGAGTACCAGAGAGGCATCATAACCTTAGGCAAGGAATGCAGAGAACGGAACAACGAGAGAGCAGGACACAAGGTAAATCAGCTGATAACTGAGAACACCCAGGAGAGTGACGCTGTCATATACACCGACGGATCAGTCATGCACAGTGTGATATCAGGCTGGGGTTTCTCAGCTAGAGTGAGAGGAGAGGTCGTGGCTGAGCGCAGTAGGGCATACATGTCAACAACCTGCAGTATGAGAATGGAGACGGAAGCAGTGACCTCAGCACTGAAATGGATATCTGAGACTTCTATAACAAAGGCAGTCATCGTGACAGACGCGCAAGCCGTACTTCAGAAAGTACAGAAGGGATGGCTTAGGTACGAGTGGATAGCTGCTGTTAAAGCCTCAAACCTCCAGGCGCTGACTTGGATCTACTGTCCTGCTCATGCCGGGGCTCAGGGCAATGAAAGAGCTGACATCTTGGCTTCATGGGCACATTGGTGATGGATAGAAGTGACATTTTGAAATCAATCAATGACCGCCTGCTGGATGAGGACACCGTAATAGAGAAAGCAGCAATCCACAGACTGCAAAGTTTCTACATTAAACGAGGTTCGAGCGGAGTGGGGCACATGAGAGGACGGCGCAGGAGTGTATACAACCAGCGAGCTACAGGGACCATCAGCATCCATACCTTACGCCATTTGATGAGAGAGACTGAGCACCTATGGGTATGCCCAGAGTGCAGCGACGTCGATTCTTAGAAGCAGAAACTACTTCCTGATTAGGAGAAGACAACATTAAAGCTAATAATAGCTGTAGGTCTAGAAGCTTTCTAGGACAAACAAGCTTTTCTAAATAAGGAACATCAGACAAATGTACAATGGTAAAAAAAAAAGCTTTTGGCGCTGCGAGTAGGAAAATAGCACCACTCAAATCCATCACTGATAAAGGAAAGCAGATGGAGCGATGTGTTGAGCACTATTCGGAGCTCTACTCGTGGGTCAATATAGACTTTCCGACAGCTCTTGGCGCTGTCAAAAGTTATCCCAGTATGGACGAGCTTGACATCGAACCATCTGTAAAAGATCTGGATAAAGCTATTTGACAGCTTGGTCCTGGGCAAAGCACCAAGCAGCGACGGGATCCTACCTGATTTGATCAAATTCTGTGAAGACACTTTTGCAACCGCAGTATATGAAATGTCAGTGCTGGAAAGAGGTCACAATACCTTACGATAAACAAATGTGATAGAAGTGACTGTAATAGCTATTGAGGATCTCTCTACTTAGTGTTGTAGGCAAAATCTTTGCCAGAGTTATCTCACTAAGGCTATAGAAATTGGCTGAGCGCGTGTATCCAAAGTCACAATGTGGATTTAGGTCTGGAAGATCAACGATCAACATGATATTCTCTCTTCGACAACTTCAGGAAAAGTCACGTAGCAGAACCAGTCCTTTTATGTTGCCTTCATTGACCTGACAAGGGCATTTGATTTGGTTAGTAGAGATGGCCTCTTCAGAATCCTCTCTAAAATAGTCTGCCCAAACAAACTGCTACGACTAATAATATTGTTCCATGAGGGCATAACAGGAACAGTCCAAATATATATGTATGATATGTTTTTAAAATACAATACACATTGTTAGTGATGAGGCTATATTATACATCATCATCTTGTTGTTGTTTCAGCCTCAGGATCTGGACATTGATGCTCTGAGAACAGAGCTGGAGCAGTGTGTGAGGCATTGGTCTCATCCTGAGGAAACATCAGCTGATGTGGTAAGAAAATATGTTGCATATCACTTACAAATTCATCTTCTTCTCAAATAACCACATATATTTCTCTTATTACAACTGCTTGTCTGTCACAGACATCTCTTGTTACCAATCTGTCTATCCCTCAAATAACCACATCTATTTCTCTCATTACAACTGCTTGTCTGTCACAGACATCTCTTGTTACCAATCTGTCTATCCCTAAAATAACCACATCTATTTCTCTCATTACAACTGCTTGTCTGTCACAGACATCTCTTGTTACCAATCTGTCTATCCCTCAAATAACCACATCTATTTCTCTCATTACAACTGCTTGTCTGTCACAGACATCTCTTGTTACCAATCTGTCTATCCCTAAAATAACCACATCTATTTCTCTCATTACAACTGCTTGTCTGTCACAGACATCTCTTGTTACCAATATGTCTATCCCTAAAATAACCACATCTATTTCTCTCATTACAACTGCTTGTCTGTCACATACATCTCTTGTTACCAATCTGTCTATCCCTAAAATAACCACATCTATTTCTCTCATTACAACTGCTTGTCTGTCACAGACATCTCTTGTTACCAATCTGTCTATCCCTCAAATAACCACATCTATTTCTCTCATTACAACTGCTTGTCTGTCACATACATCTCTTGTTACCAATCTGTCTATCCCTAAAATAACCACATCTATTTCTCTCATTACAACTGCTTGTCTGTCACAGACATCTCTTGTTACCAATCTGTCTATCCCTAAAATAACCACATCTATTTCTCTCATTACAACTGCTTGTCTGTCACAGACATCTCTTGTTACCAATCTGTCTATCCCTAAAATAACCACATCTATTTCTCTCATTACAACTGCTTGTCTGTCACAGACATCTCTTGTTACCAATCTGTCTATCCCTCAAATAACCACATCTATTTCTCTCATTACAACTGCTTGTCTGTCACAGACATCTCTTGTTACCAATAGAGTTTATGAAGACTGCACCAAGCACTGTAAATGCTCTGACAGCAGTGGTTTCTGTGGCAGGTGACATGGTTGATAGTCCTATGCACAACTCTCTTTAGTCACCCTTTACAATATACATGTAGGTGCAGTGGCCCTATTCCTTTCCTTCCCTGTAAGGGACCCCAGGATCAACCCTTGAAGATGTATCCCTTAGACTAACGCATACATTTCCCTCATTAAAGCTTATGCCCCCAGGCTTCTATCATTGTTGAACAGTTGATTCATAAAATGTGTTAGAGAAGGCTATGCTGTCAGTTCGCTACTCTCCTAGAGCTTACAGACTATCTCGTATTGCTTATCATGATCTTAATGCCACGTTCCTCAGCGTAGCTACGAGTTCCAGCTTCGTCTCCAGCGAGCAGCGCAAGTCCAGTGGGTGGGTAAGCACCTCAGCAGAGGTGTCTCGGATGTTGTTGCGTGCAGCAAGGGAGTCTGACCAACACATTGGAGGTCTTCCCCGCGGTTACTTTTTACTTTGGCGTATCACATTGCTCCATCAACCATCGATTCGTCGCAACATGTGACCTGTCCATCTATGTTTTGCCTTGTCTGCACAGACTACAGCATCATTTACCACTGACAATCGTCATCTCGTGGAATAGAATTATCACTATTATTTCATATTTACTGATTTTATGTTTTTCCTTCTTGCTAGTTTAATTAGTGTGTTATGTGACTTCCAAATGTGAATAAACACATTGTTTATAATATGTGGGGATGCCGTGGCGAAGTAGTTAAGCCGTCGGCCTCGTGATCAGGTGGTGTGGGTTCGACTCTGGACTCCGCCTCCTTTTTCATGGGTGCTTGATGCAGAGTCCCCTGCATCTCGCAGTTGCCCCCTAGTCTGCTTGTCCTTGACTTGCCACTGGGGTTGGGCAGCACGAGATGAGAGAGTGAGGATAAAAAGTAACGCAGTTAATCCTTACCAAAAATAGCGCTAGCAAAATAAATTATGCCATCATCGTCTACGATGTACAGCGGCCTTTGCCTGCCTTTATAATATGTAGAGATGATACATATTCTTGTACTTGATGCTAGTACATTAAGATCTTGTTAGCATTGACATGATAGTAAAGATGAGTCCAACATGCAACAATTGCCATCGGGGATGAAGATAACTCGTCATGTACTAAGCCGCAGTCTATGTGAGGTGGGGTGACCAGCTCCCTTCCTTGCTGTTTTTACTTCCCCCATCTCATGTCAGGTATCCATTTACAGTTGGGTTGACTTGAGGAGTGGTTGTACCAGGCACGAACCACGGTCCTAATTTTTGTTTCTGTCCGTCCATGAATTCGAACCCTGGTGCACTGTAATCCCAGTCTAGCAAGCCAGCCCACTGTCGACTAGGCTACACACTCTACATGATGTGGTCACATTCTCAAACACACTTTCTTGTCAAGTCTTAATATAATGCCATCGAGAAGCATAGAAAGTCGAGGGTTCGACATTTGAGTTGTTGATATTGTTCATTTAAATATATTAATATTAGCCCCATCTTGTTATAGGGACAACCAAAGAAGACTTTTGCTATATCATATAAGTATTTCTTCTTTGCTGCAGGCTCGGGTGGCCTCAGAGGCATGGCAAAAGTATCTGACCATCACAGGTTCCTTATCACAAGAGCTGTGTGAGCAGTTGAGGTTAATCCTGGAACCGTCTCAAGCTACAAAACTCAAGTAAGCCATAGAGTAGGACTAATTATAGACTTTCACTGGGGTCGAAGATGCAGCAGTGAATTAGCTGACAGCAGCCAGTTACTTGTAGCTCACTGCTTGCATCAAGGTCAGTGACCCATAACTCACCAAGAATTATTCAAGTGGCAGACCTGAAAACAGACTGCAACCATGCAGCCTTTTTACGGCCCTGATAACAGACTGCAACCTTTCTTCAGCCCTGCTAACAGACTGCAGCCTTTCTATGGCCCTGATAACAGACTGCAACCATGCAGCCTTTCTACAGCCCTGATAACAGACTGCAGCCATGCAGCCTTTCTACGGCCCTGATAACAGACTGCAACCTTGCAGCCTTTCTACGGCCCTGATAACAGACTGCAACCATGCAGCCTTTCTACGGCCCTGATAACAGACTGCAACCATGCAGCCTTTCTACTGCCCTGATAACAGACTGCAACCATGCAGCCTTTCTACGGCCCTGATAACAGACTGCAGCCTTTCTACAGCCCTGATAACAGACTGCAACCATGCACCATTTTTACGGCCCTGATAACAGACTGCAACTGGCTAAGAGATTAGGGATCAAAGAGGGAAAGCAAACCCAGTCTAAAAAATGATGTGCTGAAATCGGATGTGTATGGCGCAAAGGCACAGATATCGCAGTCCAGTTGTAAACTATGACGCAGCGCCACAAACGTCTTTTTCAGGATGAACACAACAAGATGATTTTCCCTAGGTCATTTATTAGTTGTTGGCTTATTTAGCATGAATTTCTTTGTACGTTGCCTTATTTGGTGTACATTTCCACATACATTTGCTTATTTAGTGTACATTTCCTCATACATTGCCTTATTTGGTGTACAATTCCTTATACATTGCCTTATTTGGTGTACATTTCCTCATATATTGCCTTATTTAGTGTACATTTCCTCATATATTGCCTTATTTAGTGTACATTTCCTCATACATTGCCTTATTTGGTGTACAATTCCTTATACATTGCCTTATTTGGTGTACATTTCCACATATGTTGTCTTATTTAGCGTACATTACCTCATATGTTGCCTTATTTAGCATACATTTCCACATACGTTGCCGCATTTAACATACATTTCCTCGTATGTTGCATTATTTAGTATACATTTTGGCCGGGCACTTCCGATTTCTGCAGGCTTTTTTTTTAGTACCGGATTTGCCTTCCTGCTGTAATCCCTACCCCTTGGCCAGACCACACTAGTGGCTATTGCTGCCTGTTTCTAGGGTCACCATGTTCGGGTGGAACAGGGTCTTGGTCAGTTCTGGTTCACTGACCCTGTTGCAAGCAGCCAGATATCTGGTCACTGGCTGCTATCAGTTCATTCACTGCTGCATTTTGGCCCCAGACGTAGGTACAATTTATAGCAGACCTCTACGTTTGATCATGTTAGGGACTAGAGCACTGGCGAATGGCCTAAAACAGCCAATAGCAAGGCATACCATTTATTTAGTTTACAAATGCATTTTAGTCACCACAAAAACTGAATTATTTGTCACTTAGCTGCTATTATAAATATTACAACCACAATTATAAGTATGGATACACCGTATTATAAAAATGCAATGCACACAATTTCTAAGAATCCACTAGGAACAACTTCTGAAAACAAACAATCTGAAAAATTAGGCACAGAAGAGGCAGTGGCGAAATGGCAAACCACAGTATAATTGAAAAGTGCAGAGAGATCGATGTGACAAAACAGCAGAGGGTTTGCTGTATTTATTTATGCTCATAAGACTATAAAATGACACACCTTTTTCATTATTTGTGGATTGAGAACCTTTTGGATCATTGACAGATGACTGGCGAAACTGCCACTGACCGTCGTACACTGTATGGTTTCTGAGCGTAGTAGCAAACTCCCTTCACTTCGTTATGTCTGCTGTCATCATTCGTACAGTGCCCCATCTCTTGTTCATTATATTCATTTCAGCTTATATAGTTCTCTGCCAAACTGAATTATGGCATCCTCTCTTTCGACTTTCTTTTCAAATCCATAACATGCAGCTGATAGCAGCCAGGAACTCAGCTGGCTACTTCCATTAAGGTCAGCGAACCACAGCAGACCAAGACCCTATTCTACCTCTAAGTGGCGATCCTGGATACTGCCTGCGCTAGAGTAATCCTGGATACTGCCTGTGCTAGAGTAATCCTGGATACTGCCTGCGCTAGAGTAGTTTGGCTATAAGAACAGGGATCACATTGGGAAGGCATACCTGGTACCCAAAGAAAAACCAGATGTGTCAGGCCAAAAAGTGAAGATATTACATCCTCGCTGTGAATTGCGACACAATTTCCTTTTCAGGATGAATGAAGAGGAGGAAGGAAAAGACTCGTATCAGGGTCCTTTCTGAGGACATAGTCAATACAGTTCCCATAGGACATAGTCAATACAGTTCCCATAGGACATAGTCAATACAGTTCCCATAGAACATAGTCAATACAGTTCCCATAGAACATAACCAATGCAGTACCCAGAAGACATAGCCAATGCAGTTCTCAGAAGACATAGCAGCCAATGCAGTTCTCAGAAGACATTTCCAATACAGTTCTCAGTGAACATAGCCAATGCAGTTCTCAAATGGCATAGCCAATGCAGCTTACACATATACCAGTTATTATGTTCTGCATGTTTTCTTAGTTAATTTAGGTGAGCAGTTTTTGGTTAGTGATAGTGTATAACCAGAAAATTGTTACAAGTAGTTCAAGGAATATTATTTATTTCACAGAGGTGACTATCGTACCGGGAAGAGGCTGAACATGCGCAAGGTCATTCCATATATAGCCTCCCAGTTCCGCAAGGACAAGATCTGGCTGAGACGCAGCAAGCCAAGCAAGAGGCAGTACCAGATACTCATAGCTGTTGATGATTCTGCTAGCATGGCTGACAATCATTCAAAACAGGTTTGCATTCTTTTTTGACAATCATTCAAGGAAAGTCTGTGCATAATTCATGACAGATTGAACAACTGCGCACACATTTTGACTATCTATATCTAATTTCGGACCACTTATGTTGTTAAATATTGTGGGGACGTGCAGCCACCTTTGTTTTGCTATTTTTTTTTCTGTCAGGCAAAAATCTGCTGGTGACATGCATCTGTTACCAGCCGTTAGGTTGATAGTGTCAATCCCAGCATCTGTTACCAGCCGTTAGGTTGATAGTGTCAATCCCAGCATCTGTTATCAGCCGTTAGGTTGATAGTGTCAATCCCAGCATCTGTTACCAGCCGTTAGGTTGATAGTGTCAATCCCAGCATCTGTTACCAGCCGTTAGGTTGATAGTGTCAATCCCAGCATGTTACCAGCCGTTAGGTTGATAGTGTCAATCCCAGCATCTGTTACCAGCCGTTAGGTTGATAGTGTCAATCCCAGCATCTGTTACCAGCCGTTAGGTTGATAGTGTCAATCCCAGCATCTGTTACCAGCCGTTAGGTTGATAGTGTCAATCCCAGCATCTGTTACCAGCCGTTAGGTTGATAGTGTCAATCCCAGCATCTGTTACCAGGCGTTAGGTTGATAGTGTCAATCCCAGTATCTGTTACCAGGCGTTAGGTTGATAGTGTCAATCCCAGCATTTGTTACCAGCCGTTAGGTTGGTATCCCCTGGAAAATATGATCGCTTAATTTTGAGACTTGTGGTGATGGAAGCGTAAATTAGAGCAAGGTAGACCCGCAGCCTGTCAGGCACCATCTATGGGATTTTTAATGTGCAAGCCACTGCACATCGGTATCTGATCTCACTCCTCAGAGGTCAGGAGAAATTTTTACCGGATAATCCACGTGAAAAAAATCTTGTTCTCCATCGTGATTTGAACCTGCGACCCCCAGCACCCCCTGGCGAACACCTTACCTCGAGACTACTGAGTCCCCCACACCTTTTTAGAATCATTCAAAGAAAGTTTGTGTATAATTGATTCTTCTTCTTCGGTGTTCATCATGAAAATGATGTGTCGTAGTTCACAGAATCCAACCACTACACACCCTAGAGTGTCAGCTGCTCAGTTGTGCACACACTCAAATGAAACCATTGATCATCATCTCTTTGAGAATTCAGAGCTCAACAATGATAGGAGAATGCTTCTTCCTCCGACGCCAGATAAATGGAACATCTTGTATGACATTAAACTAATAGGAAAACCTGTATCCGCATTGTTGATCCGTATGGACAATAAGAGAAGATGGGAAGAGCTGAAACAGAGTCAAGGAACATAATTATAATGTTCTATATTATGTTGTTAATGTTTGGTGTGAAAACATGGACAGTGTACAAACAGTTGGAAGGTATTTGACATATGGGCAACATTTTGGCAATTCAACTTTTACCAGACTGCACTGAAAAATGTACACAATTTCCCCTGCGGCTGCACTGAAAAATGTACACAATTTCCCCTGCGGCTGCACTGAAAAATGTACACAATTTCCCCTGCGGCTGCACTGAATGTCAGTACATCATATTTGACTATAGTTGTTGACTTTGAGAGCCTGTAACCTTTTTATTGGTTGGCCAATATAGTCAATAGATATGATTTTGTTGTGTATAGAGACGTAGATGAATAAATAACTTGTTGGTGTTGTTTTTGATGTGTGTTTGTGTGTTAGTTTCTGAGATACAAGAAGATGCAGATGAAAATTATGAAATTTATAAACAAAGCTCAAACATTTAGACTCGGCGATTGGGGAAACGTCGCTCCTCATATAATCCAACAAAATCCCAACAAAACACTGTTACTGTTCTTTCTAAGATAGGCCTGTCTGTTAGTTTTCACTTCAAACGTATTCATTACTTATGTATGAACGAACTAAACAGAACTACCTCACAAAGATCTTCTACAACAACTTACTTCACCATCCCAAATAATAATATTTCTTTTCAAAACTATGTTTATCTTCGATCGACACTTTCGCAGCTAAAATCAGTAAAGACGGAAGTAACAGTAGTTTACTCTCAAATCAGCTGCATTTTCGTATTTTTCTATGGTGCACTGTTTGTATTATATGTGATAATATTGCTTATATTAATATAAGTTTGGAAACCGTGGTTTATTGTCGTCTGTAATAACAGACTTCAGCGTGGCAAAGGTTAAACACCTTGCTGAGAAATATTACTAGAAGGAAAATTAGAGGATAGACAGGCCAGATGGAGGTAACATTAGAAGACAGGACAAATCTGTCAGATTGCACAATTGAGGCAAGAGATAATAGAGATTTGAACAGCCAACATTTGTTGAGTAAATCTATCTGATATGATCTGTTTAACACTTGCAACTTTGGAATATAGGCCGATTTCAATTCAGCCCAAGTTCACAAGTGTTGAATAATGAGAGTCTTGCCAGTTTGGACACTGGCTGATCAGATACTTTAACTCACATCTCTCTCTTATGGCAAGTCGCTCTCGTTCGTCACCTGGTAACCCGTAGCTCAAAATCTGTCGTCTATAATTTCACTACATTTTCTGTTTGTTATACATGTTTTCAGAGTGCAGATAAATGCTTTTGGGATCGTTACTTTGTTTACAACTCACTGCCTCGATGTTTCACAGTCTTCCCCATAAAGGAGAAACAAACCAATGTTATTGTGATAATATTAACATAGTAAATGAAAGGGTGTTATTGTTGTCTGTTGCTCAAGATTATGCTTTTGTCTCTTCAGCTTGCATTTGAGTCCTTGGCACTGGTTTCAAATGCCTTGACACTTCTGGAGTCTGGCGAGCTGTCAGTCTGCAGGTGAGTGCTGTATTCTCTTGTGAGAATGTTAATGTATGATGAAATAAATAGATCAAAGCTGCAGCGGTACGGAAGGTTCAAAGTTGATTAAAACACATAAAGGAATGGCTCAGTGCAAGAGCAAAAACAACATGATACCTATATTAGTGGTTCACCAGGGTCTTTGTGTATGACAAGGACAAGAATAGCACCACTGCCTCACAGAGAGCATGTCATAAGATGCGACTAACTGTGTGACATGGCATAACACCGGCCATGGTTAGGTGGTTTGTTAAGAGCAGCATAGATGGCACCTAACAGGCTGCTGGTCTGCTTTGCTCTAGTGTTTGAGTCTATTAAGAGGGACTCGTACATCAAAGTGTGCCCCCCCCCCCCCCCCCCTCACGCATGCACACAGAGAGGGGGGGGGGTGTGTATAATAAACTTCTCGGGCATAGCCTTTAAGCAGGAAATCCTGCCAGCTCATGCCAGAGCTGGGACCTGCACAGAGGTATCCACTCCTGTAGAAGTACAGGTCGACTAAGAACCTCAATTACAGACACAAAGCCTTCATCAGGGACAAAAAAAACTTACAAAAACAGCTAACAAATTGCACCAGAAAACAAGACCTTACATAACACAATTTTTGTTGTGATTTGTTATTTTTCTTTTCTTATTCTGTCCCTGATAAGTACCTAGTGGCTGTAACATAGGTCTCATTTTGTTGTTGTCTTGGTGCTGTCTCAGCCATTACTCGTGTGTTTTTATAGAATTTGTGTGTAGAATTGTTTGGGAACAGCATCAGAGGTTTGGCCGTCACTTTAAGATCTATTCATGGTGGGGCTATAGAATAAAGCAGCAGAAATGATAGTATATTTGTGACAGGACCAGGTAAACTAAGTTTGGCCGAGGAGTACGCTAAGTTTGACTGATTTAATCTCATCTCCATTGAGGCCAGGGGTCACTTGAAAACTTGCAGGATTCGATCACCAACCATTTCTGTTCTTAGCTTTGAGAGGCTAGCGCTTACCCCTTGACCACAGTGACCCCCAGAAGACTCGATTCTGTAGACAACCAGTTTCTCATTCAAGTCATGTACAAAGAAGAGCGACAACACAGTGGGATTCCAGAATTATATTTATGAGGAAACATTTAGAAAAACCGGCCTACAAGGTCTAGAAAAGAATTTGAGGTGATTTAATACAATTTATAAGATCATCAAACTGTAAGGATAAATTAGACTATATCAAGTTTTTTCCAAAATACAACCACCTACAAGAACCAGAGGGGACAGCCACACATTAATCAAAGAAAGGTCCAGATTAGATACCAGGAAATATTTATTTAGTCAGAGAGTGGTGAATGCTTGAAATACATTGCAAAGGAAATAGTGGAGGCAGAGTCAATTAATGCATTCAAAAATTAGTTGTATGCGCATATGTTTTTTAAGATCAAGTGAATGTTAGAAAGAAGTGGTTGTATAATGAATCTGCAGTGTCTTCTAAACCAGTATAAAGATGTTAAGTTTTATCACAAAGTGACGATTGGAATGTCCATTGCCGTGCCCCCAAAATCCAGAAGTATGTTTAAAATAAGTGCCTGGTTTGTAGACGTACAAATGGCTTAAACGTCCAACTTTTGGTTTCAGCTTTGGAGAAGAGGTGAGCCTGTTGCATCCGTTCTCTGAGCCTTTTACAAACCAGTCAGGAGCCAAGATTCTGCAGCAGTTGTCTTGTGAGCAGAAACAGACCAAGTATGGGATGGTGAGTTTGGTTGACAATCTTTTTTGTGGATCATTTACTTTACAAGAACGTACAGTCATAAGTCAGTAAGAATTGAATATGTGCTGCTACAATGAGAACGTACAGTCATAAGTCAGTAAAGCTCTTATATATGGACAAACAGATGTTTGTCTAAGAGGACAACATTTTGTAAAGAAGGCAAACTTTAGCCAAGAGGACAGACTTTAATCAAAATGACAAGCTTAAGGCCAGAGCATAAGCTTTAGCCAAGAGGACAGACTTTAGCCAAGAGGACAAATTTTAGCGAATGAGGACAAACTTCAGTCAAGAAGATGAACTTTAGTCAAGAAGACAAATTTTAGTCAAGAAGATAAACTTTAGGACGAGGACAAACTTTAGGCAAAAGGATCAACTTTAGCCAAGAGGACACACTTTAGCCAAAAAGATAAACTTTATCCAAGAGGATAAAATTTGGCTAAGAAGTCAAACTTGATTTCAGTGGAGTTATAACTGACGAGCTCATCGTGTAACATTGTTTGTGTGTTTGTTATGTCCGTACGATTTCCATGGCATGCAGCTACTATTGTTATTACTGAAGCATTAACTTTTTCCACAGCTCTTGGACAAGGCCCTAGCCCTTTTGATGGACTCCCGAAGACACCAACCTCCCATGTACGGCCATGCAGAGACAGCACGGTTGCTTCTTGTTCTCTCGGATGGAAATGGAGTGTTCAGAGAGGGAATGGATGCGGTGCGCAGGGCAGTTCGACGTGCTCGCTCGGCCAAGGTTTTCCTAGTTTTCATCATTTTGGACAACCCAGAAAGAAAGGTGAGAAAAGATCTTAGATTTATTTATTTCCGTAAATGTGCTAAGTGGCTGTTCGGACAAAAGTGTACAATGATGTCCCAGGTGGTGCAGATCTTCCTTCATCATCAGCAAGTTATTCAGTCCGGAGACTGGTGTTGAAGTCTTCTCATAATGCCATGCCACTGTCCTCTGATAGTCAGTCCGGAGACTGGTGTTGAAGTCTTCTGATCATGTCACACCAATGTCCTCTGTTAGTCAGTCCAGAGACTGGTGTTGAAGTCTTCTGATCATGTCACACCAATGTCCTCTGTTAGTCAGTCCAGAGACTGGTGTTGAAGTCTTCTGATCATGTCACACCAATGTCCTCTGTTAGTCAGTCCAGAGACTGGTGTTGAAGTCTTCTGATCATGTCACACCAATGTCCTCTGTTAGTCAGTCCAGAGACTGGTGTTGAAGTCTTCTGATCATGTCACACCAATGTCCTCTGTTAGTCAGTCCAGAGACTGGTGTTGAAGTCTTCTGATCATGTCACACCAATGTCCTCTGTTAGTCAGTCCAGAGACTGGTGTTGAAGTCTTCTCATAATGCCACGCCACTGTCCTCTGATAGTCAGTCCGGAGACTGGTGTTGAAGTCTTCTGATCATGTCACACCAATGTCCTCTGTTAGTCAGTCCAGAGACTGGTGTTGAAGTTTTCTGATCATGTCACACCAATGTCCTCTGTTAGTCAGTCCAGAGACTGGTGTTGAAGTCTTCTGATCATGTCACACCAATGTCCTCTGTTAGTCAGTCCAGAGACTAGTGTTGAAGTCTTCTGATCATGTCACACCAATGTCCTCTGTTAGTCAGTCCAGAGACTGGTGTTGAAGTCTTCTCATAATGCCACGCCACTGTCCTCTGATAGTCAGTCCGGAGACTGGTGTTGAAGTCTTCTGATCATGTCACACCAATGTCCTCTGTTAGTCAGTCCAGAGACTGGTGTTGAAGTTTTCTGATCATGTCACACCAATGTCCTCTGTTAGTCAGTCCAGAGACTGGTGTTGAAGTTTTCTGATCATGTCACACCAATGTCCTCTGTTAGTCAGTCCAGAGACTGGTGTTGAAGTCTTCTGATCATGTCACACCAATGTCCTCTGTTAGTCAGTCCAGAGACTGGTGTTGAAGTCTTCTGATCATGTCACACCAATGTCCTCTGTTAGTCAGTCCAGAGACTAGTGTTGAAGTCATGTCACACCAATGTCCTCTGTTCCCAGCAGATCTCTTCAGCTCCGTATAAGCCTGCACCCCAATGTTCTTGCAAGCCTGTATGATATAATTGTTTCTTGGACGTCACATTCTTCTCTTCCCCAGAATTTTGCTTTCTGGTATTTTCAATAATAACCCTCCATATTTCATGTTATGATCAATCCAAAACAATCTACCTTCTGTATACTCGTCACAACTCATCTAATGTAACCCTATATCTTTAAGCTCTTGTTCATTTGACTTTTTTTCTGTCTATCTCACGCTTTGCATCATGTGATAGGACCATATCTCAAACACTTCTTCTATTGTTCTTTCAGCCTTTGAGTCCATGTTTAAGAGCCATACAATACTGCCAGACCAAGATCTTGTCGCAGGCCTTTCCTCCATCTCCATGGCGATGTCCAGGTCGACGATTAAGGCGTTGGGAAACCAAGATGTCGCTTTATCTATGATATTAGTGAAGCAAGTCTGAATCTTGGTGATGATGCTGAAGAACAATCTCGCTGTATACATATATATCTTAACTTAACTTAACATCTTTATACTGGTTTAGAAGACTGCAGAGTCTGTATACAACCAGTTTCATTTACTTCACCTTGCTCTAAGAGCTATGCGCATCCAATTTATTCTTAAATGCATTAACTGGCCCTGCCTCCACTACCTCCTCTGGCAATGCATTCCAAGTATTCACCACTCTCTGACTAAAAAAAATGTCCTAATATCTCATCTGGACCTCTCTTTAGTCAGCTTGTAGCTATGCCCTCGTGTTATTGTGGGTAGCTGAATTTTAAAAAACTTGTTATAGTCTAATTTATCGATTCCTCTGATCATCTTATAAACTTGTATTAAGTCACCACGAATTCTTCTCTCTTCTAGACACTGTAGGTCGGTTTTTCTGAGTCTTTCCTCATAACTGTAATTTTGGAATCCCACTATCAGCTTTGTCACTCTTTTTTGTATTCTTTCCAGCATGTTTATATCACATTATCCTTGACAAGTATGCCATATACGAGGAGGACAACAATGTCCTGTATGTGTCCCGATCTTTTGCAGTGCTGTACCAATGCTAGCCTAGGTCTTTGGTTAGTCCATCTCGCCATCGTATAAGTGGGTGGCCCTGTGGACTTGTACAGGCATACAGCCACCAAAATGTCATTCTATGTGTCCATCTGATGTCAGGGATGTGTACCACATGTCCACCCCAACAATATATGTTTGCTGTTTTGCTGCACACTTTTTCTTTGGTGTGAAAGATGTGTGTTGTTCTTTGTGTTGCAGAGTTGAAAACAGTTATTCCGACTATCTAGTTTGCCTTTTTATTACTCCACTTCTTTGATAGTAGTTGGGTTGAAACCATGTCTTCCATTACCATTGGTCACCATGTTTCATAATTTCTGACTTAACAGACTTTGTTTGCAAAGGTACATTCTCACTTATTTGTTTTACTTCACTGTCCCACCAATCAATGTCTCTTTTACTTCATTGTCCCACCAATCAATGTCTCTTTTACTTCATTGTCTCACCAATCAATGTCTCTTTTACTTCATTGTCCCACCAATCAATGTCTCTTTTACTTCATTGTCCCACCAATCAATGTCTCTTTTACTTCATTGTCCCACCAATCAATGTCTCTTTTACTTCATTGTCTCACCAATCAATGTCTCTTTTACTTCATTGTCCCACCAATCAATGTCTCTTTTACTTCATTGTCTCACCAATCAATGTCTCTTTTACTTCATTGTCTCACCAATCAATGTCTCTTTTACTTCATTGTCCCACCAATCAATGTCTCTTTTACTTCATTGTCCCACCAATCAATGTCTCTTTTACTTCATTGTCTCACCAATCAATGTCTCTTTTACTTCATTGTCTCACCAATCAATGTCTCTTTTACTTCATTGTCCCACCAATCAATGTCTCTTTTACTTCATTGTCCCACCAATCAATGTCTCTTTTACTTCATTGTCCCACCAATCAATGTCTCTTTTACTTCATTGTCTCACCAATCAATGTCTCTTTTACTTCATTGTCCCACCAATCAATGTCTCTTTTACTTCATTGTCCCACCAATCAATGTCTCTTTTACTTCATTGTCCCACCAATCAATGTCTCTTTTACTTCATTGTCTCACCAATCAATGTCTCTTTTACTTCATTGTCTCACCAATCAATGTCTCTTTTACTTCATTGTCCCACCAATCAATGTCTCTTTTACTTCATTGTCCCACCAATCAATGTCTCTTTTACTTCATTGTCCCACCAATCAATGTCTCTTTTACTTCATTGTCTCACCAATCAATGTCTCTTTTACTTCATTGTCCCACCAATCAATGTCTCTTTTACTTCATTGTCTCACCAATCAATGTCTCTTTTACTTCATTGTCTCACCAATCAATGTCTCTTTTACTTCATTGTCCCACCAATCAATGTCTCTTTTACTTCATTGTCCCACCAATCAATGTCTCTTTTACTTCATTGTCCCACCAATCAATGTCTCTTTTACTTCATTGTCCCACCAATCAATGTCTCTTTTACTTCATTGTCCCACCAATCAATGTCTCTTTTACTTCATTGTCCCACCAATCAATGTCTCTTTTACTTCATTGTCTCACCAATCAATGTCTCTTTTACTTCATTGTCCCACCAATCAATGTCTCTTTTACTTCACTGTCTCACCAATCAATGTCTCTTTTACTTCATTGTCCCACCAATCAATGTCTCTTTTACTTCATTGTCCCACCAATCAATGTCTCTTTTACTTCATTGTCCCACCAATCAATGTCTCTTTTACCATCCTTACCAGTACTTGTGCTCTTGTCGTAACTTAACTTAATGTCTTTATACTGGTTTAGTAGACTCTACAGAGTTTGTATACAAGCAGTTTCATTTACATTACCCTGCTCTAAAAGCTATGTGCATCCAATTTATTAATATTGGAATGCAATATAGTCATGGAATGCAACTTTTGATGATCAGATTCCCTCCTATTGTAAAGTTTCCTCCCTCTCACCACAGCATTTGCTATTATTTACTTTCAGAGCTCAATTCTAGACGCCAGAGTACCGATCATGGAACCATCAGGACAGGTAAGTGATGGAAAGTGGCCGACACGGACCACCTGATACACTATTCTTGTCTTGGACATTACCTCTATACTTCATGGTAGAAGAGGAGCAACTAAGTCAGTCAGTTTGGGATATTAAGTCTAACATCTTATAAATTACGTTGGACTGAAAAGGGTTAATCCTTCTTTGTTTTTCCTCATTTCCCCGAATAGAAAAAAAACTTTGCCGTTTATACGATCAAATACCTTCTCAAAAACTGAAGTTCATATATAGATGCCCTTGCCACTCATTTGATTGCTCAATGTTTGTTGTTATTTATGAATGCCCACAATGAGTAGGTTACTCTTTTGTGCGCCTTAAAAAGCACATTAAGTTGGCGTAGCATTCCCCATATTCTGAGCGTGCTGATGAAGGTGGACCGCGGCCCTCCAGTCGGTTGTACTATGCTTGGCTTCATCTGCATTTTGCTCACTACTCCGGGGATCACGTCGAACCTCACCTTGTTAGCCAGACTGTTGTCCTCGACAATAGCCAGTTTCCAGGATGACCAACGAGGTAGTCAGGTAAGGGTCTTGGCCAGTATATTTCTCCTGAACCTGGCTAACATTGTCTGATCAGTGTGTTTTGCCTGACCAGAAGTTAGCCTCATCGTCCCCAGCTCAATGGTAATTCTGAGTGTTGCTATTTGGAAATATGCTTGGAGAATGCAACTAGGGACGACGGAAGAGAGAAACAGTGGGTTTGTTGTTGTTAATGTCACATCAAGACAGGTTTGAAGGCACAAATGTTAATCATTATATAGGTATAACTTTTATACTGAAAATCTCTTTATACTTGGAACCCTAATATTCAAACAGGCATGTTAATGTCTGTTGCCAGGTAGCCAAAAGCTATCGGCTATCCGTAGCAGATATTTAAAACTTCCTGCGGCTCCTGGGTTAAGGTACAAATAATTTTGGTAGATTTTTAACTAGAATTTTGTCCAAGCAGTTGCCAGTAAGCCTACTATTATCCATTTCTAACTGTCAAGGAATTTTTAACGTGTTTGACACCGAAAACGGAAGTCCGATCTCACTATCCAAAGATCACGGAAATTGTTACCAGAAGATTCATGTGAAAAAAAATACTAGAATTGTTACCAGAAGATTTACATGAAAGAAAAACAACTATATTCATGATTCTAACCCGCACCTTCGGCACCCAAGATGAACACCTTACCTCGAGACCACCAAGCCCCCAAAATCCCTCTGTATTTTACATAATTAAAATGCACAACTTGCACTGTTATTGTGAGTCATATAGCAGATAATCTCGTAGGGGATGAGGTGTAACGAAAGGTCTTACCTGACTTGCCTTTCCTAACTATATCAAAATTAGGTACCCATTTACAGCTAGGTTACCCTATCCCTTCGTTACGAGAGATAAGTTGTCTAGCCTCTCTGCCAATCAAAAGCACCTCCAATCAGAAGCACTAACAGCTGAACATATCCTACAAGGCTGTTATAAACTTAGGAAATTGTGTACTGAGCACTGGCCAACAATAACACATTTCTATACAAAGCTGTTCGGAAGCCCTGATGAGTTTACCACAACAGTAAACTTTATCTCATAGAAAACACAAACAAAACACCGTTTTCTATGATAACTCTCGGACTATTAACGCGATTCCTGGATATAAATGTGCCGACTTGTGAATTAAGCATACTAATGTGAAAGAAGTGATGCAACGAAGTATATAACAGTGTATTTTTAGTCGTGAAAGGTAGACTAATGTGTACAGTTTCGATGGGACAAAGCGTGGCCGAAACTTGACCCGGTCAAAAGCTAGTGTCGCTCCGTGCTGTATCGTGACCCAGATAACGAAGCATGAACACTGAAACGAAGGAGGTCATCCTGACCCCGTCAAACATACGGTATATCAGAAAGGAGCTCATCGCGCTTCGATCAGCACACTACGTCCTTTCAAACTCAGATCTACATCTGTTGCGTGTGCTGAAAATACACTTAACCGAGGAGGCATCGGAAATCACAAGTATACAATCAAGGCGGAAGACCAGAGGAACGAGAGGTGGAAGAAGAATACACAAACAAATGCACTCAGAAACAGATACCTCAAAGCTCCACCCCCCGCGATAAAAGAGAAGGGAAGGGCTACCGAGAAAATGAGGCACACGCTGACACCATACTGTCTGCATCCGAACCCTTCACTAGAAGTCTTGACAATGTCTTGCCTCTAGAACATGTTGTGTCCGGACGAGAGAGTGAGGAAGATCCTGCGCACATCTCCCTCACTATAAACACATTGCGCAACTCAGACATCACCCTACAGATCACACCCTGACTAACAGCTCGCAACTGGCAGGGCCCCCAAACTGCAGCGGCGGAACAGGCAGAAAACGATCATGAAAACTACCCATCAAGCTTGCAACATGGAATGTCCGCACGCTACTGGACAACACCAAAGCAAACAGACCTGAACGACGGACAGCACTGATCGCCAGGGAACTGGCTAGATACAACATCTGCATAGCTGCCCTGAGCGAGACACGACTGGCAGAGGAAGGGCAGATCACAGAAGAAGGCGCTGGTTATACTTTCTTCTGGAGCGGCCGCAGCAAAGAAGAACGCCGTGAAGCTGGAGTTGGCTTTGCCATCAAGACCAACATGGTCGACAAGCTCACAAGCATGCCCAGAGGAATTAATGACCGCCTGATTACACTGCATCTCCCCCTAATAGGAGGGCGCCATGCAACACTCATCAGTGCATACGCACCCACAATGACAAATCCTCAGGAAACAAAAGATAAGTTTTATGAGGACCTTGAGGCGCTTATCGCTGCAGTCCCCAAATCTGACAAACTGGTCATCCTCTGTGATTTTAATGCTAGGGTTGGCACAGACCATACAGCCTGGGAGGGGGCCATTGGCAGACATGGTATCGGAAAATGCAATAGTAACGGACTGCTCCTTCTGAGGACATGTGCCGCGAATGAACTACTCATTACAAACACAGCTTTCCGACTTCCTGTCCGAAATAGAACCACATGGATGCACCCAAGGTCCCGCCACTGGCACCTCATTGACTACATTATCATCAGACGTAGGGATCGAGTGGATGCTATGGTAACGAAGAGCATGTGTGGTGCAGAATGTTGGACCGACCATCGACTTGTCATTGCCAAGCTAAACTTCAAGATCCAGCCCAAAATGCGCCCCCAGGGAAAGAAACCACAGAGGAGGCTAAATGTCTCTCAGCTGAAATACGAACCCACGAGAGGAGGCTTCCAGGAAGAGAGGGTAGACTGTCTGAGCTTCCTTTTGAAAAGAACGACATCGAAGAGAACTGGGCATCATTGAGAAACACACTCTACGATACAGCTGTTAAACACATTGGCCCACTCACGCGCAAGCATAAGGAATGGTTTGATGAGAACGATCTGGAAATACAGGGCCTTCTCGATACAAAACATGAAGCGCACATGGAATACCAGAGGGACATATCATCTCCTGCAGCAAAAGCTGCCTTCAATACTGCTCGCAAAGCTGTCCAGACCAGGCTTAGAGAGATGCAAGACTCCTGGCTCAGCAAAAGAGCTGATGAAATTGAGATGTTCGCCGAGCGTCATGACACCAAGCGGTTTTACGAGGCACTGAAAGCTCTCTACGACCCGCAGCCCTCTAGTAATACTCCAGTTCTCAGTGCGGATGGGGTACTGCTAACAGATAAGGTTCAGATTCTAGACAGATGGGCAGACCACTTCTGCAAAATACTAAACCACCCATCGTCCATAAATGAAGAGGCCATCCGGCGAATGCCGCAGGTGGAACCTGGCGTTGGATGAAGTCATTACTGAGGAGGAAGTCGACAGGGCAATCAGTTCACTATCTATAGGAAAAGCTCCAGGAGCTGATGCAATACCAGCAGAGGTATATAAGACAGCTGGCCAATCCCTCACCAGAAGGATCACTGACCTCTTCTGTCACATGTGGGCTGAAGGTAAAATTCCGCAGGAGCTAAAGGACGCCTCAATCGTTCACCTGTACAAAAGAAAAGGCAACCCTCAGGAAGGCGACAACCATCGTGGAATATCGCTACTCTCCGTAGCAGGCAAGATCCTAGCTCGCTTACTGCTAAACAGGCTCAACAAACACCTTGAACAAAGCCACCACCTCCCAGAAAGCCAATGTGGATTCAGAGCCGGAAGAGGAACAGTGGACATGATTTTTGCCACTCGCCAAGTACAAGAGAAGTGTCGAGAACAAAATCAGGCCTTGTACACCACATTTATTGATTTGACAAAGGCATTTGATACAGTAAACAGAGGAGGGCTGTGGATGATAATGTCTAAGTTTGGCTGCCCCAACAAGTTCATAACAATGGTGAAACAGCTACACGAAGGCATGTGTGCTCGTGTACTGGACAGCGGTGCAATCTCTAAAACGTTTCTAGTATCAAACAGAGTAAAACAAGGATGTGTACTCGCCCCGACTTTGTTCAGCATGATGTTCGCGGCCACGATGACAGGCGCCTCCAGATCATTGTAGCTTGGAATACCCATAAAGTACCGCACAGATGGCAAGTTACTCAATTCCAGAAGAATGAAGGCCAAAACCAAAGTGGCTGGCGACATAATCAGGGAACTTGTATTGTATTTGCGCTCTAATGAGCAACTCAGAACTGAACATGCAGGTTGGAATGGACCAGTTCTCTGCCGCATGCGAAAATTTTGGCCTGACCATAAATGCCAAAAAAACAGAGGTCATGTACCAAGCAGCACCAGGCATGCCGTACACAAAACCAGAGACTACAGTCAGCGGGCAGACGTTGATTGTCGTAGACAAATTCACATATCTGGGCAGCACGCTGTCGAGATCTGTCAGTCTAGACGATGAGGTGGCAAGCAGAATAGCAAAGGCCAGCACAGCCTTTGGTAGAATGCGCTCGATGGTCTGGGCACGTCGTGGCATCAGCGTCAAGACCAAACTCAAAGTCTACCGTGCAACCATCATTCCAACCCTACTATACGCTTGCGACGGCTGGACTGTATACTCTGGACATGCAAGGAGGTTAAACCACTTCCACACAGCTTACCTGAGGCGAATATTCCACATCCGATGGCAAGATCGTGTCACTGACATCGAGGTTCTCTCGAGGGCTAACATGCCCAGCATCCATGCACTGCTAGAAAAAGCACGACTAGGATGGGCCGGACACCTCGTCCGTATGTCAGACGAGCGGCTCCCAAAGAAGCTTCTCTACGGCGAGCTGAGAGAGGAATGGCGCGAGAGAGGGCGCCCAAAGAAACGTTTTAAAGACGGTCTGAAGGACTCACTAAAAAGTTGCCTGATAGACATCGACACCTGGGAATGTCTTGCGCAAAACAGATCTGACTGGAGAAGCGCAGTCAAATCGGGTGTAGCTACCGGGTGAAGACGACCGTGTTGTGAAAGCCTAGAACAGACGCGAGACGCGGGAACACCATCCCCTTCTACAAACCTCGTGTGCCCGATATGTAGCAGATGTTTTCGTGCTCGCATTGGCCTGTTCAGCCACATGCGCACCCACACCCAACAGGGAAATCTGTGACAAGGATGATGTCGGCGGTCCTCATCGACAACGATGGACAGCTATTATTATTATTATAAACTTTATCTAGAGAAATGGACTTCACAAATTTAGACATAATACTTCTTCTTAGTTCATTCTCAAACTCCTACTACCAAACCCTGAAAAGGGCTTTGTAATTAGCAGGATGCTGTTCAGAGAACAAAATGCAGTGTGTCATAGTTTACAGTTTTTGACTGCAATATTTGCACCTTTCGGTCCGACACATCAGACTTTCAGCATGGTATTTTTGGGTACCGTGTTAACCTTCCCTCTTTGATCCCTTCTCCTTAGCCAGTCTGCTCTGTTGCAGCCTGTTATCCAGGATGGGGTGGAGGAGGATCCTGGCAGCTCTTGGTTGCTGGCCGTCAGCTTTGGATAGCTCATGCACTGCTCAGCATCTTGATACCAGACATAATACAAAAAATAATGAATGAGAAGATAACTTTGTGAGTCTATCTATCTCTATCTATGTTCAGCGCATAAAGCAGAAACAAATTGGAACGGTATGGCGGCATTGTATTTTAGATCTTTTATGGTGCTGAGGCCCATAGTTGAGCCCTCTCGGATGATTGTTCTTCTGTTTCCTTGTCTCTCTCTCTGTTCTGAACGCCCCTTGATGTTCATTCAAGTGCCTGCAATGGAAGACGGTTGTTGTTCATTCTAAGGACATGTCTGATGTATGTCCATCGTATTTCCTTTTTCCTGATGATGGTCCACGCATATAGTTGGTTTGTCTCTGTTCTTATCGAGTTATTAGTTATGAACTGGTCCCATCGTATATTCAATAATTTTCTTACACATTTATTTTCAAAGACATTCAGTTTGTTTTCCAGCGCTTGTGTTGTCTTCCAGCTTTCACATCCATCCTTGTGATCTGATCTACATGTATACAAATGATGTAGCCTGTCTGTACAATTCTCCACTGATCTGAGTTTGGTTTTCATGTCATGTAGATTCGAGAGATCAAGTCGTACATGGAGATGTTCCCGTTCCCCTTTTATGTGATACTGAGGGACATCAACAACATGCCACAGATACTCAGCGACGCATTGAGACAATGGTTTGAGCTTGTCACCAGCTCTGACAGATGAGTTGCTGCACAGGAGTTCTGTATGTGTGAGAGAGAAGATAGTGTGTGTGTGTGTTTTGAGTTATCTGTATGTGAGAGAGTCGTGCTATTTTGATCAGAAATATAATTGTTATCCTTATGCCTTGTATAATTTCCATTCAGACTGTATTGATTCTTGAAGTTGAGCATTCCACCAAGCTGTTTTGTTTTATTTCCTTATCACAACGTAATTTTTTTGTTCTACATTTCATATTAAGTGTAGCTATCAGGAGTGTTTAAAAATAGTCCATACTCTGTTTAAGTTTGCTGTTTCTTCATTTGGGGGAATCAAAAGCTTTCATCATTTCATAGCATATTTCAGTTCCATGGTTTAAAAAAAAAAAAAATTTTTTTTTTTCAAAAAGTTTTGTGATGATTATTTGCTTTTCTTTTTCTGAAATCTGTAGTGTGTGTGTGTGTGAACAACGGGCCGGTGATCTGCCTGAAATCTGGTGTTTGTGTCAATATACCGGGCAGGTAATCTGCCTGAAATCTGGTGTTTGTGTCAATATACCGGGCAGGTAATCTGCCTGAAATCTGGTGTGTGTGTCAATATACCGTGCAGGTAATCTGCCTGAAATCTGGTGTTTGTGTCAATATACCGGGCAGGTAATCTGCCTGAAATCTGGTGTGTGTGTCAATATACCGTGCAGGTAATCTGCCTGAAATCTGGTGTTTGTGTCAATATACCGGGCAGGTGATCGGCCTCAAATCTGGTGTTTGTGTCAATATACCGGGCAGGTGATCTGCCTGAAATCTGGTGTTTGTGTCAATATACCGGGCAGGTGATCTGCCTGAAATCTGTGTCAATATACCGGGCAGGTGATCTGCCTGAAATCTGTGTCAATATACCGGGCAGGTGATCTGCCTGAAATCTGTGTCAATATACCAGGCAGATGATCTGCCTGAAATCTGTGTCAATATACCAGGCAGGTGATCCTTAACTTAACTTAACATCTTTATACTGGTTTAGAAGACCCTGCAGAGTCTGTATACAACCAGTTACATTTACATCACCTTGCTCTAAAATCTATGCGCATCCAGTTTATTCTTAAATGCATTAACTGTCCCTGCCTCCACTACCTCCCCTGGCAATGCATTCCAAGCAGATACCACTCTCTGACTAAAAAAATATTTCCTAATATCTAACCTGGACCTCTCTTTAATCAGCTTGTAGCTATGCCCTCGTGTTATTGTAGGTGGCTGTATTTTAAAAAACTTGTTATAGTCTAATTTATCGATTCCTCTGATCATCTTATAAACCTGTATTAAGTCACCACGAATTCTTCTCTCTTCGAGACACTGTAGGCCGGCTTTTCTGAGTCGTTCCTCATAACTGTAATTCTGGAATCCCACTATCATCTTTGTCGCTCTTTTTTGTATTCTTTCTAGCATGTTTATGTCCCCTCTATGATAAGGACTCCACACCTGTACACAGTACTCCAATCTAGGTCTAACTAAAGCTTTATACAGTTTGACGATCACTTCCTTGCTCCTATGTTTAATATTTCTTTTTACCATACCTAACAATGCATTTGCCTTTTTCACTGCTACCTTAACTTGCTCACTCACCTTTCCTGTATGATCTATTATAACCCCTAGGTCCGTACAGGTGTTTTAGGGATTGCTCTGGGTCTGTTACCCTTCTCCTGAGCCAACTTATGTAAATCAATTTGAGACGAACACCTGTATTGCTTCAGCTGTACCATGTTTTGATATAATTTGATGGTGTTTCAAGATGGTATTCTTTGTACATAAAGGAACTGTAACCATTACAAATTTAACATAAATTTCATGTGCGTCTGCATTATTTCTTAGCATGTCACATTTAATGTGGTTGTTGACTTTGACAGCCTGTAGTAACCTTGTTGTTTGTTGGTCAATAGATATGGTTTTGTTGTGTGTAGAGACATAATAAAGAACTTGTTGGTATCATTGTTTTTGTTGTGTGTGTCAATTTTTGAGATAGAAAAAGATGATAGTGTTGAAAAACAGCACAAACATATAGGCTCACCTGTTTTCTGCGGCTGTTCTGTGTATGACATTTTTTCAAAATCCCACAGATAATCAATGTTTACAAGATGGCCATATCTGTTAGTTTCCTCTACAAACGTATTTATTATATCTACATAAATAAACCCACAGATCAACCTCAGAAAATTTGTTGCAAAATACTTCCCCATTCTCAATAATGGGTGAATCATCAAATCCAAGTGAAATACAGAAGAAATCATTTCCAAATGTCTAAAACAAATTTCAAAAGCATATTTCCAAGTCTGACCATACAAGATGGACGTTTAACTCTCTACAATTGAAAGAGCAGTATTTTCAGCCAATTTCTACAGTAGCCGTGTAATCTATATATGATTAAAACAGTGTATATTCGGCCATCACTTTGACGTAGACATTTTTGGCAGTTGGATAAAAGTGACAAAGGCGCGGTAAAGGTCAATAAATTCTTCTCCGCTGCTGCTCTGCTCTAAGGAATCAGGAAATAACCTTATTTCTTACTGTTCTCAACACAAACCATAACCAACAAAATTAATGATCTTAGTACAGGTTCAAATACAAATGGCAAAGTTTAATTATAGAAACTTTATTGTTATTCGTGGGCATTGAAAAACAAATGTAAAACAAAAATGTGTTTTTCAGAAAATGTTTGTTTTTCCTTTGTTATATATTTCCCCCACCTCCCAACCCATCATGTTTGACTTTTCTTTAACCGTTACAATATGATGCCCTCAATCTGGCAGGTATGCGAGGTAGCCAACATTAGCCAACAATGTCCTGTATGCCGTTTGATACTTCGCTGTTTACCATTTTGTACATCAGCAGACCATCTCGCCATCATCTATGTGAGCGGCCGCATGGTCGTGTATGTGGCTACCAAAACGTCGTGAGTGTCCGTGATCTTATCTGGCATGTACACCACATGGCCAGCCCAGTGGTATTTGTTATATAACTCCACTACGTCTCGAAATAGAGTGAGTTCTCTGATTTCAGCATTGTGAATTTGATTTCTAATCGATATCCTTCTTGTCATTGCTCGCTCATAGTTTCTCTGCATCATTGTGTAGATTCCACACCACATCCATAGATCATGGCTGGTATGACTGCAGATTTTTAAAAGGTGCGTCCTTGCCATAGTGTCTTTCAGTTGCATGAGTATGGGCTTTATGGTATTGAAGCTAGACTAAGCTAGAGCTCTTCGTCTTGAGATTTCCTGGTCTGCGGTGTCTTTACAAGTCTGAATAAAATGTATAATAATCTTGTCCCTTATACAAATAAGTTGATAAAAACAGGTGACTCCACCAGGACAAAAATCAAAATGACCCTTAAGTTATGGTCACAAGGATTTCCTCGGGGACGGAGAACAAACTAAACTAATTGTTAACAAAGTAAGTCGCATGTCCTTTTACAACCACCACCTATATGGCTGTTATAAGTTTCTTGGCAAGTGTGTAGTACGGTAGGTTGCCATTACTTTCCGTATGTGGAGGAGCATTCGCTCGAGAAAAAAAACCCAGTGTCTGCCAAACTGGACAAGTGGGAATCGAACCCGGAACGTTGGATTGTGAAAACCGAGCGAGTTTCACCCCTAGGCCACGCAGCCTCCAATTGTTAACAATCACAGCAAAAAAAAAAAAACTATGTAAAATGAGAGATTTAAGTTGGCAGCCATACCTGGAAGTGATATCAAGATGCTGAGCAGTGCATGAGCTGCAGTAGCCAGCGACTCATTGCTGACTGCTAGCATTAGGGCCTGCGAACCAAAGCTGCCAAGACCCTCTACACAGTGATCCTGGATAACGGCTGCAACAGAGCAGACTGGCTAAGAAGAAGGGATTGAAGAGTGAAGGCTAACTCGGTCAGTACCCAAAAATGTCTGTTGTAGCCAGATGTGTCACACCGAAAGGTGAAATATCAGTCAACCTGTAATCTATGACACAACACATTCTATTCTTCGGACTACGTCCTGTTACTTGCAAAGTCCTTATCAGATCTTTGAAGTGGGAGAATGAACGAAGAAGAAAACCAGGAAATTGAGACGATGTCCAATTACTTATACAAATAAGCACCCACACATACTTTTATTTGAACACAAAACACAGACTTTATTTTTGCTGGAACACAAACCAGTTTACGGAAACGATCTTCAAAAACACTTGGACACTGTCTCTTCAGTGTTTGATGTTGATGTTAGTTACCCATTGCAAGTGATAATTGTGACATCATCCAACGGTTTTTTTGTCTGGATGATGTAACTTTTGTTGTATTTGGATAATGAAGAAAATGTGCTGACAATCGTCATTGTCTGATCGCGAGCGACCTTGGACCAGTGGCAAGACTACCGTCGAGACAACTGGAGGTAATTCATGATGCAGGCACTCGTGCGATCGTACAGTTAAAAAAAACCAGTGTCTGCCAAACTAGACACACCGTAATTCGAACCTGATGTGTTCCCTAGGTCCCTTACCATCTTCGTTGTTCTAGGCTCTTGCAAAAGGTTCTATGGAGTGGTTGCGCACAGTTGCAGCCCTTATGCTGGAACAAATCCTCATTGAGGTAAATAGTATCATTATTGATATTCAGAATTTAGCCAGTCTTGGCTTCTACTTCTTCTTCTTCTTCTTCTTCTGCGTACGCAGTCAGACAGTAACCATTATTTTTTCGAAAAAAGCGGCGGTCATCCTGAGGCTCTCGCCACTGCCATAGAGCTTGTCTTGCAGTTCCACTGGTAATGGCCACATCTGCTCTCTCTGATCCTCGTATGTCGGGCAGTTCTGCAGCAGATATTCAGCGGTCATTTTACCAGTACCGCACGGGCATTCGTCGGTACACCCTATCTTCAATTTGTTGAATAGGTGGTACCTCAGTCTGTTGTGGCCAGTGCGAAGTCTGAAGACAACGACCTGCTCTCTTCGGTTCAACTGGTAATAGGCATCGTTTTTGGTGTAACCAGTATGTTCGGTTTCCCATTTGTTCATGTATCTGGCTTTGATAAGCCGTTTTGACTCTTCGTACGTCATACTGGTATCTGTTTGTGGTAGTCTTGCACCTTCTTTTGCCAGTCTGTCTGCCTCCTCGTTGCCTTGGATGTTGCAGTGTGACGGAACCCACTGTACCACTACCCTTTTTGGTGCGGACTGCTGGCACAGTTTGCAGAGTGCTGCTCTTAAGTCATTAAGCTCAGTGTTTTTCTGGCTTTTTAGCGCTGTGACTACGGCGAGAGCATCTGTCAGCAGGACTATATGGCTCTCATTTTCACTGTGTGTCACCATTTCTTCCACTGCCGCCCTCAGTGCCTCTGCCTCCGCTCTGAAATTGCTTGTGTACTTACCAGTAGCGAGTGACAGTGTTATTTGTCTGCCATTTGGTAGGTTCAGGAATGCTCCTGCCCCTCCGTTCTGTGTAGTGTTTGTTACAGAACCGTCGGTGTATGCATGGGTCCAGTCCATGCTTGGGTAGCTTTTCGTTATGAAGCTTAGGGTAGTATCTCTCCTTTCTTTTTCAGTCTGGCAGTTTTTGTTTGCAATACCTGGTATATTTTCTACCACCTCTGGAAATATATCCTGCCTCCAGGTAGGTTTTCGTACAGTAGTGATGGGTTTTGGTGTTGTTAGTGGGTTTATGGGATCTTCGTGCATCTTTGCTTTGGCTATTTCTGCAAAGTTTCTCCGCTTTAGTTTCCCATTTCCCAAATTGTTTAGTCTCTGGTGCATTGGATGGTCAGTCAGTCTTCGGAGTCTTGGCTTCTACAACATGCAAGACTTTGATTCTAATCTACAACACACCAGACTTTGATTCTGCTCTACCACATGCCAGACTTTGATTCTGCTCTACAACATGCCAGACTTTGATTCTGCTCTACAACACACCAGACTTTGATTCTGCTTTATACAACATGTCAGACTTTGATTCTGCTCTACAACATGCCAGACTTTGATTCTGCTCTACAACACACCAGACTTTGATTCCCCATGATGTAGGCTTGTCAAGAATATATTGCCTGAAAAGACATCTGGCATTGAAACTAATCATGGTTTCAACACTTCAAGTGTCTGTGAGGCTTGTAGACAGAAAAGCAAGTAGTGCTTAGACCACAGATAAGGCAGGACCACTTAGATTTGATGAAACATTCAATTCAGACTTCAGAGCCTAGTAACGATCCCATCTTTGACATCAATATCAGAATCTCCATCATATCCATCTGCATCACTACTGAGATTGTCTGTTAAGCATATTTTTCATCCAACATGAATGGCAAAAGCCACAATTTTCACAAATTAAAGATGAGCTTAGAAAACATGTCAAGTCTTCATAGAACTTCTACCGACTCCATTTTGGTGAAGTTGTGAAAAAAACATGGAAATTTGATTTAGCACCTAATTTGATTCTACGGAAGGGTGTGAATTTGATTTTTTCCAATTTTAATTATTTGTGGACCAAGACAAAATGAGTGAATGAAGCAGTATAATAGTTTATTGTTTGAAAGAAGTTAAGTATGAACATTATGAATCACACAGTTTTTATGCAACATATGGGACTACAAGTACAAAATGGTTATTTTGATGTCTGTAAATCGAGGTATCAGGGTTGTCAATCACACACAAAGCAATGAAACAATGTTCCCAAACCAGATGGACAGTCATTACACCCTAATACACTTTGTAAATATTATTCTGTTTAATGTAATTCTTAACCTTTATTTTACACTGGAACACCATGTAAAACAAATAATATGCAAGTGAAGCATCATCTTGTCATTATGAATATGCATTTCCTGCTTCAAGACTTGGGGTTAAAGGCACAATGAAAGCAACCAAACACAGTATAATGTGACTAGCGAGGAGTGTGGGGGGGGTACATCAGCAAGACACAATTGAGACGATAATCAAGGCAGAATGGGTTCACAGTGGTGATAGAATAACGGATTACCCCAGAGTCATTCTTAACCATGAGCAAGGAATGCAGAGATCGGTGCAACGGGAGGGCCGAGGTTAACAAGCTGATAACATGCAGCATAGTGATGCCATATAAACCGAGGAAGTGAGATATCTCATTGGGGCTTCTCAGCTAGAGCGAGAGGGCTGAGTACGAGAATGTAGATGGAAGCAGTAACTGCAGCTATGAGATGACTGGGACCTCTTTAACAGGGGCAGTCATTGCTTCCACCTACCAATCCTTGCTTCAGAAGGGCTGGCTAAGGCATGGATGGATGGCAGCTGTTGAGGCAACAAGGCTGGTGTGGATGGATGGCAGTTGTAGAGGCAACAAGGCTGGTGTGGATGGATGGCAGCTGTTAAGTCAACAAGGCTGGTGTAGATCTACTGCCCTGGTAATTCTGGGCTTCAGTGGAACGACAGAGCTGATATCACAGGCACCAATTTACGAGAACATTTTGAAGTAAGTCTTACCAATGGAGCCGCGTAGCGCAGTGGTTAGCGTGCTGGCTTCGCATCTGAGTGGTCCTGGGTTCATTCCCCAGTTGAGGCGGTAATGTTTTTTTCAGACCGCAATGGCTCCTGGGTCGACCCAGCCTTAAATGGGTACCTGTTCAGTCCGGGAAGTAAAAGCGGCGAGGGAGAGTGGCTACCGTCCTCATATAGCCGAGCCTTTGAAATGTGAGATCGCTAACACCTCACACCCCTACGGCAGTAATGCTATTGAATACTTTACTGTACTTTTACTTACCAATGACTGCCTGTTAGATGATAATCAACAAATCATAGATGATATCTTTGATACTGAATGAGTTTTGAGTGGACAGAGCAGAAGTGTGTATAACCAACGAGCTACAGGAACCATCCGTATCCACACCGTTTACGGGGAGGAACACTAATGTCTGGTCAGACAAAATATACTGATCAGACATGTTAGTCAGAGTCAGGCAAAACATACTGGCCAAGACCCTCACTTTGGCTTCCTTGTAGCCACCCCTGGAAACGAGCTGTTTTTATGGCAGCATGGCTAACGAGATGAGGTATTGGTGTGATCCCCATAGTAGTAAGCAACTAGCAGATGAAGTCAAGCATAACATAACTGCCTGGAAGACCCGGTCCATCTTCATCAGCATGCTCAGGATGTGAGGAAAGCTACTGCAACCCACCACTTAACGTCCTTTTCAGGGTGCACAAAAGAGTAACCTACTCATTGTGGGCAATCGAAATGACAACTGTATAATAAGAGTCATCCATCACAGACGATGATGATATAAGTCACACATGTTGCGTTCCTCACCGGTGAGTCCGGAGGTGGCTGTATAGTCCAATTCTATCTGGCACAGAAACCCGACATAATATGCAGCATTTAAGGTCAGAGTTGGACATGGGGGTGTCAGTTGTTTTTGCATAGCATGTTTTATCGATCATGCCTTGTAGATCCGACATTCCTCAGAAATGGAGGCGTGTCAATGCCATGCCTGGCGGGCCTGTGTAAAAAACACTCCCATGAGATTACATCGATGTTGAAGGAGTCAGAGATATTTTAAGGGAGTTTTTGAAGCGCTTCTTTTGCCCACCGACCAGACGCAGGCCCTCTTTCAGCTAACCATACATTTGTTATTTGGGGATGCGGTTTGTCTTGTATGTGCACAATGTGGCCAGCCCACCTCATCTGGATCTTCTGCAACAGTGTTGGGATGCTCGGCATTGTGGTCTGAGTAAGGATCTTGGTGTCTGGTATCACATCCTGCCATTGTGTTATCAACAATCTACGGAGGCAGCTTGTATGGAAGTGGTTTATTTCTCTAGCATATCTGCTGTACGCAGTCCAGGTCTCACTGACATACAGAAGGGTGGTAGGCACTACAGCTCGGTACACTTTAGTTTTGTATGAACATTAAGACCCCTCCAAAGCCACACGCTGTCACGCACCTACAGAGACTCAGCACCTATTAGCATGTCTGGAATGCAGTAAAGTCAATTCTTAGAGGAATGGCATCAGAAGTCTGAAAAATACATACCGGTAGTGAAATTGCGATTGAAAATGAGGTCTACGGGAACTAAAATATTTATTTATATACATCACCATCATATAGCATGTCCTTTATAGAACGTCGCTCCCATCACAGTCTGTCTGAAAGAAACTCGTTCTCTTGCCAAAACTCCAAGCTTCCGTCATACCCAAACATTCCTGGATATCTTGGTTCCATTATTATCTTGGATTCGTCCATGATTCGCAGCCACAGGAATAACACAGGCTCTCAAGACTTTTACTTTTGTCATTTTCTCAGTCTCTGCATTGCCATGGCTATTCTTTTTCTCATTTCTTTCGAGCAGTCACCATTTTTGTCAATTCTTGAGCCCAGATATCCCAAATGTGTGACCTGATCGATTTCCTCACCATCCACTGTAAATTTATGCCGACATTGTGTTTTGTCGGTGGTTATTATCTTTGTTTTGTTTATAAACAGGTTTTGATCTTTAACTATGTCCATTTACAACTGAAATTAGCTGCTCTATCCCTTCTGTACTTCTTGATAGTATCACTGTATCGTCTGCATATCGTAACTCTGGAATGTCGTACCCGCCAATTGTAAATGTATCAAAACTTTCAATGTTCTCGTCTTCTCTAACATTTCTCATTATATATTCCACATAAATGTTGCACAGATAAGGTGAGGGGACACATTCCTGTCTTACTCCCTTTTGTATATTTATATATTTTTTAAACAGTTGATTGTCCGACATAGGTTGTAATTTTAGCCAACATTTGAACACAAAAAGAACTCATAAAACACTTCCAATGTGCAAATAAAACATGAAATAACATTCCCATAAGCTCTCTCGTACTCTTATGTCATTACATTATGTAAGTTTTGCTGATTATATTGTACACACACAAAAAAAGGACCAATTCCACCAAAAAACCATTTAGCAATGAATGTTTTTTTTTTAAAACTGATTAAATATGCAAACATTTATTTAGGTGATTAAAAAAAACAAAAAAAACATACTGTCGTACATTTTCTCCATTGCTGGGGTAGACAAGCTGTTTTAAAGGCTGAAGACTACAGGCCGCTTCGCCACTGCTGTTGCCACGTTGTGTGTTTGTTTATTTCACCCCCAACAGAAAAACAACATATGACTGCCAGGGATTTGAACCGCTGCCCTCCTTGTCGGCAGGCAGTCATTTAAACCATTTGGCCACATGCTCCTTGCTGATAAGTAATGATTATAATTTTGTTTCATTAATCAATTTTATTTTGATTTAAAAAAAACTATTTCAACATATGGAGTTGCTCTTGCCTTAGAAATCTAATCAATCATCATCTGGTTGATCAGTCCTAAGACAGGCTGTAAGGTTGTCTGAGCATGTCTCTACATTTTACCCTATCCTCTGGTTGGACAGTCCTAAGACTGGTTGTAAGGTTGTCTGAGTATGTCTCTCCATTTGACCCTATCCTCTGGTTGATCAGTCCTAAGACTGGCTGTAAGGTTGTCTAAGCATGTCTCTCCATTTGACCCTTTACTCTGCAGCTCTAGTCAATTCACGTTAATGTCTCTGCATGCCTCAGATATAAAGGTGTATCTAGATCGTCCCGTTCCACTTTCCCCTTGGATCTTGCCACCTCTTATCTTCTGTAGAAGACTGTCATGCCACATATTGTGTCCCAGCCATTTCTCTATCATTTTCAATATTTCTCATTGTGCCATTGAATTGTTTTTCTGTCCAACTCACTCGTTCCATCTTACGTACAATAGCACCTCATTTAAAATGCTTCCATTCTATTCCATACATGCATTTTCATTCTTTGCTAGAGAGTCCACGTTTCACACCCGTACATTGCAATTGCATAACTAATGATTAGTCTTTTCTTTAGTTCTATCCCCCATATCCATGGAGGTCAGCAATGTCTATTTTTCTCAGGAGGCCCACTTTTTTACCTTGTCGTATTTTCCGTCTCATTACAAGAATATTCTGCCCAATATATATAAATAATTGTACCAGACTGTAAAGGGTTGTAAATATATCATATGTCAGGTTCAAAATAATTTCAAAGACAATTTCTATGTTCTTTGCACACAAAATACGGCACATAAGGCAGCAACAAATGATCTCCTGTTGGAACGGTGTGACGCCACTGTTTTTAGATCTTGTATGGTGCTGAGGTCCGTAGTTGAGCCCTCTCGGATGATTGTTCTTCTGTTTCCTTGGGTCTCCCTCTTTTCCAAACTCTCCTTGATGTTCATTCAAGTGTTTGCAATGGACATGTCCGATGCATGTCCATCTTTTTTTAAAAACAATTTACTCAACCATTTTCTTATCTTTTTCCGTGCCCTTCACAAATTGATGACGCACTAATATTCAGATTACTGCTACACCGAACATGATGTCTGGCAGTTAGAGTCTGGTCTGGCAACAGACTTCGTGCAAAAACATCACTTGCTATCAGGTTTGGTGGCATGCAGTCTACTTCACTGATGATATCAGGTTTGGTGGCATGCAGTCTACTTCACTGATGATATCAGGTTTGGTGGCATGCAGTCTACTTCACTGATGATATCAGGTTTGGTGGCATGCAGTCTACTTCACTGATGATATCAGGTTTGGTGGCATGCAGTCTACTTCACTGATGATATCAGGTTTGGTGGCATGCAGTCTACTTCACTGATGATATCAGGTTTGGTGGCATGCAGTCTACTTCACTAATGATATCAGGTTTGGTGGCATGCAGTCTACTTCACTGATGATATCAGGTTTGGTGGCATGCAGTCTACTTCACTAATGATATCAGGTTTGGTGGCATGCAGTCTACTTCACTGATGATATCAGGTTTGGTGGCATGCAGTCTACTTCACTGATGATATCAGGTTTGGTGGCATGCAGTCTACTTCACTGATGATATCAGGTTTGGTGGCATGCAGTCTACTTCACTGATGATATCAGGTTTGGTGGCATGCAGTCTACTTCACTGATGATATCAGGTTTGGTGGCATGCAGTCTACTTCACTAATGATATCAGGTTTGGTGGCATGCAGTCTACTTCACTGATGATATCAGGTTTGGTGGCATGCAGTCTACTTCACTGATGATATCAGGTTTGGTGGCATGCAGTCTACTTCACTGATGATTCATCATTTAGTTTTGCTGACTACAATTACATATTTAAGCTGAGATTCTAGCGCATGCACAACTTTCGTATCGCATGGAGTTATTTCTGATCTATGAATTTTCAAATTTGTTGCATTTCTGGCAATGGAAATCAGATTTAATCATGCATCTGGTTTACACATGGATATTCAACATACGTCCGATCCAGACTTTGGCTGATATTCAACAGGTCCGATCCAGGCTTTGGCTGATATTCAACAGGTCAGAGCCAGACTTTGGCTGATATTCAACATATGTCCGATCCACTTTGACTGATATTCAACTTACGTCCGATCCACTTTGATCAATATTCAACATATATTCAACATACATCCGATCGAGACTTTGATCAATATTCAACATACATCCGATCCAGACTTTGATCAATATTCAACATATGAGACTTTGACTGAAATTCAACATATGTTCAGTCCAGACTTTGACTGAAATTCAACATACATTCAGTCCAGACTTTGACTGAAATTCAACATACGTTCAGTCCAGACTTTGACTGAAATTCAACATACGTTCGATCCAGACTTTGACACAAAAGAAACGGACTGTGATAAAGATAATAAAGGTTTAACGCAGAATTTTTGAGTAGAAATAAAATTGTTGCCATAATATCGTACTAATTTGTTTTGTCACAACAATTATGTGTCTTGTTCTTCTTATGTCCTACTGCTCTTGTCAGGCCACGTCACAGAGAGGTGGGATGTCCTACTGCTCTTGTCAGGCCACATCACAGAGAGGTAGGATGTCCTACTGCTCTTGTCATGCCACGTCACAGAGAGGTGGGATGTCCTACTGCTCGTCATGCCACGTCACAGAGAGGTGGGATGTCCTACTGCTCTTGTCATGCCACGTCACAGAGAGGTGGGATGTCCTACTGCTCGTCATGCCACGTCACAGAGAGGTAGGATGTCCTACTGCTCTTGTCATGCCACGTCACAGAGAGGTGGGATGTCCTACTGATCTTGTCATGCCATGTCACAGAGAGGTGGGATGTCCTACTGATCTTGTCATGCCATGTCACAGAGAGGTGGGATGTCCTACTGCTCTTGCCATATGGCGTCACAAAGTGGTGGGATGCATAGATTTCTTGTTATCATCAAGTGGGAGGCTTGTGGTCTCGTTAGGTGTAACTTTCTGAGAGTGTCAGAGACGCCCTCACTCCATTGATGTTGAGGTCTGCCTCTTGTTCGTGGACCAGAGACCTGTATATGATATACTCTCGCTGCAGGCTGGTCGTAATGTATTCTGACTAAATGACCAAACCACTTGATTTGTTGGATGTCAATGTCGGCACTAACTGGGTTTGTCCCCACTGTCTGCGTTAGCGTGGTGTTACGGATTCGGTCACGGATTGTCTTTCCGGCTGCACTCCTCACACATCGCATCTCACAGCTCCGGATCTTACTCTTATGGGTTGCTAGTAAAGACCAAGATTGACATCGGTAACACAATGTAGGAATAAGTAGTGTATTTATCAGCCTCCTCTTAGTTGGAAGAGGGTGTTTAAAAATCGGTGGACACTTCTGAATTCTATGTGCAATCTCTCTGTCTACTCTGCCGTCATCAGTGAACATACTAAATAGATATTTGAACTCTCGTACTTGCTAGAGTTTCAATCAAGCATCTGGCTCAACCGGTCGCTTAGACAGACTGGGTCTACTATCAGAAACAGATGAATTTACCATTTTTTCTTATATGTTGATTTGTTAGTTCAGTATTGTTGTCCCTGATGAAGGCCTATTGGTCGTAACGTAGGTTTTGTTTGTGTTCTCGTCTCGGTGCGGTATCTGACCATACCCATTTTAAAATTGTGATTAAACTCAACTTTTACAAGTTTTTTTTCATGTTTTTTTTCTCATACTTGCTAGATACCAATGTCACTAATGTGGGAACTTCTCTGCAATTGTTCACATGAAATCAACATAGTCTCTGTCTTGCCTGTGTTGATCTTCATGTCATAATCGTTACAAGCGAAACAGAGATATGTGTATTAAGATAATAATTTGAGCTCAGTTTGTTTTCATTTTTAATGAACTAGATATATTAAATGTATTACAGTAATATGTGCTCAGAAAGTTCAAACCAAACATTTAATAAAAAAATAGCTTACATAGTAGCATAGGAAGAGACAAAGATTTTCCCCAGAAAGTAATTGGTGACAGTAAGTCTCTTGTCTTGTGGATGGTCTGTTTACACATAGTCCATATTTAGAAGTTAGCTTCTATAAATGATATAGTATTATAGTTGCAGCCTGCTGTCTCAATGGTTTTGTTCAACTTTTGTGGCGGGCTAAAGTTGTGAAGTTGGGTTCGTAGTCTGGCCAGTAATCCGGCTGGATCTTGGAAGAATTGACACCAAACACATCTAGTAGCTTGCGGTTCATGAAGGCAAATCTGGGGAGGGATGGAATGGCGGCTAATAATTTGTGGAGAATGGGCGCTCAAATACAAACAGAATGACACAAGCAACAAGAAGAGGACGTAGAGAGATCACCAGACAGCTCAGGCGTAAAGAGATCACCAATCAGACGTAGAGAGATCACAAATCAGACGTAGAGAGATCACAAATCAGATGTAGAGAGATCACAAATCAGACGTAGAGAGATCACAAATCAGACGTAGAGAAATCACAAATCAGACAGCTCAGACGTAGAGAGATCACCAATCAGACGTAGAGAGATCACAAATCAGACGTAGAGAGATCACAAATCAGACAGCCCAGACGTAGAGAGATCACAAATCAGACAGCCCAGACGTAGAGAGATCACAAATCAGAGAAGAGAAAAACAAACAAAAACCATGAGACAGACATAGCTGAAGATGCGGCAGCGAATGAGCAGACAATGACTCGTATCAGGGTCAGTAACTCATAATTGGCCAATACTGTATTCTGTTTCGCCGAGGTCTTTGTGTATGACAAAGACAAGAATAGCACCACTGCCCCACAGAGAGCATGTCATAAGAGGTGACTGACTGTGGGACATGGCAAAACAACGTCCATGGTTAGGTTGTTTGTTGAGTGCAGATTAGAAGGCGCCTTACAGGCTGCGGGTCTACTTTGCTCGAGTGTTTGAGTCTATTAAGATGTTAACCATTCTTCGCGGCACTGGTCCCAACACAGTGGAGCAATAAGTTGCTCGAGCCTAGCCCACTCAGCATGAAATCCTCCTCCCGGCTACATCCAGAGTTGAGACCTGCACATGGGTAATCCATCACTATAGAAGTACATGCCATCTAAGTGGTGGCCCTGGAACAGACTGCAGCCCAGCTAAGAGATTAGGGATTGAAGCGAGAAGGCAAACCTGGACCCAAAACATCATGCCAGAACAGGTGCAGCCTGTCTCGAGGGCCACCATTTGGAGACGGAATAGGGTCTCAATCGACTCTGGGTTGCTGACCTTGATACAATGAGTCGCTGGCTGCTGTCTGCTCATTCACTGTGTCTTGGGCCCCTTACACAATTAATATCAACGGACTCTCTCGCAGACACATAGCTGCTCTCTGTGTGTCTCCCTCAGCAAAACACTACCTCTATATTTCTTCATCAGATTAATTGGCAACAAAAGTAATGAGATTTGATTGAATACAGATGATATATGGACATGCAAACATACCTGTTGTCTGTGATTCTAAGTAAGAACTGCCAATAGCCTGGTCTCAGTGTGTGTGGCTCTACGACAGCCTACAACACAAATTTCAGTTGTAATGTTAGGTATATAATATATATATATTACTACACATGTCCAACACAAACAACACAGATCAATATCTTTTGATCACCGAGGGAAAGCAAGCGTAATCACTCTTACTGTATCATAGGGCGGACAGAGTTGGCTAGTGGTTAAGTGACACAGCTCACAACCACTGGAAGGCCGTTACCCCCGGGAAGCAAAGACTTAGAAAATGCAGGAGGAAGCAAACCTTTACATAAAATGCATGCCGAAGTTGGATGCACTGGGCCGACAGGCGCAAAATAAACCGTAATGCAATGCACACCGTCTTGGGGAATAGAGAAATAAGGCAAACGCAAAAAAAAAAAAACTATCATGTAAATGGATGGAGAGAGAGAGAGAGAGATAGAGGGAGGGAGGGGGAAATTGCTTCTAGAGTTATCTTTCATGCTCAGGTACTACTCAACAATCAGAAGTCTCTATGGCCTGTGTGTACTGTCATGTTTTAGTAAATCATTACCCTTGAGTTACGTCAACGGTACCGGTATCAACTTCACGTTACCATCATGCTCCAGTCAACTCAGTTATATAATGGGTACCTGACTTACTGTTTGGGAAGAAAAAGCAGCGATGAAGTGAGCTGGTATCTCACAAACAAGCTGTGGACTCGTTCAATGAAGTCTCATCCCAAACAGCAGCGTCAGCTACTTTAACCCCAGAGACTGTTAGTCACACCTCACAAACATACACCCGGTCTGGTAGTGAGCATATTGTCATACAGACAGACAACGTAAACTGCATCAATTATATAAGATTTTGAATTCTATATTCTGCGAAATCAATAATTGATTAGCATGAGAGAACCAAAGGAAATAGTCAAGCCAATAAGGCATCAGTTTTTCTGAATGAAAATTCTGTTGATGGCTGTCAAGACATACGGTGATGACGCAGAACAAATGTCACTTCTTCTTCTTGTGAATGCATCTTTGATGTTTTCACCGTCAGACGAGTTCCCCCTGGTGAACTTGACCTCTGTTTATCGCTCCTCTTTAGCTCCATACACAAGGGCCCTCCCCCCCCCGAACTTGACTGTTATTTGGGGCTCCTTTTTAGCTCCAGACTGTTTTGAGTTTCTGTTGAGCCTCACAAGACAAGGCACTGCACCTGCCAACGGTAAAGGGCCAGCACGATCCTATCATCTCTGTAGGTGTATTCATCCATACAAACCGAGAGGCGTGTGATACTGTGGCTTTTGGTGGGTCTTCTGGTCTGTTATCACCATCTTTAGCACCTCTTCAGTGGTCTCATCCCTGACCGAAGTGACTGGGGGAAAAGATATTTCGCCTGAACCTTGTGTGCTAGCTTCCAGCTAGGGGTTGAAATGTTAACCTCCAGCTACTACGATGGACAGGTCAACCACTCTTATAGGTGAAGTAAGCTTGGACATGAGATGCTAATCATCATCATCAGGTGCCCTGCAGGTTTGCGTTGACGATCGTGGACCTCCATCCATTTCTATCACGTGTGTCGTTTACCAACTCTGTTGTTGATTGTTGTCCGTGCCATTCTCTCCAGCTGTCCAGCATCTTTTCTCTTGGCCTTCCTCTGTCTCAAAGGCTGTCCAGCATCTTCTCTCTCTGCCTTACTCTGTCTCTCCTTCCTGCTATAGTTCCCGTTACCGTGACGTGCTCTAAGCTGCCCCTTCTCATAACATGACCCACAAAAGGATGACTACCTAGTCCTAATCCTTGCAACAAGTTGTGTTTGTGCCTCCTGGAGTAGTGTATCATTAGTCCTCTTTGTGTTTGTGCCTCCTGGAGTAGTGTATCATTAGTCCTCTTTGTGTTTGTGCCTCCTGGAGTAGTGTATCATTAGTCCTCTTTGTGTTTGTGTCTCCTCGAGTAGTGTATCATTAGTCCTCTTTGTGTTTGTGCCTCCTCGAGTAGTGTATCATTAGTCCTCTTTGTGTTTGTGCCTCCTGGAGTAGTGTATCATTAGTCCTCTTTGTGTTTGTGCCTCCTCGAGTAGTGTATCATTAGTCCTCTTTGTGTTTGTGCCTCCTCGAGTAGTGTATCATTAGTCCTCTTTGTGTTTGTGCCTCCTCGAGTAGTGTATCATTAGTCCTCTTTGTGTTTGTGCCTCCTCGAGTAGTGTATCATTAGTCCTCTTTGTGTTTGTGCCTCCTGGAGTAGTGTATCATTAGTTCTCTTTGTGTTTGTGCCTCCTCGAGTACTGTATCATTAGTCCTCTTTGCAGTCTATGGGATCCACAGTATTCTTCTGTAAAACCACACCTCCGTTGCTTCCAAAGATCTAAGTGCTTGCTTGCTAATTGTCCATGATTCACATTCATGAGATGCTAATAGACACCAACAATTGTACTGTGGATCATGCTCCCATTTTTATTCTTTCTTGTTGCCTATCCTGTTTTGCCTTTCAGCGTCAAGTTATGAACAAATCTCTAGAACGAGGCCTACTGTGTGGCATTCACTGCCTCAGATATTTCCGTAAGCCACCTTTTTCGAGATCAGCATTTGGCTTTGAATCGGTTGTATCTAAATAGCATTGCTTGTTGGGGTGTGCTGTGTGGTGCTAGACTTGTTGCATGGCCAAACCATTTTAGTTGCACACATCCATGCCATGCTCCAGATTTGATTATGTCTCTTGCCCATCGGCAGTCATGTTTGATAGGACACACAAGAGACATGCCACATTAGGACCCCCAACAAAAAATGATGAGACATGGTATCAGTAATTGGTTATTTAATCTCTGTGTACTTTCTGTACATAACATTTCTGCGAAAGAAAATAGCACTTTTATATTTGAGGTACGGAAAAAGTCATTAAAATGTGATAAATATGAACAAATAATTGATAACAGCAAATCATAAAACACAATTTTATTTGCCTGAATATAAAGTTATCTTCTTTTTCTACTTCTTCTTCTTCTGCGTTGATTTTCAATCTCTCGCTACCAAGCTCTGACAAGGGGCTTTGCAAGTAACAGGATGTAGTCAGGAGGATGTAATGTGTTGTGTTGTAGTTTGCACCTTTCGGTCTGACACATACGAATTCAGCGAGGGTTTTTAGTACCATGTTAGCTTTATATTTTCAATCCCTTCTCCATAGTCAGTCTGCTCTGTTGCAGCCTGTTATCCAGGATCATTGCGTGGAGGTGTAGAAGGGTTCGCTGGCCCTGGCGCTAGTAGCCAGTGGTCGCTGACCACTGCAGCTCATGCGCTGCTCAGCATCTTGATCTCATATAAAGTTATTTTTTCAGAAATGCTGTCCAGTGCAATTTATGTTTTTTTGCAACAATATATGACAATATTTCCAAATGAAATGCGTGCGAAAAGCAGTTATCTCCCTCTATTTAGAATATATTTCATGTGCCAAACCTACCACAGTTATACATCTATAGGTCGACTGTATGAGGATCCACTACCATAGAGGACACAGTAATCAGGTCAGGTACTTACAGCATGTAATATAAAGGCTGCTGAAAATGCATAAATGAAGATATCAGCTGACTTGAAGTAAGGCAAGCCGTAAGACTGAATGCCCTTAAAGTACACGATCTGTTGGAGATAAAGTCAAAGTTTATAAACGTGCTTGATTGATCAAAGTGTGCAGTAGACTTTATACAAATTATAAATCAATAAGTTCAATTATTTCATTAAATCAATGATTTAAAAAAAACAGTTATGTAGATGTTCACTTCTTCGTACGCTGTCAGACGTCGACTTGAAGTTGTTCAAAGAAAGCAGCAGTCATCCTGAGGCTGTCGACACTGCCGTAGAGTTTATCTAGTGTTGGCACTGGTGATGGCCACATGTACTTTCTCTGGTCCTCGTATGTCGGACAATTTTGCAGCAGATGTTCAGGGGTAATTTTCCCAGTACCACAGGTGCATTCGTCAGTAGCTCCTATCTTCAGTTTATTGAATAGATGATACCTCAGTCTGTTGTGGCCTGCGGGGAGTCTGAAGATCACCACCTGCTCTCTTCTGTTCAACTGGTAATAAGCATCATTTCTTGTGTAGCCAGTATGCTCTCTTTCATATTTGTCCATGTATTGGTATAAACCTTGTGGACTCTTCGTAGGTCACAATAGAATCTGTTAGAAACCGAATCACCGCTCGCTGATCAAATTTGGACGGATTCTGTATCACACCCGCAATGTGTTCAACAGTCTGCTGAGGAAACTATGAGGCAGAAGATAATGAAATTTTGCAAACTTGATGGTTGGTATGTGTTGTATACATTAGAAGTGACGTTATCATGCACATCGTACGTATGTTCACTTGGTGTAGTTAGGTCTGATTTCATTTGAACACGCCTTGTAAGAACAAAAACTAAAACAATCCGAGATGGAGCGCAGTATGTCCATGTACAGAAACTGCACAAGGCAAATTAGAAAAAAGGAATCGGGAAGGATAAAAATAGAAGAGTCATAAAGACAAAGAAGGGAATGTGGACAAGAACTATCATAGAACATTACAGAAGCTCTGGGGTAGATTTTTTACATAATTTTGAATTTTGCTGGAGCAGCGGCCGCTAAGACTGCTTTTTTAGATTTCTAACTGCCGAGGGATTTTTAATGTGCGCTACAATGCACACGGGCGTCTAATCTCTTCTACCCAGAGATCTGGGGAAATATAAGAAAATCCATGTAACAAAATCCTGGTCTCCATTGTGATTTGAACCCGCAACCTCCATTACCCGAGGCAGACGTCTTACCTCGAGACTACCCAGTCTCCATCATTCAAAGACACAACTGACCAATCACCTGTTTCGTCTTCACACTCGATTGCAAGTATTGAAATTCAAGACCAGTAGCCCCCCAACAGGGATAGAAGATCAGATAAAGGTAGTCCACTAGCAGATACTGCCATCGGGGCTGAAGTGTTACATTCTTTATTGAAATAAGCCACAGCTTTGTGAATTGAGGTGGCCAGTTCCCTTCCTTGCTGCTTTTTCCCTTCCCTAACCATCAGCCAGATATCCATTTACAGCTGGGTCAACTGGAGCGGCCAGTAGCTGGAGTTGAACCCCGTACCTTTGCCATGAAAAGTGAGTGCTCTACCAGCCTCTAATCTCTAATCAGCCACTCGGGGTAGAAGAGGAGTGACTAATTACAAGAATAATCTCTTGCCAGAGAAGTCTCATATTTGTTCACGTGTAAATGGACCAGTCTCTTGGCCACTCTTTCACTGACCAACACTTGTAAAGCTGCCTCGCAGTGTCTTACCTCCATCAATTTTGTGGCAGTGTATAAGGCGATGGTGGTGCTTCTATAAAACCTGAGAGTGAGGCCCGCTAATGCTCCTGCCACACATCCATGCAGCTCAGAGTCCTTGCCCCTGAGCCACCTCAGAGCACAGTTGACAGCCTGCCACAGAGGACAAACAGACACATTATGAGTACAGTGGTACCCGTAGATAATGAACATTCTATATATGAGTGACAGTTATTAAGTAATATAAATTTTATTATAATGTGCAAGGAAGAGTATGCACTTCGGAAAATCTTATTTCAGGACACAAACTGTCTCTTTAGCAATACCCCATGTAGGGATTGTGGCGATCGAAAAGTATGTGCATGTGCAATATAGCGTACAACATGGCTGCCCCACTGTCGACTTGCAACGGGGAAGAACAAATTATTTTTCTTTGCTTTTGTGGTCAGACGATGTGAAACCTCTTGAAATTTACAGAAGAATGAAGGTTCAGTATATAGACAGTTGTTTGAGTTGAGAGTGCACGAATGGGTAGAGAGTTTTTTTAAACAGAAGACAATATGTAAATGATGAGCCGCGGTGTGTAAATTCTGTCCACGTCATGCTTGCTGCCTTGAGATTGGCTGCTCCGTCTTCCGTTGTGTCTCGGTTGTCCTCTATTTCTCCTGTTCGGAGGACTCCTCAACAAAGACTGTCCGGTGATGTTCTCAACTGGTTTCAGTAATGGGTGTTCTATCCATCACCTCCTCCGTATCTCATGTTCTACTGGTATTTGTCCCATGTTGGTGATCTTGTTGTACCATATCAACCCTTATATTCTGCTCAGGCAACCATTGACAAAAGTCTGTACCTGTTCCGCAAGTACCTCCATGTTTCAGGGCCTTACAATAAAACAGATTTGATGTTGGAGTTGAAGATCTTTATCTTGGTGTTAGTTTTAGTTACCTTTTACGTGCACAAAGTCACCAATGCAATATATATATATTTGCACTCAGATTGTCCATAATATAATGACATCGACGAAATCTGTTCTATTTAATGCTGTTGTTGTTGCTGCTGCTGTTGTTGTTGCTGCTGTTGTTGTTGCTGTTGTTGTTGTTGCTGTTGTTTAATGATCATAATGAGTATGTTCTACTCGTTGTGAGCCCTGAAAAGGGCTTTAAGTGGTGAGATGTAGTAGTCATCCTGACACCCCGAGCGTGTTGATGAAGGTTCACCAGGGTCCTTCAGGCTGTTGTGCTGAGCTTGACTTCAACTCACTACTATTGTTGTGCTCACTACTACAGGGATCACTTCGATCCACATCTCCTCAGACAGACTGCTTTGTAAATAATTTATTTCCAGAAAATTCAACACAAAAGAGAGATAGTGGCCTTGGTCAGTATGTTATGCCTGACCCCCCTGACTCCATGTCCTGGTCAGTATGTTGTGCATGACCCTAATGCGACGTCCTGGTCAGTATGTTGTGTCTGACTGGACCAGCATCTCAGTTCCCTGTTCTATTTAATAAATTCATCAAAATCACAAACCACCATCCTGAAATAATTGTTCAAAGCCAATCTATTTTCTGTGTGATCTTTTATTAGTGGTTCCCCCCTTTTGTCAGCAGCATTCTATTTTACTTTGTTTTATAAATGACTGCTTTGTTTTATAAATGACTGCTTTGTTTTATAAATGACTGCTTTGTTTTATAAATGACTGCTTTGTTTTATAAATGACTGCTTTGTTTTATAAATGACTGCTTTGTTTTATAAATGACTGCTTTGTTTTATAAATTATTGCTTTTGTTTTATAAATGACTGCTTTGTTTTATAAATTTCTGCTTTTGTTTTATAAATGACTGCTTTGTTTTATAAATTATTGATTTGTTTTATAAATTATTGGTTTGTAGTATAAATTATTGGTTTGTAGTATAAATTATTGGTTTGTAGTATAAATTTTTGGTTTGTTTGATAAATTATTGCTTGCCTTTTTATAAATTATTGCTTTCTTTTATAAATTATTGCTTTCTTTTATAAATTACTGTTTTGTTTGATAAATTATTGCTGTTTTATAAAGTATTGTTTTGTTTTATAAATTATTGCTTGGTTTTATAAATTATTGGTTGGATATATAAATTATTCGCTGTTTTATAAATTATTGTTTGGGATGATGAGACTAACGTCTGGTCAGGCAAAACACACTGATCAGACAATGTTAGCCAGGGTCAGGCAAAACACACTGATCAGACAATGTTAGCCAGGGTCAGGCAAAACACACTGATCAGACAATGTTAGCCAGGGTCAGGCAAAACACACTGATCAGACAATGTTAGCCAGGGTCAGTAGAAATATACTGACCAAGACCTGCACCTGATCTTGTGGCTACTCTAGGCTATTTGCTGTGGCTACTCTAGGCTATTTGCTGTGGCTACTCTAGGCTATTTGCTGTGGCTACTCTAGGCTATTTGCCGTGGATACACTAAGCCATTTGCTGTGGCTACTCTAGTCTATTTGTTGTGGCTACTCTAAGCTATTTAATGTGGTTACTTTAGACTATTTGCCGTGGATACACTAGACTATTTACTGTGGATACACTAGACTATTTGATGTGACTACTCTAAGCTATTTAATGTGGTTACTTCAGACTATTTGCCATGTTTACTCTAGGCTATTTGCCGCGGCTAATCTAAACTACTTGCCGTATCTACATCAGGCTATATGCTTTAGCTACCTATGCTATTTGTCGTAACTAGACTAGGCTATTTGCTGTGGCTACTCTAGGCTATTTGCTGTGGCTACTCTAGGCTATTTGCTGTGGCTACTCTAGGCTATTTGCTGTGGATACACTAAGCTATTTGCTGTGGCTACTCTAGTATATTTGCTGTGGCTACTCTAGGCTATTTGATGTGGCTACCCTAAGCTATTTAATGTGGTTACTTTAGACTATTTGCCGTGGATACACTAGGATATTTGCAATGACTGCATTAGGCTATGTTCCCTGGCTACTCTAGGCTATTTTCCGTGGCCCACTACTCGCTCTGTGCACAATTGACTATCTTGAAGTTTCCTCTAGTTTCCATGCTCTCTCTCTCTCGCTCTCTTTACTCTATTTCTTTCTGTACTGTCTCACTCTCCTTACTCTCTCCCTCTTTACTATCTCTATGACTCTTTACTGTATCACTCTCTCTTGCTATCTCTCTTTACTTTCTTTCGCTTTTTTTTCTATCTCTTTACTCTCTTTCTTTCTCTTTTTACTCTCTTCCCCCCCCCCCCTCTCTCCCCAGACGCTTACCCTAAACACAAAACAATAACCTCCCAGAAAGGCAGCCAGTTTGAGATTAAGTCGGCTGAAGCAGGTGTTCCTCAGTGTGGCAGGGTACCTAAGAATCCTGGTGATCACCGACAGAGAGCTGAGGACAGCCTGGACCAGATAACCAAAGCTGAACATCTTGGCACCGCCCTGCAACAAATGACGGACATAGTGTATGCATAACGTTCTTTGCGGAAGTCTCCAATAATTTACCACTGGGGTATAACTATATATCAAACCACTTGGGATATAACACTATATCAAACCACTTGGGGTATAACAGTATATCAAACCATTTGGAATATAACACTATATCAAACCACTTAGACTATACCACTATATCAAATCACTTAGGGTACAACACTATATCAAACCACTTGGGGTATAACGCTATATCAAACCACATGGGGTATAATGCTATATCAAACCACTTGGGGTATAACGCTATATCAAACCACTTGGGGTTTAACACTCAAGCTATTGGGGGTATAACACTATCTCAAACCACTTGGGGTATAACACTATATCAAACCACGTAGGGTACAACACTCAAGCTATTGAGGGTATAACACTATCTCAAACCACTTGAGGTATAACAGTCAAGCGTCTGAGGTACAATACTATATTAAATCACTTGAGGTATAACATTGTCTCATACCACTGGGGGTATACCATTATCTCAAACAACTGGGTGTATAACACTTTCTCTAACCACTGAGGTATAACACTCAAGCCAATAGAGGTATAACATTATCACAAACAATTGGGGGTATAACACTCAAACCACTGGAGGTATAACACTATCTCAAACCACGGGCGGGGAGAGGGGAATACAATTTATTTATTTGAAATATCACTGAAACAAATAGAAACAACCAACTGGTGATCCCACTTGGAGACCCCACCCAGCTTATTAATCTGCACTCCATTTTGACAACTTTCTTAAGATCCTGCCAATAGTTTTCCTCCCTCTATCTTCGGTAGTCTGTCTATCCAAAAGTGTCTCGTGACTTGCCCGGGAGTATAGATTACCCCAGACACGAGCTCTCCACTCCCAGAAACTGGCCAGAGTTGAACACCCCAGCTAGTTCAAACCAAAACGGGACACCGTCATTTGATCAGCTGTTTAACGTAACGATTTCGACACGTCTGTGCCATCACCGCCAGGTCTACCGCTAAACACTGTTTACGGGCAGAGGTATACAATTGTTTACCCGACTCCAAGAATCTGTCAGACTTAGGTACAGTGTGTGAATATCTTCCTCCCAACACGTCCTGACAATGCACCTTCCATTACTCCTCACCTCTTCCCCCTTTCTCGCTCTCCCTATGGCCCAGTCCCACGTGTACTGTAATAGACATGAAACGTTCCTCCTCTTGGCTTTCCTGGTCTGTTAAAGGAAACGAAATCGTCCGGCACAGCCAACAAAACGCGCCCAACCATAAAGGCTAGTGGGCACAGCGCAACTTAAATACAAGTGTATAGGTCATGTGTTTACTCTGACCACGAAGAGAATGCCAAGTATGTTCTATGATCACGAAGAGAATGCCAAGTATGTTCTATGATCACGAAGAGAATGCCAAGTATGTTCTATGATCACGAAGAGAATGCCAAGTATGTTCTATGATCATGAAGAGAATGCCAAGTATGTTCTGTGATCATGAAGAGAATGCCAAGTATGTTCTATGACCACGAAGAGAATGCCAAGTAACTTATATGACCACGAAGAGAATGACGGGGGCTCATTAGTATCGAGGTAAGGTATCCACCTCGAGTGCCGAAGTTCGCGGGTTCGTATCACGATGCAGACCGGACATTTTTTTAACGTGGATTTTCTGGTAAAAATTCATCTGATCCCGAGGTAGTGAGATCGGACTCCCGTGTTCAGGGTCGAGCACGTTAAAAATCCACTGGCAGTTAGAAATCGAAAAGAGTAGGCTTAACGACCTTTGCCCGGACAAAAATTCAAAATTCTAGTTACAAATCTGCCCAAATTATTTGTACCTTCCCCAGGCCTAGTAAGCCGCAGGAAGTGTTAAAATATTTATTACGTATAGCCGAAGTCTTCGGCTACCTGGCAGCAGACATTAACATGCCTGTTTGAATACCAGGATCCCAAGTATTTCAAATAAAAAGGGAATGTCAAGTATTTTCTCTGACCATGAGAGGAATGTCAAGTATTGTCCTTTAAATGAATTAAATGGCAAGTACTGTCCTTGATCATGAAGGGAATGTCAAGTATTTTATCTGACCAAGAAAGGAATGTCATATCTTTTGCCTGACTATGAAAGGATTGTCAAGTATTTCCCTGACCATGAAGAGAATGTCATATCTTTTGCCCGACCATGAAGAGAATGTCATATCTTTTGCCCGCCCATGAAGGGAATATCATATCTTTTGCACGTCCATGAAGGGAATATCATATCTTCTACCCGTCCATGAAGGAAATGCAATATCTTTTGCCCGACCATGAAGGGAATGTCATATCTTTTGCCCGACCATGAAGGCAATGTCAAGTTCTGTAACTGGCCATGAAGGGAATTTCATCGAGACATCTCATTTTGTAAAGTGTATTCCAACGTTCATTACAACCATCGACTTAAGCGACACTCCTCTGCCATCTCTCAGTGACAATGACATATTCAAACATATACATGAGTGTGTAGCTATATATAAACAAATTTGCGTGAGTATGCGGCCGTGCATACAAAAATATACACGAGTATATAACCCAATATACAAACATTTACGGGAAAAAGTAGCCTTGTCAAATCAAAAGTAGCCGTGTCCAACCGTCAAGTTTGTAAAATTTCATTAGTGTATCGAAGACAACGATGAAGAACTGGATAACGATGTTTAAAAAAGGAAGTGAGTTAACGAAAGATCTTCCGAGACCAGGCCAGGTGTATATTGTTGTGTCAGAAGACGCCATCGCCAAAATTAAAATTGATGCGGTATTTCGGGTGCACCATCGCCGGAACTAATGTTCGCCACACTTTTGTCACCATACCATACCTGCATTCTGCGATGAATGTCAACTGGTCGACATCCTTCAGTTGTTAGAAACCGAACCACCGCTCGCTAATCAACTATGGATGGATTCCGTATCACACCCGCCATGTTTTCAACGGTCTGCCGAAGAAACTATGAGTCGGAGGATAATGAGATTTTGCAAACTTGACGGTTGGTATTTGCTGTTTACATCAGAACTGTCGTCATCATGCACATTGTACGTATGTTCACTTGGTGCAGTTAGGTCCGGTTTCATTTGATCACGCCTCGTATATATATATCATCATGTAGCATGTCATTTGTAGATCGTTGCTCCCATCACAGTCTGTCTGAAAGAAACTCGTTCCCTTGCCAAAACTCCAGCTTCCGCCAGTCATACTCAGGCACTCCTGGATATCTTGGTGTCATCGTCTTCTTGGTCTACCCCTTCCTCTTTTGCCTGGCACCATACCTTCCATCACCGTTCTCTCAAGACCATTGTGTCTCTTGATGTGACCAAAGTATTTGCATTTTCTAGCCAAAATGGAATTGATAAACCAGTTCTCCTCTATGCTCAACTCTTGCCGAATGTCTACATTTGTTCTTTTCTCTGTCCAGGGTATTCTGAGGATCTTTATGTCACATTTTGACTCGAAGGATTCGATTCTTTGTCTAGAAGTTTTGGTAATCGTCCATGCTTGCTTCACAGCCATAAGCTGCCACAGGAAAAACACAGGCTCTCAAGACTTTTACTTTTATCGTTTTGTTGGTGCCCTGCCATAATTTCTTCAGGCTGTTCAGTCTCTACATTGCCATAGCTAGTCTTCTTCTGATTTCTTTCGAGCAGTCACCATTTTTGTCAATTCTGGAGCCCAGATATTCAAAATGTGTAACCTGATCTATTTCCTCACCACCCACTGTAAATTTATGCTGACATTGTGTTTTATCGGTGGTCATTATCTTTGTTTTGTTTATGTTTTTGAACAGATTTTGATCTTTACTATGTCCATTAACGGCTGAAAGTAGCTGCTCTAGCCCTTCCGCACTTCTTGATAGTATCACTGTGTCATCTGCGTATCGTAACTCTGGAATCTCGTACCCCCCAATCGTAAATGGGTCGAAACTTTCAATGTTCTCATCTTCTCGTACATTTCTCATTATACATTCCGCATATATGTTGTACAGATAAGGTGAGAGGATACATCCCTGTCGGACTCCCTTTTCTACTGCAAACCAATCTGATGTTTGCCCAGATACTCGGACAGCGGCTTGTTGATCTTGGTATAATGTTTCAATGAGATGGACTATATGCAAAGGAAACCCCATTTCCTTCATGATTCTCCATAGATTTTGATGTTTTACCGTGTCGAAGGCCTTAGTGTAATCAATGAAACATGTGTACAGGTCTACATTAAACTCTCTACATTTTTTCATAGATATTCCTTAAATTGAATATGTGGTCTCGTGTCCCTCTGTCTTTCCTAAAACCTGCCTGGACTACGTGAATTTCAGATTCAAACCTTTTCTCTATCCTTCTTAATAGGATTCGCAAGAGCATCTTGCTAGCATGGCTGATCAGTGCGATAGTTCGGTAGTTCGTGCACAGCTTCAGGTTGCCTTTTTTGGGGAGGGGAATATAAATTGATTTCTTCCATGCTTCTGGCCACTCTGCGCTGTGCCATATCTGTTTACACAGCTTGTGATAGACTCGAGCACATGCCTATATATATATATATATATATATATATATATATATATATATATATATATATATATATATATATATATATATATATATGTATATGTTTATTGAGGTCGGATTTCGATAACATTTGGGAATGGTCTGAGAGCTAAAAAATTGAGTTTAATGTACAGTCATCCACATGGGTAGATCAAATATGGAACATAGTTACAGGATGAGAGAGAACATTAGGAAGAAAACAAATGAAAGCGACATAGGTGTTATAATAGGTCATACAGGTAAGGTGAGTGAGCAAGTCCAGGTAGTAGTTAAAAAAGCAAATGCAATGTTAGGTATGATAAAAAGAAATATTAAACATAGGAGTAAGGAAAGGATTGTCAAACTGTATAAAGCTTTAGTTAGACCTAGATCGGAGTACTGTGTACAGGTGTGGAGTCCTTATCGTAGAGGAGAGATGAACAAGCTGGATATTATTCAAAGAAGAGCGACAAAACTGATTGTGGGATTCCAGAATTACAGTTATGAGGAAAAACTCAGAAAACCCGGCCTACAGTGTCTAGAAGAGAGAAGAATTCGAGATGACTTAATACAAGTTTATAAGATGATCAACAGAAAGGATAAATTAACTATTACAATTTAAAAAAAAAATTTCAAAATATAGCAGCCTACAAGAACAAGAGGGCATAGCTACAAATGAATTAAAGAAAGGTCGAGATGAGATACCAGGTAATATTTTATTTTTTTTATAGTCAGAGAGGGGTGGGTGCTTGGAATGTGTTTCCACTAGAAATAATGTGGCGGCAGCAGGGGTCGCCTATCAAGGAACGAACGAACAGTAGCACGTAATGGTGGGTGTTCAATTCCTGCACGCTACAAGCGTCTCAAGGGAGATGTGATCGAGCGTCTAGTCTTACGGAGACGTATGATAAAAATGGGACTGGTCAGTGTGTTGTGCCTAACGCGAGACCTTGGTCAGTATGTTGTGCCTGACGCGAGACCCTGGTCAGTATGTTGTGCCTGACACGAGACTCTGGTCAGTATGTTGTGCCTGACACGTGGTCCTGGTCAGTATATTGTGCCTGACGCGAGACTCTGGTCAGTATGTTGTGTCTGACGCGAGACTCTGGTCAGTATGTTATGCCTGACACGAGGTCCTGGTCAGTATATTGTGTCTGACGCGAGGTCCTGGTCAGTATATTGTGCCTGACACGAGGTCCTGGTCAGTATATTGTTTCCAGACGCGAGGTCCTGGTGAGTATATTGTTTCCAGACGCGAGGTCCTGGTGAGTATATTGTTTCTAGACGCGAGGTCCTGGTGAGTATATTGTTTCTAGACGCGAGGTCCTGGTCAGTATATTGTTTCCAGACGCGAGGTCCTAGTGAGTATATTGTTTCCTGACGCGAGGTCCTGGTGAGTATATTGTTTCTAGACGCGAGGTCCTGGTCAGTATATTGTTTCTAGACGCGAGGTCCTGTTCAGTATATTGTTTCCAGACGCTAGGTCCTGGTGAGTATATTGTTTCCAGACGCGAGGTCCTGGTCAGTGTGTTGTGCCGCCTGACCGGACCAGGGCCTCAGCTCCCCGAAGAAAGGACATACGATAAATCTCCCTAAACCGTCCCGTCAAGGAGACCAAACAAAACTGGCAGTCGGCATCTGTTTGGGGGTCAGAATGCTCCAAACTGCAATAAAGACAGAACTCTAACCTGCTCACCGAGTCATAATTGCCTTAACGTCTGGCAATTTTCACCAGAGCTCCATACACCAGACGCCAATCTAACCGAATAAAGAGGAGGGCCGGTGTTGATATGGGCCGTGGTTGAGGGCGGTCGGGTATTGTGGCACGAAAATACTCCACTAAAAAACAAGCAGGCGAGATCTGACATTCTGGGAATCTGCTTTCTGGTTCCATTACTGCTACGATTAGAAATTTTCGAAAAGTGAAAGAGAAATTCTGGATGTTGTGTTTTTTGGGGGGCACGGCATGTGAACTCGCTGTCAGGAGTGATTGATATGGGGGGGGGGGGGGGGGGGGGGGGGGAGAAAGGGAAGGAGACCATACACTTGTATATACACGAGGGAAGGGGCGGCGGTAGGAAGCTAGCAATCTGTTCTTGTAATCCATGGTAATCTGTGTTTAATGCATGGAGGTAGAGATAGAGAGAGTGTCTGTTTGTTCGTTCATTCTCAAACTCGAGCTACCAAGCTCTGAAAAAGGGCTTTGCAAGTAGCACGATATAATGCGGAGAACGGGATTCGTTGTGTTGTATTTTACAGCTTGGCTGCGATATTTGCATCTTTCGGTCCGACACATTTGACTTCAGCGGGGAGAGAATGTTTGACATAGAGAGAGCGACAAAGAGAAAGAGAAAGAGAGAGAGAGAGAGAGAGAGTTAAAGTGGATATGGGAGAGGGTATGAGACAAAGAAAGATTCAATTATGTTATAGCAAGACATGGTTATCTGATGTGAATGTAAGGAGGTAGAGATGGAGAGAGTGTATGATGGAGAGGTAGAGATGGAGAGAGTGTATGATGGAGAGGTAGAGATGGAGAGAGTGTATGACGGAGACGTAGAAATGGAGAGTGTATGACGGAGACGTAGAGATGGAAAGAGTGTATGATGGAGAGGTAGAGATGGAAAGAGTGTATGACGGAAACGTAGAAATGGAGAGTGTATGATGGAGAGGTAGAGATGGAGAGAGTGTATGATGGAGAGGTAGAGATGGAGAGAGTGTATGATGGAGAGGTAGAGATGGAGAGAGTGTATGACGGAGACGTAGAAATGGAGAGTGTATGACGGAGACGTAGAGATGGAAAGAGTGTATGATGGAGAGGTAGAGATGGAAAGAGTGTATGACGGAGACGTAGAAATGGAGAGTGTATGATGGAGAGGTAGAGATGGAGAGAGTGTATGATGGAGAGGTAGAGATGGAAAGAGTGTATGACGGAGACGTAGAAATGGAGAGTGTATGATGGAGAGGTAGAGATGGAGAGAGTGTATGATGGAGAGGTAGAGATGGAGAGAGTGCATGACGGAGACGTAGAAATGGAGAGTGTATGATGGAGAGGTAGAGATGGAGAGAGTGTATGATGGAGAGGTAGAGATGGAAAGAGTGTATGATGGAGAGGTAGAGATGGAGAGAGTGCATGACGGAGACGTAGAAATGGAGAGTGTATGATGGAGAGGTAGAGATGGACAGAGTGTATGATGGAGAGGTAGAGATGGAAAGAGTGTATGATGGAGACGTAGAGATGGAGAGAGTGTATGACACAGATAGAGAGAGAGAGGGAGAGAAATAGAGAGAAAGATAAAGAGGATATAGTAGAAGAAGTGAGGTAACGAATAATAAAAATCTGTTCTATCAAGCCATGCTTATATATTGTTAATGTAGGGAGGCAGAGATGGACAGAGTGTGTGCCACAGAATGAGAGAGACAGAGAGATAGAGAGAGAAAGAAAGTTAAAGAGGATGTGGAAGAAAGAATGTGAGGTACCGAGTGATTACAATCTGTTCTAGCAAGCCATAGAGGTGAGGTCACAATGCCTACTTACGTTATTGAAGGTAGGCATAGAGGTGAGGTCACAATGCCTACTTTCGTTATTGAAGGTAGGCATAGAGGTGAGGTCACAATGCCTACTTACGTTATTGAAGGTGGCCATAGCGGTGAGGTCACAATGCCTACTTACGTTATTGAAGGTAGGCATAAAGGTGAGGTCACAATGCCTACTTACGTTATTGAAGGTAGGCATAGAGGTGAGGTCACAATGCCTACTTACGTTAATGAAGGTAGCCATAGAGGTGAGGTCACAATGCCTACTTACGTTATTGCTGGAGAGCCTTGTTGGTCCTGACAGACGATTTTTATTATTGTGTACATCTGTGACAGGTTTACACCCTTTGACCACACAAAAGAAAAACAACAAATAAACGAATACCGCCGCGTTTTTATTCCACGGAGCAAGTCGTCAGTGGGACCGTCATGTTGTACGCTATATTGCGCATTCGCATACTGTTCGATGACAATCCCTACACGGGGTGTTGCTACAGAACCATTTTGTGTCCTGAAAAAAATATGTTCCGTTCTGTATACTGTTCCCTGCACTTTATAATAAAATTGATGTTAGTTAATGACAGATTACTTTAACTACAGGCATTTTGACCCACGGGGATATACCTTTGAACGTCACATTCCTAGGCCGATTAAATAACATAACTTACACGTGTCAACTATAATAGCGTGTTCAGCAAACAAAGATGGATATTCAGTTGGTTTCAGGGCAGAATTCTGTGAAAGGCTCACTCCCAAAAGTGATTTGTTGTGTTTTTTACCGTGAATTTGTTTTATTTCTATGCGTGGAGCATGGGTTGCTTGTAAACCTTGGCGCAATATGTGTTCTGTTAGTTAGTCGGCTTAGGGCGTTTTAAAGGGATTTCCCCGTGAGTCTGGGCATGTAGCTAAGGTAGGATGCGGACTGCCCCTCGTATGTCTGGGATATGCCCGACTGGACTTACCAAATAGTGTCTATGTTTTAGTGAAGTTAGCAACAATGTGAGCTTACTGAGTGCACGTACCTTCAAGACATAAGACACACAACTCTGCCCATGCAGACAGCACTTGTGGGCAGGTAACTCTTCAAATGATTGGAGATGGCCCTTGAGATACTGCAGGAGGCTGGCTGCAAATGGGAACTTCTGGAGTAGTTTGTGGACCGATGCTTGCATTGATGATGATACTGATGATATGCTGCCTTTCGGTTGTGAGGAAGGTGTTGTCGCTAAAGAGGCTGTATCAATGACACTATCACTATGTGATTGTCTGCCGTCTTCCAGCTGGGAAGTGCCTGAGTGTTGATGATTGTAGCCTTCAGGACGGGATTTGGAGCGTGAGCTAGTGCTTCTATGCTCATCCAGTGCATTGTCCTGCTTGTTAGAGCTTCCTTCTTTGGCGACCTCCTCTGAGGACAACGCCGGTGTGGTGATCGGTGGACATTCCTCGCTGCCTACGAAAAACCTGCAATCACACACTGGCATTAAGCAATCACAGTCGGGGCTCAATTAGACAATTACAGACAGGGCTCAATTAGACAATTACAGACAGGGCTCAATTAGACAATTACAGACAGGGCTCAATTAGACAATTACAGACAGGGCTCAATTAGACAATTACAGACAGGGCTCAATTAGACAATTACAGACAGGGCTCAGAGTAAACAATTGCAGACTGAGCACAAATTATAACATTTATAGACAGGGCTAAAATGAGACAATCCCAGACAGGGCTCAAATTAAACAATTATAGGGGTCAAATTAAACAATTATAGGGGTCAAATTAAACAATTATAGGGGTCAAATTAAACAATTATAAACAAGGCTCAAATTAGACAATTATAGATAGGGCTCAAATTAGATATTTATAGATAGCGCTCAAATTAGGCAATTATAGATAGGGCTCAAATTAGGCAATTATAGATAGGACTCAAATTAGACTAATATAGATAGGGCTCAAATTTCACAATTATGGATAGGGCTCAAATTAGACAATTATAGATAGGGCTCAAATTAGACTAATATAGATAGGGCTCAAATTTCACAATTATGGATAGGGCTCAAATTAGACAATTATAGATATGACTCAAATTTGACTAATATAGATAGGGCTCAAATTTCACAATTATGGATAGGGCTCAAATTAGACAATTATAGATAGGGCTCAAATTAGACTAATTTAGATAGGGCTCAAATTAGACAAATATAGACGGGAACTGAACTAACAGGGCGTTGCCACTAACACATATATACTCTTATTACGTCGAAACGTTCCCATTGAAGCATAGAGTCACACCAAATAATCTCCGTCTGCCGGTATTATGTCTCATCCTTTTGAATTCGTTGAACGAGACCTCGACTGAAGTGAGTTTAACATGCATCGTTCTTTCTCCGGTGTTTCTTGGCCTCCCTCCTCGTCTCTTTCCCTCTGGGTTCCAATTTAGCACATAGTGAATGCAGATGAAGCCAAGCACAGCACAACCGTCTGGAGGACCCCCGGTCCACCTTCATCAGCACACTCGCGATGTGAGAAAAGCTACTGCAACCCGTGCCTTAACCTCCTTTTCAGGGCGCACATAAGAGTTAACCTACTCATTGTGGGCATTCGCAAACAACAACAATTATTATTATGATAACTTAAACAAATCATTATTGTTATCATTTTATTATTATCACACAACCCCCCCCCCCCCCCCCCCCCCCCAAGAACCACCAACCATAGTTGATAGTACTGCCAACGCCCGCGACCGTTCGGCAGAGTCGGCGCCGCTAATTTATCCAGACAAGCTACATTGTTGCATGCAACAAAGAGGAGCAACATGACAGCTTAAGCTACAACAAGGCACACACTTAGACTTTGTCAATCTCCCACTTACTTGAATAAGGATTGTGTTGCGTCTGAGAGGCCACCTTTTCTCCTGCAAAAAAAAAAAAAAAAAAAAAAGACGATAATTGGAAAACTCTTCAGCTCTGCTAGCTCAGCTTCAGGCGCCATCATGTTAGCCACACCTTCGCCGCCTCTTATCTGAACCTCTTTTATATGTCAGCAAGTATGGGATGTGATCAGACAGGCATTATCGAAGAGAAGGGAAACAAACACAACTTCAATGCAGAGGGCGAAACAAGTCAGAGAGGGAGCGGGAGTGAGAGGGAGAGGGAGTGAGAGGGAGAGGGAGTGAGAGATAGAGAGTGTGTGTGTTTGTGAGAGAGAGAGAGTGTGTGTATGTTTGTAAGAGAGAGACAGTGTGTGTGTGTTTGTGAGAGAGAGAGTATGTGTGTGTTTGTGAGAGAGAGAGATAAGAGTGTTTGTGTGTGTGTGAGAGAGAGTGTGAGTGTTTGTGAGAGAGAGAGTATGTGTGTGTTTGTGAGAGAGAGAGATAAGAGTGTTTGTGTGTGTAAGAGAGAGTGTGTGTGTTTGTGAGAGAGAGATAAGAGTGTTTGTGTGTGTGTGTGAGAGAGCGTGTGAGTGTTTGTGAGAGAGAGAGTATGTGTGTGTTTGTGAGAGAGAGAGATAAGAGTGTTTGTGTGTGTGTGTGAGAGAGCGTGTGAGTGTTTGTGAGAGAGAGAGTATGTGTGTGTTTGTGAGAGAGAGAGATAAGAGTGTTTGTGTGTGTGTGTGAGAGAGCGTGTGAGTGTTTGTGAGAGAGAGAGTATGTGTGTGTTTGTGAGAGAGAGAGATAAGAGTGTTTGTGTGTGTGTGTGAGAGAGAGTGTGAGTGTTTGTGAGAGAGAGAGTATGTGTGTGTTTGTGAGAGAGAGAGATAAGAGTGTTTGTGTGTGTAAGAGAGAGTGTGTGTGTTTGTGAGAGAGAGAGTATGTGTGTGTTTGTGAGAGAGAGAGTATGTGTGTGTTTGTGAGAGAGAGAGATAAGAGTGTTTGTGTGTGTAAGAGAGAGTGTGTGTGTTTGTGAGAGATAAAGAGTGTTTGAGTGTGTGTGAGAGAGAGTGTGTGTGTTTGTGAGAGATAAAGAGTGTTTGAGTGTGTGAGAGAGAGTGTGTGTGTGTGAGAAAGAGAGAGATAGAAAGAGTGTGTGTGTTTGTGAGAGAGAGAGAAAGAGTGTGTGAGTGTGTGTGCTAGAGAGAGAGAGAAAGAGTGTTTGTGAGAGAGTGTGTGTGAGTGTGTGAGAGAGAGAGTGTGTGTGTGTGAGACAGAGAGAGATAGAAAGAGTGTGTGTGTTTGTGAGAGAGAGTGTGTGTGTGTGTTTGTGTGAGAGAGAGAAATAGTGTGTGTGTGTGTGAGAGAGAGAAAGTGTGTGAGAAAGAGTGAGTGTTTGTGTGAGAGAGTGAGAAAGGGTGAGAGAGAAGGAGAGTGTGTGAGAGAGAGAAAGAGAGAGTGTGTTTGTGTGTGAGAGAAAGCGTGTGAGAGAGAGTGTATGAGAGACGGAGAGTGTGTGTGAGAGTGAGACTGTGTGAGAGCGAGAAAGAGTGTGAGAGAGAGAGTGTTTGTATGTGAGAGAGAAAGAGTGTGTGAGTGTGTGTGCTAGAGAGAGAGAAAGAGTGTTTGTGAGAGAGTGTGTGTGAGTGTGTGAGAGAGAGAGTGTGTGTGTGAGAGACAGAGAGAGATAGAAAGAGTGTGTATGTGCACTTATGACTGTGTGTACTAATACATACACACAAACATACATTATAATACATACACACACACACATAAATACACACACACACATAAATACACACACACACACATAAATACACATACACACATACACTCATACATACATACATACACACACACACACAAATACACACACATAAATACACATACACACATACACATATCTATTTTTCTCTCTCCTCGATGATCTGTCCAACTCAATCTCTCTCACTCACATTCTATCTATCTATCTATCTATCTATCTATCTATCTATCTATCTATCTATCTATCTATCTATCTATCTATCTATCTATCTATCTATCTATCTATCTATCTATCTATCTATCTATCTATCTATTTATATATCTATATATCTATATATATATATATATATATATATATATATATATATGGCTGGCTGTCTATCTATGTGACTGTTTATATGTGAGTATATTTATATTAATATATATATACATACACACACACACAGACTCACATACACCTCTCATATACGAGAGGAACAGCCGACATAAACCTCCCACAGACAGGAGAGATAGCCCACATAAACCTCCCACAGACAGGAGAGACAGCCCACATAAACCTCCCACATACAGGAGAGACAGCCCACATAAATGTCCCACAGACAGTAGAGACAGCCCACATAAACCTCTCGCGTCATATAACCAAAACACACCTCAAACTAAGGCTTACTAAAACAAACACATCTCTGACACACGAAACAAACAACAACAACAAAACACTACGGCTCTTGAACCTAGCTATATTTCTCTTTTGTAAACCAATCAATCATATAGTACTTTGAAAACAAAACCCTCCTATGTGAGAAATAACTGAAATTGAAATGTAGCTTTCCCATAATCCATCTACTTATCCTCCCCTTCCCCGTTGGCCTCTGATTCATAGGGCACTTGACAACCACTCATAATCCATCTACTTATCCTCCCCTTCCCCGTTGGCCAGGGAACTTGAAAACCACTCATTCTTCTCGTATCCAGTTCCAATCGGCCATACTTCTCCATCTCCACAGACAAGAAAATCTCAATCCATTTCCACAATCAAAGAGCGGGATTGCAGGGGGTTTGACCAGCCTCTCCAACAATGTTGTTTCAACGAAGACTTCAAGAGACTCAATTAAAGTGAACAGCGATAACTCCTTTTTCAAACGAAGCAATAAATGCCGAGACAGAGAGATGTTGTCCTTCATATTTCAATAACAGGGCCTCCAGCTGCGCAGATGATGACAGTAGAGGAGAGAACACAAGAATCGAAGTGAAAACGTTGAATACGATGCCCCAGTGAAGAACACTTTATACCACAGGTTCTTAAACTGTAGTTGCGTTGGGTACCAGTATTGGGAATATGTTGTTGTTTCGAATGCCTACACTGAGTAGGTTTACTTTTTTGGGCGCATCTACAAAGGAGTTGCAATAGCTTTCCTCACATACCGAAAGTGCTGATGAAGAAAGACCGGGGTGTTCCAGGCGGTAGTGCTATGCTTGGTTTCATTTGCGTTTCACTCACTACTACGGGGATCACGTCGATGCCTCCCTCACTCAGTTAGCCAGGCTGCCACGAAAACAGCCGGTTTCCAGGGAAGGCTACTTGGAAGCCAAGGCGAGGGTCTTGGGAAGTATATTTTGTCTGACCCTGACTAACATGCCTGATCAGTATATTTTGTCTGACCAGGCGTTGGTCTTCTTCCTCGTTGAGAATCTGTAAAGTCTCACGTCACTAACAATCATTTCTCCCTCCATCCCTTCCTCGTTGAGAATCTGTAAAGTGTCACGTCACTAATAATCATTTCTCCCTCCATCCCTTCCTCGTTGAGAATCTGTAAGTGTCACGTCACTAACAATTATTTCTCCAACCATCCCTCCCTCTTTGGAAATCTGTAAAGTGTCACGTCACTAACAATCATTTCTCCCTCCATCCCTTCCTCGTTGAGAATCTGTAAAGTGTCACGTCACTAATAATCATTTCTCCCTCCATCCCTTCCTCGTTGAGAATCTGTAAGTGTCACGTCACCAACAATTTTTTCTCCAACCATCCCTCCCTCTTTGGAAATCTGTAAAGTGTCACGTCACTAATAATCATTTCTCCCACCATCCCTTCCTCTTTGGGAATCTGTAAAGTGTGACGTCAATAACAATCACCATCCCTTCCTCTTTGGGAATCTATAAAGTGTCACGTCACTAACAATCATCATCCCTTCTTCGTTGGAAATCTGTAAAGTGTCACGTCACTAACAATCACCCTCCCTTCCTCGTTGGGAATCTGTAAAGTGTCACGTCACTAACAATCACCATCCCTTCCTCGTTGGGAACCTGTAAAGTGTCACCTCACTAACAATCACCATCCCTTCCTCGTTGGGAATCTGTAAAGTGTCACGTCACTAACAATCATGTCTCCCACCGTCCCTCCCCATTCAGATGAAACCTAATGAAAGCCCAGGCGCCCTTTTGGATCGACCTCCTTTCCAAAGTGCGTGGCGCTGCCCTATGTTTTGCGTCTTTCAGAACAGGCCAGTAAAGTCTATTGATCCCCGTTAACTGTCCAGTAACATAAATAGGCCACTTGACAGTCCGTGGTGGTCTATGCACCCCTTGACAGCCCAGTAAAGGCTTTAGACCCCTTGACAGCCCAGTAAAGTCTATGGACCCCTTGACAGCCCAGTAAAGTCTATGGATCCATTGACAGCCCAGTAAAGTCTATGGATCCATTGACAGCCCAGTAAAGTCTATGGATCCATTGACAGCCCAGTAAAGCCTCTGGATCCATTGACAGCCCAGTAAAGTCTATGGACCCATTGACAGCCCAGTAAAGTCTATGGATCCACTGACAGCCCAGTAAAGTCTATGGATCCATTGACAGCCCAGTGAAGTCTATGGATCCATTGACAGCCCAGTAAAGTCTATGGATCCATTAACAGCCCAGTAAAGCCCATGGATCCATTGACAGCCCAGTTTAGTTTAGTCAAAGAATCAACCTCATTACACACGGGTTAACCCAGACGTGCTCTGTTCTTCTGCATATTTTGTGGAGAATCTCATCACAACGCACGAACGCCATATCACCGGCGAGCATCCCATAATAGTTTGGGTAGATTTGTAACATAGTTTTGAATTTGTGCACGGAAAGCGGCACTTTAGTCTCCTTTTTTCGATTTCCAACTGCCGAGGGATTTTTTACGCGCGCGACACTGTACACGGGCTTCCAATCTCTACTACCCAGAGATCAGGGGAAAGACTAGAAAGTGAAACAATCTCGGTCTCCACCGTAATTTGAACCAGCGATCTCTACACCAGAGGCCGACGTCTTACATCGAGACCACCGAGTCCCCTAAACAAAAGTAGTCTAGGGACCTATTGACAGTCTAATAGAACCTGCGCATCCCTTATATGTGTAGTTGTGGCAGAATGCTTCACTTGGAGAAAAAAAAATATATGCTAATGTAAACTATGCTAATATAAACTATTCTAATGTAAACTATGCTAATGTAACTTATATACTTCTTCTTCTTCTGCGTACGCAGTCAGACAGTAACCATTATTTTTTCGAAAAAAGCGGCGGTCATCCTGAGGCTGTCGCCACTGCCATAGAGCTTGTCTTGCAGTTCCACTGGTGATGGCCACATCTGCTCTCTCTGATCCTCGTATGTCGGGCAGTTCTGCAGCAGATGTTCAGCGGTCATTTTACCAGTACCGCACGGGCATTCGTCGGTACCACCTATCTTCAATTTGTTGAATAGGTGGTACCTCAGTCTATTGTGGCCAGTGCGAAGTCTGAAGACGACGACCTGCTCTCTTCGGTTCAACTGGTAATAGGCATCGTTTTTGGTGTAACCAGTATGTTCGGTTTCCCATTTGGTCATGTATCTGGCTTTGATAAGCCGTTTTGACTCTTCGAAACTTATTTACGAAACTAATTACAACGTTCGATCTCATATAACCGCCTGGTCCCATAAGATTACAAGCATCATAGACGTCTCAGTCTCTATAGACCATGGGCTTGGCGCCCTGTAAGTTTTGTCCAGCTCTGTCTCCTGTATTTCGACACTGTCTGCTATGGCTGTAAAGACCGATCCGCGAGTTCAATCACGCTGAGGCGTACCGCGGGGTTCCTTGATCTCTTGAGTATTTCTCTGCAGCCAGAAAACCTCTACTAGCGTCAGCAGCCACTATGCCCCCTCCAACTGACTGTCTCCAGATAGGTCGATCCTGAGCAATTTCTTCCCAGCCCTCGGATGGGATGTCGCATCTCTCTTGCATACGTCATTGAATCGCAGTGTGGAGCAATTTCAGAGCGGAGTCAGAGGCACTGAGGGCTGCAGTAGAAGCAATGCTGACAGGCGAAAGCAATGAAAGCCAGATAGTCCTGTTTACATTAGCCCTGGCCGTAGTCACAGCACTAAAAAGACAGAAAAATACTGAACTTAATGATTTAAGAGCAGTACTCTGTCAACTATGCCAGCAGTCCGCACCAAAAAGAGTAGTGGTACAGTGGGTTCCATCCCACTGTAACATCCAAGGCAACGAGGAGGCAGACAGACTGGCAAAAAAAGGCGCAAGACTACAACCAGATTCTAGTGTGACCTACGAAGAGTCCAAAAGGCGTGTTAGGGCCAGATACATGACCAAATGGGAAACAGAACATACTGGCTACACAAAAAATGATGACCATTACCAGTTGAACAGAAGAGAGCAGGTCGTGGTCTTCAGACTCCGCACAGGCCACATCAGACTGAGGTACCACCTATTCAACACATTGAAGATAGGTGGCGCTGACGAATGCACTTGTGGTACCGGGAAAATGACCGCTGAACATCTGCTGCAAAACTGCCCGACATACGAGGACCAGAGAAATCACATGTGGCCATCACCAGTGGCAACACGAGACAAGCTCTATGGCAGTGTCGACAGCATCAGGATGACCGCTGCTTTTTTCGAAAAAATACAGGTTGACGTCTGATAGCGTACGAAGAAGAAGAAGAAGAAGAAGAAGAATCGCAGTGTGGGACGGCCGAGTCTTCTAACTCCAATGGCTAGCTGTCCGTAAATGATTTCCTCTGGCAGCCTCCCGTCTTCCCTGCGATAAACATGTCCCAACCACCGTAGACGTCACTGGCTCAACATCGAGCACATGTTGTGAGTGTTTGCTCTCTGTAAGACCGCATTATGTGACACTCTGTCTTGCCACATAATCTCCAATATACGCCGTAAACACCTCTTACAATTTGTTTTCCTATAACTGTCATGTTGACCACATCGTACACAGATGCAAGAGAGGGTTAGGAGCACTCAAGATCATGGCTGCTGCCGACTTGGAACAACGCCTCCTGTCCATCCTATTTCGTCAGGTCATGTTGTCTGTCATAGATTACGGACTAGGCATCCTCACACTATCAAGAACACAGTGTGAAAGGTTGGACCGCATCCAGAATGAAGGTATGCGTCTGGTTCTGGGCTGCACTAGAGATGCCCCGATTGTGATGAGGCGGTACATGTTGGGATTGTTATCGGTGACATCCAGACATAAACTGGCACAAGTCAAAGCCTATATGCGTGTCAACACAGACACTCGACACCCTCTGTACAGTAGTATCTCAGACATCAAGGGATCAAGAATCAAGAGAGGGTCGTCATGGATGGCACAGGCTGAGACAACAATCAGACACGTCCCTCCAGCTGAGACGATAGCCAAGGGGAAAGAGTGTGTCCACACTGGTGATAGAATGATAGAGTACAAGAGAGTCATCATAACCTTAGGCAAGGAATACAGAGAACGGAGCAACGGGAGAGCAGGACACAAGGTAAATCAGCTGATAACTGAGAACACCCAGGAGAGTGACGCTGTCATATACACCGACGGATCAGTCATGCGCAGTGGGATATCAGGCTGGGGTTTCTCGGCTAGAGTGAGAGGAGAGGTCGTTGCTGAGTGCAGAAGGGCATACATGTCAACAACCTCCAATATGAGAATGGAGACGGAGGTAGTGACCTCAGTACTGAAATGGATATCTGAGACTTCTATAACAAAGGCAGTCATCGTGACAGACGCGCACGCCGTACTTCAGAAATTACAGAAGGAATGGCTTAGGTACGAGTGGATAGCTGCTGTTGAGGCTTCAAACCTCCAGGCGTTGACATGGATCTACTGTCCTGCTCATGGTGGGTTTCAGGGCAATGAAAGAGCTGACATCTTGGCTTCACAAGCTCCCATCATGGGCACATTAGTGATGGATAGAAGTGACATTTTGAAATCAATCAGTGACCGCCTGATGGATGAGGATACCGCAATAGATAAAGCAGGAATCCACAGACTGCAAAGTTTCAACATTAAACGAGGTTCGAGCGGAGTGGGGCGCATGAGAGGGCGGCGCAGGAGCGTGTACAGCCAGCGAGCTACAGGGACCATCAGCATCCATACATTACGCCATTTGATGACAGAGACTGAGCACCTATGGGTATGCCCGGAGTGCAGTGACGTCGATTCTTAGAAACAAAAATTATAGGTTTCCGAATTCCCAATCAGAGAACAAGATTATGTACCCAGGTTCCCTAAAATATGTTTAGGGCCTCTATAATATATTAGGGTATCCCCTATACGTGCGAGAGTCCTCCCACCCCCTCCATATTAAGGCCCCTTGTAATGCCATAGATTGCCGAGCACAAACACTCAGCTAAACAGGACAGAAATAAGGAGACATCAAAGGTTGGAAATGGGTCTCCAAGAAACGGATCGAAGGCCGAGAGCTGTCTGTCCAATAATGATGCATGACGTAGACGCTCCGGTTCTCCGGGAGATCCGAAGGGCAGACGCGGCGCACCTACCACTTAGCAATCATCTTTTGTCAATGCTGGCGCCGTGTTTGCTCAGTGTTCGAAAATACTGGTCTATCTGTCGATAGAAGGCCGCGGGGGAATAGATTCCTGCTTGTGAGAAGATCTAACAGGGCTGGGACTGAGCGGACGTCGGCAGTTGCATTGTGAATCTTTCATGGGCGTCGCGGGGTGGGGGAGGAGCGCCGTGAGGTTGTATGGTGTTGTCTGTTAGAGAGAGGAGGGGGAGGGGAGGGCAGGAGGAGAGAGCGACACGAGGTGGGGGGTGGGGTGAAAATAAGAGAATCATGTTAGAGGAGGCAGACTGGATTAAGAAAGAAGAGATATAGAGAGTGAGAGAGGGTGGGGCAGGGAAAATGATAAAGGTAAGACATACTGGAGTGAGTGAGGAGAGAGATAGAGAGTGACGGGCAGGAAAAGTGATAGACGGGAGACAGACTGGAGTGAGAGAGGAGAGAAATAGAGTGTGAGAGGGAAGGGCAGGGCAAGTGACAGAGGGAGGGGCAGGGAGAGTAATAAAGGAGGAGATAGACTATGACCTGGGACAGAGATGGAGGGCAGACAGAGTGAGAATGGAGACACAGAAAGAATATGAGCGGCGGACAGTGAGTAAAGGGGACACGGAGAGAGAGAGATAGTGGGACAGGGAGACATAGGCAGAGAGAATGAGAGTAAGACAAAGAGGAGTGAGAAGGAAAGGGGGGGGGGCATCGGGGCGAAAGAAGGGAAGAGATAGTGAGATGCGGACAGGAACAGTGAGAGAGAGAGAGCAAAGAGAATGAGAGAGGGTGACATAGTGCGTAAGAGAGAGGTACGACAGATAGTGAGAGAGGGGGCAGGGTAAATGAGGGAAAGGGAGAGGCCAGAGAGAGGGACAGAGAGAGTGAGGGAGAGGGGCAGAGAGAATGAGGGAGAGGGGGTAGAGAGAGTGAGGGAGAGGAGGCAGAGAGTGAGGAAGAGGGGCAGAAAGAGAGAGTGAGAGAGGTGGGACAGATAGTGAGAGAGAGGGCAGGGTGAATGAGGGAAAGGGTGAGAGCAGAGAGAGTGAGGGAGAAGGGGTAGAGTGAGTGAGAGAGAGGAGAGCATGCGGGAGACGGGGACATGGAGATTTAGAGGTGCAGAGAGAGAGAGAATGCATGGGGGACAGAGAGTGAGGAGAGGGGCAGGAAAAGTAGGAACGAGGGGACAGAGAGTAAGAGAGAGGGGCAGAGTGAGTGACTGAGGGGAGAGAGAAGAGAGAGAGTGAGAGACGGAGACAGCGAGAGTAAGAGAGGGGAACAGAGAGAGCATTTAGACACGGAGCACCACAGATGGAGGGTGACGAGACAGAGAAAGAGAGAGAGAAAGTGGCGAAGACAAAGTGGACAAGAACGACAGAGAAGGACATACAATAGTGACATAGAGTATTCGTGAGAGAGAGAGAGAGAGAGAGCGAGAGAGAGAGCGAGATAGAGGGAGCGAGAGAGATAGAGAGCGAGAGAGCAAGATAGAGAGAGAGCGAGAGAGATAGAGAGAGCGAGAGAGAGAGCAAGATAGAGAGATAGAGAGAGATAAAGAGAAATATAGATACATATAGAGAGAGAGAGCAGTACACAGAGGGCGACATGTGACAGAGCAAGTGAACGGGCTAGAGAATGATCCAGAAACAGAAAATCAGATTGGTAGACAGACAGATACATAAATAGCTATATATATATTAATAGCATCCTGTAGTCCTAAGTCGTCTTATCCTTGACTCGAGACGAGAGAGTGAGGATAAAAGTTAGCGCAGTTAATCCTTACTAAAAATAGCGCTAGCAAAATTAATTATGTCATCATCGTCTACGATGGACGGCGGCCTTTGCCTTTATATATATATATATATATATAGAGAGAGAGAGGGAGAAAGAGAGGTAGAGAGAGAGGGATAGTGAGAGCGATAGATTCGATAGATATATAGACAGATTGATAGATAGATAGATAGTAAAGTAAAGTAAAGTATCCAATAGCATAGTGTGAGGTGTTAGCGATCTCACATTTCAAAGGCTCGGCTATATGAGGGCGGTAGCGATCTCCTCTCCCTCGCCGCTTTTACTTCCCGGACTGAACCGGTGCCCATTTAAGGCTGGGTCGACCCGGAAGCCATTGCTGTCTGAAAAAAACATTACCGCTTCAACTGGGGAATGAACCCAGGACCACTCGGATGCGAAGCCAGCGCGATAACCACTGCGCTACGCGGCTCCACAGATAGATAGATAGATAGATAGATATATTAGATAGATAGATAGATAGATAAGATAGATAGATAGATAGATAGAATAGAATAGAATAGAATAGAATAGAATAGAATAGAATAGAATAGAATAGAATAGAATAGAATAGAATAGAATAGAATAGAATAGAATAGAATAGAATAGAATAGAATAGAATAGAATAGAATAGAATAGAATAGAATAGAATAGAATAGAATAGAATAGAATAGAATAGAATAGAATAGAATAGAATAGAATAGAATAGAATAGAAAGATAGATAGATAGATAGATAGATAGATAGATAGATAGATAGATAGATAGATAGATAGATAGATAGATAGATAGATAGATAGATAGATAGATAGATAGATAGATAGATAGATAGATAGATAGATAGATAGATAGATAGATAGATTAGATAGATAGATAGATAGATAGATAGATAGATAGATAGATAGATAGATAGATAGATAGATAGATAGATAGATAGATAGATGGATGGATGGATGGATGGATGGATGGATAGATAGATAGATAGCAACAAGGCAATGGCCGCCGTATGTCGTAGTCGATGATGGCATAATTAATTTTTAGTAAGGATTAACTGCGCTACTTTTTATCCTCACTCTCTCGTCTCAAGCCGCCCGACCCGAGTGGCAAGTCTCAAGGACAAGACGCCTAGGCAGCGACTACGAGATGCGGGGGACTCCGCATCAAGCACCCGTGAAAAAGACGGCGGAGTCCGGAGTCGAACCTACACCACCTGATCACTTCGCCACGGAATCCCCTAGATAGATGAAATAAATGGATGGATGGATGGACAGTCCAGTTACAGCATGTGTCAAGGAATGCAACGACCACAGATAACTCTGTTCCGGTTCGCATCAAGAGTCATTCCCCTCGCGTATGACGTCATTGTATTTCCTGTCCGCCATGGTACTCCGCGTGTTTTGGACCCAACAATAATGGACAAAACCTCATTTTATTCGCTTAATGTGCTGTTCCAGTGGCTATTGTTGGCTCCTTTCCCCCAAGTCTTCATTCCTTCCCAAGACCTGCCACTTTATGCCCATTATCCTTCGTAGGTATCTGTTAATGAAGGACTTGAGTCTTTGTTGTATGGCCTTGGTCGTTCTTCATATCTCTCCTTTGTACAGCTACACCGACGAGACACTTGCGTTAAATATTGTAATCTTATATTTTAACCCTAACCCTAACCCTAAACCTAACCATAACCCTACCCTAAACATAAACCTAACCATAACCCTAAACCTAACCATAACCCTACCCATAACCCTAAACCTAACCATTACCCTACCCTAAACATAAACCTAACCATAACCCTAACCCTAAACATAACCCTACCCTAAACATAAACCTAACCATATCCCTAGACCTAACCCTAAACCTAACCATAACCCTAAACTTAACCTTAACCATTTGCCAAACTGAATATAACCATCTTTTCTACACTTACAACTTTATCTGTCTTTACTTTTTTATTTTTTTTTAAATGTCGACCCGTGCTCCCCTCCATCCAGAATGGACTGCTCCGTTACAGTAACCGGGTGTCAAATACTTAGGACGGTAACCCAGGTCAACTCTAAAACAAAATATATTTCCTGGTGTCTAATCTGAACCTTTTTTTAATTAAATAGTACTTGCTGAAGTCGGATGTGTTGGACCGAAAGGTGCAAATATCGCAGTCAAGCTGTAAACTACACAATGCATTCCGTTTTCTCTGGTATCTGAACTACGTTCTGCCTCTTGGTAGCGAGTGACAGAGAACGAACGAAGCCAAGCCAATTAAATCGTGGATGTGCGTCCTAGTTCTTATTGACGGCTGTATTTTGAAGAAAAAAACGTGTTATAGTCTAATATATTATGTTTTTAAGCGAACGAAAGAAGAATAGATTTCAAATACCTATCCCCCGCCCCCCCCCCCAACTTCCGGCCTACACAATGGTTCTATATACAGGCCTGACACCGTGCAGAAGCGGCACACCTCACACAAAGACAAGACAAAGACACTCCGCTGTGGCTTGATTCAACACACGGTTACGCCCGACGCATAAAACAAGCTGAAAGGGCGTAGCTTCGCCAAAAAAGCAAGGTTAATCTTCAACCCGTAATACTGCTATATTGCCTTGATCCGCCTTGACGCCCATTCGTCGGCATCAATGCTATCTTTGTCTAGCGACATTGGAGAATACAGAAGGGGCAGAAGCGTGTCAGCTTTGGTGTGTAGTCGCGCATACCAAGAAATCAACAGCTAACAAGTTGCACAACTTCTATGCTAATATAGAAGAGGATGTATTTCACACACTAGAGCTCCTGGTTATAGTTTACGAATACTCTCATGTGTGCCGTGGTGTTTAACGGAGACCCGATTTTGTAGTTGGTTCGTGCGACTAATGCTGCTGCTACTGCTATTACCACTATTACTACTACTACTACTACTACTACTACTACTACTACTGCTACTACTAATATTACTACTACTACTACTACTACTACTACTGCTGCTACTACTACTACTACTACTGCTACTACTACTAATATTACTTCTACTACTAATATTACTACTACTACTACTACTACTATTACTACTACTGCTACTACTGCTGCTACTACTACTACTACTACTACTGCTACTACTACTAATATTACTTCTACTACTAATATTACTACTACTACTACTACTACTATTACTACTACTGCTACAACTACTACTACTGCTACTACTACTACTACTACTTCTACTACTACTACTACTACTACTACCAATATTACTACTACTACCAATATTACTACTACTACTACTGCTGCTGTTGCTACTACTACTACTACTACTACTACTACTACTACTGCTGCTGCTACTGCTGCTGCTGCTACTACTACTACTACCGCTACTACTGCTACAACTACTACTACTGCTACTAGTACTACTACTGCTGCTGCTGCTGCTACTACTACTACCACCACCACCACTACCACCATCACCACCAGCAACGTTTATTTCTACAACTTAAAATTAAAGTAAAGGCCATCTTGACTGTCCAGACTTGTTCTCGCACCTATTGTTTGTGGGTCGGCCGACCCTAGATCCCTTTACGGGATCAAGATACTGAGTGGCGCATGAGCTGCAGTGGTCAGCGACCCATAGCTGACTGCTAGCGTCAGGGCCAGCGAACCAGAGCTGCCAAGACTCTTCTACACCTCGGTGATCTTGGATAACTGGCTGCAGATGGCAGACTGGCTAAGGAGAAGGGATCGAGGAGGGAATGCTAACCCGGTACTGACAAAATGCTTGCTGAAGTCGGATGTGTTGGACCGAAAGGTGCAAATATCGCAGTCAAGCTGTAAACTACGACACAACGCATTCCGGTCTCTGGACTACATTCTGTTACTTAAGCCCTTTCAGGGTTTGGTAGCGGGAGATTGAGAACGAACGAAGTCAAGCCAAGCCAAACCAAACCAAACCAAGCCAAGCCAAGCCAACCAAACCAAACCAAACCAAACCAAGCCAAGCCAAGCCAAGCCAACCAAACTAAACCAAACCAAGCCAAACCAAACCAAACCAAACCAAGCCAACCAAGCCAAGCCAAGCCAAACCAAGCCAAGCCAAGCCAAGCCAAACCAGATCCGTTTTCGATCGAAAAAATGATATCACACATTAATTGTGGAATCGAATCTAAATTCCTCGACTAGGCAGGCAGTGCACTAACCACTGCGCTACCACTAACTATTTAAGTTTTGGTAACGTGAATATCTTTTTGAATAATCGGAATATCTGTGCTCCAGAAATGACAAAAATCATGAATGCTTGAAAGAAATCAGAAGAAGACTAACCATGGCAATGCAGAGACTGAACAGCCTGAAGAAATTATGACAGAGCATCAACAAAATGACAAAAGTAAAAGTCTTGAGAGCCTGTTTTTTTTTCCTGTACCAGCTTATGGCTGCGAATCATGGACGATTACCAAAACTTCTAGACAAAGAATCGAATCAGAGTCAAAATATTACAGAAAGATTATCAGAATACCCTGGACAGAGAAAAAGACAAATATATACATTTGGCAAGAGTTGAGCATAGAGGAGAACTGGTTTATCAATTCCATTATGGCCAGAAAGGTGAAATACTTTGGTCACATCAAGAGACACAACGGTCTTGAGAGAACAGTGATGGAAGGCATGGTGCCATGCAACAGAGGCACAGGTAGACCAAGAAAACGATGGCACCAAGATATCCAGGAATGCCTGTGTATGACTGTGGCGCAGGCTGGAGTTTTGTCATAAGATAGTTTTTTTTCCAGATAAACTGTGATGGAAGCGAAGTTCTAAAAAGGACACGCTACATGATGATGATGATGAAGGACATTTGTAATGATTGAATCAGCGCTAGCAGGCAGAACCTGACGACTGTAACTTGTTCTGGGCCTGATAAGTCGTTCTTAAATGTGCCACAGTCACTCTACAAGGTCGCGAGTTGCTGGATATTTCTAGAGTTATGTACCCTCCATTAAGATGGTTTGGTGAGCTAACTTTTATCCATTTAAGAAGAAAACAAATCACGCTGTTCGAACACACGGCACTCGCCATACGAGATGGTGGGTTTAGCTCCCGGTCGCTGCATGCTTCAGTGCACCCAGATGAAAATGTATAACCGACTTGCCGTTAGAGAAAACAATTCACGGAGTACTGGGACTGGTCTACCCTATACCAGATAAATCATAAGCTTAATGCGTAATGTCACTACCACTTTATCCCCGATAGCAATGTCTACATACTAATAACCACCACATATGTGGATAAGTTCTCTACAGCCTGTGACATGTTAGGTTTCACCATTACTACCAACAACAACAACAACAACAACAACACAAAACAATCGAAGTCATGTTTCAGCCTGCTCCTAGTGACGTATATAATGGGGACAAAATTGGAAAAAAAATTGAGTAAAAGTTGATTAAGGTTAAGTTTAATCAAAATTTAAAACTGGGTATGGTCAGATACCGCACCGAGACGAGACCACAAACAAAACCTACGTTACGACCAATAGGCCTTCATCAGGGACAACAAATAACAACAATGCTGAACCAACAAATAGAGGAAGGCATGGCGGTGATATAGTGAAAGTGGAAGGTCAGACGATACGAGATAACAAACAGTAGCAGCAATGGTGGTACAAATAAATGTAAAATGAAAATAAGGCGAGCCTGCGGCGGCTGTGTAGATGTATATAATGGGAAAAAAATTGAGTAAAAATTGATTAAGGTTAAGTTAATCAAAATTTAAAATTGGATATGGTCAGATACCGCACCGAGACGAGAATACAAACAAAACCTACGTTACGACCAATAGGCCTTCATCAGTGACGTATATCGCACTCAGATATCAGAGTCAAGAACGAGCGCCGCCAACCAGTAGACAGCTTCACGTACCTTTGTAGTACTCTCTCCAGTCTCCAGGTAAAATACACCTGACTCTGAAATTGGCAACATAACCTCCAAGGCCAGTGCTGCCTTTGGGAGGCTGCTGAATAGCGTTTGAGACCGCTGGGATCTTAGCCTTAATACGAAACTCAATGTCTACCGAGCTGTAGTGCTCACGGCCCTTCTGTATGCCAATGGGACCCGGACTGTGTACGGCAGAGATGCTAGAAAAATAAACCACTTCCAAACAAGCTGCCTCAGTAGATTGTTGAGAATACAATGGCTGGAAAGGCTAGAACGAAGACCAAAATGCCGAGCATCGATATATTATTGCAGACGTCCAAGATTAGGAGAGCCTGGCATGTTGTTGGCATGCCAGACAACTAATGCATGATGAGCTCAAAGAGAGGCTGTGTCCGGTCGGTGAACAAAAGAATCTTTTCAAACACTCCATCGAGGGGACGGCGTGGCCTAGTGGTTAAGTGGCACGGCTCACAACCAGAAGGTGCTGAGTTCGATCCCCATCACAGCACCAGCCGTTACCCCGGGGAAGCAAACCCTTAAAAAATGCAGGAGGAAGCAGAGCCTTACATAAAATGAATGCTGAAGTCGGATGCACTGGGCGGACAGGCGCAAAATAAAAACCACAGTGCAACGCACACCCGCCTTGGGGAATAGAGAAATAAGGCGAACGCAAAAAAACAAACACACAAAAAACAAAACATTCCATCAAAATGTATGACACTCTTCAACATCGATGTAAACTGATGGCAGCTCCTGGCACAGGATCGCCCGGCCCCACCACCAGAGTCGCCTCAATTGTTGAGGAAAGCCGGGCCTCCAAGTCGTGGAGAAAACGGACTGTGTGGAAAGACACACTAACGGACACTCCCATGTCCAATTCTGGCTTAAAATGCTACATATAAGAGGCTCAGCAGCGCATGAGCTGTAGCGGTCAGCGACCCATAGCTGACTGATAGCGTCAGGGTCAGCGACCCATCGCTGACTGATAGCGTCAGGGTCAGCGACCCATAGCTGACTGATAGCGTCAGGGTCAGCGACCCATAGCTGACTGATAGCGTCAGGATAAGCACCAGGTATGAGACAGGTAGTCATGGTGAATATGAACCGTGTGTCAGTTATCTGACGCGGGTCTAAGTAGCAGAATGTAGTCTAGAGAACGGAATGCGTTGTGTCGTAGTTTACATCTTGGCTCCGCTAATTTGCATATTTCGGTCCAACACATCCGACTTCAGCAAGCATTTTTTGAGTACTGGGTTAGCATTCCCTCTTCGATCCCTTCTCCTTAGCCAGTCTGCCCTGCTGCAACCTGTTATCTAGGATCACCGCGTGGAGGTGTAGAAGGATCTTGTCGGCTTACCAGCAGAGGTAAATTACAAGGTGTGAAATACAACGTCTGAGAAATGCATCCAGTGCCTCCTTGCGATTTGTTGCTGTTGTTGTTGCTTTTGTTGTTGTTGTTGCTATTGTTGTTGTTGCTTTTGTTGTGGTTGTTGTTGCTGCTGCTATTGGTGTTGTTGTTGCTTTTGTTGTTGTGGTTGTTGTTGTTGTGGTTGTTGTTGCTATTGTTGTTGTTGCCTTTGTTGTGGTTGTTGTTGTTGCTGCTGCTATTGGATGTTGCTGCTGTTGTTGTTGTCGTTCCTGTTGCTGTTGTTGCTACTGCTACTGTTGTTGCTACTGTTGATGTTGCTGCTGTTGTTGTTGTCGTTCCTGATGCTGTTGTTGCTGCTGTTGCTGCTACTGTTGATGTTGCTGCTGCTACTGTTGATGTTGCTGCTACTGCTGTGGTCTGCCTAATTCATCTGCGTGTCGCTCACTACCCACCTCGTTACCCAGACTGCCATGAAATAGCCTGTTTTCAGGCAGACCGGTGTGGGAGTGAGATGAGGGTCTTGATCAGTATGCTTTACCTGACCCTGAATAACGTTGTCCCATCAGTATATTTGACTCGATCAGACGTTAGTCTCCTCTCCCGTCCATGAGAGATATCATCTTCTGTTTCATCGCCAGATCAAGGTCCCGATTTCTCTTACAAAGGGTACCGTTGTCAGTAAGCCTGTTTTGATTCCGTGGCGAAGTGGTTAAGCCGTCGGCCTCGTGATCAGGTGGTGTGGGTTCGACTCTAGACTCCACCGTTTTTTTTACGGGTGCTTGATGCGGAGTCCCCTGCATCTCGTAGTCGCCCTCTAATCATCTTGTCCGTGACTTGCCACTAGGGTCGGGCGACACGAGACGAGAGAGTGAGGATAAAAGGTAGCGCAGTTAATCCTTACTAAAAATAGCGCTAGCAAAATTAATTATGCCCTCATCGTCTACGATGGCGGCGGCCTTTGCCTTTTTCCTTTTTAAAAAAATCTCTAAACAGCTTCCGTCTAATATCTGGATCGGGAAGAAGCCACTACTGTTCTCTTTCTCCCTGCGTGTGTATGCAGCGTTGTTGGATGTTTCCACGGTCATGGTATTCTCCCTACATGGACGCCCGTATTGAAGATCTCGAGCAATGTATGCACTCCCTGACACAGCTCTCAGTAGAACACCAAAGGTTGGCCATACAGTGGATCCACTCCCACAGCAATATTGAAGGCAATGAAGCTGCAGACAAACTAACAAAGTGTGGAGGAGCATTCCCACAAACAGATCCTGAGCATCACGCATGAGGACTAGGCTATAATTAAAGCCAACTTCAGAGGGAAAATGGGCTGGTCAACTACCTTTGTTGCTGAACACATCAAGACAGATAACACGAATCTTATCGCATGGGATGGGCTAGTGGTTAAGTGACACGGCTCACAATCCGAAGGTGCTGGGTTCGCTCTCCAATTACAGCACCTGCCGTTACCCCGGGAGAACCAAACCATTAGAAAATGAAGGAGGAATCAGACTCTTACATAAAATGCATTCCGAAATCGGATGCACTGGCAAAAAACGATGCCTATTACCAGATGAACAGAAGAGAGCAGGTCGTGGTCTTCAGACTTCGCACTGGCCATAATAGACTTAGGTACCACCTATTCAACAAATTGAAGATAGGTGGCACCGACGAATGCCCGTGTGGTACCGGGAAAATGACCGCTGAGCATTTACTGCAAAACTGCCCGACATACGAGGATCAGAGAGAGCAGATGTGGCCATCACCAGTGGCAACACTAGACAAGCTGTATGGCAGTGTCGACAGCCTCAAGATGACCACTGCTTCTTTCGAAAAAATAAAGGTTGATGTCTGACTGCGTACGAAGAAGAAGAAGAAGAAGAAGATGAAGAAGAAGGATGCACTGGGCCGACAGGCGCAAAATAAAACAGTGCAACGCACGCCACCTTGGGGAATAGAGAAATAAAGCGAACGCCAAAATAAAATGTAATTAGACAGCTACCTGATCTACTATCAATCTGCGTGCATATGCCACACAAAGATCTGAGAGCACGGCACAACGAAGACCACGGAACAGATGGATAGATATCCTAAGAGAAATACCACAACAGCACCGGCAAACAAACACACAAAAACCACGCCGAAAGACGAGAAATGAACTTCACTTATCAGTACAAGTGGACCGGGACGTGCAGTAAGTAGTAACTATGAAATATCTGCACATCTCCTTCTTTCTCCCCTATTCCCCCCCACCCCTCATTTTTTGCTGTCTCATTAATACTCTCATTAATTCTTCTTCTTCTTTTTCGTTCTCAATCTCCTACTCATCATCATCATGTGGCATGTCATAAGCTGCCACAGGAAAAACACAGGCTCTCAAGACTTTTAATTTTATCGTTTTGTTGGTGCCCTGCCATAATTTCTTCAGGCTGTTCAGTCTCTGCATTGCCATAGCTAGTCTTCTTCTGATTTCTTTCGAGCAGTCACCATTTTTGTCAATTCTGGAGCCCAGATATTCAAAATGTGTAACCTAATCTATTTCCTCGCCACCCACTGTAAATTTATGCTGACATTGTGTTTTGTCGGTGGTCATTATCTTTGTTTTGTTTATGTTTATGAACAGATTTTGATCTTTACTATGTCCATTAACGGCTGAAAGTAGCTGCTCTAGCCCTTCTGCACTTCTTGATAGTATCACTGTGTCATCTGCGTGTCGTAACTCTGGAATCTCGTACCCCCAATCGTAAATGGGTCGAAACTTTCAATGTTCTCATCTTCTCGTACATTTCTTATTATACATTCCACATATATGTTGTACAGATAAGGTAAGAGGATACATCCCTGTCGGACTCCTTTTTGTACGGCAAACCAATTTGATGTTTGTCCAGATACTCGGATAGCGGCTTGTTGATCTTGGTATAATGTTGAAAAAAGAGACATCTTGGTCATCATTGGCGATTTCAATGCGAAAGTCGGAGAGGAAAGAGCCGAAGAGGAGAGAAGTGTTTGAGGACCTTTTGATTTGGGACGCAGAAATGAGCGAGGAGAAAAACTGGTTGAATTCTGCACGGAAAACAACCTCTCCATTGCCAAGACCTTCTTCAAACAACATCTACGTAGACTATATACGTGGACCTCCCCTGATGGCAACGTCAAAAACCAAATAGATTACATCCTAGTACAACAAAGATGGAGATCAAATGTGCTGGCGACAAAAACAATGCCAGGAGCAGACTGCGATACGGACCACGAATTACTGTTTGCAGTTTTCCAAACAAGACTACGTAGGATCAACAAAGGTTGCCATCCAATACGCTTCGATATATCAGCAATACCTACTGAATACAACATCAAAGTAGAAAACAAATTTGAGGCGTTGCTTGCTATACAGGAAGAGATGACATCTGAGGAGTTGACATCGTACGCAAGGGATATTTTTATCTCGATAGCAAAAAAAAATTATTCCAAAGATATTGCACAAGACACAGAGCTATATAACAGAGGAAACACAGAAACTCATTGCAGAAAAGCAACAATTAAAACAAATGGGAAGTAAGGGTACCAACACAGCATATAAAAACTGCGCAAGAAAAGTTAGAAGAGAAATAAGAAAAGATAACAGAAGATGCATAGTAGAAACGTGTAAGGATATAGAAAACCTACAACAACAAGGCAGAGAAAGAGATGCATTCTTCTTCTTCTTCTTCATCGTACGCTGTTTACAGCGATATTTACGTTGCACTGTTTTATTTTGTTAAGCCTGTGGCTCAGTGCATCCGATTTCAACAGGCGTTTCTGTAGGGATGCCCTCCTTAGCCTTTGGCTGTCCCCAGCAGCAGTTATTTTTGGTCAGAGTTTTCTTGCAGGACTATCGAGTCTTCCCTACTCGTGTCTATAAGGTTTGGCAATGATATGATGGACTATGTACTAGTTTGTACTATCCCAGAAGAGAGGCAGTCAAGTGTGACTGTGTCTCAGGATCGTCACGTCCTGCCAGAAACGTAGCATATGCATGTGAGTGGGTATCTCTTTGCTCCCTTTATTTTCTCGGCTCATCTGCAGTGATGGCACGCCTAGCATTCCCCGCCATCTGGGACGTTGTCACAATAGGGCAGGGGTGCAATGTACGCTAGACTGCATCTCTTCTGCGTCCATTGGGATGGCTGATAGCAGACAGAGGTAAAGAGCGAGGCAGGAGTGCATTTGGCCAGGTGCATTTCTGCGGCTCGACCGGGTTGGGCTGAAACGCGAGCCCCAGGTCCCAACAGTATCGTGGCCTCCCATCACAGCGGTGCTGAGATTTATGGCGGGATTCTGGCTTAGAGGCGTTCGGCCGAAATCCCTCAGGTGGTAGCTTCGCACCATTGGCATATCAGCCAAGCACGTGGGCCAAATGTCAGCGACCTGCGATTCCTCTCGAAGGAGTGCATTTAACCAGGGGACAAGCCTGGTAATGGCACGGAGATGTTGTTCGCCTGGTGTGCGGACATATCTCATGATCAAGGGTTGCGTCTCAACAGTTCGCAGTGAGGTTGCTGCTCTACTGCTTACGACACCCCGACCGAGAACTAAGTCTTTTACTAGTGGTTTCACACCTCATCGCTGTATGGGGTGAATATCGGGCAGCTTCCCGCCCGCTTTGATCGGCGGACGGCAGAGACCTCTTTCTGCGGCTCGACCGGGTCGGGCTGGGACACGAGCCCCAAGTCCCAACCCTATCGTAGCCTCCCATCGCAGTGGTGCTGAGAATTAGGGCTGGATTCCGCCTTAGAGGCGTTCGGCCGTAATCCCTCATATGGTAGCCTCGCGCCGTTGGCTTATCAGCCTAGCACGTGGACCAAATGTCTGCGATTTGCGATTCCTCTCGAGTAGAGCAGGACTACCGTAGCAACGCCCTGTCATTAGTAGGGTAATACTGACCTGTCTTCTGAGGGTCTAATACCAGCACCCGTTCACTATTAGACCCAACGAAACGATAGAGGGCTTTTTAGTCAGTCAATGACCATGTGTCCGGAACCTACGATTTATGTAGGGTTAAGCAGGGTTACCGTAGCAGACGCTCTTTCATTAGGAGAGAGATGCATTCAAAGCAATAAGAACACAGACAAGGGAATTCCGTCCGGTTCCACATGTCATAAATGACAAAGAGGATAACACATTAACTTAAAACCAAAGACATACTGAATAGAGAGAGTACTGCCGAACCATGTATGGAGATAGCACAAAGCGCTCAGTTACAATCCTACCAAAGGAAAAGAAAGAACCTGAACCAACATTGGAGGAAGTACGCTCTGCAATTAAAAGCCTGAAAAAGGGAAAGTCCACAGGATGCGATGATATCCCAGCAGAGCTAATACAAGCAGGAGGAGAGGCGTGTGCTCGAGTCTATCACAAGCTGTGCAAACAGATATGGCACAGCTCAGAGTGGCCAGAAGCATGGAAGAAATAAATTTATATTCCCCTCCCCAAAAAAGGCAACCTGAAGCTGTGCACGAACTACCGAACTATCGCGCTGATCAGCCACGCTAGCAAGATACTCTTGCGAATCCTATTAAGAAGGATAGAGAAAAGGTTTAAATCTGAAATTCACTTAGTCCAGGCAGGTTTTAGGAAAGACAGAGGAACCCGGGACCACATATTCAATTTAAGGAATATCTATGAAAAATGTAGAGAGTTTAATGTAGACACGGTAAAACATCAAAATATGTGGAGAATCGTGAAAGAAATGGGGTTTCCTTTGCATATAGTCCATCTCATTTAAACATTATACCAAGATCTCCTACTACCAAAGCCTGAAAGGGCTTAAGTAGCAGAATGTAGTCCAGAGAACAGAATGCGTTGTGTCGTAGTTTACAGCTTGGCTGCGATATTTGCACCTTTCGGTCCAACACATCCGACTTCAGCAAGCATTTCTTGAGTACCGGGTTAGCATTCCCTCTTCGATCCCTTCTCCTTAGCCAGTCTGCCCTGCTGCAGCCATTTATCCAGGATCACCGCGTGGAGGTGTAGAAGGGTCTTGGCAGCTATGGTTTGCTGGCCCTGACGCTAGCAGTCAGCTATGAGTCGCTGACCACTGCAGCTTATGCGCTGCTCAGCATCTTGATCCCTCTTATCAATTCAATCTCGTATTATCTCATTTTGCTCTAATTCACTCAATCTCGTATGCTCTCATTATTCCTCTCATTCACTCAATCTCGTATTCTCTCATTATTCCTCTCATTCACTCAATCTCGTATTCTCTCATTATTCCTCTCATTCACTCAATCTCGTATTCTCTCATTACTCCTCTCATTCATTCAATCTCGTATTCTCTCATTATTCCTCTCATTCACTCAATCTCGTATTCTCTCATCATTCCTCTCATATCAATTTCGTTTTTATGTCTCGCTCGCTCTCTCTCATTGTTGCTCTTATCTCCTCTATTGTGTTCTCTTTCCAATATTCACTGTCTAATTATTGGTCTCATTCACTCAATCTTGTTCTCTCTCTCTCACCCCCCCCCCCCCCCCACCCCCTGTCTCTTCTTAATTTCAACTTTCTCATTCATGTTTTTCTCTGTGTCCCCCTCTCTGTTCCTCTGTCTTTTTCTCTCTCTCTCTATCTTTCATTTCAACTTTCCTATTCTTGATCTTATTCCCTAAATCGGATTTATCCCTCTGCGTCCCTCACTTTCTCCATCTCTCTCTCTCTCCCTTTCCCTCCCTCCCCTCTCCGTGCTGCCTTAAACAGTTCACGTATAACTGGTTTGCCTGTAATTATAATAAATGACACCCTGACAAGAGATGGCGAGAAAATGAGAATATCCGGCGCGATATTCCAGAAGAACTCGGGGGAGTAGAAAAGTGCAGACAGACGTGCGGGCCTGACATTCACATGGAATATGCTGGGTCCTCCCACACACAGACAAACAGACCTGGCATATACAGGGAATAAGTAGGTCATCACAGATCGACAAACATGCGGGTTTGACATCCACAGGGAATAAACTGGATCCTCACATATATAGACAGGCAGACAGACATGCCCTAGATCTACAAAGAACAAACTAGATATTTACAAACACATACATCCCCTAGATCTACAAAGAACAAATTAGATGTTCACAGACAGATAAACAGAATGTCTTAGATCTACAAACAACAAACTAGGTGTTCACAGACAGACAGACATGACCTAGATCTACAAAGAACAAACTAGGCTTTCATAGTATCTGGTGCAGTATTATGTATTAAGGGGAACCATACGGACACATGATGATAATGTTGTTGCTCAAGATGGTGATTAAATAGAATAATGCACAAATAAGTAGCCAGTGGTCCATCGGGGTCTGTGTGTTTGACAAGGACAATAAAAGCACCACTTCCCCACAAAGAGCATGTCGTAAGAGGCGACTAACTGTGTGACATGTCATAACACCGACCATGGTTCTGTGGTTTGGTTAAAACAGCATAGATGGCGCCTAACAGGCTGCGGGTCTTCTGTCCATGTAAAAGTACATGTCAAGTAAGAATAAATCTAAAACATAAAAGCACGCAGGGTGGGAACGATCAGCCAGGGAACCACAAAGAGAACATGAACATAGAGGAAGAATCGTTTCACACTAGACATTCTCACTGTGGTTATTTATCTAGATTTTGCAAAGGCCTTTGATGGAGTACCTCATAAAAAATTATTTCGAAAGTTAAAATCACATAGACTAGATGGGGAAGTTGCCAAAAGGATTGAAAATTGGTTAACGGGATGATGGCAGAGGGTGGGCATAAATAAGGAGTACTCTGAGTGGTGTGAAGTGAAAAGTGGAGAGCCACAGGGCTCGGTTTTGGGACCAATTTTGTTCTCGATATATATAAACAATTTGGACATTGATATGGGATCCATGATTGCAAAATTTGCTGATGACACAAAACTATGCAGTAGTGTCTCATCTAAAGCAGAAGTGGATATATTGAGGTAGGATTTAGATAAAATTCGAGAATGGTCTGTAAGCATGCATTTTATGTAAGGGCCTGCTTCCTCCAGCATTTACTAAGGATTGGTTTCCCCGGGGTAACGGCCGGTGTTGCGATGGGGATCGGCTGTGAGCCGTGTCACTAACCACTACCCTACGCCGTCCCCAACAGAAGATATAAATCTACATAAGAAAAGTGAGGAGCGACAGAAAGACATTACACGAAAAACAAAAAAAAACATAACAAGCGAAGAACAACAGAAACCTCCCCTCAATACTGCTATGATCAGGAGCGATGTGTCACATTTATCATCACAGTGTAGATGGCTTTCGTGCCCACGAGACACCCCCCCCCCCCCCCATCCTCCACGAGTGCACATTAGAAGGGCTGAGTTGGATGCGGTGAGTATTTAATAAGAAAGCTAGGAGGGAATGCACGAGTTTTTGGAGCTTGAGTGATGATGCTCCCAGAAATAGTTGGCATGTGAGAAGTTCCGCTGTGCGTGTGTGGATACTTGTGGCAGCATGTGATACAGCGCGGCGCCATGTGATACGATGTGGCGTCACGGGATAGAATGGTGTGGTATAAGAGATAAGGTGGAGTCAGACTGTACAACGTGGCGTCACGGAATAGAATGGTGCGTCATAAGATACGAGGTGGTGTCATAAAATACAATGCGTCGTCACGGAATAGAACGAGGTGGTATAAGAAATAAGGTGGAGTCATGCGGTATGACGTGGCGTCACGGATAGGATTGGGGGGGGGGGGGAGGGTGGGGGGTGGTCATTCGATTTGAGGTGAAGTCATATGGTAAAACATGGCGTCACGAATATAATGGGGCGTCATAACATATGAGGTGGAGTAGTATGGTACGGCGTGGCGTCACGAATAGGATGGGGCGTCATAAGAACTATTATAGAGTCATATAGTACAATGTGGAGGCATATGATACAATGTGGAGTCACTTAATATAATGGCGCGTCACAAGAAATGATGTGGAGTCAGATGATACAATGTTGTATCATGATACATTAACGGGAACTTTTAGTATCTATGACCTGGCCATTCTGAGGTTTGCACGAATGAACGAACTGACATCCTGGCCTCATGGGGAGGAGCGTAGCGGAGACACGGGCAATGGGAAAAAGTGACATTTTGAAGTTTTTAACGACCGCCTTTATTTAGAAGACAATGCAGTCGATGAACCAACAATACAAAGATTGCAAGATTATGGGACCTCTCAAATGTCCATCAGAAAGGGACACATGAGTGGATTAGCAGGAGTGTGTACATACAGTAAGCTACAATAACCAGCAGTATCTACACTTTTCGCTATTTCCTGGGAAGTAGACTAACGTCTGGTCAGGCCCAACATACTGATCGGACATGTTAGTCAGGGTCAGGCACAACATACTGATCAGACATGTTAGTTAGGGTCAGGCACAACATACTGATCAGACATGTTAGTCAGGGTCAGGCACAACATACTGATCAGACATGTTAGTCAGGGTCAGACAAAACATACTGATCAGACATGTTAGTCAGGGTCAGGCACAACATACTGATCGGACATGTTAGTCAGGGTCAGGCACAACATACTGATCGGACATGTTAGTCAGGGTCAGGCACAACATACTGATCGGACATGTTAGTCAGGGTCAGGTAAAGACCCTAACCTTGGGCTTCCTTGTAGCCCTCCCTGGAAACGGTTTTTTTCATCGCAGCCTGGCTAACAATATAAGCGATCTACATGATCTACGGTAGTAGTGTGTGACACGCAGATGAAACAATGCACAGCACAACCGCCTGGAGGACCACCTTCATCAGCACGCTCGGGATGTGAGGAAAGCTACTGCAACCCGCCACTTAACGTCCTGTTCAAGGCGCACAAAAGAGTAAATAATAACAACTGAGAGGGACTGAGCGCCTATGAATCTGCCCAGAGTGAAATGAAATCGTGGGAGGGGACGACGTGGGCTAGTGGTTAAGTGACACGGCTCACAACTCGGAGGTGCTGGGTTCGCTTCCCAACCACAGCACCGGCCGTTACCCCGGGGAAGCAAACCCTTAGAAAATGCAGGAGGAAGCAGACCCTTACATAAAATGCATGCCAGAGTCGGATGCAAAGCACACCGCCTTGGGGAACAGAGAAATAAGACGAACGCAAAAAACCTATCCAAAACAGGTGAAAAAATGGAACAATTGACCCATAACGTGTCATATAAGGAGGCTAAATCCATCATTCCCAGTCAATATACAATAAAATGAGAGAAGAAAATTAGAGAGAAAGAGAGTAACGTATACAATAAAATGATAGAAGGAAATTAGAGAGAAAGAGAGTAACAGTCCAGACCAATCCAACAGCTTTACAGGTTCCAGCAAACTGCTATTTTCTGCATGAGAACGGCCCACTGCAGATTACTGTGCCACCTATATCGGCCCAACATCTCCCAAACAAATGGTTGTCCATGTGGAACATGAGTCCAGACCCCTGAACACGACGTACTTCAAGAATGTCCGGCAATGTACACCGCATTGGGGAAGAGAGATATAAGGCGAACGCAAACACAAAGAAAAAGTTGTTCAAGATATCTCTTTATTGAAATGGGTACCGGATTATGTGAAATGAGATAACCAGCTGCTTCCAAGCTGACTAACATTAAGTCGGGTACCCATTTACATCTACATTGATTGGAGCGTGTTGCTAGAGGAGACCGACCTCGGTACCTTTGCTGTAAGAAGCACAGGCACCAGTCCTGCTGCCACTTCGGTCTGAAAAACTACATGTGCTTGACGATGTTTCTTTTTGAGCCGGTTACAGATGCTCTTCTTACATCCGATATGAACTACTGATGAAGGTGGGCCAGCGTCATCCTCGATGTAGTGCAATGCAATGATTCTCAGTAGGCTCAGCACTAAGGGGGATCACAGTGTCGATCGACTCCTTATTGACCAGGCTGCTGCAACTCAGCCTTTTCTCGGATGCACAGTGGGCTGAAGATGCTGCACAATGAATGAGCTGAAAGCGACTCATAGTTGGTTGCTAGATTACGGTCAGTGAACCAGGGCTGACTACGACCATAATCTGCCTTCGAGCGGCGGTCCTGGAAACAGGCTGCACTAGTGTTGTCTGGCTAAAAGAACAGGGATCGCGGTGGGCAGGTAAACCCGTACACAAAAACGCCTGCTGTAATTGGTTGTGAGGATCGAATATCGCAGCTTCGCTTTAAACTACGACAAAATGTCCATTTTAGGACGAAAGCCAAAGAAGAGAAAGAAGAAGAAGAAGAAGACGATGAAGAGGAAGATCAAGGAGACTAAGAATACGAAAACAAAGAAAAAGACTAAGAAGAAGAAGAAGAAGAAGAAGAAGAAGAAGAAGAAGAAGAAGAAGAAGAAGCAGAAGAAGAAGAAGAAGAAGAAGAAGAAGAAGAAGAAGAAGAAGAAGAAGAAGAAGAAGAAGAAGAAGAAGCAGAAGAAGCAGAAGAAGAAGAAGAAGAAGAAGAAGAAGAAGAAGAAGAAGAAGAAGAAGAAGAAGCAGAAGAAGCAGAAGAAGAAGAAGAAGCAGAAGAAGAAGAAAAAGAAGTGGAAGAAGAAGCAGAAGAAGAAGAAGAAGAAGAAGAAGCAGAAGAAGCAGAAGAAGAAGAAGAAGCAGAAGAAGAAGAAGAAGAAAAAGAAGTGGAAGAAGAAGCAGAAGAAGAAGAAGAAGAAGAAGAAGAAGAAGAAGAAAAAGAAGAAAAAGAAGAAAAAGAAGCAGAAGAAGAAGAAGAAGAAGAAGAAAAAAAAAAGATCAAGAAGACGAAGAATACGAAAAATAAGAAAATGACGATGAAGAAGAAAAAGACGATGAAGCAGAAGAAGAACATTGTACACGGCGAGGCTGCATGCCCCACGTCCACTAGCTTTAGGTCACCTTATGCTGGGTGTCTTGGTCAAAATTCAAATCTACCCAAGTGGGATCAAGATGCTGAGCAGCACATGAGCTGCAGTGGTCAGCGACCCATAGCTGACTGCTAGCGTCAGGGCCAGCGAAACATAGCTGCCAAAATTCTTCTACACCTCCACGCGATGATCCTGGATAACAGGTTGCAGCAGGGCAGACTGGCTAAGGAGAAGTTATCGAAGAGGGAATGCTAACCCGGTACTAAAAAAATGCTTGCTGAAGTCGGATGTGTTGGACCGAAAGGTGCAAATATCGCAGCCAAGCTGTAAACTACGACACAACGCATTCCGTTCTCTGGACTACATTCTGCTACTTAAGCCCTTTCAGGGTTTGGTAGTGGGAGATTGAGAACGAACGAAGAAGAAGAAGAAGAAGAAGAAGAAGAAGAAGAAGAAGAAGAAGAAGAAGAAGAAGAAGAAGAAGAAGAAGAAGAAAGAAGAAGAAGAAAAAGAAGAAGAAGAAGAAGAAGAAGAAGAAGAAGAAGAAGAAGAAGAAGAAGAAGAAGAAATCTACCCAAGTTATTTGTACCTTTCTCCAGATGGTTTGCTAAAAGAAGCAACAGAGGCGCCTAACTGGCTACGGGTCTACTTAGCTCTAGCGTTTGAGTCTGGACTCGTTAAGATGGACTCGCACATCGTTTAAGCCACACTCCAAGAAACTGGTTGTATACAGACTCAGTAGAGTCTTCTAAACCAGTATAAAGACGTTGTTTGTTGTTGTTTGCGTATGCCCATAATGAGTAGGTTACTCTTTTGTGGGCCTTGAAAAGGACGTTAATTGGCGGGTTGCAGTAGCTTTCCTCTTATCCCGGGCGTGCTGATGAAGGTGCACCGGGGTCCTCTAAGCGGTTGTGCTACGATTGGCTTCATCTGTGTGTCCCTCACTACTACGGGGATCACGTCGATCCCTCACCCCGTTAAGGGTGCTACGAAAACATCCCCTTTCCAATGAGGGTCACTAAGGAAGCCAAGGGAAGGGACTTTAGTTAGACGTTAGTCTTCCTCCCCACAACGACGTTAAGTTGAGTATACGTTTATTTGTCATCTTCTTTAGCGTTCTTCCTGATAAGAATGTTTTTGAATTTGTGTCGTAGTTTACAGCGAGGCTGCGATATCTGCGCTTTTCGGCCTAACACATCCGATTTCAGCTGGCTTTTTGTGGGTACCGGGCTTGCCTTCTCAGTGCGATCCCTATCTCTGTACTAGTGCAGCCTGGTTCCAGGGCCGTCACTTGTTGTAGGCGGGATAGGGTCTTGGTGAGCTCTGGTTCACTGATCCTGATGCAAGCAGCGAGCTAGGAGTCGATGGCTGCTGTCTACTCATTCACTGCTGCATCTGTTGCCCTGTGTATAGGTTTGACATGACCATGATGCAAGCAGCCAGCTAGGAGTCGATGGCTGCTATCAACTCATCCACTGCTGCATCTGTTGCCCTGTGTATAGGTTTGACATGACCATGATGCAAGCAGCCAGCTAGGAGTCGATGACTGCTGTCAACTCATCCACTGCTGCATCTGTTGCCATGTACGCGCCTAGAAGTTGTACTGGAAAACATGATTGAACTTCCAAGTTTATGTGAGGACACGATCGGCCAAGTCCGTGGTAACGGCAATTCCCGAAGTCACGATGGTATACACACACAAGACACGTGAATGGTGAACTAATCATACAGCTACCTTCCTCTTTGGCGCTAAGTGGCATTGAGACCATACATCAAAGCGAGACAGAAGTCGGAATACCGACAATTTCTCTAACTACACCTCTTCGAGTCGAATTAAGAACATCCGGGCTAGATTCCCGTCTCCCGCAAAGCTGTTTAGAAGTCACTCTGAAGTCCTCTTGAAACAGAATTATTGTGAGAAAACGTGCAGAGACTAACTAATGAGAGGGAAATATGAAATCTCGTAAGATGGCGGAAAGACACAGCCCTCCTTTCTAACATCTCACGTTTCACTCCTTTGTGAGAGAGAATAAGTTGAAAGCGTTACTTGAATTGTTAGAAAGGATTGGGGTAGTTTGAATGTCGGCTGTTTCAAAGACTAATCCCAGCAGGGCTGATTCAAAGAAACCTGTTATGAGTTCTCTGTATTAAGGAACGCATTGTCTGGTCCGTTTCAAGCACACATAAAATACGCGTTCGACAATTATTCGACAAGTCCGGACTGACAGAACTTAGTGTGAGTACGTGTGAGATAACATTGAGGCTTTCGACTCACATCAAAGGATGTTTGTGCTAATTTGTGAAAGGGCAGGGGAGGCTAATCCAGACGATTTCTTCATAGATTCGGTAAAAGGAGTTATCCCTCATATTGATATGCTTTCTTTTGGTGGCACGTTGTTTTATTTCGAAGTTTCTCTTCACTTGTTTCTCTTTCCCACACGCCGAAGTATAGGGTTGATGTGACAGTTGGCCATCTATAGCAAACCTGTTTAAAAGCAGTGTGAGCTCTTTGACAGCGGTGGTTTCTGTACACATTTGTATCGCACTAAGACATTTCTAGTCCAAATAAAGGGGAACTGGGGTAGAGAAATGTCTAGTCTAAATGATGGGGAAAAGAAGTGTCTAGTCTAAATGATGGGGAAAAGAAATGTCTAGTCTAAATGATGGGGAAAAGAAATGTCTAGTCCAAATGATGGGGAAAAGAAATGTCTAGTCCAAATGATGGGGAAAAGAAATGTCTAGTCCAAATGACGGGGAAAAGAAATGTCTAGTCCAAATGATGAGGAAAAGAAATGTCTAGTCCAAATGATGGGGAAAAGAAATGTCTAGTCCAAATGACGGGGAAAAGAAATGTCTAGTCCAAATGATGAGGAAAAGAAATGTCTAGTCCAAATGATGGGGAAAAGAAATGTCTAGTCCAAATGACGGGGAAAAGAAATGTCTAGTCCAAATGAAGGGGAACTGGGAAAACCGTCATGGTAGAGAGTTGTAAACACATAACGTTTAGGTCATCCGCTGTACACCTAAGATATCAAGGATCAGAAACAAGAGAGGAGCGTCGTGGATGGCAACAGCAGAGAGAATTATTGGACAGGTGACCACAGTCGAGAAGATAGTCAAGGGAGAAGAATCGGTCATCGCTGGCGATAGCATGATAGATTACCATGAAGTGATCGTAACCCTAGGCAGGGAATGCAAAGACTAGTGCAATGGGAGGACAGAGTTCGAGGTTAACAAGCTCATGACAATATGTAGTACAATGATGCTATCACATATACAGATGGATCGGTGCTACGCAGTAAGGTGTCTGGTTTGGTCTTCTCGGCTAGATAGGACAGGTCGTCGCTGAGCATGCAAGGCAGCAACATCAAGCACAAGAATGAAGATAGAAGCAGTGGCTGCAGCTCTGAGAGGGCTATCTGTGACCTCTTTAACAGGGTCAGTCATCGTGTCAAAACTCCAAATCCGTATCTCTGAAAGGGCTGACTAAAACATGAGTGAATGGCAACTGTAGAGGCATCATGCTTGGGCTGACTAAAACATGAATGGATGGCAACTGTTGAGGCTTTAAACCTGGGCTGACTAAAACACGAGTGGATGGCTACCGTAGAGGCATCAAACCTGGGCTGACTAAAACATGAATGGATGGCAACTGTAGAGGCATCAAACCTTGGGTTCATCTACTGCCCTCGTCATTCTCGGATTAGGTGTAACGAAAGAGCTAACATTCTGGCTTCACAGAGGCCTGCTACTTCGTTCATTCTCAAGCCCCCGCTACCAAGCCCTGAACGTTCTCAAGCCCCCGCTACCAAGCCCTGAACGTTCTCAAGCCCCCGCTACCAAGCCCTGAACGTTCTCAAGCCCCCGCTACCAAGCCCTGAACGTTCTCAAGCCCCCGCTACCAAGCCCTGAACGTTCTCAAGCCCCCGCTACCAAGCCCTGAACGTTCTCAAGCCCCCGCTACCAAGCCCTGAAAAGGACTTGCAAGTAGAAGGATGATGTCCGGAAAACGGAATGCGCTGTGTCGTAGTTAACAGCATGACTACGATATTTCCACTTTTTGGTCTGACACATCCGACTTCAGCAGGAATTTGTGAATACCGGGTTAGACTCCCCCCTTCGATCCCTTCTCCTTAGCCAAGTCTGCTTTCCTGCAGCTTGTTATCCAGGCTCACCGCGTGCAGGTGTAGAAAGGTTTTGGCAGCTCTGGTTCGCTGACCCTGATAGACAGACATTGACCGCCCATCCAAAGACAGACACAGACCATCCATTCATAGACACTGATCACCCATCCAAAGACAGACACGGACGACTCACACAAAGACAGAAATTGACTACATATCCAAAGACAGACACTGACCACACATCCAAAGACAGACACTGACCACCCATCCAAAGACAGACACTGACCACCCATCCAAAGACAGACATTGACCCCTTATCCAAACACAGATACGAGTCACCCACCCACATTCAAACTGCACGTGAAGGTTATTGAACCCATCATTCCCGTATGAAATGCCCTCTTGGAAACATTACTGCCCTCTGTCCAATAAACTTAGCCAGAGCGGGAAATGAACCCGTAAATGTATGGAAACAAGTTTGAACTTAACAGATACGCCCCATGCCTTTCTTCATCTATTCGCTTATCAACGATCTTCCTATTGAGCAGGCAGTTTTCTTTCAGTTTTGCTTTTCTTTTCGGTTTCCCCCAGAGACTGCCAGGAGATTGGAATGGAATAAACTCAATTAGAAATGCAATTACAACCGGTGTGGATTTTTTTTCCCTGTTCATTCTCTTACACGTGCTGAAAAATGCGCACCATCAGTTAGGCCAGTGTATCTAAAAGTGTGGCCAGTGGGGGTCCATCGGTAGCTGCCAGGTAGTTTCCCATAATCTATCATGGGGTTTCTGGGCCGAATCATGAGATTCCGTTGGCCGCTTGATGAGGTTCCCTGGGCCTCTGGATGGTGTTTCTGACTTTTAATGAGGTTCCCTGGGCATCTAAGTGGGGTTTCTAACTCTTCATGATGTTCCCTGGGCCTCTGAGTGGGGTTTCTAACTCTTCATGAGGTTCTCTGAGACTAGACGAAGACCTTTTTCTGTAACGTATATTATTGCTGTCCCAGTTGTTTTACTGACCCTTACTTGTTTTTGTGTTTATCAAAACATTTTTTCCCAGTTTTCCCTGTAGCCCTTTTGAATGTTTAAATGAGTCAGTTCTAACAGTTATTATAGCTTGTTTAAGGATTACATCGATATATTTTACATATGCAAATCATCATTTCATCTATTGAAGTCCAGGAAACTGCGAAATCTACAGGCTCTACTGTCTCAATTGAGCAACCAGCGCAAGATTGTTATGCAGTGGATACCTTCTCATTGTGGAGTACGAGAAAACGAGAGAGCTGACCGACTGGCAAAGGAGGGCGCTGCAGACGAGCAGCCAGATGTGCCAGTTACATACCAATAGAAGATAAGGATGATCAAATCAATCAGAAAGCCACCAACAGTGACACAAGACGATTACCATAAGACAAACCGACAAGAGCAAACTGCTGTGTTGCGCCTTGAAACAGGACACAGCCGACTCCGCAGACACATGTACACAAAATTAAAGATTGACAACTCAGCTGTGTGTACATGCGTACAGGCACTCCAGACTATAGAGCACCTACAGAACTGCCCCCGAATATGATGTACAGAGAAAATCACACTGATCCATATGAACGACACTGGAAGAGAAACGCTATGAACTGACATGTGAACTACAAAAGACAGTGAAGTTTATACAAGAGACACGATTGCAGATATATATTACATTTGCATGCCAACGAAAGAAGAAACGAAATATCCATTGATGCAACCAGAAGATCTACGACTGATGAATTCGTTATTGCGCCCCAAATGAAGCATATGGACACCACTGCAGTTGGCCCCTCTACAGGGATCATTTAGTTAGTTAGTTAGTTAGTTATCTTTCCACTTGTGCCGTTCAATGTACAATGGCCGAACAAAACACAAATTTCATTTCATGGATTTTAGTTAATTTATTTTTTAAGACATTGCTCGAAGGTTACAGTGGTCCTGTTTTCGTCTACAAGGGCACCACTCGGCTGTAGTGAGTCCTAATTAATTTTGTAAGTGATCTCATTCTCAACTGTTTGAGAACCACTGAGAAATAAATGGGAGGCAGCGGAAATATCGGGTTATATTTGGTTCCTGCAGGGTATATATTGGAAGATGTTTCTTAGATCTGGGACACTAACCTGTCCAGGACAGAAGCGTCTCCAACTCATTACCAGTCACATACTCCAAAAGTCTGTCGATTGTGGAGTAGACTTTCGACTTTTAAATTAAGCTCTAGAAGCTGGATTCCAAGATTCAAAAATTCGAAGTTGGAGGAAGACAATGTAGAAGATCGTAATGATGGCCAAGAAGATGAGAAGGTGAAGCAGTAGCGGACGGCCGTGGCACCAAGAAGGCGATGACACAAAGATGTCAAGGAATGCTTGGGCGTGACTCTGGAGCAGGCTGGAGATGTGGCGACAGATCGAGTTACGTCCAGACATGCTGTGAATGGAGCGACGATCTGCACAGGGCATGCTACATGATGATGATATATGTATCTGTGCCATATACATTATAACTAAATTATATTACGTTACGTTACATAACATTACATTACGTTAAAATTATCTTACATTACGTTACGTGTTACACACACCAATCCAAAAGTCAAACACACTCACACTCATCCAAAAGTCTTTCTCTCTCACACACACGCGCACGCACGCACGCACACACCCATCCAAATGTCAAACACACACACACAAACACCAATTCCCTTACCCAAACACCCACCCACCCAACCAACCGAAGCCACACACACACCTACGCACGCACCCGCGCGGGACTATAATTTATGGATTGGTTTTATTTACCTCTCTCTGTTTCTCTATATATATATATATATATACCGAGTGGTCCGCCGGGATCTTTGTGTATAACTAGGACAAGAATAGCACCACTGCCTCACAGAGAGCATGTCGTAAGAGGCGACTAACTGTGTGATATGGTATAACACCGGCCATCGTTTGGTGGTTTGTTTAGAGCAACAGAGATGGCGCCTAACAGGCTGCCAGTCTACTTTGCTCTAGTGTGTGAGTCTATTAAGATGGACTCACACATCGGTTAACCACCCTCCGTAAGCGCTTGTCCCAACGCAGTGGGGTATTAAGCTGCTCGAGCCTAGCCCGGTAGGCAGGGAACCCTTGTCCCGGCTGCATCCAGCTCGTACCAGAGCTGGGACCTGCACATGGGCATCTGCCCCTGTAGAAGTACAGGTCGACTAATAAGAACCGGGAACTAGATATATTAGTTCAGTGGCAACTCACTTATCACGACTAAGTATGGGATACTACTCATGCTACCTGGACGCTCCTGTTGACCAGACTGTAAATGTGTGTCCGAATTTCGATTAGGGAAGGCAAGACAACTAGGAAGGTAATTCGCCACCTACAGCTCATGCAATGAGTGGCTTATTCTGCTGAATTCTTTGTAACACTTCCATACCGACCAGCCTCAGGATGACAGCTGCTTTCTTCGAACAAATACAAGTTGACGCCTGACAGCGTACGAAGAAGAAGAAGAAGATACCGACGAGCAGTTAAAACTAATGCGGGCCTTCAGGTTTATTTGCAACATCAATGTTGAACAATGAAAATATTGACCAAACTGTACAAACACGAATTAATGCATATACATTGCGTATATTCTGGGTCTAAAACTTGAGCTTGGTTAAGGAATGATGGAAAACGTTTGGAAGCGTTTGAAATGTAATAGATGGAATGAAAGACAATCCAATGACAATATCGTCACTGAAGTAGGCGCAAAGAAGTCATAATTGAGACTGATACAGAAACGAAATTTGAGTTGACTTGGACACAGTATGCGATATGAGAGTCTTCTACAGAAGATAGTAGTTCAATGGTTCATAACAATGTTGGGGGGGGGGGAGGAGCGGAGAGAGAGAGAGAGAGAGAGAGAGAGAGTCAATCCCCTCACCTCCGCAATTTTAGGGTTTCAGAGTGAGAATTGAGACTATTATTCCGCAACGTGCGAAAGCAAGTCAAATCATCGGACAATTGTCCCATATATTAATATGCAAGCACGTGACAATGGATACAAAAAGAACATTAAACAACACGATATTCCTACCACATTGTACTATCAGAGTCAGAATTGGACATTGACAAAAAGCTAAAAGATACATCGTAACAACAGGGCTACACACACTGCTTCAAGTAACAAGAATGGATAGAATTAGAAACGAAGACATTAGCAGACAAGTAGGTACAACACCAGCGCTAGACTTCATCAAGAGACAACAAACCAAATGGTTCGACCAAGTGACACGGCAAACACCAGATAGTATCCCTCAAAAAGCAATGCTACGCAACACAAAGGGTACACATTTGGAACACACTTTTTGAGTTGGGCTATTTTGGGAAAGGGGGAATGATATTCTGAATAAAAGTGAAATGGAGGAAGTGAGGGACAATGGTTGAGAGCAGCTGTGCAAGAGGGAAAGATCCAGAAGAAAAGTGTAAGGGGACGAGAAAGACTCATCTTACATCTCAAGTACCCATAGAAATTACAGTGCAAACCTATACTAAAATGGAGAGAGCTGCATTAGATAGGGTCAAATATAGAGACATACTCAGACAAACCTTACAACCAGTCTTAGGACTGATCAACCAGAAGATAGGGTAAAATATAGAGACATACTCAGACAAACCGTACAACCAGTCTTAGGACTGATCAACCAGAAGATAGGGTCAAATATAGAGACATACTCAGACAAACCGTACAACCAGTCTTAGGACTGATCAACCAGAAGATAGGGTCAAATATAGAGACATACTCAGACAAACCGTACAACCAGTCTTAGGACTGATCAACCAGAAGATAGGGTCTAATATAGAGACATACTCAGACAAATCGTTCAACCAGTCTTAGGACTGATCAACCAGAAGATAGGGTCAAATATAGAGACATACTCAGACAAACCGTACAACCAGTCTTAGGACTGATCAACCAGAAGATAGGGTCAAATAGAGAGACATACTCAGACAAACCGTACAACCAGTCTTAGGACTGATCAACCAAAAGATAGGGTCAAATATAGAGACATACTCAGACAAACCGTACAACCAGTCTTAGAACTGATCAACCAGAAGATAGGGTCAAATAGAGAGACATACTCAGACAAACCGTACAACCAGTCTTAGGACTGATCAACCAGAAGATAGGGTCAAATAGAGAGACATACTCAGACAAACCGTACAACCAGTCTTAGGACTGATCAACCAGAAGATAGGGTCAAATAGAGACGTACCCACTAACCTTACAACCAGTCTTAGGACTGATCAACCAGAGGATAGGGTCAAATAGAGAGACATACTCAAACAATTTTACAACCAGTCTTAGGACTGATCAACCAGAGGATAGGGTCAAATAGAGAGACATACTCAAACAATTTTACAACCAGTCTTAGGACTGATCAACCTGATGATGATGATGATGATGCTGGTGATAATGATGATGATAATGCTGATGACTGACATACAGGGTTGCTGAATCTATAACCATAGCTGGGAGCTACATATTTTAAAACGACTTTTACTACTGTCAGTACGTCACTACTTCTCACACGTCTCCTAAATACCTTTCGTGGAATCTTAGAGTCGCGATGAACCCCGGTTAGTACCCGAACGGGGTAATACCCTGGCATCTTGAATGTAACAAACACGACACAACGACGCAACAGAAAATACTGGATGACATCAAAGAAAGAAGCTGATTTCTTTGAGCGCCTGACGAAGCATCTTTCATGAAGCAGGCGCGCTGTAATCAGAAAGACCCGGTCTCTGACTTCGGTGCCATCATGCAAATTATTCAAATAGAAGGTCGGGGGTCTCGTCTGCTTGCTCAAGCCATGATTACAGACGACTGGCACTGCGCATGCCTATTCATACAAGCCAATCAGCAGACGCTCTTAATAGTTCATAGATTTGCATACCGCTTCAAAGAAGACCAATATTGTTGCGTGGCCCTGTCTTCTGAAAAACAAACTGTATGGCCGACAGACCACTTAGCGGGAACCCAGCATTTTACATACATTTCATCAAATTCAAATTGACTCGCGTCTCCCAGGACTGTGGGCCAGGATACAAAGTAGCAATTTCTGGCAATCGGCAATCTTCATCCTCCACTCTTTCATGTCCGCCCTTCGTCTTCCTCAATCCTGGCTGTATTCGTCTCGAACTAGGTTGGTTTTATTTGAGCATGTTCCTGATATGTGTCCTACTTCGTCTCTTTGTTTTGTCTGCTTCTATCTTACTTGATTTCCATATATCCCTTTACACCTTCATCCTTGAAACAGTTCAAGTATGTCCATCAGAACGATAACCCCATTCCCTCTCACACATTAAACATTTAAATTAAACATAATAAAGCAATTCTAATATGTTATTCTAATAACAATTGACAAGCTGAACGATTCCTTTACAAAATCTGGTGGGATTTTAGAGTGCAATGGGATATGTTACTTATCTGTGTCTGATCTGCTTATCCCATTACTTATCTGTGTCTGATCTGATTATCCCATTACTTATCTGTGTCTTATCTCCTTATTCCATTACTTATCTGTGTCTGATCTGCTTATCACATTACTTATCTGTGTCTGATCTCCTTATCCCATTACTTATCTGTGTCTTATCTCCTTATCCATGATAGCCTTTTCTTATCGGGTTCTGATCGCCTTATCCTAGATATCCCTTACTGAACTGATCTCCTTATCCTAGATATCCCTTACTTAACTGATCTCCTTATCCTTGATATCCCTTACCTATTTGTGTATCATCTCCTTATCCTACTGCTTTGTATCGATTTCCCTTACTGCTCTCTACTTTGGTGAGTAAGTTTAACCAAGTGTGTGCTCCAAATGGCTTCGAGTGGCGGGTTGTAGTGCTGATGAAGGTAGACAGGGTCCTCTAGGCGGTTGTGCCATGCTTGGCTTCATCTGCGTGAATTCCACTACTACGGGGATCACATCGATCCACATCTTGCACAAGAAGCGACGGTAGAATGTAATGGCTATGCTATAAATGTCAACGTTTGAAAACTGTACATGGATTTGTTGAAGACGTCTTCACAGGAGGCCGACATATTGTGACTTGAATGTATGTGTTCACCCCAGCTTTCTCTCTCTCTCCTCTCCTCTCTCTTTTTCTCTCGCTCTCTCTTCTATCTCTCTCTTTTCTCTCCTCTATCGCTCCTCTCGTTCTCTTCTCTCTTTCCTCTCTCTCTCTCTCTCTCTTCTGTCTCTCTATTTCTCTCTCCTCTCTCTATTGTCTCGCTGTCTCTCTCTTTTTCTCTCTCCTCTCTCTATTTCTCTCTTTTTCTCTATTTCCCTCTCTCTCAATTCTCTCTCTTCTCTCGCTCTCACTCCTCTCTCTTTTATATTTGCTCTCTATCTTCTGTCTCTTTTCTGTCTCTATTTCGCTCTCTCTTTCTCTCTCTCTCTCTCTCTCTAATACCTGTATCAGTCTTAATTTGCTCCCGTTGCGCTGATTTTTACTGTACCTCATTGTACATGGCCCACCGAAGACGGGTGTGTCGGTCCGAAAGCTGCAAATAAAGCCGTAAACTACCACACAACGCGTCCCGTTCTCCGGATTACATCCTGTTACTTGCACAGCCTGTTTCAGGCTTGGTAGCGGGAGTGAGAAAACCGAACAAAAGAAAAAGAAGAAGAAGTGAAAGAAGAAGATAGAAGAAGAAGAAGAAGAATAAGAAGAAGAAGAAGAAGATAGAAGAAGAAGAAGAAGAAGAAGAAGAAGAAGAAGATAGAAGAAGAAGAAGAAGAAGAAGAAGAAGAAGAAGAAGAAGAAGAAGCACAAGAAGAAGAAGTGAAAGAAGAAGATAGAAGAAGAAGAAGAAGAAGAAGAAGAAGAAGAAGAAGATAGAAGAAGAAGAAGAAGAAGAAGAAGAAGAAGAAGAAGAAGAAGAAGATAGAAGAAGAAGAAGAAGAAGAAGAAGATAGAAGAAGAAGAAGAAGAAGAAGAAGAAGAAGAAGAAGAAGAAGAAGAAGAAGAAGAAGAAGAAGAAGATAGAAGAAGTATCCACACGTGGCAACATCATAAAATGTACTTCTTTACTCTAATAGGAGCATGGTGGTACCACTATAGTTGACCTCCTAGAAGGAAGCCTGTATCAAAAGATTGTACAATGTGTCAAATGTAACCGGACCAAACTGCAACAAGTTAACATACGTACGTAGAATGATGACGTCACTTCTGGTGTAAACAGCACATACCTACCGTCAAGTTTGCAAAGTTTCATTATCCTCCGATTGTTAAAAATATGTCATACGGAATTCGTCCAGAGTTGATCAGCGAGCGGTGTTTCGGTTTCTAACAGCTGAAGGATGTCGACCAGTTGACATTCATTGCAGAATGCAGGCAGTGTATGGTGACAAAAGTGTGTCGAAGACAACAGTGAAGAACTTCACAACGATGATTAAAGAAAGACGTGAGTTAATGCAACAATATACGCCTGACTTGGTCTCGGAAGATCTTTCGTTAACTCACGTTCTTCTTTAAACATCGTTGTCCGTACTACACCGCCATGTTTTTAACGGTCTGCTGAGGAAACTATGAGTCTGATAATAATGACATTTTGCAAACGTGACGGTTGGTATGTGCTGTTTACACCAGAACTGACGTCATCATGCGCATCGTACGTATGTTCACTTGTTGCAGTTTGGTCCGGTTTCATTTGAATACGCCTTGTATATTCTCTTCTAGAATCAGTATCTATTTCAGTTTGATTCACAAGACAGGTTGCCACCCCCCCCCCCTCCCCCGCATAACTCTCCTTAGACTCATTTAATGACATTCACTGATGTGTCGGTATAGTCTTTGCTTCTTAATAAAATATCTCCGGGTTCACACTGGAAATGGGCTCAGTCAACCAATCAAAACATACTGAACCCCAAGGAGCTTGCATAGGTCTTCAACAAATGCACTCCAAGTCTCCATGCCATGGGTCATCTGCGTTAGCTCAATTTAGGTCTTCTCAGTCTATCTCTACAATGCTTCTATTTCTCTTATTTATGTGGGTTCCAGAACAGACTGTTTTGCCTTGATATCACCTCGTTTCTTTAATGTCTATCCAACTTCAAATCCTCCTGAAAACAATGGGCTGATCCTCCGACTTCTTAAAAGAAGACAGCTACTTTAACTTAAATATATAACAGCAAGTCATCATCTTCAGACTGAGAACTGGGCATAACAGACTCAATGGTCATCTTTACAACAAAATGATGATTGGGACAGATTATAGGTGCCCATGTGGGGAGCATATCAAGACCGTGGTACCCATCCAAAGCTGAACGCTCACGCAGGAAAAGAGAGAACAATACTGCCTCGCAAGACAGATATGAGACAAAACCTGTATAGAGATTAAAACAGCCTGACAAACAACAGTGTCCTTAGTAAGAGAAACCGGGACTTTGATCTGAGGATATCAGAGAAAGCGGGACTTTGATCTGAGGATATAAGAGAAAACGGGACTTTGATCTGAGGATACAAGAGAAACCGGGACTTTGATCTGAGGATATAAGAGAAACAAGGACTTTGATCTGAGGATATAAAAGAAACCGGGACTTTGATCTGAGGATAGAAAAACCGGGACTTTGATCTGAGGATATAAGAGAAACCGGGACTTTGATCTGAGGATATAAGAGAAAGCGAGACTTTGATCTAAGGATACAAGAGAAACCGGGACTTTGATCTGAGGATATAAGAGAAACCGGGACTTTGATCTGAGGATATAAGAGAAACCAGGACTTTGATCTGCGGATATAAGAGAAAGCGGGACTTTGATCTGAGGATACAAGAGAAAGCGGGACTTTGATCTGAGGATACAAGAGAAACCGGGACTTTGATCTGAGGATACAAGAGAAACCGGGACTTTGATCTGAGGATAGAAAAAACCTGGACTTTGATCTGAGGATACAAGAGAAACCGGGACTTTGATCTGAGGATACAAGAGAAACCTGGATGTTGATCTGAGGATATAAGAGAAACCGGGACTTTGATATGAGGATACAAGAGAAATCGGGACTTTGATCTGAGGATACAAGAGAAACCTGGACTTTGATCTGAGGATGTAAGAGAAATCGGGACCTTGATCTGAGGATGTAAGAGAAACCGGGGCCTTGACTGAAGATGTAAGAGAAACTGGGACCTTAATTTGAGGATGTAGGAGAAACCAGGACCTTGATCTGAGGATGTAAAAGAAACCGTGACCTTGATCTGAGGATGTAAAAGAAACTGGTACCTTGATCTGATGATGTAAAAGAAACCGGGACCTTGATCTGAAGATGTAAGAGAAACCGGGACCATGACTGAAGATGTAAGAGAAACTGGGACCTTAATCTGAGGATCTAAGAGAAACTGGGACCTTGATCTGAGAATGTAAGAGAAACTGGGACCTTGATCTGAGGATGTAAGAGAAACTGGGACCTTGATCTGAGGATGTAAGAAACATCAGGACCTTGATCTGAGGATGTAACAGAAACTGGGACCTTGATCTGAGGATGTAAAAGAAACTGGGACCTTAATCTGAGGATGTAAGAGAAACTGGGACCTTGATCTGAGGATGTAACAGAAACTGCGACCTTAATCTTAGGATGTAAGAGAAACTGGGACCTTGATCTGAGAATGTAAGAGAAACTGGGACCTTGATCTGAGGATGTAAGAGAAACTGTGGACCTTGATCTGAGGATGTAAGAGACACCGGGACCTTGATCTGAGGATGTAAGAGAAACTGGGACCTTGATCTGAGGATGTAAGAGAAACTGGGACCTTAATCTGAGGATGTAAGAGAAACTGGGACCTTAATCTGAGGATGTAAGAGAAACTGGGACCTTGATCTGAGGATGTAAGAGAAACTGGGACCTTAATCTGAGGATGTAAGAGAAACTGGGACCTTAATCTGAGGATCTACGAGAAACTGGGACCTTGATCTGAGGATGTAAGAGAAACTGGGACCTTGATCTGAGGATGTAAGAGAAACTGGGACCTTAATCTGAGGATGTAAGAGAAACTGGGACCTTGATCTGAGGATGTAAGAGAAACTGGGACCTTGATCTGAGGATTAACGAAAAACAACAGAAACCACCCAATCCCGAAATGAAATGTAGAATAGCCTAAGCAAAATCTGTTTTATTGACCATTAAGGGAATATTGTGCATCAAAACCTTGTGGCTGGAACTAGGAAAAAGAGTCCTTGATGCTACATGGAACCAGTGCTGGCATATGGCAGTGAATCATGGACAGTTAGAAAGCAAACGCTTAGATCTTTGGAGATAACGGAGATGTGGTTTTAGAGAAGAATGCTGGATCCCATGGACTGCAAAGAAAACTAATGATGCATTACTCGAAAAGATACAATCACAAAGACAACTTATTGCAAGAATCAGAACAAGACAGTTATACTCTTTTGGGGGGCAAGTTATGAGAAGAGGCGGCTTGGAGCACATCGTGACAACGGGAAAGATAGCAGGAAAGAGAGACAGAGGAAAGCCTAGAGAGAAGATGCTGGACAACCTGACATAATGGAATGGGCCACAATTAACAACAGAGTTGGTCAACGACATACGTGATAGAAATGCGCTTGGTGATGTTGATCATACCATTGCAATAGGGAAGGAAGATCCACCAGGCAAAATATACTGGACAAGACCTTCACCTTGGCTTTCTCGCAGATTTTCCTGGAAATGGGTTGCTTTCATGGCAACCTGGCTAACGAGATGAGGGATAAACGTGATTCCCGTAGTAGTGAGCGATACGAAGATAAAGCCAAGTATAGCGCAATCGCCTGGAGGACCCCAGCCTCCTCCCACCTCCCTTTCATCAATCAGCACGCTCAGGATGTGAGGAAAGCTACGACAACACGCCCCTTAACATACTCTTTAGGGCGCACAAAAAAGTAATCCTACTCATTGTGGACATGCAACAACAACAATAACCTTTGTAATTCCGCAATTATACGAAGGAAATATAGATGCAAGTATATGGAGGCAGGATATATTTCCAGAGGTGGTAGAAAATATACCAGGTATTGGAAACAAAAACTGCCAGACTGAAAAAGAAAGAAGAGATACTACCCTGAGCTGCATAACTGAAAATTACCCAAGCATGGACTGGACCCATGCATACACCGACGGTTCTGTAACAAACACAACACAGAACGGAGGGGCAGGAGCATTTCTGAAATGGCAGAAAAATAACACTGTCATTCGCTACTGGAAAATACACAAGCAATTTCAGAGCGGAGGCAGAGGCACTGAGGGCGGCAGTGGAAGAAATGGTGACAGGTAAAAGGAATGAGAGCCATATAGACCTGCTTACAGATGGCTGTAGTCACAGCACTAAAAAGCCAGGAAAATACTGAACTTAATCATTTAAGAGCAGTACTCTGTCAACTATGCCAGCAGTCCGCACCAAAAAGGATAGTGGTGCAGTGGGTTCCATCCCACTGCAACATCCAAGGCAATGAGGAGGCAGACAGACTGGCAAAAGAAGGTGCAAAACTACCACAACCAGATACTAGTATGACGTACGAAGAGTCAAAACGGCTTATTAGAGCTAGATACATGACCAAATGGGAAACCGAACATACTGGATACACAAAAAACGATGCCTATTACCAGTTGAACAGAAGAGAGCAGGTCGTGGTCTTCAGACTTCGCACAGGCCACAATAGACTTAGGTACCACCTATTCAACAAATTGAAGATAGGTGGCACTGACGAATGCCCGTGCGGTACCGGGAAAATGACCGCTGAGCATTTGCTGCAAAACTGCCCGACATACGAGGATCAGAGAGAGCAGATGTGACCATCACCAGTGGCAACACTAGACAAGCTCTATGGCAGTGTCGACAGCCTCAGGATGACAGCTGCTTTTTTCAAAAAAATACAGGTTGATGTCTGACTGCGTACGAAGAAGAAGAAGAAGATGCAAGTACATACTTATATTGTGAAATACTACAACGTATTCCACAATTACTAAAACAAAAAGCGACTCAGAACAAGGAACAATAGCGGTGACAAACTGATGGTTCCCGAACAATCTCAAACTAAAAATGAACAACAAAAATATAGTCAATGCACAAAGACAAAGTTGAAAACGGCAACAAAAAAACAGAAACGGACATGATGAATTAATTTTTAAAATATAATTAATTCTCATAGTCACAAGGATGTCCATACGTTAAATCAGTGGTTCTCAAACTGTGTGTTGTGTCACACTGGCTCATAGTGATATCGATTAACATTGCAACATTTTCATCAACTTTGCATTGTAACTGTTAAGAAGTTTATTGTCTGACTTGGTGTACCGTCAGAATTCTGGAAATCAAGGACACTGAGCAAACATACCAAGCTCCGACTATTCAATTCAATCGTAATATCAGTCCTGACATATGGATGTGAAAGCTGGAAGACAACAAAAGCGATGGAAAACATACTAAATGTCTTTTAAAATAAATGTTTAAGAAAATTATTGAATATACGCTGGGACCAGTTCACAACTAATGACTAGATAAGGACAGAGACAAACCAAATATACGTATCGACCATCATCCGGAAATGTCCTTAGAATGAACAACAACCGTCTTCCATTGCAAGCACTCGAATGGACACCAAGAGGCGTTCGGTAAAGAGGGAGAACCAAGGAAATAGAAGAACAATCATCCAAGAGGGCTCAACTCCATATGGGCATCAGCACCATACAAGTTCTAAAAACAGTGGCGTCACACCGTTCCAACTGGAGATCATTTGTTAACGCCTTATGCGCCGTTATTTGGCGCGCAAATAACATGGATGGATGGATGGATAGATTGATGGATGGACTGACGGACGAACTGACTGACTGACTGACTGACTGCCAGGCAGGCAGGCAGGCAGGCAGCTGACTGGCAGGCAGGCAGGCAGGCAGGCAGGCAGGCAGGCAGGCAGGCAGGCAGGCAGGCAGGCAGGCAGGCAGGCAGGCAGGCAGGCAGACAGACAGACAGACAGACAGACAGACAGACAGACAGACAGACAGACAGACAGATAGATAGATAGATAGATAGATAGATTAATGTGGACCGAAAACGTTTGGGAATCACTGCGTTAACCGCTGCAGTACAGTTCAACAACCAAAACATGTGCATTGTCCTTGAGGACTCTCCCGGAGAGCAAGTTAATTAGATCAACCTCATCCAACCCGTCATGTCACGACCGGGTCAACGGGTGCAACTAGTTTTCACAAGATAACATGATAAATCTCTTTACCAGACTTCAGATGTGGCTTCGTTCCTCTGGAAGACTATACAATATGTCCTTACCATTCAATAGCTGAAGTGATAATCGAACAAAATTCTATTAAGTTTTCTCTTGGAATGTTTTATCGACGCATGATCAAAGTAAACACGAGTTAGGGCTTGTAAATAGAAGCCTACTGTTGATGCTGGCCTTCTGAATCACGGAGAAATCCCCTTTGAAGCGTCACATTCCACGGCTGACTAAATTACGCAATGTTCATGTGTCTACTATCAGTGCAACTATAATAGCGTGTTCGGGGGAGAAAAGATGGATATGCAGTTGGTTTCAGGGCAGGATTCTGTGAAGGGATCCTCTCAACAGTGGTTTGTTGTGTTTTTGTATCGCGAATTTCTTGTATTTATCTGTGTGGGGCATGGATTGATTATAAGCCTTGACACAATATGAGTTCAGTTATTTAATCGGCCTAGGAATGTGACGTTTCAATGGGTTTTCCCGGTAAGTCCGACTGCCTATCTAAAGTAAAACATGGTTTGTTCTCAATTTGTTCGAGTGTTACATTGACGGCTAAGTATGACTGCAAAATCTCCCTTAAAACAACAATCCGCATTTACCAGTCTTACGTGGTTCCAGTCCTGCTTTATGGCAACGAAACATGGATATTACTCGAACTTGACATGTTAAGACTAGAGGCCTTCCACGTACGCAACCAGCGGCGTATTCCTGGACATCCAATGGAATGACTACATCCGCAATATGGAGGTTTCTGCTAAAAAAGGCCTCCACCCAATCACGGAAATACTGGACCGCCGCTGAGTTTCTTTGTGCGATATGTCACACGGATGGACCAGGACATCCCGTCTAACAGGACACTTCACATGTCGTTCCTCTGCGCCACTCTCTTTACCGGTTGATGGCGCAGAAAAGGCCGTTCCAGCATAGTATGTCTAAAATTTGTGAATGGTCTGAGGGCTAACAAATGGAGTTTAATGTAGATAAATGTAGTCTCCACATGGGTAGATCCAATGTGAAACATAATTACAGAATGGGAGAGAACAATATTAGAATGATATTAAAGGAAAAGGACCTAGCGGTTTTAATAGAACATACAGGTTAAGTGAGTGAGCCAGTTCAGGTAGCAGCAAAAAAGGCAAATGCAATGTTAGATATGATAAAAAGAAATATTAAACATAGGGGAAAGGAAGAGAAAGTCAAACTGTATAAAGCTTTAGTTAGATCTAGATTGGAGTACCGGTACTGTGTACATTCGTAGAGTCCTGTAGATTGCTGCTTCGTCTATTGCGGTGTCCTCACCTAACAGGCAGTCTTTGATTGATTTCAAAATGTCACTTCTATCCGTCATTAATGTGCCCATGATGGGAGCTTGTGAAGCCAAGATGTCAGCTTTCATTGCCCTGAACCACAGCATGACCAGGACAGTAGATCCATGTCAATCCCTGGAGATTTGATGCCAGGACTGCATGTATAGCAGTCTCGCTGTAAACTTCAACGCAACATAACAAAACCATCTTTTCATGACGAACAAAAGCAGACTTTCCCTGTCAAGGACACCACAACTTACTTCCCATGTCATGAGCATCGCGACTTACTTCCCTTGTCAAGGACACCACAAAGGAGAGTTCTGCAGACAAGCAATCGGATGCACCAGTTACATTCAAACAGAAGATAAGGATGATTGAATCAATCAGAAACATGTCACGTTGTCTCTGTGCACAAGCTGACAGCAGCCAGCGATTCTTAGCTGGCTGCTTGCACCAGGGTCAACGAATCATAACTGACCAAGACCGCATTCAGCCTCCACGTGACAGCCATGGAAAGAGGCTACACAAGTCACTAGTGTAGTCTAGCCAAGAGATGTGGATCGCAGTGTTCAGGAAAACCCGGAACTCCAAAAAGCTAACTGAAATTTTTTAAATGTCGGGCCAAAAGGCACACATAATCGCAGCCCCGCTTTAAGCTACGCTACAGTTAGGTTTTTTTTTTAAATTTAAAGACGAAATTAATTAGAGAGCCACACATATTAACATTAGACGAATGTCATAATATAAACAGACAAAAAAAACCTTTTGTGTTGCGTCCCAGAACAGGACACAACCGGCTCGCCAGCGACATGTACACAAAGTTCAAGATTGACAACTCCGCCAAGTGTACATGTGGACAGGCAGTCTAGACCGCAGAGAACTTACTACGGAGCTGCCCTGAATATGATCTACAGAAAAAAATCCCACTGGTTCATAGAAACAGCGCTGGAAAAGAAACTTTATAGAATTATAAGTGAACTACAGAAGACAGTCAAGTTTATACAAGAGACAATATTGCAGATATAGAGATTATATTTTCGTGCAAAGGAAAGAAGAAGTTCACGTCATTATTTTCCAGTAAACTATTTTCTTCGTGCAACCATATAATTATATGCCCATAACTCGTCAAGAAAACGTCATATCGACAATAAATAAGTAGCGCTGATCTAAGAGAGAGAGAGAGAGAGAGAGAGAGAGAGAGAGAGGGGGAGAGAGAGAGAGAGAGAGTACAAACTTTCAGAAATATAATATTGATATGTGAACTTCGAAAGACAGTGAAGTTTATACAATTGACAATATCACATATGGACATTGCATTTTGAAGCGAACGAAAAGGAGAAATAAAAAAACGAACGAAGAAGAAGAACGTTGTGATACTGGAGTCTTAATTCAACCCAAACAGAGTTCCATGTGTTCCCATTTTACGTAACGGGACATTCCATTTCGAGTTAAGGGGAGGACAAGTCGATATAATTTTATTTTAAATACATAAGTAGAACCTTAGATGAAGATAAAAGTGTAGAAACGATGGGCATATTGTTTTGCGAAGGGTTAGTGTTAGGGTTAGGTTTAAGGTTAGGCGCATGGTTAGGATTAGGGTTATGGTTATGTTTAGGGTTATGGTTAGGGTTATGATTAGGGCTAGTGTTAGGGTTAGGTTTAAGGTTAGGCGCATGGTTAGGATTAGGGTTATGGTTATGTTTAGGGTTATGGTTAGGGTTATGATTAGGGCTAGTGTTAGACAACATGGTTATTATTACATCATCCAACAGCATGGATAATGCCATGCTGCCGTAGAGGATGGATGTTACGCTACTTACCATAGACCAACGTTAACGGATTAAAGAAATTCATTGCGAAGAAGGCAGGAATAAGTGGAAGCAGAAATGATCATCTATTCTAGCAGAATGTTTGATACCCTCTATTCTAGCAGAATGTTTGATACCCTCAAACTGTTCAAAAGTGGACTATATTGTCACGTCACTACCTTAAATTCGGTTCTCTCTCTCTCTCTCTCTCTCTATATATATATATATATATATATATCTTTCATTTTGGGGTACCAATTGTGTTGATAAGAAAATACCATCTCTTATAATTACATAACAAGCCATTCAAACATGCCAAGAGCCTACGTCGTGTGAGTGAAATAGCATTTTTCGTTAGAAAGTTCTGTTAAGAAAACTTTCGCCAAATCCGTTAGACGAAAACAAGATTGAATAACTGGTTTCCTATGGATCGGGAAGACTCCAAAAACCGCATGAATATGATAAAATATGCGATATAAGGCAGTAACTGTCCAGAAGAAATGAACTAACGCCATTTTGATTTGCGGGAACCCATCCAGGCGTGTTGGTTGTCAATCATAAATTGCTTCTCATGGACCTTTATCTTTCTGAGGGGTTTTATTGACATAACCACTTGAGTGTAAACCTTGGTCAAGGGAGATAACGAGTTCTCGGAGGGGTTGACCCGGTCAAAGCAGGGAGGGAGTTGCATACCTTTCAGTGGCAGAGTGGTTACAGTGTTCGCTCCTCACAACTGTGTCTACCCAGTTGAGAATGGGTACCCTACTGATTATTTGATGTTTATGTATGAATTATTTTGACTGTATGTACTGTACGTATTTAGTAGCAATCATTTCTGTTAAACGTATGCGGATATGTTTGTTGTGTTTCAAGAAGTCCCATAAACGCAAACTAATTAAAGAGCTAACAACAATGAATGAATCAATCTATGCTCATCGCTCCTTTCGGAGTGTAGGCTACTGACAACCCTCCGCCAGCAAGTTCGGCTTTGACGGACTCTTTCTACCTATCTTCAGGTTTCTCTTGCACATGTGTTTCTTGTCCTACCTCTCTTTCTCTTCCGCTGTGGACTCCATGTCAGGCCCTGTCTAGCCACGTTTGATGGTGATTTCCGTACTGTGTTCTACCCAACCCAATTTCCTACGTTTGATCTGTCGCTCCATTTCTTGATGGCTCCTTTTCCATAGGGCTACATTCCTGAACAGCATTGCCCATTACAGACACTTATTGACTTGGCTTGGCTACGTTCGTTCTCAGTCTCCCGCTACCAAACCCTAAAAGGGCTTAAGTAGCAGAATGTAGTCCAGAGAATGGAATGCATTGTGTCATAGTTTACAGCTTGACTGCGATATTTGCACCTTTCCGTCCAACACATCCGACTTTGGCAAGCATTTTTTGAGTACCGGGTTAGCATTCCCTCTTCAATCCCTTCTCCTTAGCCAGTCTGCTCTGTTGTAGTCTGTTATCCAGGATCACCGCGTGGAGGTGTAGAAGGGTCTTGGCAGCTCTGTTTCGCTGGCCCTGACGCTAGCAGTCAGCTATGGGTCGCCGACCACTGCAGCTCATGCTCTGCTCAGCATCTTGATCCCGTAGACACTTATTGACGAACGACTGAAGTTTCCTGTGTACTATCTTCGTCGTACTCAAAGTTTCTTCTCCGTACAGAAGAACTGACTTGACGTGTATGTGCACCCCCCCCCCCTTCCTCTAACCCCCCTCCCCCCCCCCCCCCCCCCCACAGTGCTGAATCTGATACAAGCATGGGAGAGTCGAGATGAATGATGTGTGTGGTGGAGGAGACGGGAGGGTTGATGGCGAGGGAAGAGATAGGCTGTTGGAGGTGGTTGGCGGGTTGAACGCATGGGTGGTTTGGAAGCCAGGGACAACGGTGGTTTGGAGCAGGGAGACGATGGGCAGTGTGAAGGGCCGTTGAAGGTGGAACAGACAGTCGGGATAAGAGAGAACAATGATTGAATGGGGAGGAAGAGTTGGGGAGGAAGGGTTGGGAAGGAATGCCAATGTGGATGTGAGTCAGGGGATGGATCCGGGAAGGGAGAGAACCTTTATTATATAAACTGCAGTTGTTTCTGTCGTATCGAGTACTTTGACTGACGAGCAGATGTGTCTTACACGGGCCTGCTAGTGAACTAATTTAAACAGTCTATCTATGCCTGCCCCTCTCGTGTAAACACACATGGCACAGAGTGATGAAAAATAGATCTCTGAAAACACTTCATTATACTGGCTTATCGGCACTTTAGAGCTAAGTGATTCTATATTCTCAGCGTTGCTTACAAGATCAGGTTTGGTTGCCAGATTCTGTTGTAATGGCTTACGCCCTGATATAACCAAAGTGATATGTGCTTGAAATCTTAATAATCTATAAACAAGTCTGGGTCAGTATGGTCTAGACACATATGCAACATATTTTTCAACTCTGTGTTTTGGCCAAGTGCCCGCGGCAAAATGATTCACTACATTTGTTGTTGCGCTATTGTCCTGCATGTGCATTTCAGCGTCAGATATTGGCTTGGCTTGGTTCGCTCTCAATCTGCCACTACCAAACCTTGAAAGGGCTTAAGTAGCAGAATGTAGTCCAGAGAACGGAATGCGCTGTGTCGTTGTTTACAGCTTGACTGCGATATTTGCACTTTTCAGTAACAAAAAATTCGACTTCAGCAAGCATTTTTTGAGTACCGGGTTAGCATTCCCTCTTCGATCCATTCTCCTTAGCCAGTCTGCCCTGCTGCAGCCTGTTATCCAGGATCACCGCGTTGAGGTGTAGAAGGTTTTGGCAGCTCTGGTTCGCTGGCCCTGACGCTAGCAGTCAGCTATAGGTCGCTGACCACTGCAGCACATGCGCTGCTCAGCATCTTGACCCCAGCGTCAGATTATGAAGAGGTTTTTTCACCAGGGCCTAGTATTTGCTTCGTACACTAGGAGCTTCAATGCTTCTGTTATTTCTGCTATCCATTTTTCGCGTGGTCGGCCCTTCACTCCGTATCCACTGTATCAGTATAGCATTCCTCACTCATATGCATATGCTACGTTTCTGGCAGGACGTGACGATCCTGGGAAAAAGTCACACTGGACTGCCTCTCTTCCGGGATAGTACAAACTAGTACATAGTCCATCATATCATTGCCAAACCCTATAGACACGAGTAGGGAAGACTCGATAGTCCTGCAAGACAACTTCCTAAGAGAGACAACTCTGACCAAAAACAACTGCTGCCTTGCAGTTAGGCTGGGGACACCCAAAGGCTAAGGAGGGCAACCCTACAGAAACGCCTGTTGAAATCGGATGCACTGTGCCACTGGCTAACAAATCAAAACAGTGCAACGTAAATATCGCTGTAAACAGCGTACGATGAAGAAGAAGAAGTATAGCATTCCTTTCTGATGGATACTGTCTGGTGTTTGTCGTGTCACGTGACCGAACGATTTTATTTGCTGTCTCTTAGTTGAGTTGAGTTTAGTCGAAGAATCAACGCCATTGCACACGGTTTTACCCATAAGTCCTCTGTTCTTCTCCATGTTCATGGAGAATCTTAGCACAGTGCACGAACTCCGTCGCGTAATAGATCGGGTAGATTTCTAACATAATTTTAATTGTTGTCCAGGCACCGGCCGTTAAGCCTACTCTTTTCGATTTTAAACTGCCGAGGGATTTGTAACGTGCGCAACACTGCACACGGGCGACCAATCTCTACCAGAGATCCCAGGAAATACCAGATAGTCCACGTGAAAAAACTCCGGTCTCCATCGTGATTCGAACCCGCTACCTCCAGCTCCCGTTACCGGCGTCTTATCTCCAGACCACTCAGTTCCCTTGCTGTCTCTTGATGAGGTCTAGCCCTGGTGTTGTACCTACTTGCCTCCTAATATCTTCGTTTATGATTCTATTCATTCTTATTACTACACGCATTCATTGCAGGCATTTCATCTCTGTTGTTGATGTTCCTTTCGTCTTTGTCTGTTAATGACTAATTCTGGAACTGATATCACAAAGTGGATAGGTATGTTGTGTTGTATAGCATTAATTTGGTATGCCTTATCACGCGTTTACATCGGAATATCGGAGACATTGATTTCTTCTTCTTCTTCTTCTTCGTACGCAGTCAGACAGTAACCATTATTTTTTCGAAAAAAGCGGCGGTCATCCTGAGGCTCTCGCCACTGCCATAAAGCTTGTCTTGCAGTTCCACTGGTGATGGCCACATCTGCTCTCTCTGATCCTCGTATGTCGGGCAGTTCTGCAGCAGATGTTCAGCGGTCATTTTACCAGTACCGCACGGGCATTCGTCGGTACACCCTATCTTCAATTTGTCGAATAGGTGGTACCTCAGTCTGTTGTGGCCAGTGCGAAGTCTGAAGACAACGACCTGCTCTCTTCGGTTCAACTGGTAATAGGCATCGGTTTTGGTGTAACCAGTATGTTCGGTTTCCCATTTGGTCATGTATCTGGTTTTGATAAGCCGTTTTGACTCTTCGTACGTCATACTGGTATCTGTTTGTGGTAGTCTTGCACCTTCTTTAGCCAGTCTGTCTGCCTCCTCGTTGCCTTGGATGTTGCAGTGTGACGGAACCCACTGTACCACTACCCTTTTTGTTGCGGACTGCTGGCACAGTTTGCAGAGTGCTGCTCTTAAGTCATTAAGCTCAGTGTTTTTCTGGCTTTTTAGCGCTGTGACTACGGCGAGAGCATCTGTCAGCAGGACTATATGGCGGAGACATTGATTTGACTTGCTTTATTTCATATGTTTTGTACTTGGGTGCCCAAACGCCACGTCATACAGCAAACATCCAGTATCCAGCGACATGGATTGTCTTGTCATTTGCCTCCAGCATGTCGCACCCATTGCATGTTCCCTGGAGGTACTGGTGAATCATCAGGTGGCCTGGGTCCTGTATTGCAGCACATTCACATCTACTGAGATTATGTTACCCAGGTACGTGAATTTGTTCACCTGTTTTACTTATTGGTTATGTATGTATATTGTTGTTTCTATTTTATTTTCTTGCAAACTTCACGACTTCTGTTTTTCTCTACGTTGTACATACTGCAATCCTCACATCAAGAGACACAACGGTCTCGAGAGAACAGCCATGGAAGGCATGGTTACAGGTAAAAGAGGAAGGGGTAGACCAAGAAGACGATGGCACCAAGATATCCAGGAATGCCTGTGTATGACTGTGGCGGAGGCTTGAGTTTTGGCAAGGGAACGAGTTTCTTTCAGACAGACTGTGATGGGAGCGACGTTCTATAAAGGATATGCTACATGATATATCCTTACAGACCTCTTCAAACTTTCTTTTTTTTTTTGAGGGGGGGGGGGGTTTCGGGGGGGGCGGTGGGGTGGTTCCAGGTTGTTATTATTGCTTGGTCATCAGCAAAGTTAATTTAAGTGTTTACAGATTCACACTTCTTTCGTACTATTTTCGACTAAAGTGAATCGATCCCTCTGTAGACTATATGACTTGTACATATGTGGTTGACAGGGATGTGATTTTCCCACAAGGATGTGTAACTAAGCTGTGTCAATCCTTTGTGTACTACGTGGATAGGTGGTCCTACCGAGACAAACCCCCGACATGCCCAGTCAAACTAAGTGATTTCTAACCCGGATTGCTGTGATTACAATCCAGGACAGCGCTCGATTTACAATCCCTGAGGTTGTTATTGGCCAATTTATATCGCCCGCGAATACTCGAGCAAATATGCTGAGACTGCGGCTTCCCGTAACAATGGTATGGCGTCCGGCATGTTCCAGGCGGAGTAGAGCATATATAATGACCTAGACTCTTACTCTTCAAGACCGTCCAGACAAATAGATGGTTACACACATTGTTTGCTCACACGAACTGGCGCACGGACAGAAGAGACAGACATCAGAAGAGACAGAAACCGAGCTTCAAGAACAGGCTCAAGGCGTCTACCTTTTGACAAAGTCGTTCGTCACTTTCCGGAATTTCCACGATAAGGAAAATCATTGTGTTGATTGTGCGAACAAGACAAATAAGAGCGCGGGCTATGTAAACATGTTAACGTCGTCTGGACTGAAGAAGGTCGAACAGCGGACACGGTTATCCCAGGTTCTTTTGGCCAGATTTCAGATAGCTTCCCATCTTCGTTTAACAATCTGTCGTCCTCTTCTTTGTCAGGGACAATGAGGTGGGGGTTCTTGATTTCCGCTTAAGAGATTGTTCCTGGTTTTGACCAGGCCATGGACGGAGCGGCCATGGTTTACTAAAACATGTTGGATATATTATTAAGGCATGTTGCCTTTGTTTGCACTGTTATTCCCGTTCTCAGTGGTGCTGTATCCTGTGGAAGAATTTACTGAAACATCTGGAGACCCAGTCTAAAGGAGAAATATCGCTGAAGAAGAAGAAGAGGAGGAATAAGAGAAAGAAGAAGAAGAAGAGGAAGAAGAAGAAGAGGAGAAGGAATAAGAGAAAGAAGAAGAAGAAGAAGAAGAAGAAGAAGAAACATAAGAAGAAGAAGAAGAAGAAGAAACAGAAGAACAAAAAAGAAGAAGAAGAAGAAGATGAGGAGGAATAAGAGAAAGAAGAAGAAGAAAAGGAGAAGGAATAAGAGAAAGAAGAAGAAGAAGAAGAAACATAAGAAGAAGAAGAAACAGAAGAACAAAAAGAAGAAGAAGATGAAGAAGAGAAGAAGAAGAAAAAGAAGACACAGAAGCAGATAAAGAAGAAGAAGAAGATGACGAAAAATAAGAAGAAGAACAAGAAGAAGAAGTAGACGAAAAAGAAACAGAATAAAAAGAAGATGAAGAAGATTATGAGAAGAGGATTGTGAGAAGGAGAATTATGAGAAGGACCAAGAGAAGATGGACCAGGAGAAGGTGGACCAGGAGAAGGTGCACCAGGAGAAGATGGACCAGGAGAAGGTTTAGGATAAGAAGGTTTAGGATAAGGTTTAGGATAAGAAGGATTAAGATAAGAAGGTTTGGGATACGGTTTATGATAAGAACGTTTAAGATAAGAAGGTTTAGGATAAGAACGTTTAAGATAAGAAGGTTTAGGATAAGAAGGTTTAGGATAAGAAGGTTTGGGATCAGAAGGTTTGGGAGAAGAAAGTTTAGGATAAGATGGTTTAGAATAAGGTTTGGGAGAAGAAAGTTTAGGATCAGAAGGTTTGGGAGAAGAAAGTTTAGTATAAGAAGGTTTGGGAAAAGAAAGTTTAGGATAAGAAAGTTTAGGATAAGACGGTTTAAGATAAGAAGGTTCACGTTGCCTTGTCAGTGATTCTTTTGTGTCTTTCTCTTCTTTGGCCACTGGCCACTTTACCGTGAAAGAGACGTTTGAATAGCAAGACCAATGTGTATCGTACTGCTGTGCTAACCGCCCTTCGAAACATGGGCAGCCTACTGCCGGCATGTCAGAAAACTCAACATCTTCCACGTAAGCTGTCCTCCCAGGCTGTTCAGGATTGGTTGGACGGATAGGCTGCCCATATTATGTAGCCCTTCAGAGGTGCGAGACTCTGGTGCATCCCTTCGCTATTGCACACAGGCCAGATTTGATGAGCTGTGCATGAGGTTTGCATGACAGAAGACTGCTCCCTGAGGAACTGTTGTGTGTGTGCTTAGAAGAGAAAAGCGCTCGTGTCGATGGGGAGGTGGAGAAAGAGAAAGAAAGAGGAAAAGAACGGTAGAAAGACTGTAAACGTTTTGTTTGTTGTTTTTTTTTAAACTTTCTCCAATGGTGTCTCCTGTGAGCTGCTTATTCCGAACCGCTCTGCATCACGATGGAAGGTCAAAAATAGTCAGACATTTGCTTTCCCTGTAGCGATATATGAAGACGAGACATGGAAATAAATAACAGCATTGTTAAAAAAAAAAAGAAAAAAAGATACCTTTTCACCTGAAGTGTTTTGGAGGAAAACTGAAATAGGTTGGACGGAGAAGAAATTAAATAGAGAAATTGTGCAAAAACTAGGTACAGACGAAACCTGCCTTATAAATAACATCACAAGAATAGAATTAAGGCTTTTCAGTCATTTGAGAAGACACAATGGCTTGGAGAGGCAGATAGTGGAAGGCACGGGCCTGAGATAAGGGGAAAAGGTCGTCCCAAGATAAGATAGTGACAGTTTGAAGATGACCGGGTATAAATCGAGTTGTCTAGCCAGTCGTCACTATGAGTTCAGGGCTGCTGTGACGGGGACTTTGGTCTGGGAAGAATTTGTCACATGAAACATGTCACATACCGCATGACATGGATATGTATTTTCTCAAATTGACGATATCCATCGCAAGGCAGCATTCTCGAACTGAGCCATCTGCACCATCGTGGATCTGGACCTTAACCTTGACATTCTCCGGCACTCATTTATGGAGAAACGGATGGGAAGGAGAGTTAAGAGAATGTGTGCAAGACGTAAGTCTGGAGAGCTCAGAAACAGAACAGAGTAATTGAGCCTTGCATATTTGGAGTGCCCCTTTGGTTGACAGAGAATGCATTAAGTGGTGCTATCCTCGAATCCCTATCCATTTCTGCGAACATAAAACCTGGCGGGACTTTGCAATTGCATACCCAGACACGATGGAATGTTCGTTGGGTTGTTTAGGGACTGCAACTCAAAAAGTTGGAGAATAATTGAAAACACAACAAGAAAAACAACAATCAAGCTCTAAGATGTTTATGGAAACTTGACACCTGCTTTTGTTTAAGCATGTAAAACCTACATTTGGTTTATGCTGTCCATAGGCGGCTCTACTTCTCCTTCACTTTAGTCGGGTGGGGTCCCCACTAGGGATGCTTCGATTAATCGGTAGATAATCGGTAATCGGCTATATCGACAATTTTAATAATTAATCGGTATCGGCATCTCGGGCTCGACTTTTTCCCCGCGGGTTTCCCCCATATGGCTGGGTGTCTCTCCACAGAATGGTATGTTGCCTACCGAGAGCATCACACAAAGCTCCAGCGATGAACCCAGGAAAAAACTGATATCATGAACCGACAGTCGCAGTTAGAATTCGAACCAAGACCGTCTGAACACGAGGCAAACTGCTTGACCACTTCTATACAGAGAGACCCCCCCCCCCCCCCCCTATTGCTAGGCATGTAAGTTGAAGCATGAAAATCATGATGGCAGAGGCATACGGATTACGTATAAACAACATATACCCATAGATCAGAAATATATGATTTCACAGGACACACGATCCCAGCCCACCAGTGTAATCTAACCAAATCCCCGGTGCTTTAACGCGCTTATCTACACAACTGGAAATTAATTGAGACTGTACCGTGGGCATAACTAACTATAGATAAGAAGGTTAAAGAAAATATTTATATTTCTTTACTTAGTCCACCTGTTACACAGGATAGAACACAAAATGTTTACATCGTTGGATTAGGCAGTGGTTGTACGGCCATAAGACAGTTTCAAAACTTGATAGGGGGAAAATAAACAACGTAATTAAGCTAAGAATAACAGAGAGTAACATATGGTGGAAAATTAATACCGCTATTTACTTGTTATCGATAGCAGCTTCTAAATGTGATTATAACATTGTAATAAAATACATGTGATTAATTACGCATTTCATACCACAATACACAATTAGAATTCAAATAATTGGCTACCGATTAATGGGCATCGACAAATAAGGCAAGGAAGATTATTCGGTAATGGGTCAATTAGCATATTCGTGCGACCATAGTCACCCCTACAGTTGGCCTCCCACTGGAAGCCTTAGCAGAAGTACTTTGAATGTTCTTGTAGTGGTGGTATCTATAGAAATGTCTTTTACATTATGAGGTTGCTAACCCCATTTACAATAATAAAATTTAATATAGTTGACAAATCAAATTTAATAAAAATGACAAATTTATTATTGATAAAATGGCAAAAATAAAAACTGGAATTCAGTAAATGACAAATCTATTACAACCAAAATGACAAATCTATTTTAATAGAATTGACTAATATACTTTAATAACATTGACAAAATATATCTTAAATAAAATTGACAAAATCTATTTTAATAAAATTGACAAATATATGAAAGTAAAAATGCAAAATCTATTATAACAAACACTAACTAATCTTTTTTTTATAATATCTACGCTATGACCAAACCACTTTGTTTCTACCATGGGGTGTTAATGTCATCATTTCCTTCTGACATTTAGTTTCAGCATAGTGGAATTGCGGGCTCCATGCCCAATCCTCCTCAGTTAACCAGTGACATCTTCTTCTTCTTCTTCTTCTTCTTCTTTGTTCGCTCTCAATCTCCCGCTACCAAGCCCTGAAAAAGCTTTGCAAGTAGCGGGATGTAGTCCAGAGAACGGAATACGTTGTTTCGTGGTTTACAGCTTGACTGCGATATTTGCACCTTTCGCTCCAACACATCCGACTTCAGCAAGCATTTGAATACCGGGTTCCCCTCTCTCTTCGGTCCATTCTCCTTGGCCAGTCTGCTCTGTTGCAACTTGTTATCCAGGATCACTGCGCGGAGGTGTAGAAGGGTCTTGGCAGCTCTGGTTTGCTGACCATGACGCTAGAAGTCAGGTATGAGTCGCTGACCACTTCAGTTTATGCGCTGCTCAGCATCTTAATCCCACCAGTAACATGACCAGCATGTTTCAATTCTTTGTTCATATATCGGTGGTACGAGGAAAAGAGAGTGGTTATAATGGCATCCTCTCCGTTGATCTTCGTAATTAAGATTAATTAACCAACGAATGACAACCTACCACAATTCCGACCTGTGGCAGTTTAACATTGGCCAGCGATGCAGTTGTTCAAGAAATCAAGGCTAGTCACTGGTGACCAGGTCACACAAGGATGACCATTGGAGTTCTCCGATAGCAGTCTGATGCCCTCAAGGCGGAAAAAGACTTTGGGATAGACACCCAATGCCTTGGTCAGACTCCCTTGCACTCCCCTACAACATTCACGATATATCAAAATGTAAGCTCTTTACCCATTGGAGATACATAGAATATAGATCAGTCCGTTTTAATCTGGACGCTAGCGTTCAATAGTGAGTGATTTTAACTTTCAGGTGGGCGTGGGAAGATTAATTACATTATGTATTAAACACGATACTATGATTATTATTTTTAGTAATTTTATTATTATTATAAGGCGGAGAATACACAACCTGAGTAAACTATGGGAGAATATCAGCAAACCAACTTAGGAGACAATTTTGAGAACCTGTGTTTTTCCCTTGGCAGTATGCGGCTGTGAAACATGGACAGTTATCCAATCCTCAAGAAAGGGAATCGAGTCGTTCGGGTCGAAATGTTATAGAATCACCATGGATCGAAAAAAAAGAGACGAATGCAGACATTCGACAAGAGTTGGGCATAACGGAGAACTGGTTCATAAATTCCGTTAGGAACAAAAAAAATTGCAAATACTTTGGCCACGTCAAAAGACACTATCATCGAGAGCATAGCACAAAGCAGGGCCACAGCTCCAGCTATGAACACAGGTGCAGAGAAAAGTCCGCATAAAAAAAACAACAACAACAAAAAACAAACTGTTGTACGACATTTTTCCCAAATGCTAGGGCATTCGAGGGGTTTTGAAGGCTGAGGACTACAGACCGCTTCGCCACTGCTGTGGCCACGTCATGTGCTGGCTATGTTTGTTTATTTCACCCCCAACAGAAAAACAGCATATACCATACCGGGGATTCTTCTTCTTCTTCTTCGTACGCAGTCAGACAGTAACCATTATTTGTTCGAAAAAAGCGGCGGTCATCCTGAGGCTGTCGACACTGCCATAGAGCTTGTCTTGTGGTTCCACTGGTGATGGCCACATCTGCTCTCTCTGATCCGCGTATGTCGGGCAGTTCTGCAGCAGATGTTCAGCGGTCATTTTACCGGTACCGCACGGGCATTCGTCGGTACCACCTATCTTCAATTTGTTGAATAGGTGGTATCTCAGTCTATTGTGGCCAGTGCGAACTCTGAAGACAACGACATGCTCTCTTCTGTTCAACTGGTAATAGGCATCGTTTTTGGTGTAACCAGTATGTTCGGTTTCCCATTTGGTCATGTATCTGGCTTTGATAAGCCGTTTTGACTCTTCGTACGTCATACTAGTATGTGTTTGTATATCGGGGATTCGAACTGCTGCACTCCTTGTCGGCAGGCAAGCCTCGAAACCATTCGGCCACGCGCTCCTCAAAGTCTACATAAATAAATAAAAATCCCATCACGCATTACTGGGCATAGGAAATATTAGTAGAGGATCAAGTCAGCGTCACGCCGGCCGTCTTTATGTCCCGGATTGAACCGGTGCCCTGGATCAAGATGATGAGCAGCGCATGAGCTGCAGAGGTCAGCGAACCAAAGCTGCCATGACCCTTCTGCACCTCCACGCGGTGATCCTGGATAACAGGCTGCAGCAAAGCAGACTGGCTAAGGAGAAGGGATCGAAGAGGGAATGCTAACCCGGTACTCAACAAATGCTTGCTGAAGTCGGATGTGTTGCACCGAAAGGTGCATTCAACGCATTCCGTTCTCTGCACTACATTCTGCTACTTAAGCCCTTTCATGGTTTGGTAGTGGGAGATTGAGAACGAACTAAGAAGAAGAAGAAGAAGAACCGGTGCCCATTAAAAGCCTGGAGCCATTTTGGTCTGGAAAACAAAACATTCCTGCTTCAACTGGGGAATGAACCCAGGACCATTCAGATGCGAAGCCAGCGCGCTAACCATTGCGCTACGCGGCTCCTTAAATGGAAGGCATGGTGCCGGGAAAAAGAGGCAGAAGTAGCCCAAGACGGAGATGGAACGAAAATGCCAAGGAATGCTTGGGCATGACTCTGGAGCAGGGTGGAGGTTTGACAAGAGATCGAGTTGCCTTCAGACGGGATGTGACTGGAGCGACATTCTGCAAAGGACATGCCACAAGATGATGATGACGTATTAAACACATTCAACATACACAGACTTAGTGGGCGATCGCGACATTTTCTTCAATTTAGATTTTAGTTGGCGGTAAGTAAAATGTACCATCACAGAAATGATACAATTTTGCAAACTTGACAGATAATATGTGGCTTACAGCAGAAGTAACGATATCGTGCGCATCATACATATGTTCACTTGTTGCAGTTTGGTCCGCTTTCATTTGAACACGCCTCGTATAAAAAGGTTGACAATGATATAGATCATTGGAGACAAGTTGGGACCCACATCGGTCAGCCAGGTAATCAACCAAGTAATATTTCTGAGATTCGTGGCCTGTGCCCAACAAAGCTGTCAGCGACCATCACGCCTGATGGTTTATTCAAGGACAGCAGCAAACTCCCTCCACTTCACCAGATCAGCTGCCATCTTTCGTAGTTGATTGAATGGGTCTATCGAGAAGTTTCCTCTGTCACAGTCATTGCCAGGTGGAAGAAATGGCATGTGTTCTGTGGCTTGTGCGTATAAAGTGTTAGTCGTCGTCTTTCTTTCTTTCTTCCCTCTTCTTCTTTTTCTTCTTCGTCGTCGTTCGTTGTCAATCTCCCTCTACCATGTCATGAAAAGGGATTTGCAAATAGCAGGATGTAGTCTGGACAACGGAATGCGTTATGTCGTAGTTTACAGCTTGAATACGATAGTTGCACCTTTCTATCTGACACATCTGACTTCAGCACAGTATTTTTGGGTACCGGGTTAGCGTTCCCTCTTCGATCCCTTTTCCTAAGTCAGTTGTAGCCTGTTACCCAGGATCACCACATGGAGGTATAGAAGGGTTTATGCAGCTCTGGATCGCTGACCCTGCGCTAGTAGTCAGCTTTGGTTCACTGACCGTTACAGTTCATACACTGCTCAGCATCTTTACAGACCAAGCACTGCTCAGCATCTTTACAGACCAATCACTGCTCAACATCTTTACAGACCAAACACTGCTCAGCATCTTTACAGACCAAGCACTGCTCAGCATCTTTACAGACCAAGCACTGCTCAGCATCTTTACAGACCAAGCACTGCTCAGCATCTTTACAGACCACGCACTGCTCAGCTTAAGCAAGTCTCAGCTCAGTGTCTAGTCGGTACAGTGGTTTCACTTCCATAGCATAGCGCTGGTAGGACCTCTGAGTCGAATAGGCCTGCTCGTGGTCTGATGTCTCTCGCTGGGTCTGCTGCTGTCTTGTTTGAGTTGAAGGTGTCCCAGTCCGCTCGTTGGCGCCTAGCAACCTCGGGCTTTAGGTCATTTTCTATGGTGAGGTGACGGCCGAGGCAGATGTATTCATCAACATCCTCTGTGGGTGTTTTTTTTTAAATATTGATTTTGTTGGTTTTTAAAAAAATTTGTTTTATTTTTTATTTAAAAAAAATATTTTTTTTAGCACGGAGCTAGGTTCCGCAAAGCGGTTGCGCATAGCTTTCCTTATTCCTATATTTATGACATTGTGTCCTTCGTACGGTTTCAAATGCAGGGCATATATTTCAAACAGATAAATAGCGTAAAAAGAAGAATGAACAGAAGTAAATACACTTACAAAGATATGCAAATAAAAATAAAGAGTAAGATGGAAGATAAATAACACATAAACACTAAAAAGGGGTGTACACAGATGAACAGTCTCACATTTTAAAACATGGAGGAAATTAGTAAGCAAAGAAAGTCAGACATAATGACGTTGTACACACAAATGAAAGAATAGTTTTAAGGAAGAACATAAAGAGAACATAGGGAAAAAAAGATATAACTGAAATAAAGAAACATAGATTGAAATAAATAAATGCATCTATAAACTATGAAGGACAGACAAAGAGAATGTCAAAAAATGGAGAAATGTCTACAGAAACAAAGACAACCACACGCGTAACAGATAGACGAATTCAATAAGACATTACAAAGACAAGCGAAACAGACAAAAAAGAAAAAAAATCAGACCCATAAAAAGACACACAAATACACAAAAACTGACACATAAAAAGACAGACCACCAATAAAACAAAACCAAATAAAACGAAATATATTAATACCGATACCGGATGTTTACAATCCCACATTCTGCTCTCTAGGAATTCATGGAAAGATAACTTCGGTAACATACAAGGAGCAAAACAAACACAGAGCCGGTAGTAGCAAGCAAACAAATTGACAGTAAGAGGAAGCTAAACACGGCCCAGGTAAAACCTCTATTGTTATGCTTGATTTCCTCCCCATACTTTAATCACGGTCTAGTGGATACAGTCTCAGTGCGGAATACCAGGAAATGAGAGAGCAGTCACACTGGCGAGGGAAGGTGCTGCAGACGAGCAACAAGATGTACCAGTTACATACCATCAAAATAAAAAGATAATTAAATCAATGAGAGAGCTCCCAACACAAACACAAGATGACTATCATAATATAAGTAGGCAAGAGCAGATTGTCATTTTCGCCTCAGAACAGGACACAACCGACTCCGAAGTCACATGTATACAAAATTTAGGATTGGCAGCTCAAACCTTGTATGTGGACAGGCACCCCAGACCACGGAGCACATACTTCAGGACTGTCTAGAGTATGAGATGCTGAGGCGGACATACTAGCCAAGAGAAACAATACTGGAAGACAAATTATATGGACCTATGTGTGAACTGCAGAAGATAGTGAGGTTCATACAAGAGAACTTTGCAGATGTAGACATACTCCAAGCGGCAGGAGACAGTGAGGTTCATACAAGAGAACTTTGCAGATGTAGACATACTCCAAGCGGCAGGAGACAGTGAGGTTCATACAAGAGAACTTTGCAGATGTAGACATACTACAAGCGGCAGGAGACAGTGAGGTTCATACAAGAGAACTTTGCAGATGTAGACATACTACAAGCGGCAGGAGACAGTGAGGTTCATACAAGAGAACTTTGCAGATGTAGACATACTCAAAGCGGCAGGAGACAGTGAGGTTCATACAAGAGAACTTTGCAGATGTAGACATGCTCCAAGCGGCAGGAGACAGTGAGGTTCATACAAGAGAACTTTGCAGATGTAGACATACTCCAAGCGGCAGGAGACAGTGAGGTTCATACAAGAGAACTTTGCAGATGTAGACATACTCCAAGCGGCAGGAGACAGTGAGGTTCATACAAGAGAACTTTGCAGATGTAGACATACTCCAAGCGGCCGGAGACAGTGCGGTTCATATAAGAGAACTTTGCAGATGTAGACATGCTCCAAGCGGCAGGAGACAGTGAGGTTCATACAAGAGAACTTTGCAGATGTAGACATACTCCAAGCGGCAGGAGACAGTGAGGTTCATACAAGAGAACTTTGCAGATGTAGACATACTCCAAGCGGCAGGAGACAGTGAGGTTCATACAAGAGAACTTTGCAGATGTAGACATACTCCACGCGGCAGGAGACAGTGAGGTTCATACAAGAGAACTTTGCAGATGTAGACATACTCCAAGCGGCCGGAGACAGTGCGGTTCATATAAGAGAACTTTGCAGATGTAGACATGCTCCAAGCGGCAGGAGACAGTGAGGTTCATACAAGAGAACTTTGCAGATGTAGACATACTCCAAGCGGCAGGAGACAGTGAGGTTCATACAAGAGAACTTTGCAGATGTAGACATACTTCAAGCGGCAGGAGACAGTGAGGTTCATACAAGAGAACTTTGCAGATGTAGACATACTCCAAGCGGCAGGAGACAGTGAGGTTCATACAAGAGAACTTTGCAGATGTAGACATGCTCCAAGTGAACAAGAGAAGAGGAAGAAGAATAGCCTCGCTGTAAGCTACAACACAAAGTAGCAGATGAACAGCGGAGTAATAGGCTAGAAAACCCGTGAAACAAAATCTTTACATAAAGCAACTGTTTCCTGCACACTTTGCAAGTTCTTTCAGATCTACATTGGACTTATCAGCCACCTTTATACCCAGACTAATAAAACACGTTTAAATACACTGGACGAACAGAGAGAGAGAGTGGTCTTCATCAGCCGTGGTAGACGAATGAACAATAGTTGCTGCACGTCTACCTGAGAGTGTATAGCTGTTTTTTTCTTCTCTTTATTGTGTAGCCCATCGGAGGTTTCACCTGGGGGCAACTCTTCCCCTTCTCCCTCTTCTTACCTCACTCTGTTTCATTTGACTCTGTCCTTCAGTCATACTCTAGCACAACTTTCACACGCGCCCTCATGGTGAGGCCCTTCCATTGCACTTTGGTTGGGCTAGCTTCTGAGGGCGCACAAACCTAGCATAGGTACATACAGACGCACACATGCATCCAAGCACTGGTTTATGCGTCCTGATATCGCCCAATGGACCTACGGTCTGGGGTGGAAAATGGCGCGCCTCCGCCAGTAGAAACTAGTGAGGCAAACATCTAAGCAACAACAACAAATATTGTGTAGCCAAACATTTCTACAATGTCTTACAGGCAGATCTTAAAGTGAGATCGGAAGCGGTTTGGGGTCTTCCAAATGCGCAATAAAAGTCGTATCCATGGAATGCGCTAGGATGGTTACTGTCTGACTGTGTACGCAGAAGAAGAAGAAGAATGCGCTAGGGAGACCGAGCTATTAACAATGGGGTCTCCCGACAGATCCCACTCAAAGAACATTTCCTCACCGCTGGATCGGTGTTGCCTCTTTTTCTTCAGTAATGTGGTTCGCGACTCTAATGACGTCCGGCTCAACAGCTTTTACACCTGCTCCTCAATATCAAGAAACGGGAAAATACCGCACCTCCCACGCGGCCGACCACGCCACATCACTCCATTTGGTCTGCTTGCTGCGTAGCACTCTGCCATCAACCGTGATCGTGTTTTCACCGAGTCGGACCTTTGTCGCTCTGGCGGATTACTTGACAAGTTTCCAGGGGATTGGTATCACGCTACAATCTCATTACGATATGTCTGGCAGGTTACAGTTGAAGTATTCTTTGCTCCACTGTCTGATCAGATACACACGATCCCAAGAGTCGCCCTCGCTGCAGCCTCTATGAACGCCCAACACTGCATTAACGGTTTGCCTTTCTGGATTGGCGCAGGCACGTACTATTGTAGTCTAGACCGTAGTCATTTGGGCGATATCAGGGCGTATTGGTCAGTGTATGGATGAGTGTGTGTGTATGTTTATAATGTGGATGTGTTGGTCAGTGTATGGATGCGTGTGTGTATGTTTATAATGTGGATGTGTTGGTCAGTGTATGGATGCGTGTGTGTATGTTTATAATGTGGATGTGTTGGTCAGTGTATGGATGCGTGTGTGTATCTGTTTGTAATGGGACTGTGTATATGTTTGTAATGGGGCTCTGTTTCCGTTTCTAAGAATCGACGTCACTGCACTCCGGGCATACCCATAGGTGCTCAGTCTCTCTCATCAAATGGAGTAAGGTATGGGTGCTGATGGTCCCTGTAGCTCGCTGGTTGTACACACTCCTGCGCTGTCCTCTCATCGCCCCACTCCGCTCGAACCTCGTTTAATGTTGAAACTTTGCAGTCTGTGGATTGCTGCTTCATCTTTTGCGGTGTCCTCATCCAGCAGGCGGTCACTGATTGATTTCAAAATGTCACTTCTGTCCATCACCAATGTGCCAATGATGGGAGCCCGTGAAGCCAAGATGTCAGCTCTTTCATTGCCTTGAACCCCGGCATGAGCTGGACAGTAGAAACAGGTCAGCGCCTGGAGGTTTGAGGCCTCAACAGCAGCTATCCACTCGTACCTAAGCCATCCCTTCTGTACTTTCTGAAGTACGGCTTGCGCGTCTGTCATGATGACTGCCTTTGTTATAGAAGTCTCAGATATCCATTTCAGTGCTGAGGTCACTGCTTCCATCTCCATTCTCATACTGGAGGTTGTTGACACGTATGCCCTACTGCACTCAGCCACAACCTCTCTTCTCACTCTAACCTAGAAACCCCAGCCTGATGTCCCACTGCGCACGACTGATCCGTCGGTGTATATGACAGCGTCACTCTCCTGGGTGTTCTCAGTTATCAGCTGATTTACCTCGTGCTCTGCTCTCTCGTTGTTCCGTTCTCCGCATTCCTTGCCTAAGGTTATGATGACTATCTGGTACTCTATCATTCTATCACCAGTGTGGACCCATTCATCCCCTTTTGCTATCGTCTCAGCTGGAGGGACATGTCCGATTGTTGTCTCAGCCTGTGCCATCCATGACGACCCTCTCTTGGTTCTTGATCCCGTGATGTCTGAGGGTGTCGAGTGTCTGTGTTGACAGGCATATAGGATTTGACTTGTAAATGTGTATCTGTTTGTAATGGGGCTGTGTATCTGTTTGTAATGGGGCTGTGTATCTGTTTGTAATGGGGCTGTGTATCTGTTTGTAATGGGGCTGTGTATCTGTTTGTAATGGGGCTGTGTATCTGTTTGTAATGGGGCTGTGTATCTGTTTGTAATGGGGCTGTGTATCTGTTTGTAATGGGGCTGTGTATCTGTTTGTAATGGGGCTGTGTATGTGTTTGTAATAGGGTTGTGTATCTGTTTGTAATAGGGATGTGTATCTGTTTGTAATAGGGATGTGTATCTGTTTGTAATGGGGCTGTGTATCTGTTTGTAATGGGGCTGTGTATCTGTTTGTAAAAGGCTGTGTATCTGTTTGTAATAGGGATATGTATCTGTTTGTAATGGGGCTGTGTATCTGTTTGTAATAGGGCTGTGTACCTATTTGTAATGGGGCTGTGTTATCTGTTTGTAATGTGTTACACTATAACTTGTTTGCAGTACCCTAGTTTTGCCCAATCTTTTCTGTATGCGGAGAAGTGGTTATACCGAGATAAAGCCCCGACATTACAAGTAAAACTGGACTTGAAGTGATCTTTAACCTGGTATGTTGCGATTACTAACCAAGCTTGCGCTCGATTTGCCCGCCTAAACCATGCGCTACACCAATTGCTGGCATCCACTGAGAGAATAAATAGAGCCGAGGAATAAAGCCCTCTGTTGCCGGCAGTGTGCAGACTAGGATTGGCTTGGCTTCGTTCCTTCTCAATTTCGCCATACCAAATCCTGAAAAGGGCTTTGCAAGGAGCAGAATGTATTCCAGAGAACGGAATGAGTTGTGCCGTAGTTTACAGCTTGACTGCGACATTCGCACCTTTCGGTCCAACACATCCAACTTCAGCGTGGCATTTTTTAATACCGGTTTAGAATTCCCTCTTCGATCCCTTCTATTTAGCCGGTCTACTGTGTTGCATGCAGCCTGTTATCCAGGATATCCGCGTAGAGGTGTAGAAGGGTCCTGGCAGCTCTGTTTTGCTGGCCCTGACGCTAGCAGTCCGCTATGGGTCGCTAACCGTTGCAGCTCATGAGCTCGGAGACTAGGTTTCAGTTGTACATCCAACAGAATAAAACGCCTATGCCTCACCAAGGTTTTGAACTCGTGTCCCCTTGGACAGGAGACTAGCATGTAAACCCCTTGCTCACCTTGCTCTCAATGAACTTTCTCCCTTCTGTAATCAAGAAAACCATTTGACGGCCACTAATCTGCCAATAACACCAGACAGTCATTACCCGGGCAGGGTGCACGCACAGAACAGGTGAGTAGATGAAAAAGATACGCGCTAAACAAGATCCAATTGCCGAGCATTCTCTGTTTAAGTGAGGTCTAGTAACGCCAAAACGATATGCTACCAGCAATGAATATAATCCCTTAACTTGTTTATTTGCACCTTGTGTGGAAGGTACGTAAGGTTTAGTTACGGTACGAGTGAATAGAATGTCTGAATGTCTCAAACATTTCAGGACGTGTGTGGCTATGCAGTGAAGACTAGTGCCATGGTTTGGATACTGTCACATGCGATTGTGGAGTATCCGAGCAGAAACCAGGACCCATTTCTGGAACAGCATCACGATGTTATATTTGATTTCACGTGAGTCGATCTTGTTTGGGGCTTGAGATGGCTTGGAATACGCCCCTAGAGTCGATCTTGTTTGGGGCTTGAGATGGCTTGGAGTACGCTCCTAGAGTCGATCTTGTTTGGAACTTGAGATGGCTTGGAGTACGCTCCTAGAGTCGATTCTGTTTGGGGCTTGAGATGGCTTGGAGTACGCTCCAAGAGTCGATCCTGTTTGGGACTTGACATGGCTTGGAGTACGCTCCTAGAGTCGATCTTGTTTTGGGACTTGAGATGGCTTGGAGTACGCTCCTAGAGTCGATCCTGTTTGGGGCTTGACATGGCTTGGAGTACGCTCCTAGAGTCGATCCTGTTTGGGGCTTGAGATGGCTTGGAGTACGCTCATAGAATCTGTTAGAATGCCCGCTGTTCTTGTAGTTGAGTTCTGACTGATAAGCAACTTAGTTACTGTACGCACATATGTTGGTCCAGCTATGAAATTGGTACAGGTATCTAGAGATCATGGAGTAGTTTTCTATGTAGATTCCACTGCCTCCGCTTTCTTTGCTCTCCGTACCGATCCGTATATGTACACACGTGTCCAGAGTTGCTAGGTTACTGACTCTTATGTGTCCAGAGTTGCTAGGTTGTCTCTTAAACTCACGTGTCCAGAGTTGCTAGGTTGTCTCTTAAACTCACGTGTCCAGAGTTGCTAGGTTGTCTCTTAAACTCACGTGTCCAGAGTTGCTAGGTTACTGTCTCTTGAACTCAAGTGTCCAGAGTTGCTAGGTTGTCTCTTAAACTCACGTGTCCAGAGTTGCTAAGTTACTGTCTCTTAAACTCACGTAAAACCTGGATGTTTTATTCTGTTGCCGTCTGCTGACTTTGGTTCGTGATCTCTGGAATCTTCAAGAATACTGTGACTGGTTCAGGCTATATAATGAATGAGTGCTTATGGAGATCAAAGAGAGGCGGTTTGGCATGGGGGATCGGACGTGCTCGAAAGGCTTGGGGGAGGGAGGGGGGGGGGAGGGGCGCGACCCAGCGAAGACCTGAAACGCAGTCCCCTTTGTGAACCTCACCGGGCTAAAAGTACAGAAACAGTTGATCAAAGTAGAAGAGGAAGAAGAAGAAGAAGAAGAAGAAGAAGAAGAAGAAGAAGAAGAAAAAGAAGAAGAAGAAGAAGAAGAAGAAGAAGAAGAAGAAGAAGAAGAAGAAGAAGAAGAAGAAGAAGAAGAAGAAGAAGAAGAAGAAGAAGATATCCCTACATCTCCATCTTCCCAATTATCAAGATGCCCACAGACCATCGGCATTGCCTCAAACTATCATTGCATGAACTGAGAGACATTCTGAGCAATGTCCGATCAACACAGACATTCATGCCCCGTACCTTGCGTATTCAATTGAATTGCCCCTCCCAACGTGAAATTGGGCTGACGTTTTATAGGTTTGTCCTAGGCAATAAAACTAACCCAAAAAAATTCACAAACATGGCAAAGCAGTAACATTCAATAACGAAGGCGGGAATTCTGAAAGATATCTGTAAACATTTTTGCTTTAAATGCCAGGTGTCATTTGCTGGGAACCGTATATTAATCTTATGTTCTAGTAACATTCTGTCCATCTCTAATAGTCGCATTATGTTAATGGCATGCAGTTTCAGTGTACTCATACATGTCGGTAAGATTGTGTTGATAAATGTCAGGAAGATTTTGTTCATAATTGTCAGTAAGATTTTGTTCATATTTGTCAGGAAGATTTTGTTCATATTTGTCAGTAAGATTTTGTTCATTTATGTCAGTAAGATTTTGTTCATATTTGTCAGTAAGATTTGGTTCATTTATGTCAGTAAGATTTTGTTCATATTTGTCAGTAAGATTTTGTTCATATTTGTCAGGAAGATTTTGTTCATATTTGTCAGTAAGATTTTGTTCATTTATGTCAGTAAGATTTTGTTCATATTTGTCAGTAAGATTTTGTTCATATTTGTCAGTAAGATTTTGTTCATATTTGTCAGGAAGATTTTGTTCATATTTGTCAGGAAGATTTTGTTAATATTTGTCAGGAAGATTTTGTTCATATTTGTCAGGAAGATTTTGTTCATATTTGTCAGGAAGAATTTGTTTATATTTGTCAGTAAGATTTTGTTCATTTATGTCAGTAAGATTTTGTTCAAATTTGTCAGTAAGATTTTGTTCATATTTCTCAGTAAGATTTTGTTTATATTTGTCAGTAAAATTTTGTTCATTCATGTTAGTAAGATTTTGTTCATATTTTGTCAGTAAGATTTTGTTCATATTTGTCAGTAAGATTTTGTTCATTCATGTCAGTAAGATTTTGTTCATTCATGTCGGTAAGATTTTGTTCATTCTTGTCGGTAAGATTTTGTTCATTCATGTGAGTTAGATTTTGTTCATTCATGTCAGTAAGATTTTGTTCATATTTGTCAGTAAGATTTTGTTTATTCATGTCGGTAAGATTTTGTTCATTCATGTTAGTAAGATTTTGTTCATTCATGTCAGTAAGATTTTGTTCATTCATGTCGGTAAGATTTTGTTCATTCATGTCGGTAAGATTTTGTTCATTCATGTCAGTAAGATTTTGTTCATTCATGTCAGTAAGATTTTGTTGATATTTGTCAGTAAGATTTTGTTCATTCATGTCAGTAAGATTGTGTTGATATTTGTCAGTAAGATTTTGTTCATTCATGTCAGTTACATTGTGTTCATTCATGTCAGTAAGATTTTGTTCATTCATGTCAGTAAGATTTTGTTCATTCATGTCAGTAAGATTGTGTTCATTCATGTCAGTAAGATTTTGTTCATTCATGTCAGTAAAATTTTGTTCATTCATGTCAGTAAGATTTTGTTCATTCATGTCAGTAAGATTTTGTTCATTCATGTCAGTAAGATTCTGTTCATTCATATCAGTAAGATTTTGTTCATTCATGTCAAGATTTTGTTCATTCATGTTAGTAAGATTTTGTTCGTTCATATTTGTAAGATTTTGTTCATTCATGTCATTAAGATTATGTTGAAAAATGTAAGGAAGATTTTGTTCATTCATGTCAGTAAGATTTTGTTCATTCATGTCAGTATGATTTTGTTCATTCATGTCATTAACATTGTGTTGATAAATGTCAGTAAGATTTTGTTCATTCATGTCAGTAAGATTCTGTTCATTCATATCAGTAAGATTGTACTGATACCAGTAGTATTGTATTGATAATACCAATAGTATTGTACTGATAATACCAGTAGTATTGTACTGTTAATACCAGTAGTATTGTACTGATACCAGTAGTATTGTACTGATAATACCAGTAGTATTGTACTGATAATACCAGTAGTATTGTACTAATAATACCAGTGGGATTGTACTGATACCAGTAGTATTGTACTGATACCAGTGGAAAGTACTGATAATACCAATAGTATTGTACTGATACCAGTAGTATTGTACTGATAATACCAGTAGTATTGTACTGATAATACCAGTAGTATTGTACTAATAATACCAGTGGGATTGTACTGATACCAGTAGTATTGTACTGATACCAGTGGAAAGTACTGATAATACCAGTAGTATTGTACTGATACCAGTAGTATTGTACAGATAATACCAGTAGTATTGTACTGATAATACTAGTACTATTGTACCGATCAATAAAAAATGTACTTATATCCAAACGACTCACCCCCCCCCCCCCCCCCCCCCCTCTTCAACTGAACGTTCATAAAAAACCTGAAAACATTAAAGAAATACATAAGCACTCATATGTTGCTATCTTCAGCTTGGTTGTCTTTGTTAGAGGCCAGAGCCAATCCTTGACATTGAAATCAAAGGGTTATAAAACTGGCGGCTGACGATGCCATTATCTGCTGCATGCCGCCGTATTTTAGTGTGCGGTAAAGACAAAACATTTCGAAGAAGAATTCTAGAAATATGCCATCCAAGAGGCCATCTACATTTTTACAACGCAGAAACATTGCCTAACGAAAGAGAAACACCGACTAATTGTGAGTTTAAAAACAGATGGGCGGTGACCAATCTAGAATCAAACAAGAAACTCAAACGTCTCCCTCATCATGTCCTCCTACTTCTTCTTCCTCTTCTTCAATGTCCGTTCTCAATCTCACACTACCAAGCCTTGAACAGGGCTTTGCAAGTAGCAGGACGTAGTCCGGAGAACGGAATGCGTTGTGTCGCTAGTTTACAGTTTGACTGCGATATTTGCACCTTTCGGTCCGACACATCCGTCTTCGGCAGAACCTGTCCAACTGATTCGCCCGTTATTGTGTTTTAAACAGAAAATCGGAGACGTTCTTTAATTTTTGGCTGACACCAACCATGGCCTACTTTCGATAGGCCGTCTGGCTCACAGGGAATCCCCTTGAAATGTCACATTCCACCGCGGACTAAATAAATGAACTCATATTGTGTCAAGGTTTATAATAAACCCATGCTCCACACAGAGAAAAAAAACAAATTCACAGTACAAAACACAACAAATCACTGTTCAGAGTGATCCTTTCACAAAATCCTGCCTTGAAACCAACTGCATTTCCATCTTTGTTTCTTGAACACGCTATTATAGTTGCTCTGATAGTTGACACATGCAAGTTTCGTTATTTAGTTAGCTGTTGATAGTGACGTTTCAAAGGGATTTCTCCTTGAGTCAGAATGCCTAAATAAACAGTAGGCTGTACCCCAACCCACCGTCTTTCACGGATGGATCAAATTAATCAAACTTTTTTGTGTGACAAATTCTGAACGAATTATGTTTCCATTCTTTAAGGAATCGCTTCACATTATAATCGTTCAATGGTTTATTCTCGCATTATTTTATCAAATTATAAACGTTTTCTAGTAATTGATGGAACAATATATTATGAAGAACACGCAATTGATAATGATTAATTGCAACAGCTTTTCTCCCGGATACAACTTTTAAGAGTAGATTTAGTTTGGAAAAAAAAAGATATTGATAATCATTTTGTTAATTAGATTCCTAGAAACAAAATGTATTTTCTAAAAGAGAGACCGTTGGTAGAAAACACGATTTGTTGAAAGAATTTCTGGTCTGTCTGCGATAAAACATGTTTTTTCCTCCTCCTGCTGTTTCTACCTCCTTCCTCCTCCTGCTGCTTCTTCCTCTTCTTCCTCCTGCTGCGTCTTCCTCTTCATCTTTCTGCTGTTTCTTTCTTTTCTTCCTCCTGCTGTTTCTTCCTGCTGCTTATTTCTTCTCCTCTTCCTCCACCTGCTGTTTCTTCCTCCTTCCCCCTCCTGCTGCTTCTTTCTCTTTCTGCTGCTTATTCCTTCTCTTCTTCCTTCTGATGCTTCTTCCTTCTCCTCTTCCTCCTCCTTCTGCTTCCTCCTCTCCTTGCTGCTGCTTCTTCCTCCCCTTGATGCTGCTTCCTCCTCCTCCCCCTCCTCCTTCTTCTTCACTGAAGTCATTGCTCCTTTAGACTGGAGGTCTGAACTCCCCAATAGAGTTTGCAGCTTTTCTTTCGGGTATCAATACGGCTGTACAGTTTCTCCTCGAGGGGAGCTAGCGTGGGCCACATCCTTCTCCTCAGATATGTGTGCTGGGCGCAATCCTGAAGTACATGTGCTGCTGTCGTGTATCCCAGGCCGCAGTCAAATAGGCTGGGGGCACCTATCTTGAATCTGCTGTAGATGTGGCGTCTCATTCTGTTGTAGCCACTTCCAAGTACGATATCCTGAGTGACTGCTGGACAACGCGTAGTGTCCGTGTATTGCATGGTGTCTGGGGTGTTACTCCTGCCGATTTACCTACGATTGCTCTTTAATTACGGCTTTTGCGTCTTCGAAGGTGGCCATGTTTTGTCCCGGTAACAGTTTCGCTTCCTCTTTGGCTAGTCTGTCGGCTTCCTCGTTTCCTTCAATGTTACAGTATGATGGTAGGGAGGGAGACCAACGGCTGGTCAGACGCAACATACTGATCAGACATGTTAGGGTTAGACAGAATATACTGATCAGACATGTTAGGGTTAGACAGAATATACTGATCAGACATGTTAGTCAGGGTTAGACAGAATATACTGATCAGACATGTTAGTCAGGATCAGGCAAAACATACTGATCAGACATGTTAGTCAGGGTCAGGCAAAACATACTGATCAGACATGTTAGTCAGGGTCAGGCAAAACATACTGATCAGACGTGTTAGTCAGGGTCAGGCAAAACATACTGATCAGACATGTTAGTCAGGGTCAGGCAAAACATACTGATCAGATATGTTAGTCAGGGTCAGACACAACGTACTGATCAGACATGTTAGGGTTAGACAGAATATACTGATGAGACACGTTAGTCAGGGTCAGACAAAATATACTGATCAGACACGTTAGTCAGGCTTCCTCTCATCCCTTCCTGGAAACGGGCTGCTTTCATGACATCATGGCTAACAATGTGAAGGATCAACGTTATTCCCGTCGTAGTGGGCGACAGGCAGATAAATCCAAGCACAGCACAGCCGTCTGGAGGACCCCGGTCCACCTTCATCAGCACGCTCGGGATGTGAGGAAAGCTACTGCAACCCGCCACTTAACGTTCTTTTCAGGGCGCTCGAAAGAGTAAACCTACTCACTGTGGGCACTCAACAACAGTGGAGCTATCCACTGTATCACCGCTTCATCACACCTCTCGTGACATGTCGGCCATCGCTGCCCTCAGTCCAACCCTCTTGTAGGATTTGAGTGCCGTCAAGGCTGACTGTGCATGCAAGAGTTAGTATCACGATTGCCCCATGCATTTTGGTGTTTTGTGTTGAATGACCATTTCTGCTGCGGTCTTAAAAGCTTCTATTAGGGCCCTGAAGTTTCTAGAGAACTTGCCCGTGGCTATATATAGCTGAAGGCGAAAGTTCAAATCTGAAATTGTATTTAATCAATGGTTGGGCTAGAAGAGTGTAAAGTTGGTAGTCATTTTGTGCTGTAAAAATATTTTTAGCTCTTCTTCCTCTTCTTCTTCTGTGTTCGTTCTAAATCTCCTGCTCTGAACAGTGCTTTGCTAGTAGCAGGATGTAGTCCGTAGACAGGAATGCGTTGTGTGGCTAGTTTACAGCTTGAATGCGATATTTGCACCTTTCTGTCCAACACATCCGTCTTCAACAGGTAAATAATACAGTGAAATGTTATGCCCCAAATACCTCTTAGAAGAATAAGGAGGAGGAGGAGGAGGAGGAGGAGGAAAAGGGGGAATAGGAAGAAGAAGAAGAGCAGCCGCAGATGACGACGACGACGACAACAGCAGCAGTAGCAACAGCAGCAGTAGCAACAGCAGCAACAACAATAGCTAAAGTAACAACAACAGCGACAGCTAAAGCAACAACAACAACAACAGCTAAAGCAACAATAGCTAAAGCAACATCAACAGCTAAAGCAACAACAACAACAACAGCTAAAGCAACAACAACAACAACAGCTAAAGCAACAACAACAACAACAGCTAAAGCAACAACAACAACAACAGCTAAAGCAACAACAACAACAACAGCTAAAGCAACAACAACAACAACAGCTAAAGCAACAACAACAACAACAGCTAAAGCAACAACCACAACAACAGCTAAAGCAACAACAACAACAACAGCTAAAGCAACAACAACAACAACAGCTAAAGCAACAACAACAACAACAGCTAAAGCAACAACAACAACAACAGCTAAAGCAACAACAACAACAATAGCTAAAGCAACATCAACAGCTAAAGCAACAACAACATCAACAGCTAAAGCAACAACAACAACAACAGCTAAAGCAACAACAACAACAACAGCTAAAGCAACAACAACAACAACAGCTAAAGCAACAACAACAGCTAAAGCAACAACAACAACAACAGCTAAAGCAACAACAACAACAACAGCTAAAGCAACAACAACAACAACAGCTAAAGCAACAACAACAACAACAGCTAAAGAAACAACAACAACAACAGCTAAAGCAACAACAGCTAAACCAACAACAGCAACAACAACAGCTAAAGCAACAACAGCAACAGTAACAACAACAGCTACAGTAACTACATCAACAACAGCTAAAGCAACAACAACAACAGCTAAAGCAACAACAACAGCTACAACAACAAGAACAACAGCTAAAGCAACAACAACAACAGCAACAATAGCAACAACAACATCTACAGTAACTACAACAACAACTACAGTAACTACAACAACAACTACAGTAACAACAACAACAGCTACAGTAACAACAACATCTACAGTAACAACAACAACAACTACAGTAACGACAACAGCTACAGTAACAACAACAACAGCTACAGCAACAGTAACTACAACAACAACTACAGTAACTACAACAACAACTACAGTAACAACAGCTACAGTAACAACAACATCTACAGTAACGACAACAACAACAGCTACAGTAACAACAACAACAGCTAAAACAACAACAGCTACAGCAAGAACAACAGCTACAACAACAACAGCTACAGCAACAACAAAAGCTAAAGGAACAACAGCTACATCAACAACAACAACAACAGCTAAAGGAACAACAGTAACAACAACAACAGCTACAGTAACAACTACAGTAACAACAACAACAGCTACAGTAACAACAACAACAGCTACAGTAACAACTACAGTAACAACAACAACAGCTACAGTAACAACCACAGCTACAGTAACAACAACAGCTAAAGTAACAACATCAACAGCTAAAGTAACAACAACAGCTACAACAACAACAGCTAAAGTAACAACAACAACAGTATCAACCACAAAATAGAAAGACTTTACTGGGATGCGGTCTAGGGTTCCTTGTTGTTGCTGATCCAGCAGCTTCTAGAGTCCCGCCCTTCGACCCAATGCCATATAATGGTATCTGCACGCGTTCGCTTGTTTCGTGCTATACACCGTCTTCTATTTATCTGGAATCTCTTAATATCGCTCAACACTCAAAGAGATGATGATCAACGGTTTGATACGAATGTGTACACAGCTGACACTAAGGGGTGTGGCTTGGATTCGTTCGTTCTCAATCTCCCACTACCAAACCATGAAAGGGCTTAAGTAGCAGAATGTAGTCCAGAGAACGAAATGCGTTGTGTCGTAGTTTACAGCTTTACTGCGATATTTGTACCTTTCGGTCCAACACATCCGACTTTGGCAAGCATTTTTTGAGTACCGGGTTAGCATTCCCTCTTCGATCCCTTCTCCTTAGCCAGTCTGCCCTGCTGCAGCCTGATATCCAGGATCACCGCGTGGAGGTGTAGATGGGTCTTAGCAGCTCTGTTTCACTGGTCCTGACGCTAGCAGTCAGCTATGGGTCGCTGACCACTGCAGCTCATGCTCTGCTCAGCATCTTGATCCCACTCAGGGGTATGGTGTGGTTCAATTATGTTTAGGTGCTTGTTAAGTGGGATGTGTTTTCAGCCGTAACAATTGTGCCCGGAACCTTACTTGTGAGTTGCTTGCGACACTGCCACTTGGATTGAGGCTTGTCACATGTATGTAGGGGGACGGCGTAGCCTAGTGGTTAAGTGGCACGACTCACAACCCGAAGGTACAGAGTTCGATCCCCGTCACAGCACCGGCCATTTACCCCGCGGAAGCAAACTCTTAGAAAATGCAGGAGGAAGCAGACCCTTACATAAAATACATGCCGAAGTCGGAAGCACTGGGTCGACGGGCGCAAAATAAAAACATAGTGCAATGCATACCGTCTTCAGGAATTGAGAAATTCGGCGAACGAAAAAAACACGTCAGTAGACCTGCCTCCCTGGATTTTCCGTGGCCCATTTGTTCAAACTACAGTACCTTCAGTTTGCCGACATGCGGCCCTTCCGGTGGTTTGAGTTTGGGATGTCGCAGGTATAAATTGGAATGAACTCCTAAACTAAATGGTTTGAGTTTGATATGTCGCAGGTATACATTGGAATGAACAACTAAACTAAATAGTTTGATTTTGGGATGTCGCAGGTATAAATTGGAATGAACTCCTAAACTAAATGGTTTGAGTTTGGGATGTCGCAGGTATAAATTGGAATGAACTACCAAACTAAATGGTTTGAGTTTGTGATGTCGCAGGTATAAATTGGAATGAACTCCTAAACTAAATGGTTTGAGTTTGGGATGTCGCAGGTATAAATTGGAATGAACTCCTAAACTAAATGGTTTGAGTTTGGGATGTCGCAGGTATAAATTGGAATGAACTCCTAAACTAAATGGTTTGAGTTTGGGATGTCGCAGGTATAAATTGGAATGAACTCCTAAACTAAATGGTTTGAGTTTGGGATGTCGCAGGTATAAATTGGAATGAACTCCTAAACTAAATGGTTTGTTTGGGATGTCGCAGGTATAATTGGAATGAACTCCTAAACTGAATCGACAAGTAACCAATCCCGGCAAAGGACACAAACGCTTATTTACACTCAAACTGTCAAAATATGAGGCTCAGTCTCGGGCGAAGTATAAAGAAAGTGCTTATGTATGATTGACAGCCCGTGTGTTGCCAAACAAAGGTCACGCCTCTGAGAAGACACATGCATAGAATTTAGGCAGCTTTAGAATCTGGAAACTTGTGTTGAACTTTTGACAATCTCGCTACAAGCAAAGTAGACGGGGGAAACGCTAAACCTCCAGAATCTGTTTACGAATAAGAAAAGTGCAGGATAAGAGATGAATAGACAGCTGGCGTTATATGTCAATGTTTGGATGGATCGGCTTGGACAGATGAGAAACGTTAAACTAAAAGGTTGCACCTTTGGAATCATGGTTATAGACTGGATGTGGACATTGTAGCACTTCAGGAAACCCGGTTAGCGGGTTCGGGGGTCAATGAGTGAGAAAGACCAGGTATTCTACTGGCAAGAGAAAGACGCCAACGAAGAGAGTGTGTGTGAGAGAGAGAGAGAGAGAGAGAGAGAGAGAGAGAGCAAGGTGTAGTATTTACAATGAAACCGTCGCTACTACACCTGGCTGAACCAGGTGAGAATGGCTCAAAGCACCTGCTTACACTTCGTCTCCATATTCCAGTAGATCCTGTCACCCTTGTCAGTGCATTTGCACCTACTTCGTGTTCTGGGGAAGAAGACTAACGCCTGGTTAGGCAAAATATACTGATCAGACATGTAAGTCAGGGTCAGGCAAAATATTCTAGTCAGGACACTCACCTCGACTTCCTTGTAGCCCTCCCTAGAAACGAGTTGTTTTCATGGCAGGCAGGCTAACAAGTTGAGCGATCGACGTGTTCCCCGTAGTAGTGAGCGACACGCAGTAGAAGCCAAACATAGCACAACCGCCTGGAGGACCCCGCCCCACCTCATCAGCACGACCGGGATGTAAGGAAAGCTAATGCAACCCTCCACTTATCGTTCGTTCAGGGCGCACAAAAGAGTAAACCTGCTCATTATGTTCCTGCGCAACAACAACATCCTTGTACTCCACAAATTATGAGACATATTGAAATCAATCAATGACCGCCTGCTGGATGAGGACACTGCAATAGATGAAGCAGCAATCCACAGACTGCAAAGTTTCAACATTAAACGAGGTTCGAGCGAAGTGGGGCGCATGAGAGTGTACAGTCAGCGAGCTAGAGGTACCATCAGCATCCATACCTGACTAGCAGTCCGATAAGTATGTTTCCCCTGACCCTGACTAACATAGACTGATCAGTATGTTTCCCCTGACCCTGACTAACATAGTCTGATCAGTATGTTTCCCCTAACCCTGACTAACATAGTCTGATCAGTATGTTTCACCTAACCCTGACTAACATAGTCTGAATCAGTATGTTTTCCATAATCCTGACTAACATAGCCTGATCAGTATGTTTTCCCTAACCCTGACTAACATAGTCTGATCAGTATGTTTCTCCTAACCCTGACTAACATAGTCTGATCAGTATGTTTCCCCTAACCCTGACTAACATAGTCTGATCAGTATGTTTCCCCTGACTCTGACTAACATAGTCCGATCAGTATGTTTCCCCTGACTCTGACTAACATAGTCCGATCAGCTTGTTCGCCTCCTCTCTCCCAATATAGAGCTAGACGCAGAACTCCGACAACCAAACGTGTTGACATACCAACTGTTAAAACTACTGAGCGATGCACTGCTCCCCGCGGAGCACACTGCGAATAATCAATAGCAAGTTTATACCAGTTTCTGCCAGTGGCCAATAACGAGGTCTGATCACGGCACAGCTGCGAACATTCACAACCTTCCCAGCGAGAAGAAAATAATATATGTAGTTCATAGAGTGTGACAGGGCAGACATATGTCTCAACCTCATTATAATATATGACATTGCTAATTTATGGACTTCCTGTCGAAACCATTTTAAAGATGAGTTCGCATAAGAAAAACATTACCTCTTCGTCTCTCGTGCGTTTAGCTGCATTAGCCATTTTGTCTTATCGTTCGAACTTGTTTCGTGTCTCCCTTTTGTCTTGTTTCGTGCTTTCATTATTCTCTCCTGATTGCGTCCATTTATGTTTACTTTCTTTGACTTCTCTTCATTTATATTCAATATTATTTTCCACTTTGACATTCTCTCTTGTACCTAGTTCATTTCTCTGTTTTATCTTTCTTTCTAAGCCAACTTCATCCGTGTTGACATCCTTACTTGTGAATAGTCAATTGATCTAACTACCCTCTCTTTCTTTCTAAACCATACTTTGTTCCTGTGTTGACATCCTCTCTTGTGGCTAGTCAACTTCTCTAACTCCTCTCTCTTTGTTTCTAATCATATTTTGTCTATTGTTGCCACCCTCTCTTGTACTTGGTCCTGTTCTCTGCTTTCTCTTTGTTTCTAATTATCCTTTGTTGCCATCCCCTCCTTTACCTAGCCCACCTCTCTAACTTCCCTCTCTTTGTTTCTAACCATACGTTGTTCTCCCCTTTGACATCCTCTATTTGACATAACCCACGAATCAACCTTTCGTCTTTTCGCTTATTACTATGCTTCTTTTATTCTTGTGTATAAATATTTATATATATATATCCCTTTTCGTATTTCTCTAAAATTGTCATCTGTTCCTTTCCGCTCCCACTGAAGCACGGAACACAACTACAACTGCCCCCCTTATTAGCTTTCAGGTAACCTTAACCACAGCCCGTTCACACTCTCGTGCGAGAGTGCTTTCTGCAACAGCCAGTTGTGCATGCTGAGAGATTGCCATCCCTATGTACAAACCTCTATAGTCCTCCACTTACAACACGCTTATAACCTTACAGTGCGTGGACTCCCTGCTCCGCAGAATCCAGACGCATTTCCCCGGTCTTATCGCCTGTAATCTGCGGATTCCTCAATACCTCTAGTTACAAACACAATCATGCGCCCCTCCCATTACTCACGTAACTCAATCCTATCCACCCTCGTGAGTGCCCTCCCATTTTAGCTGGTCCGCTTCCATCATTCCTGGCTCACCTTCCAGTCAGTGTATAAAGAACTTCACGCCGTCTCTGACGTTATCAATTTGTTTGACATGCCATTACCATCAGTGTCTACCCCCGATGCTGATTACTGCTAAGAATGCCTACAGATAGTTTACCTTTTTTTCACTCCTAGGTGTCATTTTCTTTCTCCCTACCTTTTCTGACACGTAAATACAAATTTGCCCAGCCTACGCTTGGTCGGCAGACACTTCCCAAATTTGACTTTTCTTTTTTTATCGTCTTTTAATTTTCAATTAGGTTTCAGAAATAACTGTTCAACCTCTCTGTCTCTCTACTTCTCTGGCTCTCTGTGTATGTCTACTTTTCGTTCAGAATCTCAGCCCTAGCTGTGGCCCTCTCTGTCTCCGCATTACATCCTATCTCCCTGAAGCTGTCTCGGTCTCTCTCTCTCTCTCTGTCTCCGCATTACATCCGTATCTCCCTGAATCTGTCTCGGTCTCTCTCTCTCTGTCTCCGCATTACATCCTATCTCCCTGAAGCTGTCTCAGTCTCTCTCTGTCTCCGCATTACATCCTATCTCCCTGAAGCTGTCTCGGTCTCTCTCTCTCTGTCTCCGCATTACATCCTATCTCCCTGAAGCTGTCTCGGTCTCTCTCTCTCTGTCTCCGCATTACATCCTATCTCCCTGAAGCTGTCTCGGTCTCTCTCTCTGTCTCCGCATTACATCCTATCTCCCTGAAGCTGTCTTGGTCTCTCTCTCTGTCTCCGCATTACATCCTATCTCCCTGAAGCTGTCTCGGTCTCTCTCTCTCTGTCTCCGCATTACATCCTATCTCCCTGAAGCTGTCTCGGTCTCTCTCTCTCTGTCTCCGCATTACATCCTATCTCCCTGAAGCTGTCTCTATCGCTATATTTGACCTCGTCTCTCCCTCTTGATCTATCTCGTTCTCGGTCTGAATACCTCGCTGTCTCGGTCTCTCTCTCTCTCTCTCTCTCTCTATCTATCTCTCTCTCAATGTATGTGTTTCTCTTGTTCAGTTTCTATCTATCTCGCTTACTCTGATATACACATAACAGCACACAATCACAGACACACACATTCAATAGCACACAAACAGCACACACACACAATATCACACGATCACACACATACACACACAGCAGACACACAATAGCACACAATCACATACAAACACCACACATAATAGCACACAATCACACCACACACACACACCACAAACAATAGCACACAATCACACACCCCACACACAATAGCACACAATCACAAACCACACACACACACACAATAGCACACAATCACATACACACCACACACACACACAATAGCACACAATCACACACACACACACCACACAAAATATCACACAATCACACACACCACACATACACAATCACACACGCACATACACAATCACACACACATACATACATACTTACATAAATACATACGCACGCACGCACATATACACACACATGCGCCCGCACACACCCAAATATACACACACCACACACACACACACACGCGCACATACACAATCACACACACACACATACATACTTTCATAAATACTTACGCACGCACATACACACACACACATACATACATACTTACATAAATACATACGCACGCACGCACATACACACACACACATACATACTTACATAAATACATACGCACGCACGCACGCACATACACACACGCACGCACGCACATACATACATACATACATACTTACATAAATACATACTCACACACGCACACACACATACATACTTACATAAATACATACGCACGCACGCACATACACACACAAACACACACACACACACATACTTACATAACTACATACGCACGCACGCACATACACACACACACACACACACGAGTAGATGCCTCAAACCGAAACCTCACAGAGATCCACCTGAAGTCTCATGCCACGACCAAAGGGCCATTACAGGTACCCTTAACCACAGTACGTACATACTCTCATGTGATAGTGCTATCTGCAAAAACCAGTTGTGCATGCTGAGAGATTGCCATCCCTATGTACAGCCCTCTATAGTCCTCCATTTACGAAACGCTTATAATCTAACAGTGCGTGGACTCCCTGCTCCGCAGAGTCCGGGCGCCCCTTCAATGGGTCCATATCCACAGTAACTTCAGCATACCTCTACTAGATAACGTGCATTTTAGGTGATTGGTTATATGTGGCAGAATATCGTTTACCCCACGAGGCTTGGAAGCAAAGAGCCAAGGACGCAGACAACAGGGACCACTGAAAGTCCGCTGGAACGCCTGACTAGAACGAGGATAAGAGGAAAGGTAGCGGATATTATGGTCTGGATTTCTTTCTGGAAGTCATCTACACCCCTAGGGTAGTTGTTGTGCATCAGACCAAAGCCTCTGACACCGTCGAAAGGCATGGACTCTGCCAATGCAGATTCAGTGTTTTTGCTTCTCAATGGCATGATGGCTCGCGTATTGCATGAGATATAATTAGTTTAGTTTAGTGTAGTTTAGTGCAGTTTAGTTTAGTTTAATGTAGTTTAGTGTAGTTTAGTTTAGTCTAGTTTAGTTTAGTGTACTGTAGTTTAGTGTAGTGTAGTTTAGTTTAGTGTAGCGTAGTTTAGTTTAGTTTAGATTTGGTTAGTTTAGTATAGTTTATTTTAGTTTAGTGTAGTTTAGTTTAGTTGAGTTTAGTTTAGTGTAGTTTAGTTTAGTGTAGTTTAGTGTTCTTTAGTGTAGTTTAGGTTAGTATAGTTCAGTATAGTTTAGTTTAGTTTAGTATAGTTTAGTGTAATCTAGTTAAGGTTAATTTAGTTTAGTTTAGTTTAGGTCAGTTTAGTTTAGTAGAAGAATCAACGTCATTGCACACGGTTTAACTCAGAAGTGATCTTTTGCTTCTCCCTGTTTATTTTTGAGAATCTCAGCACAATGCATGAACTCTGTAGGTATGAGAATCTCAGCACAATGCATGAACACTGTAGGTATGAGAATCTCAGCACAATGCATGAACACTGTAGGTATGAGAATCTCAGCACAATGCATGAACACTGTAGGTATGAGAATCTCAGCACAATGCATGAACACTGTAGGTATGAGAATCTCAGCACAATGCATGAACACTGTAGGTATGAGAATCTCAGCACAATGCATGAACTCTGTACGTATGAGAATCTCAGCACAATGCATGAACTCTGTAGGTATGAGAATCTCAGCACAATGCATGAACTCTGTAGCACCAGCGATGATCCTGTAATAGATTGGCTAGATTGTTAACATAATTTTGAATTTTGCACGGGGCCGTAAAGCCCAATATTTTCGAATTTCTGTTGCCGAGGGATTTTTAACATGCGCGACACTGAATACTGGGGTCCGATCTCTACTACCCAGCGATCCGGTAGGAAATAATCAGAAAGTCCAGGTGATCAAATCCCGGTCACCCCCGTATTTTTGAACCCGCGATCTCCAGCACCCGAGGCCGACGCCTAGCCTCGAGACCACTCAGTCCCCGAGAGGGAGAATTGTATGTGGCCTTCCCAGACACATCGGAGTCAAACAGGGCTGTGTGCTGGCACTAACACTCTGTAGCATGGTCTTTGCAGCAATGCTCACTGACGCTGTACATGACGCTGCTACCGGCACGCACATCAGGTACATGACGCAGGGCCAGCTGTTCATCCCTATGCGCCTGGATTCTATCATCTGCCGCCAGTGTGGGATGACATACATTGGGGAAACTGGTATGGAACTGCAGGAGCGTTTCCGCCAACACCTCAACAATATCCGCAACCGCATTGGTTCTCCAACTGCCAGCCACTTCAATGGTCCTGAGCACCGGGGTAAAGCTGACGTTAGTGTCACTGGTCTGGTTTCGTGCTTCTCTGACGATCGTCATCGATTCGCCCTTGAGAATAGACTTATCTCGAGTATGGGTTGTCTCCAACCACATGGTATTAATATCTTCCATACTTTTTCTTAAGCCCTCACACTGGCGCCCATCTATTTGTCTTCCTTTGCCTCCCCCCCCCCAGCCGCCAATGTCCTTATATGAGTCCTCGCCCCCCCCCCTCTTATATTAATCTCAAGCCCTCCCATCTTATATGACCTTCTATTTGTTCTCCCACTTGGATCACTATTTGGTCGTTTCAATATTTGGCCACCATTGGCTTATCCGGCTCATTCCCCTTTACATCTTATGCTGTCCTGGCCACCTTATTTGACCGCTCCCCTTCATTTTCAGTCAAGCATCTGGCCCAACCGGTCGCTTATACAGACTGGGTCTACTATCAGATAAGTTGACCATTTTTTCCTTATATGTTGATTTGATAGTTCAGTATTGTTGTCCCTGATGAAGGCCTATTGGTCGTAACGTAGGTTTTGTTTGTGTTCTCGTCTCGGTGCGGTATCTGACCATACCAATTTATAAATTTAGATTAAACTCAACCTTAATCAACTTTTACAATTTTTGTTCATGGATTTCCCCCTGGATTCCTACACCAAGGTTCGTGAGATCACGATCCCAGATCTCCTGTTCGTGGACGATTGCACTCACAACAACTGCTCAGAAAAAGATATGCAGTCCACCATGACGGAGTTGTCGGAGGCATGCAGTAACTTTGGTCTCGCGATCAACTCTGGGAAAACAGAGGTACTCTTCCAGCCTGCCCCTGGAGAGTCGAACATCGAACCAAACTTTACTGCACAGAACCAACGTCTCCAGAAAGTCGGTAGCTTGACCTATCTAGGCAGTACTCACATTAGAGAGGCGCATAAAACGCTTTGAGGTCAATAACAGGATTGCTAAGGTGAGCTCTGCGTTTCGGAGGCTCCAAGCAGACGTCTGGTACAGACTAGGCATCAGTGTCGCCACCAAGATTAAAGTGTATCGTGCTGTGGCGTTGTCCACTCTGCTACATGCCTGTGAGGCATGGACAGTGTACAACAGACACGCCAGACATCGCAATGGTTTTCACTTGAGCTGTCTGCGCAGGACTCAGGACAAGGTGGTAGGACACGGTGACAGGACAAGGTGACAGGACAAGGTGGCGTTTCAAGTTGGTAGGACAAGGTGACAGGACAAGGTGGTAGCACAAGGTGGTAGGACAAGGTGGCGTGACAAGTTGGTAGGACAAGGTAACAGGACAAGGTGGTAGGACAAGGTGGTAGGACAAGATGGTAGGACACGGTGGTAGGACAAGGTGGTAGGACAAGGTGGTAGGACAAGGTGGTAGGACAAGGTGACAGGACAAGGTGGTAGGACAAGGTGGCGTGACAAGTTGGTAGGACAAGGTAACAGGACAAGGTGGTAGGACAAGGTGGTAGGACAAGGTGGTAGGACAAGGTGGTAGGACAAGGTGGTAGGACAAGGTGGTAGGACAAGGTGGTAGGACAAGGTGACAGGACAAGATGGTAGGATAAAGTGGTAGGACAAGGTGGTAGGACAAGGTGGCGTGACAAGTTGGTAGGACAAGGTGGTAGGACAAGGTGACAGGACAAGGTGGTAGGACAAGGTGGCGTGACAAGTTGGTAGGACAAGGTGACAAAACAAGGTGGTAGGACAAGGTGGTAGGACAAGGTGACAGGACAAGGTGGTAGGACAAGGTGGTAGGACAAGGTGGTAGGACAAGGTGGTAGGACAAGGTGACAGGACAAGGTGGTAGGACAAGGTGGTAGGACAAGGTGGTAGGACAAGGTGACAGGACAAGGTGACAGGACAAGGTGGTAGGACAAGGTGACAGAACAAGGTGGTAGGACAAGGTGGTAGGACAAGGTGGTAGGACAAGGTGGTAGGACAAGGTGACAGGACAAGGTGGTAGGACAAAGTGACAGGACAATGTGACAGAACAAGGTGGTAGGACAAGGTGGTAGGAGAAGGTGACAGGACAAGATGGTAGGACAAGGTGGTAGGACAAGGTGACAGGAGAAGGCGACAGGACAAGGTGGTAGGACAAGGTGGTAGGACAAGGTGACAGGACAAGATGGTAGGACAAGGTGGTAGGACAAGGTGACAGGACAAGGCGACAGGACAAGGTGGCGTGACAAGTTGGCATGACAAGGTGACAGGACAAGTTGGCATGACAAGGTGACAGGACAAGGCGACAGGACAAGGTGGCGTGACAAGTTGGCATGACAAGGTGACAGGACAATGTGACATGACAAGGTGGTAGGACTAGGTGACAGGACAAGGTGACAGGGCAAGTTAGCAGGGCAAGGTGGCAGGACAAGGTGACAGGATGTTAGCAGGACAAGGTGGCAGGACAAAGTGACAGGACAAGGTGACAGGACAATGTGACAGGACAAGGTGACAGGACAAAGTGACATGACAAGGTGGTAGGACTAGGTGACAGGACAAGGTGGTAGGACAAGGTGGTAGGACAAGGTGACAGGACAAGGTGGTAGGACAAGGTGGTAGGACAAGGCGACAGGACAAGGTGGCGTGACAAGTTGGCATGACAAGGTGACAGGACAAGTTGGCATGACAAGGTGACAGGACAAGGCGACAGGACAAGGTGGCGTGACAAGTTGGCATGACAAGGTGACAGGACAATGTGACATGACAAGGTGGTAGGACTAGGTGACAGGACAAGGTGACAGGACAAGTTAGCAGGGCAAGGTGGCAGGACAAGGTGACAGGATGTTAGCAGGACAAGGTGGCAGGACAAGGTGGCAGGACAAAGTGACAGGACAAGGTGGTAGGACAAGGTGACAGGACAAGGTGGTAGGACAAGGTGGCGTGACAAGTTGGTAGGACAAGGTGACAGGACAAGTTGACAGGACAAGGTGGTAGGACAAGGTGGCGTGACAAGTTGGTAGGACAAGGTGACAGGACAAGGTGGTAGGACAAGGTGGTAGGACAAGGTGGTAGGACAAGGTGGTAGGACAAGGTGACAGGACAAGGTGGTAGGACAAGGTGGTAGGACAAGGTGGTAGGACAAGGTGAAAGGACAAGGTGGTAGGACAAGGTGACAGGACAAGGTGGTAGGACAAGGTGGTAGGACAAGGTGGTAGGACAAGGTGACAGGACAAGGTGACAGGACAAGGTGGTAGGACAAGGTGACAGGACAAGGTGACAGGACAAGGTGGTAGGACAAGGTGGCGTGACAAGTTGGTAGGACAAGGTGACAGGACAAGGTGGTAGGACAAGGTGGTAGGACAAGGTGACAGGACAAGGTGGTAGGACAAGGTGACAGGACAAGGTGGTAGGACAAAGTGGTAGGACAAGGTGGTAGGACAAGGTGACAGGACAAGGTGGTAGGACAAGGTCACAGGACAAGGTGGTAGGACAAGGTGACAGGACAAGGCGACAGGACAAGGCGACAGGACAAGGTGGCGTGACAAGTTGGCATGACAAGGTGACATGACAATGTGACATGACAAGGTGGTAGGACTAGGTGACAGGACAAGGTGACAGGACAAGTTAGCAGGGCAAGGTGGCAGGACAAGGTGACAGGATGTTAGCAGGGCAAGGTGGCAGGACAAAGTGACAGGACAAGGTGGCATGACAAGGTGGCATGACAAGGTGACAGGACAATGTGACATGACAAGGTGGTAGGACTAGGTGACAGGACAAGGTGACAGGACAAGGTGACAAGACAAGGTGAAATAGACAAAGTGCCTAACTCTCAAATTCTGAACAATACTAACATGTTGAGCATCCATACACTTCTGAAATTGGCTCAGCCCCAATGGACGTAACACGTTGTTCGCATGCCAGATGAGCGTATTCCCAAGTTGTTGTTACTCGGTGAGCTCAAAACAGGCAGACGATCGCCAGGGCGGGTAGAATAAATACAGCAGAGACTCTTAGAAGGGGTCTCTGGAATGTTTCCATATTTATATCGCCTCCTGGGAGATGTTTGCACAAGACGTACCACGTGGCGAGCTAGTATCACTGAAGGTGCTCAGATCGGAGAGAGTACAGCCATCGCGGAGACTCAGCGAAAGCGTGCTGCCAAAAGAATTCATGCAGCGATGCTACAGCCGGCTGTCCGAATATGTGCCCTGAATGTGGCAGAGCCTGCAGATCCAGGATTGATCTTTACAGCCATCAGAGAACACATTTGGCAGCAATAGTCTGATGATGTGCCATCTTCGCTTGTAATGGATAACTATTATTATTCTATGGTGTGGCGGGATCTTTATTTACTTACAGGGTAGAAGAGGAGCGACTTTGTTTGTAAGGTAGAAGCCTCTACAACCCAGGGTAGAAGAGGAGCGACTTTGTTTGTAAGGTAGAAGACCCTACAACCCAGGGTAGAAGAGGACCGACTTTGTTTGTAAGGTAGAAGCCTCTACAACCCAGGGTAGAAGAGGAGCGACTTTGTAAGGTAGAAGACCCTACAACCCAGGGTAGAAGAGGACCGACTTTGTTTGTAAGGTAGAAGCCTCTACAACCCAGGGTAGAAGAGGAGCGACTTTGTTTGTAAGGTAGAAGACCCTACAACCCAGGGTAGAAGAGGAGCGACTTTGTTTGTAAGGTAGAAGCCTCTACAACCCAGGGTAGAAGAGGAGCGACTTTGTTTGTAAGGTAGAAGCCTCTACAACCCAGGGTAGAGGAGGACCGACTTTGTTTGTAAGGTAGAAGACTCTACAACCCAGGGTAGAAGAGGAGCGACTTTGTTTGTAAGGTAGAAGACTCTACAACCCAGGGTAAAAGAGGAGCGACTTTGTAAGGTAGAAGACTCTACAACCCAGGGTAGAAGAGGAGCGACTTTGTTTGTAAGGTAGAAGACTCTATAACCCAGGGTAAAAGAGGAGCGACTTTGTTTGTAAGGTAGAAGACTCTACAACTCAGGGTAAAAGAGGAGCGACTTTGTAAGGTAGAAGACTCTACAACCCAGGGTAGAAGAGGAGCGACTTTGTAAAGTAGAAGACTCTACAACCCAGGGTAGAAGAGGAGCGACTTTGTTTGTAAGGTAGAAGCCTCTACATACGAGGATAGAAGGGGAGCGACTATGTAAGTAAGGTAGAAAACTTGACCCCCCCCCCCCCACCACACACACTCAAGGTAGGAGAGAGGCGATGAGGTAAGGTAGAAGACTCTACACCCCAACATAGAAGAGGTGCGACTAAGTAAGTAAGGTACAATGATCCACACCCTAGAGAAAAAGAGGAACAACTAATTAAAGTTAGGAAGAAGACTTCAAACCTACAAACCAAAGGTAGCTGGTGGCGGTAGTCAGACCCGTGACAACAATTACCGTCTGGGATGAAGATAACTCTTCATGTACTAAGCCTATGTGAGGTGGGGTGATCAGTTCCCTTCCTTGCTGTTTTTAAGGTAGAAGATGAACTACTAAGAAAGTAAGGTAGAACGCTCCACACCACAGGATAGAAGAGGAGCGACTAAGTAAGTAAGGTAGGAGACTACACCCAAAGGTAGAACAGGAGCGAGTGAGTAAGTAAGGTAGTAGAGGAGCGACTAAGTAGGTAAGGTACTGGATGAGAACGGATGTAATGAGATAGCACACGCTGTCGTCGTGAATAAATTAGCGCGGTGTGTGTACTCGGTTTCCGGCATATCGTAGCGTTGTTTCATACATGTCAGTCAGGTACTCGTTTGCACCCGGGTTAACTCCTGCGCGAGGGCAATCGCGGAAAGAACCTTGTCCCTTTGCCATGTACGGCAAACTCGTTAACCACTCTTTCATTCAATGGCTAAAAAAAACTTAGCAAAATTCCCCGGCACACCTTAATGCCGTGACACCACAGCAGGGAACCCTAGCCGTAGACAAACAAGCCTTCACGTAACAATCAACGCCGTACAAGTGACACGCAAGGACCCCAACTTTCCTGAAGCGTAGCCCACTTCATAATAAACCCCTATATGTTTGCAGCGAAGGTGTGACAAAGCGTGTTTCCACATAAATAAGCCGTGCCACTGCTGGGAACGCACCATAATTACCGCGGTACATTTACCGGTTTGACGAACCGCAATTTTTGTTACATTTAAAGGAAAATAAATATCATTCTAGCGGATGAGCGATGCAATCTTGGTGTAATTATATTCTCGCGGCGCAGCGAGGCGCCGTGGAAATACCCAAATCTCATTATATAAATGATATCAAGTGTGGTTGGAGACCACTCCACTAGGAGATGACACTATCGCAAGCATAGAAAGATGCAGGCAGGAGAAAACACTTACGGGCGCAGTTTGGGAGTCAGGGCGTGGCTCTGGGGGATGTAGTGTTGTCCTTAACGAACACCGTCCGCTGAGAGGTGTCCCTGGCATCCTGCTGAGAGCGTTCTTATGTCGGCTTGAGCGCGTGGTTGCCCAGGGTGAATTAGTATAGTAGCGAAGTGCATCCCAGGAGCGGCACCCTTGTCAGTGATGTATACGAGGCATTCACTGGGCGTTCAGCAGCCCCGGCATTTCTCACTATCAGCGCTCGCTTAACGGGAGCTAGGGATACATCAGAAACTCTTACTGGATTTCTGGGTCGTCGTTTGTGTCAATGTGATGGGGGGATCAGATGCAGGCAGAGTTTGTGAGAGTGAGATAGAGATAGAGGGAGGGAGAGAGAAAGGGTTGGGAGGAGGAAGTATATTAACCACTGACATATATCACATTTCTATAGACCACACGTAAAGATCATGAGGGCAGAAGACTCTCTACTGAATCTTCCTTTCTCTCCAAGATCCTCTTAAAGCACGCTCCCCAAACGTCGACTGAATATTCCCATCCCTGCAAGATCATCTTAAAGCACGCTCCCCAAACGTCGACTGAATCTTCCCATCCCTGCAAAATCATCTTAAAGCACGCTCCCCAAACGTCGACTGAATCTTCCCATCCCTGCAAGATCATCTTAAAGCACGCTCCCCAAACGTCGACTGAATCTTCCCATCCCTGCAAAATCATCTTAAAGCACGCTCCCCAAACGTCGACTGAATCTTCCCATCCCTGCAAAATCATCTTAAAGCACGCTCCCCAAACGTCGACTGAATCTTCCCATCCCTGCAAGATCATCTTAAAGCACGCTCCCCAAACGTCGACTGAATCTTCCCATCCCTGCAAGATCATCTTAAAGCACGCTCCCCAAACGTCGACTGAATCTTCCCATCCCTGCAAGATCATCTTAAAGTATTTTTCCACATTCTACTGAATCTTCCTTTCTATTCAGGGTCATATTAAAGAATTCTTTCCCATATTCGACTAAATCGTCCATTCTCTTCAGGGTCAATGCAATTAATCATTCTACTCCCCATTCTACTGAATCTGACTTTCTCATGTCCTTCACCTTAAATCCTCCTACCCGCACAAACGCTCCTCCGTAACTAACATTCTTCCACTCCATCTGTATCAGCTTCCACCCGCCGTAGACGTTATCTGTCTGCAGTCTCCAGGTCGCTGGCCACGGCACTCACGGCCGGCAGTACCTAGAGATCTTGCATGCCAGACTCTGCAGCAAGCTATGTTTAGATAGCAATCCAGTCTTTGTTGACTCTGTTAACGAGTGTCAACAAGAGCAGGCGGCCCTCTCAAACATCGGTTTGTTTTCCCCCACGATAGTCCGCCAGGCGAACATGCATCTGGACATGTTTTACTGTTGGTACGTTCAACATTTCTTATCTCCAGTTCCTCTTTTTGTTCATTTTTTTGTTTTGATTTAGTTCACTTAGGCTGTCGACTTGGCGTTCGTGTGGCTGAAGTCTTGTGGAAGCGTACTTTTATTTGGCAGAGTCAAGTGCTTTTCGGAGATGCACAGGAGTTTAGGTTGAGTGGCAATTGCTTCTTCTTCGTCGTTCGTTATCATACTCCTGCTATCAAGCCCTGGTTGGTTGGTTGGTTGATTTGTTGGCTGGTTGGTTTGTTGATTGGCTGGATAGTTGGTTAGTAGATTTGTTGGTTGGTTAGTTGGATGGTTGGTTAGTTGAATGGTTGGTTGTTTGGTAGGTTTGTTGGTTGGCTAGTGAGATGGTTGGTAGGTTTGTTGGTTGGCTGGATGGTTGGTAGGTTTGTTGGTTGGTTGGCTGATTGGTTGTTTGGTTGGTTGGTTGGCTGGTTGGTTGGATGGATAGTTGGTTGGATGGTTAGTTGGTTGGCTGGTTGGTTGGTTGGATGGTTGCTTGGTTGGTTGGTTGGATAGTTGTTTGGTTGGATGGTTGGTTGGTTGGCTGGTTGGTTGGTTGGATGGTTGGTTGGTTGGCTGGCTGGTTGGTTGGTTGGTTGGTAGGTTGGCTGGTTCGCTGGTTGCTAATGTCCACAATGGGTTGGTAATCCTTTTGTGCGCCCCGAAAAGGACGGAACTTGTGGCAGACTACAGAAGCTTTTCTGACATCACGAGGGTGATGATGAAGTGGACTGTGGTCCTCCAGGCAGTTGTGCAATGCTTGGTTTCATCTGCGTGTCACTCACTATTGGGAATCACGTCGAACCTCACCTTGTTAGCCAGACTGTTGTCCTTGACAACAGCCCGTTTCCAGGACGACCAACGAGGAGGTCAGATGAGGGTCTTGGCCAGTATATTTCTCCTCACCCTGGCTAACTTTGTCTGATCAGTGTGTTTTGCCGCCCAGACGTTAGACATTGTCCCAATGCGTTGTGTCGTATTTTACAGCTTGACTGCGATATTTGCATCTTTCGGTCCGACAATGATTTTACAATCCTAGATTTTGCAAAGGCCTTTGATAGAGTACCTCATAAAAGATTATTTCGAAAGTTAAAATCACATGGGATAGGTTGGGAAGTTACCAAATGGATTGAAAATTGGTTAACGAGAAGAAGGCAGAGGGTGGGCATAAATAAGGAGTACTCTGAGTGGGGTGAAGTGAAAAGTGGTGTGCCACAGGGCTCGGTTTTGGGACCAATGTTGTTCTTAATATATACAAACGATTTGGACATTCACATGAGATCCATGATTGCAAAATTTATTGATGACACAAAACTATGCAGAAGTGTCTCATCTAAAGTAGAAGTGGATATATTGATGTCGGATTTAGATAACAATCACGAATGGTCTGTAAGCTGGCAAATGGAGTTTAATGTAGATAAATGTACAGTCATCTACATGGGTAGATCCAATGTGGAACATAATTACAGAATGGGCTAGAACTATATTAGAATGATAGACATGGAAAGAGACCTAGGGGTTATAATAGATCATACAGGTAAGGGGAGTGAGCAAGTTCAGGTAGCAGTGAAAAATCCAAATGCAATGTTAGGTATGATAAAAAGAAATATTAAACATAGTAGAAAGGAAGTGATAGTCAAACTATATAAAGCTTTAGTTAGACCTAGATTGGAGTACTGTGTACAGGTGTGGAGTCTTTATCATAGAGGGGATATAAGCATGCTGGAAAGAATACAAAAAAGAGCGACAAAGCTGATAGTGGGATTCCAGAATTACAGTTATGAGGAAAGACAGAAAAACCGGCCTACAGTGTCTAGAAAAGAGAAGAAATCGAGGTGACAATACAGGTTTAGAAGATGATCAGAGAAACGGATAAATTCGACTATAAGAAGTGTTTTTTTTCTTCAAAATACAGCCACCCACAAGAACAAGAGGACATAGATACAAATTAATAACTAAAGGGCGGTCCAGATTAGATATTAAGAAATATTGTTTTAGCTACAGAGATGTAAATGATTGGAATGCATTGCCACGGGAGGTAGTGCAGGCAGGGACAATTAATGCATTTAAGAATAAATTATATGCGCATAGCTTTTAGAGCAAGGAAATGTAATTGAAACTGGTTGTATACAGAATCTGCAGAGTCTTCTAAACCAGTATAAAGACGTTAAGTTAAGTTAAGATAGTCTTCCTCCCCGTCAAGTTAAATAAAAACATGTGAAAAGCCATAGAAGGGTTTACGCAGGAGGACATATCTTGTTCTGAATACATTTCGAGACAGAAAATAAGTTGGTTTGGTCATCTCATGATAATGCACCCTCATCAACTTCCACTGATGTCTTACAACGCAGGTAGAAGGGTCTTGGCAGCTCTGGTTCACTGGCCCTGACGCTAGCAGTCAGCTACGGGTCGCTGACCACTGCAGCTCATGCGCTGCTCAGCATCTTGATCCCGGACAGTCAGTTTGAAGGTGTAATATGGTCTTGGTCAGATCAAGTAAGCTGACCCTGATGCAAGTTGCCAGTTATGAGTCTCAGGCTGATGTCTGTCCATTCACTGTGCAGAGCGGATCGAGATGCTGAGTGGTCAGCAACACATCCATGACTGCCAGCACCAGGACAGAGCGGCCGAGAGCTGCCAACAGTCTTCTATACTTCCACATGGTAACACTGGACAACATGCTGCAAACAGAGCAGACTGGCTACGGAGAAGGTATCAAAGAGGGAAGGCTGACGCTTTACCCAAAAATGCCTGCTGAAGTCTGATGTGTCGGACCGAAAGGTGCAAATATCGCAGCCAAGCTCTACACTACCACACAACCCATTCCGTTCTCGAGACTACATACAACTACTCGCTGCGCCCTTTTCATGGTTTGGTAGAGGGAGCTTGAGAACGAACAACAAAGAACTTTGGCTCCTGTGTGTCATTTGGGAGCAGCCGAACTAGACAGCCCACATTCTAATAAGGAAAACATGACATCATTATCATCAAAGTCGGCATGGTATGGATCAAAGAAAAAAGACGAAAATATATGGCCGAGCCAAGACATTATGACGTAAAGCCGTATGGGCCAAAATGGAAATCATGAATCAGAAACCAGGCACTGTACAACTGACAGCTGCAGGATCAGTGAAATGTATGTACAAATGATTAAACTTTCATGTAGATAAGAACAAAAATGAAATGTCGAAATTTTAAAGAATATACTCATTTTGGGAGTCTTAACGTGTACTTGATATTGCGCAAACAAACAGTTACAATGCCAATTTTGTTTTAAAATCCTGTTGAATTCAGATGTGTCGAACCGAAAAGTGCAAACAACGCAATCAAGCTGTAAACTACGGCACAACGAATTCCGATCTCCGGACAACATCCTGCTGATTGCAAACTATTTTCATGGCGGGAGATTGAGAACGTTCAGGGCTTGGTAGCGGGAGATTGAGAACCTTCAGGGCTTGGTAGCAGGAGATTGAGAACGTTCAGGGCTTGGTAGCGGGAGATTGAGAACGTTCAGGGCTTGGTAGCGGGAGATTGAGAACATTCAGGGCTTGGTAGCGGGAGATTGAGAACGTTCAGGGCTTGGTAGCGGGAGATTGAGAACGTTCAGGGCTTGATAGCGGGAGATTGAGAACGTTCAGGGCTTGGTAGCGGGAGATTGAAAACGAAAGCAGAAGAAATTACAAACACAATTAATTCAAATTACTTTCACATCGCATTTTACAACCAGAACTGCATTATTATATGCAAACAAAATTTAAACTTTCATGTGGTATAAAATGACTTGTTTGTTAGCCAACAAGGAATAAAAGAAGAATTTGATATCGAGTGACGAAGAAGGAGAGGAAATATGAGAACAAGGAAAAAGACAGATGGGCACAGCAAGCTAGTATCTCCTTTTGGGGAACAAACACGTTATAACCAAATATGTGGAAGTGAGAAAAGTTGTACGACACGTGGCCTCGGCTGCTCGAGACTGAAATTTTTGTACGTGGACTTTCTGGTATTTCCTCGGATTTCTGGGCAGTAGAGATCGGAGGCCAGTGTGCAGTGTCGCGCACGTCAAAAATCCCTTGGCAATTGCAAATAGAACAAAAAAAAATTGTAAGCTTAACGGCCGCTACCCTAGAAAAAAATCAAAAATTTGTTAAAAATCTACTTTGCTTACTTAGTCGCTGCTCTTCTACCGTGAGGTGTAGAGGTTTGCCAGAGAGAAAGCCACAGTGCTCTATCCGCCGTCTTTTTCCTGGCCTCTTTCCAATCCAGCCCTCGGTCACTTAGGGACTGTCGTATGTTGTGTCTTCCCAACGTACTTTGGGACGTCCTGGGTGTCTGCGTCCTTGACTTTTGATCTCCCATGATCGCTTTGGTATCCCAAATTCTACAGCCATGGCCAAACCACTGTAGCTGGGACTGCTCCACTCGTGTCTGCAGGGGTTGAACTTCAAGATTGCTACGTATTGTCTGGTTACGGATCTTGTCCCTTTTCGTTACCTGAACCGCCTTTCTTAGATAACTCATTTCTGAAGTTTGTAGTTGCCTTTCTTGGGCTGTAGTCATTGTCCATGACTCACATCCATATATCAGGACAGGCACATAGGTCGAGCGGTGTAAATCCATCTTTGTTTTCCTGCTATTTTTCGTTTGCTAGTTAAAAATCTAACCGATCAATTACGTGATCACCGTTGTGCTACTGGACTCCGTCCATTGTACTGAGTTTTCCTAGAAAATATGGAGAATAACAAAACACTTATGGGTTAACCCGTGTGCAATCGCGTTGATTCTTCAATTAAACTGAGCTACACTAGGACAGTTGAAGAACTGCGCGCAGAACGGGCTTCTATGAACCTGGGAGTAGCCGTATGTGCTCAACCCTTTTCATTTCTGAAAGCGCCGACGACATTCTTTGTAGTTCTGGCAGCGGCTCCTAAATCTCACCCCCCCCCCCCCCCGCCCAATTTCATCAGCTGGGTAAGCTGGGACAAGTGGTCATATCGTGTGCGAAACAACGACGACCGGACTGTAAAATTGAAAATGACCAGCGTAGAGAACATACTAAATATCTGCCGAGCGCGGATGTGTCGAACAGAAAGGTGCAAATATCGCAGCCAGGCTGTAAACTAGCGACACAGCGCATTCTGTTATCCGGGCTACATTTAAAGTAACCAATAGCATTATTGCCGTAGGAGTGTGGGGTATTAGGGATCTCACATTTCAAAGACTCGGCTATATGAGGGCGGTAGCCATCTCCTCTCCCTCGCCGCTTTTACTTCCCGGACTAAACCGATACCCATTTAAGGCTGGGTCGACCCGGGAGCCATTGCGCTCTGAAAAAACACTACCGCCTCAACTGGGGAATGAGTCCAGGACCACTCAGATGCGAAGCCAGCGCGCTAACCACTGCGCTACATTTAGCTACTTGCAAAGCCCTGTTCAGGGCTTGGTAGTGGAAGATTGAGAACGCAGAAGAAGAAGAAGAAGAAGAAGAAGAAGAAGACACTAAATATACAGGCAACAAAAATCACATAACTGAAACAATAGAGAACTCAAATACTTAGGCAGCGTGTTCACACAAGATGGAAGGCTGGATATAGAAGTGGAATCAAGAACACAAAAAGCTAATGGTTTCCTATCAGCTCTCACCATTACTAAGACACAAACACATTCCGATGGAGACAAAGAGACAACTGATAAATAGTATTTTTATACTAACTCTCTGCTACCAGTGTCAGACATGGACTCTCACGAAGGCTCAAGAAAGAAAAATGATTGAGGTGTTTGAGAACGGCTGTTGTGGTCACAAGGCTGGATAGAGTACGAAATGAAGCAATCAGACAGAAGGTGGGTGCAACATCGTGCATTGAAGGCAGAGTAAAATGGTTCGAACACCTGACACGAATGCAAACACAGTTACCAGCTGTTCGTATCTGCAATACCAGGCATCAGGGTTGCAGAGCAAGAGGCAGACCACATAAAAGATGGATAGATGGTGTCAGTTAAAAAAGAAAACTGCACCTCCCCACGCCGTCTAACGACACAAGAGGATAGAAGATGGTGACGGTGGAATTGTAAGCCAAGGTCAACCTCTAGACCAGTGTTTCCCAACCTTTTCACAATCGTGGACCCGATGAAAAAAGGAAAAATTGTTGATTGGTGAAAATAGGACAAATTGTTGATTGGTGAAAATAGAACAAATTGTTGATTGGTGAATATAGGAAAAATTGTTGATTGGTGAAAATATGACAAATTGTTAATTGGTGAAATAGAACAAATTGTTGATTGGTGAAAATGGGACAAATTGTTGATTGGTGAAAATGGAAAAATTGTTGATTGGTGAAAATAGGACAAATTGTTGATTGGTGAAATAGAACAAATTGTTGATTGGTGAAAATAGGACAAATTGTTGATTGGTGAAAATAGGACAAATTGTTGATTGGTGAAAATAGCAAGAAATTGTTGATCGGTGAAAATAGCAAGAAATTGTTGATCGGTGAAAATAGGACAAATTGTTGATTGGTGAAAATATGACAAATTGTTGATTGGTGAAAATAGCAAGAAATTGTTGATCGGTGAAAATAGGACAAATTGTTGATTGGTGAAAATAGGACAAATTGTTGATCGGTGAAAATAGGAAAAATTGTTGATTAAATAGTGAAAATAAAAAAAGCGTTGACGGACCGTTGAAAATAGGAACAATCTCATTATTGATATAGTACTTATGTTGGCTGTTAAATCTGATATAATAAAGTGAAATTCCACAGCTTTTTCAAATAGCTAGAAGTCGTGCAGTCAATAGATAAGAGCTTCAGCGGCAATTTCGTTTTGTTCACAGGACCGCAGGACATTTCTGGGGACCATGAAGGACATTTCTGTGGACCGGCAGGACATTTCTGGGGACCGGCATGTCCTTTCTGGGGACCGGCAGGACCTTTCTGGGGACCGGCAGAACATTTCTGGGGACCGGCAGGATATTTCTGGGTTCGCGCAGCACATTTCTGGAAACCGGCAGATCATTTCTGGGGACCAGCAGGACATTTCTGGAGACCGGCAGGACATGTCTGGGTTCACGCAGCACATTTCTGGGGACCGGCAGGACATTTCCGGGTTCGCGCAGAACATTTCTGGGGACCGGCAGCACATTTCTGGGGACCGGCAGGACATTTCTGGGGACCGGCAGCACATTTCTGGGGATCGGCAGGACATTTTTGAGGACTGGCAGGACATTTCTGGGGACTAAAGGACAATTCTGGGGACCGGCAGGACATTTCTGGGGACCGGCAGGACATTTCTGGGGACCGACAGGACATTTCTGGGGACCGGCAGCAGTCCCGCGGTTGGGAAACCCAGACTCTAAGACCACACGCTCTCCAGCTGTTCTGTGACGTGGCATGTGATCGGGTCCGTCCCATGAGGCCCTCCAGGTAGCTCTTGTTTGAGGCCACTGATTTAGACAGACACCCACGTCGCGGACATAGAGAGCAAACAACAAGGGCTGACACAGCGAACAAGCACAGACCACACAATCGGCTAGGCCCAGCAACAATAGCTCCACATTGTGACACTCACCTGAACAGGTACAGGTACACTGCTGACACTGCACTAAACAGGTACACCTGGGAAAGATTACAATATATACTTATAAAAACACTAATAAAAACAATAAAAAACAACAATAATAATAAACTAATACTAATAACAACAGTAATAATAATAATAGAAAGAGTACTAATAACAATAAGGGTAATATTAATAATAATAACAGAAATAATATTAACATTAATAATATGAGAAATAATTATAATATGAGAAATAAAAATAATAAAGGTAACCATAATATTTATAATAATAAAAGAGTAGTAACAATAATAATAACAAGAGTAATGATAATTATAATAATAACAAGAGTAAGAATTATAATAATAATGCTAATAAAAGTAATCATGATAATAATAGCAGTAGCAATAATAATAATAATAATTACTCTAAGTCAGGTACCAATTTATAGCTGTGTTAATTGGAGCGTGCCGGTAAAGAGGTTTGAAGCCCGCACCCTAGCCTGCAACACCCAGTGCTCTACCCCTACGTTAATCAGACCGTCAGACGAGAGATTACGTCTGTGAAAGATTCATATGTAACAAGGACTCTTCTTTCGCGCGGTGGCCACCACCGTCTCTGATACCTGCCATGCTGCTGCTGACTGTAAGTCAGGTCACCCATGTCAACCAAACATGTGTGATCAAGATGCTGAGCAGAGCATGAGCTGCAGTGGTCAGCGATCCTTAGCTGTCTGCTAGGGCCAGTGAACCAAAGCTGCCAAGACCCTTCTACACCTCCCAACGGTGATCCTGGATAACAGGCTGCAGCAGGACAGACTGGCTAAGGAAAAGGGGTTGAAGAAGGAATGCTAACCCGGTACTCAAAAAATGCTTGCTGAAGTAGGATGTGTTGGACTGAAAGGTGCAAATATCGCAGTCAAGCTGTAAACTACGACACAACGCATTCCGTTTTCTGGACTACATTCTGCTACTTAAGCCATTTCAGGGTTTGGTAGCGGGAGATTGAGAACGAACGAAAACAAGCCAAGCCAATCAAACATGTAGCTATTTGTTATTACCATTGGCATAAGATCACATTATTGTTGTTGTTGTTGTTTCGAATGCCCATAATGAGTAGGTTACTCTTATGTGCGCCCTGAAAAGGGCGTTACGTGACGGGTTGCAGTAGCTTTCCTCACATCTCGAGCGTGCTGATGAGGGTGGACAGGGTCCTCCAGGTGGCTGTGCTGTGCTTGACTTCATCTGCGTATCGCTCACTACTACGGAGATCACGTCGAACCTCACCTTGTTAGCCAGGCTGTTGTCATCGACAACAGCCCGTTCCAAGACGACCAATGTGAAGGTCAGGTGAGGGTCTTGGCCAGTATATTTCTCCTGACCCTGGCTAACATTGTCTGATCAGTATGTTTTGCCTGACCAAAGGTTAGCCTCATCGTCCCAGGTAGGTAGTTGGGTAGACAGACAGACACACACAGTCAGACACGTTTTCTTTCTATATTAGTGTCTTGCTTACGCCCTCTCCCAAGCTCTACTACATTCTCTATCAAATAAAATAAGGCGAGGCTGCGGTGGCTCTGTGGATGTATATAATGGGACCCAAAAAAAACAACAAATGAACAGTTGATTTCAGTTAAGTTTAATCTAAATTTCTGAAAATCAACTTTTGACTTTTCAGTCAAGCATCCGACTCAACCAGTCGCTTAGACAGACTAGGTCTACTATCAGATAAGTAGACCATTTTTTCCTTATATGTTGATTTGTTAGTACAGTATTGTTGTTATGTGTTGTCCCTGATGAAGGCCTATTGGTCGTAACGTAGGTTTTGTTTGTGTTCTCTTCTCGGTGCAGTATCTGACCATACCCATTTTTAAATTTTGATTAAACTTAACTTTAATCAACTTTTACATTTTTTGTCCATTACCTTCTCTACAGCATGTCATCCCTATAACCCAAGCATCGCCTCTGTGTTTATGCCTGTCGAAAGCGGCCTACATGATACACCAAGAATTCGCTAATTAGCTAATTGGGTATGCCATGAGATGTGACAGATAACGGGTGCGGCACTCGACGCCTGGGATATCATTCCTATCTATCATTCCCGATATCCATCCGCTCAATTAGCGTTAATCAGTGATACACATCCGCGGCACTCCGTCCACCAGCAGCAGGTGGATTAAACCAGTGGCCAGTCAAACCACGTCGCTCTGTGTAAAATAGTAAGATAAGATACGGGAGAGGTGGGCCAGGTTGCGTTGTCCGAATCTACTCGCACAAAGCCCTTCCACTCGACGAGTTTTCTCTGGTTGCAAGCTGTAGCGGGTCTTCATTATCTGTAGTACGACTTAATTGCCCTTGATGGGGTTAGTCGAGAGGTTGTAGAGGTTAAGGACTACGGTTCGCTTAGCAACTGCTGTCGCCACGTCGTGCGGGCTATGTTTGTTTATTTGACTCCAACAAAGAAAAAACCTACGCCTTACGGGGGATTCGATCCGTTGCCCCCCCGCCCCCCTCTTGTCAGCAGTCAGACATGAAAACTATTCGGCCACGAGTACTTGTCTTCCTATATCATCATCATAAGGTGCCCTGTCGTTTGACGTTGGCAATCATGGCCCTCCATCCACTTATATCACGTGTGTCGTTTACCAACTCTGTTGTTGATTGTCGCCCATGCCATTCTCTCAGGCTGTCCAGCATCTTCACTCTCGGCATTCCTCTGTCTCTCTTTCGTGCTATCTATCACGTTGTCACGACTGTCCTGCCACCATGACTTACTTCCCCTGCACTTGGCACCACAACTTACTTCCCCTGCCCAGTGCACCACGACTTAATTCCCCTGTCCCGGGCACCACGGCTTACTTCCCCTGCCCTGGGCACCATGACTTCCTTCCCCTGTCCTGGGCAACACGTCATACATCATGTCTCCAATGTCCATCCATGTGGATTGCCTTGACATTCCCCCTCAGCATGCCACTAGTTCGTAGTAAATTTAGTGACTTCTATATTCTATGCGTAAAGATGCAGGTCTGCAGAGTTGATGCTCGGAGGACGTCTGGCTGTGTTACCCATCTTGTGCTGGTCAATTACCAGATTATATTATTTCTCAAATGTTTCTTCCGTTTTGTTTCCGGCAGTGTAGGACAGTGTGCGATCCAACTTTACTCCCATGTACGTAGGAGTTGTACTGTATTCCAGCTCATGTCATTGCCAGCTGATCTGCACTTGCACTGGCCGTGACTAACATTGTCTGATCAGTATGTTTTACCTGGCCGTGACTAACATTGTCTGATCAGTATGTTTTACCTGGCCGTGACTAACATTGTCTGATCAGTATGTTTTACCTGGCCGTGACTAACATTGTCTGATCAGTATGTTTTACCTGGCCGTGACTAACATTGTCTGATCAGTATGTTTTACCTGGCCGTGACTAACATTGTCTGATCAGTATGTTTTACCTGGCCGTGACTAACATTGTCTGATCAGTATGTTTTACCTGGCCGTGACTAACATTGTCTGATCAGTATGTTTTACCTGGCCGTGACTAACATTGTCTGATCAGTATGTTTTACCTGGCCGTGACTAACATTGTCTGATCAGTATGTTTTATCTGATCCTTTCTAACATTGTCTGATCAGTATGTTTTACCTGGCCGTGACTAACATTGTCTGATCAGTATGTTTTACCTGGCCGTGACTAACATTGTCTGATCAGTATGTTTTACCTGGCCGTGACTAACATTGTCTGATCAGTATGTTTTAGCTCAACCCTGACTAACAGTGTCTGATCAGTATGTTTTACCTGGCCCTGACTAACATTGTCTGATCAGTATGTTTTACCTGGCCGTGACTAACATTGTATGATCAGTATGTTTTACCTGGCCGTGACTAACATTGTCTGATCAGTATGTTTTAGCTCAACCCTGACTAACAGTGTCTGATCAGTATGTTTTACCTGGCCCTGACTAACATTGTATGATCAGTATGTTTTACCTGGCCGTGACTAACATTGTCTGATCAGTATGTTTTAGCTCAACCCTGACTAACAGTGTCTGATCAGTATGTTTTATCTGATCCTTTCTAACATTGTCTGATCAGTATGTTTTACCTGGCCGTGACTAACATTGTCTGATCAGTATGTTTTACCTGGCCGTGACTAACATTGTCTGATCAGTATGTTTTAGCTCAACCCTGACTAACAGTGTCTGATCAGTATGTTTTATCTGATCCTTTCTAACATTGTCTGATCAGTATGTTTTACCTGGCCGTGACTAACATTGTCTGATCAGTATGTTTTAGCTCAACCCTGACTAACAGTGTCTGATCAGTATGTTTCACCTGACCCTGACTAACATAGTCTGATCAGTATGTTTCCCCTAACCCTGACTAACATAGTCTGGTCAGTTTATTTTACCTGGCCCTCACTAACATAATCTAATTAAAATGTTTCATCTGACTAACATTTTCTGTTCAGGGAGAAATGAAAAAGAAAAGGACACGAAAGATGGAGGTGGAGACATAGAAGAAATATCAGACGAAAAAGGGAAGGAGACAAGAAAATCAGAAAAAGATCCTCTGTAGAATAATGACTACATCTACTCGCTAGACCAAGTGTGTTCACTCTACTTTTTCCCATAATGTGATCACAAATGTAGGAGATGGTTGCTAACTCTTGCCCACAATCAGATCCACACGTCTAGTACGAACAGTGCACCAACTCCAGCAGGTGCCAAAGTGCGCTAGAAAACAATCCACGAAAACATGGCAGAATTTGGAGGGAAGCCATGTCACGCATCGACATATGATCTGTCACGTGTGTCAAAAACTTGCGACCGGTGCAGGGTTACACTGCCAGCCAGTATAGAATTACCCAGAGCACCGGTGCCTCCACGTCGAAAGTATGTGTGAAAGCTGGGAGAGATACAGGCGTGTAATTTTATCTTTTTACAAATGGTTTTGTTATCATTCAATTGCCGGGACCAAGATGCTGAGCAGCGCATGTGCTGCAGTGGTCAGCGACCCATAGCTGACTGCTAGCGTCAGGGCCAGCGAACCATAGCTGCCACGACCCTTCTACACCCTCACGCGGTGATCCTGGATAACAGGCTGCAGCAGAGCAGATGCTTAGGAGAAGGGATCGAAGAGGGAATGCTAACCCGGTACTAAAAAAATGATTGCGAAAGTCGGATGTGTTTGACTGAAAGGTGCAAATATCGCAGTTCAAGCTGTAAACTACGAAACAACGCATTCCGTTCTCTGGACTACATTCTGCTACCAAACCCTTAGGGTTTGGTAGCGGGAGATTGAGGACGAACGAAGCCAAGCAAAGCCAATTGCCGAAGAGGGATGTGTCGGACCGAAAGGTGCAAATATCACAGTCAATCGGTAAACACAACGCATTCCGTTCTCCGGACTACATCCTGTTACTTGGAAAGACCTATTCAGGGCTTGGTAGCGGGAGGTTTAGAACGGACGCAGAAAGAAGAAGATATCATTCAGTGGTTGAGGTGTAGGATCGACCGTGAACGGGTTTGATATACAAGGAAAGAAAAACAGACGCTTGTCCAGTCTGGCACAGCATGCTGACCAAGATCACAATCTCTCTTCCATGTAGCACTCCCTGCAAACAAGCTGTTTTCAGGGCAGCCTGGCTGACGAGAAGTCGATCGATGTGATCATCGTAATTGTGAGCGCCAGGCAGATGAAGCCAAACATAGTACAACCGCATGGAGGACCGCAGTCCACCTTCATCAACATGCTCGGGATGTGAGGAAAGCTACAACAACCCGCCACTTAACGTCCTTTTCAGGGCGCACGAAAGAGTAAACTTGCTCATTGGTGGCATTCAACAACAAACAACAATATACAAGGAATAGTCAGTTAATATGTCTCAAATCGCGCTCTCTCTCTCTCTAATCTCTAAATCCTGATATTCGTCTTCTTTCCCTTCTTCATCCCTCCTCATATCAATGTCAAGGTTTCTGTTACCAAGGACGCCGTTGTTTGTAAGGCTGTTTTATCTCCATACAGCTTTTGTCTCGTATCTGTCTCACGAAGGCAGTTATTGTTGGATGTGTTCCACGGTCATGGTATGCTCCTCACATGGGCAGCTGTCATCTGTCCTTATCCTCATTTTGTTGTAAAGATGACCCTTGAGTCTGCTATGTCCAGTTCTCAGTCTGAAGATGACGACTTGCTGTTGTCTAGTTAAATAAAAGTTGGCTTTAATTATGGTCTTGACGTCTTTAACGCGGTGCTTCGGTCTGTTTGTTGGGATGCTCGTCCACGCTTTGCTAGTTTGTCTGCAGCTTCACTGCCTTCAATATTGCAGTGGGATGGGATCCACTGAATGCCTAACCTTGTGTGTCCTGCGGAGAGCTGTGTTATGGGGTACATACGTTGCTCAAGATCTTCATATTTTTGTTGTTTCAACGCTGCTGATACTAACGAGGAATCAATTAGGGATAGTTTGTTTTCTTGATGGGTCTCTTTTATCTTCAATTACAAGCTCAGCTGCGCCCTTCAGTGTCCCTGTTTCTGCACGGAAGTTATTGGAGTATATTTCCTTTGCTAATACGCCGATTATTATCTCCGTTCCTTAGTCTAAGAGATTCCTTAACTTCAATTGGATGTGACTTTGTTATTTGCTATTCAATCAGGAACACGTGTATGATGCCAGATAACCAAATGTTGAGTAAACTCATTTCGATCTTTGGCGTTCATACACCATATTTGATCAACATCCTCCTGCATCCCATCTCTCCACATCAACCTCGACCGCCCGAGAGGGCATGTGAAGTTGTAGGCCATCTGAAGTTGTAGGCCATGCAATGTTGTAGGCCTTCTGAAGGTGTAGGCCATCTGAAGTTGTAGGCCATCTGAAGGTGTAGGCCATCTGAAGGTGTAGGCCATCTGAAGTTGTAGGCCATCTGAAGGTGTAGGCCATCTGAAGGTGTAGGCCATCTGAAGGTGTAGGCCATCTGAAGGTGTAGTTCATCTGAAGTTGTAGGCCATCTGAAGGTGTAGGCCATCTGAAGGTGTAGGCCATCTGAAGGTGTAGGTCACCTGAAGCTGTAGGCCATCTGAGGTTGCTGGCCATCTGAAGTTGTAGGCCATCTGAAGGTGTAGGCCACCTGAAGGTGTAGGCCATCTGAAGGTGTAGGTCACCTGAAGCTGTAGGCCATCTGAGGTTGTGGGCCATCTGAAGTTGTAGGCCATCTGAAGGTGTAGGCCATCTGAAGGTGTAGGCCATCTGAAGGTGTAGGCCATCTGAAGTTGTAGGCCATCTGAAGGTGTAGGCCATCTGAAGGTGTAGTCCATCTGAAGGTGTAGGCCATCTGAAGGTGTAGTCCATCTGAAGGTGTAGGCCATCTGAAGTTGTAGGCCATCTGAAGGTGTAGGCCATCTGAAGGTGTAGGTCACCTGAAGCTGTATGCCATCTGAAGTTGTAGGCCATCTGAAAGTATAGGGCCACCCCGACGTCACTCTGCGTGACCATCTGTTATCCGCCATGCTCACGTGGCCGACACATCTGTATTTTCGTAACAGCGCCAATTCTTTGACGTCAGTGAAGGAAATCGGACGTCTGATCTCCGCGTTGATGTTTCGGTCTGGATTGGAGATCTTCAATGTTCTTCGCGCCATCGCTAGTTGGGCATCGCGGAGTCTATCTGCATCAACTTTCCGTAGGTTTCACACCTCGCAGCCATATACCATGGCTGGAATCATCACACTGTTGATGGCGCTAGCTTTAACTCTGTCGTTTCGCATCTGATACAGTGGGGGGTTTAACCCATTTGAAGATAGAAATTAAAGAGAGGGGGGGGGGGGGGGAAGAGAATAAGATATACGATAGAAACGAAGGGGAAAATATGATGGAGAGGGGGACAATGATATGGAAATAGAGAGGAGGAAAGAATTCAGGGTGTAAAAAATATAAATGATTGAGGGGAAAGGAGATAGAAATGAGGGGGGGGGGGGAAGAAAAGAAATGAAGAGCGGGGGTGATGAGAAATTGACGTTTAGTAAATAATAAGAATATGGAAAGTAAGGAAGAAGAAAGAGATAGATAGATAGATAGATAGATAGATAGATAGAGAGAGAGAGAGAGAGAGAGAGAGAGAGAACAAGAGAAATGATAAGAAAAAGAAGATGAAAACGACAGAAACCAAAGAACGAAAACAGAATATAAAAATATAATAAGAACAACAACAAAGAACTAGGGGGAAATCAAGTTTACCAAGAACACAAAGATAACAGGACAAATAGGTGGAGAGAAGAACGAAGAACAAAAATAAGAATACAAAAGCATGACAGCACATGTGAACGTACATTTCTCAGATACTACAAGCTAAATCTAGTACGTGTACTCTACTGCTACCCATCATGTTATTACAAATGTAGGTGATATTTGCTAACCCTTCCACGCAAGCAGACTCACACTGCTAGCACCAGCAGTGCACAAACTTCAGCAGGTGCCAATGCGCACTGGAAAATAATCCGGGAAAACATGCCAGAATGTGTAGGGGGGAAGCCCCCATCAACCCGCGACATGTGATCTGTCACTCGTGTCAAAATGTACAGGCAAGTGTCAGATTCAGTACAAGCCTGGGATAATATTACAGGAAACGCGGGAGCCCCAGGAGGGAAGGTGTGTGTGATATCTGGTACAGGGACGGGCGAATGATATCGTATCTTTCTGGAAGGCGGAGGTGTAATAATTGTAGGTCCACAACTGTTGGAGGTTCCAAATTAGTCTTGGGTGGGTTTGTTTTGCTGGGCATTTAGCTACGGGTTGTTGAGGTCAAACTTGGTGTTTCAAATGGCGGAGTCATTCGTTTCTGGAGCTGGCTAGAGGTTAAAGTAGTTGAGATGAACTTACAGGGCAAATAACTGGCTAGAGGTTAAAGTAGTTGAGATGAACTTACAGGGCAAATAAGTTGATGAGCTTATAGTACAGAGCAGTTGATGAGCTTATAGTACAGAGTAGTTGATGAACATAGTACGGAGTAGTTGATGAACATAGTACAGAGTAGTGGATGAACATAGTACAGAGTAGTTGATGAACTTATAGTACAGAGTAGTGGATGAACATAGTACAGAGTAGTTGATGAACTTATAGTACAGAGTAGTTGATGAACATATAGTACAGAGTAGTTGATGAACATAGTACGGAGTAGTTGATGAACATAGTACAGAGTAGTGGATGAACATAGTACAGAGTAGTTGATGAACTTATAGTACAGAGTAGTGGATGAACATAGTACAGAGTAGTTGATGAACTTATAGTACAGAGTAGTTGATGAACATATAGTACAGAGTAGTTGATGAACATAGTACGGAGTAGTTGATGAACATAGTACAGAGTAGTTGATGAACTTATAGTACAGAGTAGTTGATGAACTTAGTACAGAGTAGTTGATGAACTTATAGTACAGAATAGTTGATGAACTTATAGTACAGAGTAGTTGATGAACTTATAGTACAGAGTAGTTGATGAACTTATAGTACAGAGTAGTTGATGAACTTATAGTACAGAGTAGTTGATGAACTTAGTACAGAGTAGTTGATGAACTTATAGTACAGAATAGTTGATGAACTTACAGTACAGAGTAATTGATGAACTTATGGTACAGAGTAGTTGATGAACTTATAGTACAGAGTAGCTGATCAACATAGTACAGAGTAGTTGATACACTTACAATAGAGTAGTTGATCATCTTACAACACAAAGTAATTGGTCATCTTACAGTACAACGTAGTTGATCATCTTACAGTACAGAGTAATTGATGAACGTATAGTACAGAGTGACTGATGATCTTACAGCACAAAGTAGATGATGATCTGACAGATCAGAGTAGGTGATGATCGTAAGGTCATAGCAGTTGTAAAACAATCCACAGACTACATAAGTTTCAAATGAACGTGGGTCACAAAGGGATGCCTGAGTGGGTGGAGCTTGAGTTTGTACAACCCACCAGCTAGATGAACCCCCAGAAGCCCTGACCTTCACCATTTTATTAAAAGGAGAGACTTAAAACCTACCCCTTTGCCCGTGGAAAAGCGATGTCCCCTCGCCTCGGTAATATGTCATTATGTACATCTTATAACAACATTCCATGCACACCCCCCCCCCCCTTTTTCCCCTAAAGTGCGACAACCCCAGTATCTTAAACTGGTGGTACGCCAAGGGCATGAGCACGTCGCGTTGTCAGTTGCTGTGGTTACCAATCGTGAGTGTCAGGGTGAGTTAGCCAGTATGCGACATTTGGGCGTGGCCTAGTGCTATGACAGTGATCACTACCGTGGCCAATGAAGAAGCTCGGCTGTCAGTGACAGGCACGTGCGACGCCGGTAAGCCTTGGCCACAGACAGAAAAGGTGATTGGTCAATACCAACAGACGAGTGGAGGAGATTGGCAAAATGGCTGGTGTGAGCCCATCTGCAAGAGTGTGAGAAAGAGAGCAGCTGTAATGTTCACCATGTTAGCTGGTAGCACTGAGTGACAGAGCGGTCTGAGGACGGTGTCCACTTCATTCTGCACCATTCATTCTTTTCAATACATGTCGTTGGTGTTGTTATTGGTGTTGTTGTTAGTGGTGTTGTTATTGGTGTTGTTGTTAGTGGTGTTGTATTGGTGTTTGTTGTTATTGGTGTTGTTGTTGTTGGTGGTGGTGTTGTTATTGGTGTTGTTATTGGTGTTGTTGTTGGTGTTGTTATTTGTGTTGTTGTTGTTGGTGGTGGTGTTGTTATTGGTGTTGTTGGTGGTGGTGTTGTTATTGGTGTTGTTGTTAGTGGTGTTGTTATTGGTGTTGTTATTTGTGTTGTTGTTGTTGGTGGTGGTGTTGTTATTGGTGTTGTTATTGGTGTTGTTGTTGTTGGTGGTGGTGTTGTTGTTGGTGTTGTTAATAAATGCCCACAATGAGTACGTTTCTTTTGTGCGCGCTGAAAAGGACGCTAAGTGGCGGGTTGCAGTAGTTTTCTTCACAAAACGAGCATGAAGATGAAGGTAGACCGCGGCCCTCCAATCCTATGCCTGGCTTCACCATCGATCCACATCTGGCCAGTTAGGCTGCCTTAAAAACAGCCTGTTTCCAGGGAACCGTACATGGAAGAGAGATTGTGGTATTGGTCAGTATGTTGTGCCTGACCCTGACACGACGTCCTGTTCAGCATGTTATGTTTCACCCTGACGCGACGTCCTGGTCAGAATGTTGTGCCTGACCCTGTTCAGCATGTTATGTTTGACCCTGACGCGACGTCCTGGTCAGAATGTTGTGCCTGACCCTGTTCAGCATGTTATGTTTCACCCTGACGCGACGTCCTGGACTGTATGTTGTGCCTGACGCTATGTCCTGGTCCGAATGTTGTGCCTGACGCTATGTCCTGGTCCGAATGTTGTGCCTGACGCGACGTCCTGGTCAGAATGTTGTGTCTGGCGCGACGTCCTGGTCAGTATGTTGTGCCTGACCCTGTTCAGCATGTTATGTTTCACCCTGACGCGACGTCCTGGTCAGAATGTTGTGCCTGACTGGACTAGCGCCTCAGTTCGCCTCCTCACATGTCAAAATGCCATTTCTCTCTCTCGTCCATCTCTCAGAAAGCGATGCTATACAAATACATGGTTCCCAAGCCAAAGATCGACCACACGAAAGATGGATAGCAGAAATAACGGACGCAGTAAAGCTCCTCGTGTACGAATCACATACCAGGGCCCGGTCAAGAAACCTCTTGATAACCTGACGCTGAAAGGCACAAGCAGGACACATGTGAAAAGAAGAGAAAAGAATAGATCGATGCTTATTTGCGAAGACTTCTATTTCTCATATTTTAACCAACTTGCCCCATAACCCAGAGAGCTCAAATTATGTACTCTGCTAGTGCAACCTGTTGATCTGACAAATTCTGATGGATCCTGGACAGGTCATTCAAATCTTGTACCGAAGAAAGTAGTCTTTTAAAAGTGTTAATGTACTTGTTACTATCTCAATTCTTGAATACACGGAAGGGTGCTTCAAAAGACATACAGCTAATCATTTCCGACCTCCAATCTATTTCACTGCTTAGTTTTCACATGCAATAGAGTTGAGAACCTAATTCACAAATAGATGTTCACACAAATGAAAGAAATGAGTGGATAGATCATTCTACCACATTGGGTAGGAATCGCACACCAAGGGCCAACCTTATGTGATTGATTTCTCATGGAACATTTATCTCAGTGCCGAATTTATGTGATTGATTTCTCGTCGAACATATACCTTAATGCTCAAAATTATGATTGATTTCTCATTGAACATATATCCTAGAGCCTAAATTATGTGATTGATTTCTCATCGAACATATATCTCAGGCTCGAAATTATGTGAATGATTTCTCATCGAACATATACCTTAATGCTCAAAATTATGATTGATTTCTCATTGAACATATATCCCAGTGCTAAAATGATGCGATTGATTTCTCATCGAACATATATCCCGTGCAGCCCGAATCTGTCCTTAATCCAAGAAATCAATCTTGACAATCAAGAGGAACACATTCAACTGATAAATTGAAATAAATATGCACTAAATCAATCCTTATGACTACGCTATGGAAGACATAGGTAGAATTGAATTTCTGTTTCTATCAGATGCTACCAAAATGTCAATTTTGGCAAATTCTTGAAGTACTTTGCATCAGCACATCGTCAATAAGTGATGTGCTCCTTAAACATTCAATATAGTTTATATCGACCTTTCCCATTCAATGGTCCAGTTTGCAGGTGAAAGCTTTCAAGGAATCAATTAATTGTATTTTAATTAATTTTGTGTTGACCGTGTATTAATCACATTTTAACCACTTATTAATCATGTATTAACCACATATGTGAATCACATATTAACCATATATTTATCACATATTAACCATATACGATATATTAAGCAGGTATTAACCAAGTATGAACCACATTTTAACCACGTGTTAGCCACATATTAACCAACCAGCCACCATGGGTTAACCATATATTAACCACATATTCACAGCATATTAATCACACAATCAGCCCATATTAACCACATATTCACAACATATTAACCCCATAATCAGCCCATATTAACCACATATCCACAGCATATTAACCACATAATCAGACCATATTAACCACACGTTCACAACATATTAACCATGCATTAACAACATATTAACCATGCATTAACAACATATCAACCATCAACCATGCATTAACAACAGTTTAACCATGCATCAACAACATATTAATCATGCATCAACAACATATTAACCATGCATCAACAAAATATTAACCATGAATCAACCATGCATTCACAACATATTAACCATGCATTAACAACATATTAACCATGAATCAACCATGAATTAACAACATATCAACCATGAATCAACCATGTCAACTGAAGTCCGCCGACATACCTGGCTGTTATAAGTTTCTTAGCAGGTTTGGCTTTCTCTTTCAATTTTCCAGCTGGTTCGTGAAATGTTTTAAGGAATCAATGAAATACTTTTCATTTCTTAAATTTGTAATTTTTTTGTCTTTGGGCCACACTTTTTTTGTACGCTGCTTATAGGTAGCATGTTTGTTGCAGAAGGTCGTTTCATAAAAAAGTAAAACCTATTTGGCTGGGAGAGGAGGCTACGGTCTGGGCAGGTAAAATATATTGATCGGATGTATCAGCCAGGGTTAGTCAAATATACTGGACAGATCCCGACCTCACTGTCATGTTGGTCTTCCTGGAAACGGGCTGTTTTCATGGCAGACTCGCTCGCATGGCACCCTTTGATAGTGAGCAAATACAAGCATAGCACAATTGCAAAGAGGACTTCTGTTGTTCACCTTCATCAGCACGCTCGGGATGTAAGGAAAGCTATGACAGCCCGCCACTGAACGTCCTTTTCAGAGCGCGCAAAATAGTACTACTCATAGTGGGCAAACAGCAGCAGCGGCGGCAGCGGTAACGACGACGACGACAACAGCAATACGTAGTCGATACATGGTAATTATATTGTAATGTGTGGTCGATACATGGTAATTATATTGTAATGCGTGGTCGATACATGGTAATTATATTGTAATGCGTGGTCGATACATGGTAATTATATTGTAATGTGTGGTCGATACATGGTAAATATATTGTTAATGCGTGGTCGATACATGATAAATATATTGTTAATGCGTGGTCGATACATGGTAAATATATTGTTAATGCGTGGTCGACACATGGTAAGATTATTGTTAATGCCTGGTTGACACATGGTAAATATATTGTTAATGCGTGGTCGACACATGGTAAATTTATTGTTAATGCGTGGTCGACACATGGTAAATATATTGTTAATGCGTGGTCGACACATGGTAAATATATTGTTAATGCGTGGTCGACACATGGTAAATTTATTGTTCATGCGTGGTCGACACATGGTAAATATATTGTTAATGCGTGGTCGACACATGGTAAATATATTGTTAATGCGTGGTCGACACATGGTAAGATTATTGTTAATGCGTGGTCGACACATGGTAAATATATTGTTAATGCGTGGTCGACACATGGTAAATTTATTGTTCATGCGTGGTCGACACATGGTAAATATATTGTTAATGCGTGGTCGACACATGGTAAATTTATTGTTAATGCGTGGTCGACACATGGTAAATATATTGTTAATGCGTGGTCGACACATGGTAAATATATTGTTAATGCGTGGTCGACACATGGTAAATTTATTGTTAATGCGTGGTCGACACATGGTAAAATTATTGTTAATGCGTGGTCGACACATGGTAAATATATTGTTCATGCGTGTTTGCTTATGATTAATATGTTTTAATATGTGGTTGACACATAGTTAATATGTTGCTAATACATGGTTGATAGATGGTTAATATTTTTAGAATATGTGGTTATGGGCTGATTATGTGCTTAATATGCTGTGAATATGTGGTTAACATATGGTTAACACATGGTGGCTGGATGGTTAATATATGGCTAACACGTGGTTAAAATGTGGTTAATACTTGGTTAATACCTGCCTAATACAATAACATGTGGTTAATATATGGTTAATATGTGATTCACATATGTGGTTAATATATGGTTAATAAGTGGTTAAAATGTGATTAATACACGGTCAATATGAGGCTAATATGTTGCTAATACTCACTTAATATGAGGCTAATATGTTGCTAATACTCTCTTAATATGTTGCTAATACTCTCTTAATATGAGGCTAATACGTGGTTAATATGCAGTTAATATGTGACTATATGTAGTTAATGCATGGTCGATATATGTCGTTAATATATATTGTTAATTATTATTCGAGGCTGTCGCCATATTGGCCCGCAATGGGTAATATCAAAATAACTAAGATATCCGAACATTCTAAAGGAGACAGGCAGAAGATGAAAAAAAACCAGTGATTAACAATACATTCGCACCTTCTAAATTTTATCAAAAATAATCCCTACAGCAGGACACGACAAATTTAGAGGCGCCATGTCGCCTACAAATGTCGCTGTGGCGCCTGACATGATAGGACCAGTGTTGTATTTACTCGCACAATTTTCCTCGTCGCGGTACAGCCTTTTCATCCAGCGCGATTCATTGCTCCTACATTTTTTACGTGGCTCCTAGATCCTAACCAGATTTGTCTCCCCTGCACTACGGTGTCTAAACCAATTGCGAAGGTCCACTGGAAGAATGTATATGGTTCTCCGTTATCAGTGTCACGCATGCGCACTCCTCCTTCGCTGTTCGTTTTCAAATTAAGGGTAAGAATGGCTTGTCCATACAATTTAGGATATACATTTAATATAAATAATTGAGGAGAAGAAAAATAAAGTTCACAAATAGTTAACACTACACTATAACTATTTGTGTGTGCGTGTGTGTCTGTGTGTGTGAGAGAGAGAAAGAGAGAGAGAGAGAGAGAGAGAGAGAGAGAGAGAGAGATCATATAACTATATTTGGAAACTTCAGCAATATTTTATAACCTTTCATACACACACACGCGCGCGCACACACTAAGACGCGCTATAAGTAGGTACAACACCGGTGCTAGATCTCATCAAGAGACAGCAAATCAAATGGTTCGGCCACGTGACACGCCACACACCAGATAGTATCCATCAGAAAGCAATGCTATACATGTACAATGGATTAAAAGCCAAGGGCCGATCACGCAAAAAATGGATAGCAGAATTCACAGAAGCAGCAAAGTTCTCGTGTACGAAGCACATACTATAGAGTTCGGCCAAAGACCTCTTCATAACCTGACGCTGAAAGGCACCAGCAGGACACACACACACACACACGAGTATATATATATATATATATATATATATATATATATATATATATATATATATATATATATATATATATATATACACACATGGGTATATATGTATATCCACGCACGAGTATATATATATATATATATCCACACACGAGTATATATGTATATATATCATCACTTAGCATGTCTTTGCAGAACGGCGTTCTCATGATAGCATATCTGTAAGACACTCGATCCCCGGCAAGTTCTCTGCCATTATACACACCAATTTCAGCTGATGTGGCTGTTCTGTTTAATTGGAAAGCCCTTCCATACCAGCAGAAGATGTATGTACCAATGTTAGAGCTGAAGCATCAGCTATTCGTGCAGCAACTCATTCTGATCAGCCAAAACATAACTCCAGGGAAAACGATCATTCTAACCTGACAAAGGAGTGTACTCCAAAGCCATCTCAAGCCACAACTAAGATAGACTATCACATGAAATAAAATATAACTAAGGTTGCCATTTTTAAAAAAAACTGATTTAGTCCTACAGTTGATTCCGGCCCACTGTGGGATCTTTGAAAAAGAAAAAGCAGATGAGCTTGCAGACAAAAGGAAGAGGCGGCACATAAACTCGACATCCACAGAGCTATAAAGAAGCAAAAGCATTCATTAAACTGTATATGAAGACAGAATGGAGAGACCAGCACAAAGAATGCATACTAGAAAATGACAGCATAGACAAACTTGGCAGAGATGAGCAGACAAACTTAGCGTTGATGGGCAGACAAACTCGGCAGAGATGGGCAGACAAACTTGGCGGTGATAGGCAGACAAACTTGGCGGTGATAGGCAGACAAACTCGGCAGAGATGGGCAGACAAACTTGGCGGTGATAGGCAGACAAACTCGGCAGAGATGGGCAGACAAACTTGGCGGTGATAAGCAGACAAACTTGGCGGTGATAGGCAGACAAACTCGGCAGAGATGGGCAGACAAACTTGGCGGTGATAGGCAGACAAACTCGGCAGAGATGGGCAGACAAACTTGGCGGTGATAGGCAGACAAACTCGGCAGAGATGAGCAGACAAAGATCTTCAGCCTCAGAACGGGACATTGCAGACTAAAGGCCCACCTCACTAGAATGGGTCTCAGAGACACCACCACGTGCAATTGTGGAGCACCCAATCAAACACCAGAACATATCCTGCAGGACTGCCCTACTTAAGCCGACCAATGAGAGGCAGCCTAGCCCGTGGAAGCGACAATGTTCGACAAACTATGGGGGGCAGGCTAATTCCCGGTATGCAGTTTCCTTCGTGAATCTCACCGGGCTAGAAGCAAGGCATCAGCTAATAAAGGAAGAAGAAGTTATGTTTAATAATTTTGTAAAGAAATGTATTCATTCAAACTGATAGCAGAGATCAAGATGCTGAGCAGCGCTTGAGCTGCAGTTGTTAGCGACCCATAGCTGACTGCTAGCGTCAGGGCCAGCGAACCAGAGCTGCCAAGACCTTTCTACACCTCTACGTGATGATCCTGGATAACAGGCTGCAGCAGGGCAGACTGGCTAAGGAGAAGCGATCGAAGAGGGAATGCTAACTCAGTACTAAAAAATAATTGCTGAAGTCGGGTGTATTGGACGAAAGGTGCACATATCGCAGACAGGCTGTAAACTACGACACAACGCATTATTTTCTCTGGACTACATTCTGCTACTTAAGCCCTTTCAGAGTTTGGTAGCGGGAGATTGAGAACGAACGAAGCCAAGCCAAGCCAAACCAAGACAAGCCAAGACAAGACAAGCCAAACCAAGCTAAGCTAAGCCAAGCCAAGCCAAGCCAAACTGAAAGCACATCCAGATCTCTTCACACTCAGGGTACACAGACTTATTTACATTTGGTCTCCAAGAAAGCCGTACTGGCCTCAATTATAGCACGGCTTATCTTACTGTGCCCCGGGTCACACGCGCGATATAAATCAAGGCCATTAGCCTCAGAAGTTCGCAACAGGGCCAAGTCAGCAATAACATCGTTGTTTATAGCCCCATTCCATCACGGTAATGCGATCAATCCGTTATCTGCAGCCGGCCAAAGTTTATCTTTTCCTTAATTGCAAGCCATTCCTGGTCCGAACAAGGGCCTTGTTGCTTGGGGAAAATGATCCTACAAGGACAATTGTTACTGACAAAATGAAAGCATGCATTAAACAACTATAGCCCATTAATGAAGGCACACATAGACAAATGGACCCAATCTCTAAATTCTCGAATCGTTAAGATAAACTGGGAATGAGTAGGTCGTACAAATCTGGGTAACTGCTAATAGAATTGTGGGTTGAATGCACATTCGCTGACTGAGTGTTGCTTCACGTCCGCTCACAGGATTAGTCATATAAAATAATGTGGCAGTGCAACAGTAACTGCTATATAATACGAGGAGAAGTCAGTAAATAGCTCACAAACTGAAACGGAAGGGTTGAAAAAAATAAGTCTAACTGAAGTCTATGATATGAGGGGAGATGTAAATAATGTCTTTTACCTTGGACAATTTCATGGAGTGACAGATGGGACATGTAAATAATGTCTTTTACCTTGGACAATTTCATGGAGTGACAGATGGGACATGTAAATAATGTCTTTTACCTTGGACAATTTCATGGAGTGACAGATGAGACATGTAAATAATGTCTTTTACCTTGGACAATTTCATGGAGTGACAGATGAGACATGTAAATAATGTCTTTTACCTTGGACAATTTCATGGAGTGACAGATGAGACATGTAAATAATGTCTTTTACCTTGGACAATTTCATGGAGTGACAGATGAGACATGTAAATAATGTCTTTTACCTTGGACAATTTCATGGAGTGACAGATGAGACATGTAAATAATGTCTTTTACCTTGGACAATTTCATGGAGTGACAGATGAGACATGTAAATAATGTCTTTTACCTTGGACAATTTCATGGAGTGACAGAGTAGCTAACAACGAAGTGTTGGACCGTGCACAGATGGTCAGCTTAGTTACGATCCACCGCCAGCGTCGCTTGCGGTGGCTTGATCACGTGTGCAGAATGAAAGATGGGAGAGTACCAAGTAATTTCATTTACGGAGAGCTGAGCACGTTAATCGTGAAAAAGGTAGACCCTTCCTCCGCTACAAAGATGTTTGCAAGCTTGACCCGAAGGCGTTGTATATGGACACCTGCAACTGGGAGGAACTCGTCAAAGACAGACCCGGCTGGAGGCAGGCTTTGTGTCTTGGTCTGCAGGCAAGGGAAGACAGGATGCGTCAAGACGCAAACTTCAGACGTTTGCGACGAAAGCTAGGTCAACAACTGACTGTCCCCTCTCTAGCGTGAAGTCCATTGTCTCTCGAGACTGACAAGACGCCAATCAATCACTTTGGACAAATCATAACAGATGATAGTAGTTATGAAATGGCGGTGAAGAGGGAGGAAAGGAATGGCGAAAAACAGAATGGAAAGGACAAAACAGATCCGAATGGATACAGGCTCATCAGCCTACTGAGCTGTGTTGGCAAACTGATGGAACGTATGATAAACACCAGACTGATGTGGCATCTGGAAGAAAAACGAATACTAATTTCACAGCAAGCCGGCTTTAGACAGCACAGATCCACTGAGGACCAGGTCATCCTCATAGCCCAGGAAATAGAAGATGCCTACCAGGCACAGAAACACACAGTAGCGGTTTGGGTGGACCTTGAGAAGGCAATTGACAAAGTCTGGAAAGACGGACTTTGAGTCAAGCTAAGGAGAAATGAAGTTTGTGGGAGAATGTACAAGTGGATCAACCACTACCTCAAACAAAGAACGGCCAGAGTCCAAGTACAAGGGCAGATGAGCAAAAAGATGACACTCGAGCAGGGAGTACCCCAAGGGGGAGTACTGTCACCCACACTCTTCCTGGTGTATATAAACGACATTACAGAGAATATACCAAGAAGAGTCCATAGCTCAATGTTTGCAGACGATCTGGCTATGTGGACCTCTGAAAAGAATCTCACCATAGCAAAAAATCGGATGCAGCAGGCCCTAACATCGCTGGAAGAGTGGGCGAACTCATGGCTGGTCAAAATAAACGAAGAGAAAACCACATGCACAATATTCTCGCTTTCAATCAAACCCCAAAATACCAAATTAAGTTTAAATGACAAATTCCTGCAGTCAAACGACAACCCAAACTATCTGAGAGTCACATTTGATCGGCGCATGACATGGAAAAGTCAGATCGAGAGAAACCGAATGAGGAGCCAGAGAAAGAATGGCAATCATGAGGAAACTTGCTGGCACAAGCTGGGGAGCAGACGAAAGCATACTGAAGAAACTGTACACTGGAAGAGTGAGACCAGTTCTCGAGTATGGCATTGCGGCATGGACAACAGCAGCAAAGGCGAACTTCGATAAAGTTAGCAAACTTCAAAACCAAGCCATGAGAGTTATAACAGGAGGCATGAAGTCAACGCCAATTGTAGAACTTGAAAAGATTACAAAACTGCAATCCATGACCGACAGAAGAGACTGCAGAGCCCAGCTGCAGTCAGAGAAACTCCGAAGACTGACTGACCATCCAATGCACCAGAGACTAAACAATTTGGGAAATGGGAAACTAAAGCGGAGAAACTTTGCAGAAATGCCAAAGCAAAGATGCACGAAGATCCCATAAACGCACTAACAACACCAAAACCCATCACTACTGTACGAAAACCTACCTGGAGGCAGGATATATTTCCAGAGGTGGTAGAAAATATACCAGGTATTGGAAACAAAAACTGCCAGACTGAAAAAGAAAGGAGAGATACTACCCTAAGCTTTATATCGAAAAACTACCCAAGCATGGACTGGACCCATGCATACACCGACGGTTCTGTAACAAACACTACACAAAACGGAGGGGCAGGAGCATTCCTGAACCTACCAAATGGCAGAAAAATAACACTGTCATTCGCTACTGGTAAGTACACAAGCAATTTCAGAGCGGAGGCAGAGGCACTGAGGGCGGCAGTGGAAGAAATGGTGACACATAAAGAAAATGAAAGCCATATAGTCCTGCTTACAGATGCTCTCGCCGTAGTCACAGCGCTAAAAAGCCAGAAAAACACTGAGCTTAATGACTTAAGAACAGCACTCTGTCAACTATGCCAGCAGTCCGCACCAAAAAGGGTGGTGGTACAGTGGGTCCCACCACACTGCAACTTCCAAGGCAACGAGGAGGCAGACAGACTGGCAAAAGAAGGCGCAAGACTACCACAAACATATACTAGTATGACGTACGAAGAGTCAAAACGGCTTATTAAAGTCAGATACATGACCAAATGGGAAACCGAACATACTGGTTACACCAAAAACGATACATATTACCAACTGAACAGAAGAGAGCAGGTCGTTGTCTTCAGACTTCGCACTGGCCACAATAGACTGAGGTACCACCTATTCAACAAATTGAAGATAGGTGGAACCGACGAATGCCCGTGTGGTACCGGGAAAATGACCGCTGAACATCTGCTGCAGAACTGCCCGACATACGAGGATCAGAGAGAGCAGATGTAGCCATCACCAGTGGAACCACAAGACAAGCTCTATGGCAGTGTCGACAGCCTCAGGATGACCGCCGCTTTTTTCGAAAAAAATAATGGTTACCGTCTGACTGCGTACGAGGAAGAAGAAGAGGAAGAAGAGCGAACAACAAATTTAGCATCATGAAGAATATTTTGAGATCCAGACAATCACCTATTGGTAATGAAGAAACTGAACACGTGGCTTGCTTTGAAAAGATTAGCTATTTGATAACGAATCATGGGGACTGTGTAAGAGAAATAAAAAGACGATTGTTCATAACGATGCAGAGACTGAATAGTTTGCCAAATATGTGACACAACACTACGAGGGACGTTCAAATCAAACCGGGACTTTTTGTTCTAGTTCTACCTGAATGGGTTATAGCGTGTTGGAACTACTATCATTAGTTAGGGGCATTTGTGTCCTATTATTGCTAGGTGGCCCACTTCTCGTGGGCCGGTCAGGTGACAGGTAAATAAAAATGGCGCACAACACTGTTAGTGCTTTCATGGAATAGCGTGTTGTAATTAATATTTGTGTAATAGAAGGCGTGAAACCTGTGGTAATTTACAGAAGACTGCAACCACAATATGGTGATGAGACACACATCCGCAGTAAGACATTTGAATGGTGTAAATATTTTAGAGACGGTCATATATCAGTGATTTATAATTCCGTCTGTTATGGCTCTCAACCCACTAATCATTCCTGTGAAAATCCAGATTGTCGAACGCCTTATCCTGGAAAATCGACGCACAACTTGTCGTGAAATTGCACAAGAGGCAGTTCTTCTTCTTGGTGCGGTGAACACTATTATTCATGATTTTGTTCTTTTCATTTTCGGAAGGTTACTGAACGTTGAGTTTGATCACAAAGTGCGCAGTGCTCCTGCAAGATAACGTTAGACCTTATGTGCCTCGACGCACTATGTGACATCTGCAGCAACTCGACTGGGAGGTATTGCATCATACACCTTACAGCCCAGACCTCGCTCCAGGCGATTTACACCTGTTTGGACCCCTACAATATTCCTTGGAGGTCAGCATTTCAGCACTAATGCCGAAGTGAAACAGACTGTCTTGGATTGGTTCAAGACATACTGGCAAATCTTTCTACGCTGAAGCTTTTCAAGCATTACAGCTACTTAAACGCTGGATAAGTGCATACACATTGTAGGAGATTATAATCGAAAAATAAATGAGACTTTGACTACTTGAAGAAAAACAATGTCTTCTTTACACAAAAATGTAATGTTTGAACATCTCGTAGCAAAGAATTACAATCGAAGATCCTAGAAATAGGCGTATCCCCGGTGGCATTGTGCGGATGTGAGACATGGACAATCATACAAATATTAATAATGAAGATCGGAGCTTTCGAGACAAAATGCTACAGAAGCATCCTATAAATTCCTTGGGTAAAGCAAATACTTCCGGTAAGATGGCGACCAAGCAACAGCTGCTCTCATGGTCTGCGATATTCGTGTAGTTTGTTCGTTCCACTTCATGTGTGGGGCGCGGTGTTGTATGACGATCATTTTCTAGCACGTCCTACGCTATTCACAGGAAGCCTATGTGTGTAAATTTCATCGGAATTCGGAGATACACGATCTGTTCTTCGTGTGTAATAGAATTCGCGTTGTTGGATAGGACGTCACTACGGATTGCGCACCGTCCTTGGTTGGTGTGCACGACCTGCTTGGATATTGCGTGCCATGACCGGAAGGTGTAAGGTGTGCTCATGCTTGGCGCCGCATTCCAGTGGCGCTGAGGTCGGCTAGCTCTTCTCTGGAAGAGTGAAAAGTGAAATTAGTAGCCTGCCGATTACAGTGAGCTCACAAGCCAACCTCCCCTCCTCGGGGTACACACTGGGCAACTAGAACCGTGAGGCTCTAGGCTAACGAGGCAATGGCTCGCCTGGGGGGACGGGCTCCTTCAGGTTACTTGCAGATGTTGGCCCACCGCTGTTTGGAGAGGAGATGGGCGCCGCCAGGTGATTTCAAGCCTAAGAATCATACATGAGGACAATCTATTATACCGGATCGGTCGCAGCCCGGGTCAGAGAGGGTTGGCGTGGGATTTTCATGTCTTCATGTGTGCCCCAACGACCTGATGGGTTACGGGATGAACTGAACTGAACTGAAAGAAAATAACAAGCAGTCCTGAAGATCTGTGTCGAAGAGAGCTGGTCTATAAGCCCCATTATGTCTCAGAAACACGTTTTTTCAACCACATCAAGCGCCATGACGGACTGGAAAAAGCAGTTCTGGAGGGGATTGTTCCAGGAAGACGAGGCAGAGGCTGACCAAGGCGAAGATAGGCACCAGACATCAAGGACACCCTAAACATGAACATGTAGCAGGCGAGTAGACTGGCTGCTGATTGAGATTCATATACAATGGCTGTCAAGAGAGCGATGTGCCACATGATTATGATGAGACAATTAAGAAATGCACTGAACTACAGTTAGGGAAAGACAGGCAGCGAGGAAGGTAACTGGTCATCCCACCTAACACATGCTGTTGCTCAGTACTATGTAATCTCTAACTCTTCATCCCCGACGGCAGTTTCTGCTATGGGACTTAGTTTTGTTACCGAAGAGAGAGATAGAGAGAGAGAGAGATAATGCCTGTAAGAATAGGTTTGATGCGCATAGCTTTTAGAGCAAAGAAATGTAAATGAAACTGGTTGTATACATACTCCGCAATCTTCTAAACCAGTACAAAGACGTTAAGTTAAGTTAAGCGAGCGAGAGAGAGAGAGAGAGAGAGAGAGAGAGAGAGAGAGAGAGAAGACTGTTTATATATACGCTTCTCATTGTTTATTTACAGAATGCACATGGTCGGTCAGGTAATCGTGAACGTGTGTCTGAAAAAAACAAGATATCGCAGGTTGACGATTTCAATTTAAAAAGAAATATATGTTTAAAAGTGGCTTGATATAGGCTTCCTGCAAGGGGGAAAGCTGAAGTGGTAACTCTATGCACCACATGCAGCGGGAACAGATGAAGTTATGTCGTTAAGCGTCGTTGCCAGATTAGATTTTAAATTATACCTGCATATTACATATAGCTCCCTTCACAACAAGGGACAATGCTCAAACAAGGGACAATGTTCCAACCAGGGACAATGCTCCAACCAGGGACAATGCTCCAACCAGGGGCAATGCTCCAACCAGGGACAATGCTCAAACAAGGGACAATCTTCCGACAAGGGACAATGTTCCAACCAGGGACAATGTTCCAACAAGGGACAATGCTCCAACCAGGGACAATGTTCCAACAAGGGACAATGCTCCAACCAGGGACAATGATCAAACAAGGGACAATGCTCAAACAAGGGACAATGCTCCAACCAGGGACAATGCTCAAACAAGGGACAATGCTCCAACCAGGGACAATGCTCAAACAAGGGACAATGCTCCAACCAGGGACAATGCTCCAACCAGGGACAATGCTCAAACAAGGGACAATGCTCCAACCAGGGACAATGCTCCAACCAGGGACAATGCTCAAACAAGGGACAATGCTCCATCCAGGGACAATGCTCCAACCAGGGACAATGCTCAAACAAGGGACAATGCTCAAACAAGGGATAATGCTCCAACCAGGGACAATGCTCCAACCAGGGACAATGCTCAAACAAGGGATAATGCTCCAACCAGGGACAATGCTAAAACAAGGGACAATGCTCCAACCAGGGACAATGCTCAAACAAGGGAAAATGCTCCAACCAGGGACACTGCTCAAACAAGGGACAATGCTCCAACCAGGGACAATGCTCCAACCAGGGACAATGTTCCAACCAGGGACAATGCTCCAACCAGGGACAATGCTCCAACCAGGGACAATGCTCCAACCAGGGACAATGTTCCAACCAGGGACAATGCTCCAACCAGGGACAATGCCCCAACCAGGGACAATGCTCCAACCAGGTGATGCGATGGAACCTTGCAATACAGACAAGTGCGAAGCGGCTTCTTTGAGATGGGTTAGCAATCGGGAAATGTGGGTCACGATGAAAGATACGGAAAGCCAAGAGTCGTGATTCCAGATCTTCAAGGCACGTTTTTACCTGCGAAAAAACATTCTGACAGGTGCTGACTGGAATGAATGATGACAACATGTCAGTGTGAATTTATGAATGCTCTCTCTCCAAATACACATGCTCTTATAAGAATCCTTGATGTTGTTACATACTAATTATCGGTTTTCAGATCGACAGTTGGGATCAAGATGCTGAGCAGCGCCTGAGCTGCAGTGGTCAGCGACCCATAGCTGACTGCTAGCATCAGGGCCAGCGAACCATAGCTGCCAAGACCCTTTTACACCTCCACGCGGTGATCCTGGATAACAGGCTGCAGCAGAGCAGACTGGCTAAGGAGAAGGGATCGAAGAGGGAATGCTAGCCCGGTACTCAAAAAATGCTTGCTGAAGTCGGAGTGTTGGACCGAAAGGTGCAAATATCGCAGCCAAGCTGTAAACTACGACACAACGCATTCCGTTCTCTGGACTACATTCTGCTACTTACCCTTTCAGGGTTTGGTAGTGGGAGATTGAGAACGAACGAAAAAAAAAAAAAAAAAAGAAAAGATCGATGTTTTCAGATCAGCCCCATATTTTCAGACCGGCTACACATTTTCAGACCGGCTACATATTTTTAGATCAGCTACAGTTCATACATGTCAAGGCAGATAGTCTGAATTTGTATGCACGCACGCACGCACAGACAGACACACACACGAACATGCGCAGTCTTCAGCAAAGAGAGATTAGATAAATACAACACGTAAGCCTTGGCCTTGTAATTACTCAGAAAATCCATCACAAAATGCTTGGTTTTGTTTGTATGTTAAACCAGCAGAGACAATGTTTTCAACAAGAGAGCGAATTCTCTCTTCGACGTCAGAGAACGAAAAATTTATGACATTTCATTCCAGTCTCTACAACAAACAAACAAAAAACTCAAAATAAACACAGAATGTCAAGAGCACGAGAGGGTGGAAGCAGAAGAGATATCCAGTGAAAAGTGTTTAGTTAAAGAACAGAAAACCCACATGCTTCTGGCAGCTGTTGCCTGCAATGACATTCGGGACAGAGCGTCTTGGGCGCTTCTTCAAATAGCTTCCCCACTTTAGATTATGTTCCTTCGATTAGAGGTCCACATTATGTGGCTCGACTTAGTCTAGAGGATGACACAGTTTGTTTAGGATCTAGGTAACAAACCGAGGAGCTCGCATAGTTCTGGATTAAAAAGGATACGGCGATTAGGGACACTGCGAGTTGTTGTTGTTTGCGAATGCCCACAATAAATTGATTTACTCTTTTTGTGCGCCCTGAAAAGGACGTTAAGAGGCGGATTGCAGTAGCTTTCCTCACATCTCGGACGTGCTTATGAAGGTGGACCAAGGTCTTCCAGACTATGCTTGGCGTCAACTGCGTGTCGCTCACTACTACTGGGATCCCACACTTTGTTAGCCAGGCTGCGAAAAAAGCTGCCCATTTCTAGAGAGGTGAGGGTCTTGGCTATTATGTTTTGCCTGAACCTCACTAACATGTCTGATCAGCGTATTTTGCCTGACCAGGAGTTAGTCTTCCTCCCCGAAACTGCGAATGAATTCTTTAGTACAGTATAACAGATTGAGGTGGGGAACTGAAACGGTAGAACAGTCTGGCACAACTTACTGACCAGGAAGTCGCATCAGGGTCAGGCACAACATACTGACCAGGAAGTCGCATCAAGGTCAGGCACAACATACTGACCAGGAAGTCGCATCAAGGTCAGGCACAACATACTGGCCAGGAAGTCGTATCAGGGTCAGGCACAACATACTGACCAGAACGTCGCATCAACGTCAGGCACAACATACTGGTCAGGACGTCGCATTAAGGTCAGGCACAACATACTGACCAGGACGTCGCATCAAGGTCAGGCACAACATACTGGTCAGGAAGTCGCACCAGAGTCAGGCACAACATACTGACCAGGACGTCGCATCAGGGTGAGGTACAATACACTGACCAAGACCACAATCTTTCTCTCATCTGTGAAACATTCCCTAGAAACAGGCTGTTTTCAAGACAGCCTGTCTGGCGAGATATGGATCTATGTGACTCGCGTAGTAGTGAGCGACACGCAGATGCAGCCAAGCATATCACAACCGCCTGGAGGACCCCGCTTCACCTTCATCAGCCCGCTCAGGATGTGAGGAAAGCTAATGCAACCTGCCAATTAACGTCCTTTTTAGGGGGCACATAAGAGTACACCTGCTCATTGCGGGCATTCAACAACAACAATTTGTTGATGAGATTTCTGAAATTCTGAGCAGTGCATGAGCTGTAGTGGTCGGCGACCCAGAGTTGACTGATAGCGTCAGAGCCAGTGACCCAGAGCTCACTGCTAGCGTCAGGGCCGGTGACCCAGAGCTCACTGCTAGCGTCAGGGCCAGTGACCCAGAGCTCACTGCTAGCGTCAGGGCCAGTGACCCAGAGCTCACTGCTAGCGTTAGGGCCAGCGACCCAGAGCTGACTGCTAGCGTCAGGGCCAGCGACCCAGAGCTCACTGCTAGCGTCAGGGCCAGCGACCCAGAGCTGACTGCTAGCGTCAGGGGCAGTGACAAAGAGCTGACTGCTAGCGTCAGGGCCAGCGACCCAGAGCTGACTGCTAGCGTCAGGGCCAGTGACCCAGAGCTGACAGCTAGCGTCAGGGCCAGTGACCCAGAGCTGACTGCTAGCGTCAGGGCCAGTGACCCAGAGCTGAATGCTAGTGTCAGGGCCAGTGACACAGAGCTCACTGCTAGCGTCACAGGACCAGTGACCCAGAGCTCACTGCTAGCGTCAGGTTCAGTGACCCAGAGCTCACTGCTAGCATCAGGGCCAGTGACCCAGAGCTGCCTGCTAGCGTCAGGGACAGTGACCCAGAGCTCACTGCTAACGTCAGGGGAAGTGACCCAGAGCTGACTGCTAGCGTCAGGGCCAGTGACCCAGAGCTCACTGATTGCGTCACAGGGCCAGTGACCCAGAGCTCACTGCTAGCGTCAGGGCCAATGACCCAGAGCTCACTGCTAGCGTCAGGGCCAGCGACCCAGAGCTGACTGCTAGCGTCAGGGCCAGCGACCCAGAGCTCACTGCTAGCGTCAGGGCCAGCGACCCAGAGCTGACTGCTAGCGTCAGGGGCAGTGACAAAGAGCTGACTGCTAGCGTCAGGGCCAGTGACCCAGAGCTGAATGCTAGTGTCAGGGCCAGTGACCCAGAGCTCACTGCTAGCGTCACAGGGCCAGTGACCCAGAGCTCACTGCTACCGTCAGAGTCAGTGACCCAGAACTCACTGCTAGCGTCAGGGCCAGTGACCCAGAGCTTCCTGCTAGAGTCAGGGACAGTGACCCAGAGCTCACTGCTAGCGTCAGGGGAAGTGACCCAGAGCTGACTGCTAGCGTCAGGGCCAGTGACCCAGAGCTGACTGCTAGCGTCAGGGCCAGTGACCCAGAGCTCACTGCTTGCGTCACAGGGCCAGTGACCCAGAGCTCACTGCTAGCGTCAGGGCCAGTGACCCAGAGCTCACTGCTAGCGTCAGGGCCAGTGACCCAGACCTCACTGCTAGCGTCAGGGCCGGTGACCCAGAGCTGACTGCTAGCGTCAGGGCCAGCGACCCAGAGCTGACTGTTAGCGTCAGGGCCAGCGACCCAGAGCTCACTGCTAGCGTCAGGGACAGTGACAAAGAGCTGACTGCTAGCGTCAGGGCTAGCGACCCAGAGCTGACTGCTAGCGTCAGGGTCAGTGACCCAGAGCTCACTGCTAGCGTAAGGGCCAGTGACCCAGAGCTGCCAAAACCCTTCTACACCTCCAAGTGCTGATCCTGGATAACAGTCTGCAGCAAGGCAGACCGGCTAATGAGAAGGGATCAAACAGCGAAAGCTAACCCGGTACTCAAACATGTTACACTGAAGTCGGATGTGTCGGACTGAAAGGTGCAAACATAGCAGTAAAACTGTAAACTACGACACAACGCATCCCGCTCTCCGGACTACATCCTGCTACTTGCAAAGTCATTTTCCGGGATTGGTAGCGGGGGTTTGAGAACGAATGAAGAATTTTTTTGTTGCAAAACACAAAAGCACACATTCAGGATAATGATAAACACCTTACTTTGTCAATTTCCTCAATGTCCCTTCCTTAGACAACAATAGTTGAGAGCCCTGAACAAACCCTCGCTAGCGAAACCTGAAAGATACGTATATTGACTTGGCGATTCCACCGTCACGTCCTCGACTTTAATCATTCCGATAATTACGGCGATAAGACAACACCACGGAGGCAGATGAGTCGCGGTGGAATAACAGCATCACAGAACAGCGCCCAGATCAAACAGTGAGCCAAGATTGGTATTTAGATAGAAGATGGTGTTCATGTAGACATAACGAAGATAGCTGCAATGATACAAGATCTAAGACAGGTCGGATTCTGGAAGAATAGCAGTCACAGAGAACATTCTCTTCTCTATACATAATCTCTGCTCTTTTGTCTCCCCCGCTCTCTCTCTCTCTCTCTCTCTCTCACTCTATCGCTTCTCCTTTTACCTAGCTCTTCGTTTCTCTATCTCTATGCACTATCTTCTCCTCCTGTCCCTCCCTCTTCTATCACTATATTATAATCTCCCATCTCTTGTCTACAATACCACTCTATCACTTTCTTCTCTACCGTAATCTCATCTGTTCTTACTATAGTATATATATCCCTTCTCCTTGGTCCACAATATATCTCTCTTCTTCATATTTTTCTCTTATCTCACTATATATTCATCTCCTCTTATCTGCGTATAGTATATCTCACATCTCTTGTGTCTGTTATATCCTTCTCTCTACCTCTCTCCTTTGTGTATCTACTTTCTCTTGCCTAAACGATCTCTTTATTCTCTACCTTCTCCGCTTTTCTCTCCTCTTCTCTGGCTATATATTTATCTTCTCTTGTCTATAATATATCAGTATTCTATCTCTTCTACATATCTCATTTAAAAAAAAAATTTTTTCGTTCGCCTTATTTATCTATTCCAAAAGGCGTGTGTGCTTTACACTGTGGTTTTTATTTTGCGCCTGTCGGCCCAGTGCATCCTTCTTCAGCATGCATTTTATGTAAGGGTCTGCTTCCTCCTGCATTTTCTAAGGGTTTGCTTCCCCGGGGTAACGGCCGGTGCTGTGATGGGGATCGAACCCAGCACCTTCTGGTTGTGAGCCGTGCCACTTAACCACTAGGCCACGCCGTCCCCCATTCCTCATTTAATCTCACTGTATTCCAACTGCTCTCTTGTCTATAACATTTCTCTCTCTCTTCTCCACCTTAATCTCCTCTGTTCTCTCTATAATATATATCCCTTCTCCGTTGTCTATAAAATATATCTCTTCTCCGTATTTCTCTTCTCTTTTATTAACATATTTTATATCCTTTCTTTTTTATTCATAATATCTATCTCTTACCTCTAATCTCTAGCATATCTCTTCTCCTTTCTCTCTATCTATCTCTCACCGTCTCACTCTCTCTCTCACTCACTCTCTTTCTTACTCTCTTTCACTCTCTCTCACTCACACTCACTTTCACTCTTTCTCACTCACACTCTCTCTCTCTCTCTCCAGCATGTTCTCTCTATAATATATTTATTTTCCTCCCTACTAGCTTTTTTCTGACCTGGTCTCGGAAGATCGTGCGTTAACTCAGGCCCTACTTTAAACATCGTTGTCCAGTTCTTCACTGTTGTCTTCCACACACTTTTGTCACCATACACTGTCTGCATTCTGCGGTGAACGTCAACTGGTCGACATCCTTCAGCTGTTAGAAACCAAATCACCGCTCGCTGATCAACTCTAGGCGGATTCCGTATCACATCCGCCATGTTTTCAACGGTCTGCTTGGGAAACTATGAGTCGGAGGATAATGACATTTTACAAACTTGACGGTTGGTTTGTGCTGTTTACACCTAAAGTGACGTCCTGCGCATCATACGTATGTTCACTTGGTGCAATTAGGTCCGGTTTCATTTGAACACGCCTTGTGTGTGTGGTGTGTATATATATATATATATATATATATATATATACCCCTAGTCGTCTTGTCCTTGACTTGCCACTGGGATCGGGCGGCTCGAGACGAGAGAGTGAGGATAAAAAGTATCGCAGTTAATCCTTACTAAAAATAGGGCTAGCAAGTAAATTATGCCATTTCATATATATATATGAATTCACAGCCCTAATCCTCGCTTTGGTACTAGAGGCAGTTAGTCGGTCATGTACCGCATCCTCGACAATGACCTTACCTCTCACCCTAACAGCCGACCCCCATCCTGATTACTCACCACGGTGTACCGACCCCTCGGTATATCAGATAGTATCAATTACCCGAATATTATCACTTACACAGTTTAACCTCCTGCTCCACTTTCCCAGTGTAGCACTCTCTGAATTTCCGGCCGAGGGTAAAGATAACCCGGTTATAGAATGTCAACTTATCGCTAGCAAGAATTCATTGGTTGCTTTTATTAGCCTCCACAGTGCCCACTTTACCCATCGTTCTATCAGCTCATGCCACCTATGAAATCCTTCTCTTGTATCGTGTTACTCTCTTATCCGCAGTGAACCTGCTCAGTGGGTTCCGCCTCTTGTCTACAGTTACGAGCGAGTAGTCTTTGGTCTGAGCCAGTGCAGTTCTCAATTTGACAGGCTAAATGTCCGAGACTGTATTGCGTTTTCCTAATAGAGCAACCAGTCGAATCTCTAATTAATTTTGTCTTCATAATGGAAACGTAAAATCTCTAATTCATTGTGTCTTTATAATGGAGCAACTGATCGTATGGCTAGTTCATTTTGTCTTCATAATGGAACGACCAGTCGTATCTCTAATTTATTTTGTCTTCATTATTGAGCAACCAGTCGTATCCCTAATTTATTTTGGCTTCACAAATCCAATCCCTAATTTATGTTGTCTTCATAATTAAGCAACTAGTCGAATCCTTAACTTATTTTGTCTTCATAACTGAGCAACCAGTCGAATCCACAATTTCTTTTGTCTTCATAACTGAGCAGCCAGTCGAATCCCAAATTCCTTTTGTCTTCACAATTGGGCAACCAGTCGAATCACTAATTAATAAACTGAAGATAGGTGGTACTGACGAATGCACCTGAGGTACAGGGAAAATGACCGCTGAACATCTGCTGCAAAATTGCCCGACATACGAGGATCAGAGAAAGCACATGTGGCCATCACCAGTGGCAACACTAGACAAGCTCTATGGTAGTGTTGACAGCCTCAGGATGATAGCTGCTTTCTTCGAACAAATTCAAGTTGACGTCTGACAGCGTACGAAGAAGAAGAATCCATAAATCCTTTTGTCTTTATATTTAGGCAACCAGTCGAATCCCTAATTACTTTTGTCTTCATAATTGAGCAACCTGTCGAATCCCTAATTACTTTTGTCTTCATAATTGAGCAACCTGTCGAATCCCTAATTCCTTTTGTCTTCATAATTGGGCAACCAGTCGAATCCCTAATTCCTTTTGTCTTCATAATTGGGCAACCAGTCGAATCCATAATTCCTTTTGTCTTCATAATTGGGCAACCAGTCGAATCCCTAATTCATTTGTGTTACCTTCCAGATTGTGACTTTAAGATGACTATATGAGACCTGCGTCCGAATTCGTATCTTGCAAGTTACAGAAGCGCCTAGTAAGGCATTCGTGAATGACAGCTGTAGAGACATGGAACCTCCAAAGCCTGGTGTGGATATATTGCCCAGACCATGGTGGGGTTCAGGGCAAGTATGTTGTTGTTAATGCCCACGCTGAGTATGTTTTATCCTGTGTGCGCCCAACAAAGGGCGTTAAGTGTCGGGTTGCAGTAGCTTTCCTCACATCACCGCCGTGCTCATGAAGGTTGACCAGGTCCTCCAGGCGGTTGCGCTATACTCGGCTTTATTCGCGTAACACGCGCTGTTAAAGGGAATCGTAGGGCAATTACAAATCTGACAGCAGGAATTCTTGTAAGCACTCATTATGGGCACACTAGATATAGGTAGGGCCGGCGTATCGAAGCCTTTCTGTGAACGGCTTATATAATGGTGATATCGTAATGGAAGAATCTGCAGGTAGAAGGCTGCACAATTTTGAAATCGAAGGAGGTTCGAGAGGAGTGGAGCGGAGTGTACGTCGGCGGAAAGAGAGATAGTTATGGCGAGAAGAGAAAACAGAGAGAGAGGAGAATGAGAGAGTCGAATGTAAAAGGAGAATACGAGGGAGATGAATGAGAAAGATAGTGAAGATGAGAAAGAGAGAGAGAGCTCAGCTAGAGAGAGGAGAATGAGGGAGGGAAAGAGAAGGAATGAGAGAGAGAGAAAGGAGAATAAAAGGATAATGATGGTGAAGAGAATGACAAACTGAGAAAAGTGAGCGAGAGAGAGTAGAATGAGAGAGGGAAAAGGGAGAATGAAAGGAGAATGAGAGAGGGAAAGAGAGGACACTGAGAGGAGAATAAGAGACATGAAAATGGAAGAGAGAAAGAAAGATACAATGGAAGAGGGGAGAAAATGGAAGAGTGAGTGGAAAATGAACGACAGCAGAATGAAAGAGAAAGCGGAATTTGAGAGACAGGATAATGGGTGAGAGAGTGGAGAATGAGCGACATGAGAATGGAAGACAATGAGAGAAAGGAGAATGGAAGATAATGAGAGACAGGAGAATGGAAGATAATGAGAGACAGGAGAATGGAAGATAATGAGAGACAGGAGAATGGAAGATAATGAGAGACCAGAGAATGGAAGATAATGAAAGACAGGAGAATGGAAGATAATGAGAGACAGGAGAATGGAAGATAATGAGAGACAGGAGAATGGAAGATAATGAGAGACAGGAGAATGGAAGATAATGAGAGACAGGAGAATGGAAGAGAATGAGAGACAGGAGAAGGAATAGAATGAGAGACAGGAGAAGGAAGAGAATGAGAGACAGGAGAATAGAAGAGAATGAGAGACAGGAGAATGGAAGAGAATGAGAGACAGGAGAAGGAAGAGAATGAGAGGCAGGAGAAGGAAGAGAATGAGAGACAGGAGAAGGAAGAGAATGAGAGACAGGAGAATAGAAGAGAATGAGAGACATGAGAAGGAAGAGAATGAGAGACAGGAGAATAGAAGAGAATGAGAGACAAGAGAATGAAGAGAATGAGAGACAGGAGAATGGAAGAGAATGAGAGACAGGAGAAGGAAGAGAATGAGAGACAGGAGAAGGAATAGAATGAGAGACAGGAGAATAGAAGAGAATGAGAGACAGGAGAATGGAAGAGAATGAGAGAATAGGAGAAGGAAGAGAATGAGAGACAGGAGAGAGAAGAGAATGAGAGACAGGAGAATAGAAGAGAATGAGAGACATGGGAATGGAAGAGAATGAGAGACAGGAGAAGGAATAGAATGAGAGACAGGAGAAGGAAGAGAATGAGAGACAGGAGAATAGAAGAGAATGAGAGACAGGAGAATGGAAGAGAATGAGAGACAGGAGAAGGAAGAGAATGAGAGACAGGAGAAGGAAGAGAATGAGAGGCAGGAGAAGGAAGAGAATGAGAGACATGAGAAGGAAGAGAATGAGAAACAGGAGAATAGAAGAGAATGAGAGACATGAGAAGGAAGAGAATGAGGGACAGGAGAATAGAAGAGAATGAGAGACAGGAGAATGAAGAGAATGAGAGACAGGAGAATGGAAGAGAATGAGAGACGGGAGAAGGAAGAGAATGAGAGACAGGAGAAGGAAGAGAATGAGAGACAGGAGAAGGAAGAGAATGAGAGACAGGAGAAGGAAGAGAAAGAGAGACAGGAGAATAGTAGAGAATGAGAGACAAGAGAAGGAAGAGAATGAGAGACAGGAGAATGGAAGAGAATGAGAGACAGGAGAAGGAAGAGAATGAGAGACAGGAGAATGAAGAGAATGAGAGACAGGAGAATAAAAGAGAATGAGAGACAGGAGAAGGAAGAGAATGAGAGACAGGAGAAGGAAGAGAATGAGAGACAAGAGAAGGAAGAGAATGAGAGAACGGACAATGGAAGAGAGAGTTCAGAATGAACGGGAAAAGAATGAGAGATAGGCAGAGAGAGAGAATGAGATTTCTGGCGTAAAGAGTAAGAGACTGTGAGAGAGAGAAGGGGAGAGACAGAGAAAGGGAGAATGCTCTATTAAGCATCATTATCTGGACAATTGTGGGCCACATTCTAGACTGCGTGGCCCAGCCGTAACAGCCCGCTTCGCACCAGGCAGTACTTTGATTACGCGTGATGTTCAGCAGCCCTATCACGGCAGAATGTTGCAAACAGCTTCATGGGTTTTAGCTAGAATCAACTGCAATGCCCATACAAAAGATGTAGCAGCGATTGCGCAGACAGCAGCCAGTGACTCAGGGTCAGTGACTCATAACTGGCCAAGACTCTCTTCCGTTTCCAGGTGGCGGCCCTGGAAGCAGGCTGCAACCATGCGGGCTGGCTGAGAGATTTGGGATTGAAGAGGGAAGGCGAACCTGGTCCCACATTTTCCGTGATGATATCGGATGTGTCGGACCGAACAGCGCAGACATTGCAACCGTGCTGTCAAACTACAAAACGTCGCAGACCTCCTGTTTTGGACGAACACTAGAAGAATAAGAAGAGCACGAAGGAAAAGAAGAAAAAGAAGAAGAAGAAGAAGAAGAAGAAAAAGAAGAAGAAGAAGAAGAAGAAGAAGAAAAAGAAGAAGACGAAGAAATAAAAAATAAAAATATGATAATCATGATGAAGAAGAAGAAGAAGATAATAATGATGAAGAAGAAGAAGACAAAGATAATAATGAAGAAGAAGAGAAAGATAATACTGAAAAAGAAAAAAATAATGAAAAAGAAGAAGATAATAATGAGGAAGAAGAAGATAATAATGAAGAAGAAGAAGAAAAAGATAATACTGAAAAAGAAAAAGAAAAAAATAATGAAAAAGAAGAAGATAATAATGAAGAAGAAGAAGATAATAATGAAGAAGAAGAAGATAATAATGAAGAAGAAGAAGAAAAAGATAATACTGAAAAAGAAAAAGAAAAAAATAATGAAAAAGAAGAAGATAATAATGAGGAAGAAGAAGATAATAATGAGGAAGAAGAAGATAATAATGAAGAAGAAGAAGATAATAATGAAGAAGAAGAAGAAAAAGATAATACTGAAAAAGAAAAAGAAAAAAATAATGAAAAAGAAGAAGATAATAATGAGGAAGAAGAAGATAATAATGAGGAAGAAGAAGATAATAATGAAGAAGAAGAAGATAATAATGAGGAAGAAGAAGATAATAATGAAGAAGAAGAAGATAATAATGAAGAAGAAGAAGATAATAATGAAGAAGAAGAAGAAAAAGACTACCGGCTAAGGTCAAGGTCATGTGCAACCAGTGTTACAAACGTTACCATTTTTTGTGTGCCACATGTGACCGAAAAGTCCAGCCGACAAATAATAGCTTTGGCACAACGCCAAAATCTAGCGAAATATTTCAATTGACTTCAATTAATGGCTACATTCTTAGTTCTTAGTCGACCTGTACTTCTACAGATGCAAATGCCTATGTACAGGTTCCAGCTCTGATTTGAGCTGAATGTAGCCGGGATTAGGATTTCCTGCTTAGCGGGCTAGGCTTGAGCAGCTTAATAATGCGCCGCGTTGGGTGGGTTAGTACGAGTTCATCTTAATAGACTCAAACACTAGAGCAAAGTAGACCCGCAGCCTGTAAGGCGCCTTATATGCTGCTCTAAACAAACCACCTAATCATGGCCGGTGTTATGCTATGTCCCCCAGTTAGTCGCTTATTACGACACGCTCTGTGAGGCAGTGGGGCTATTCTTGTCCTTGTGATACACGAAGATCCCGGCAGACCAACGGTTTTAAATGGTTAAATTACATTTAACAAAATCATGTCTACTCTTCTTCCTCCTCAACTCAGCGTTAGAATGTGTTTGTTTTTTACTTGTATGTTAGTTTTCTTTTCACTTCTGTCGTTAAGCGACGTGGGGTGCGGGAGGGTGGGGGAGGACTTAAGTTGTCTGTTCTGCGCCAAGTGCGCTGCGTCGATCAATGTGAGCCCTGTTCTGCGCCAAGTGCGTTACATCGGTCAATGTGAGCCCGTGTCGTTGCACAATTACTCGAATGTCATCTATCCGCCTGCCTCACGGTCGCCCTCTTGCCCTGCATCCAGATCTACCAGCAGTGTAAGCCATCAGTGGAAGTCTGTGAAGGTGCACCAGCATGTGAAGACCGAACCAGCGTATTTTGTGCCCGGAAATGTACTCTGCACGAGATGTAGTGCAAACCATTCTATTGAGCGGTCTTCAGCTGAGAGCTAGCCCTCGGGTACTGGAGATCGCGGGCTCAAATCACCGTGGACAATGTGATTTTTTTTACGTGGAATGTGTGGCGTTTCCCCCGGATCTCTGGGTAGCAGAGATCTGACGCCCGTGTTCAATATCGTGCACGTTAAAAATCCCACAGCAGCCGGAAACCAATAACAGTCGGCTTAAAGGCCACTGCCCGGACGAAATCAAAATTATTTTTAAAATCTACCCAATCTATCACGGGATCCTCGCCGGTGCTACGGAGTTCGTCCATTGTGCTGAGATTCTCCAACAATATGGAGAAGAACAGAGCACCTTGTGGGTAAGACCTCAGCAATGGTGTTGATTCTTGAACTAAACTAAAATTATACTTCGAATGTCGTCGTTTCGCATAATGTCTTTCCCGGCAACTTCGATGACCTTCCTCAAACACTTCATGTCACCAGTCAAAACTCTGCTCTCAAACACCCAAAGTGAGACCATCAGATATGTGGGATTCTGTGGCGAAGTGGTTAAGCCGTTCGACTCCGGACTCCTCCGTCTTTTTCACGGGAGCTGGACGCAGAGTCCCCTGAATCTCGTAGTCGCCTCCTAGTCGTCTTGTCTTTGACTTGCCACTTGGGTGGGGCGGCACGAGACGAGAGAGTGAGGATAAAAAGTAGCTCAGTTTATCCTTACTAAAAATAGCGCTAACAAAATTAATTATGCCATCATCGTCTACGATGGACGGCGGCCTTTGCCTTGTGTATCAGCTGTAGCTTTGTTGCCAAACGAATGCTGCTGTGCATAACCAGACGTAATAAATCACCGCATATGCTTTCTGGCGCATAGTCACGCTGCCCCTGCCGAGCCTGCTGCTCAAATACTTCAACTCGTGGGTCTGTTGAAGAGCAATATCATGTACACATATATTGAGTGGCACAGGTGTTCTGCTCATTATAATAGTTCCTGTTTTCTTCTCGTTAATTCGCATATTGTATTTAGCACAGGTAGTCAGTCAGCCTCAAGCGGTTTTATGTGATTTTTGTAGTTTATTTTTATCGCACTTGCTCCGCTTCGCTTTTTGGGGGTTGTGTGTGTTTGTGTGGATTTCTGGCGTCAGAAAATTGCATTGGGTTATTTTGTTTTTTGCTTTCTTCCATTTTGAGTGGATAATTGGTGTCAGAAAATGTGTTATGTCTTTACTGGTTTTTTTATTTTGGGGGGTGGGGGTTATTTTTAGCATTATACAATTCTTTAACATAAATATATAAGCGCACTGTGTTATACAGAGCCAGTGTGGCCTATAGGTGAAACATCTGTATTACAATAACATCGTACTTGCTTTGGTAGTGGTATCCGGTAAGGTGCCAGCCTCATGTGTCGGAGGTCGTGAGTTCCAATCACGGTGGAGAGGTTGTTTTGTTTTTTTCCACTTGGACCTTATGGTATAAATTACCCTGATCTCTGGGTAATGAGATCGAACTCCCGTGGTCAGTGTCGAGCACGTTAAAAATCAACTTTCAGTTAGAAGTCAAAGAGTAGGCTTAACGGCCGCTGCACAGACAAAATTTAAAAGTTCTAGTTAACTCTTAGATTACGTAAGCCACTTCAGGTGGCTTGCTGTCAGTACTTATTTACTTATTTTTGCGAAAGCCACTTAGAGTGGCTTTTTTATGTTAAATTAATTTTATTAGCAAAGTTTAAAGAGCAGTTGGTGTATTGATATATTATGGAAAGTTCTAACTTTTTTTTCAAATTATTGAAAATAATGTATTTTCATTAACTACTTCATCTACACTTCTTCATGTAAGCACACACTGTAGTTCTATTTGATAGCTTATTCAGGTCTGCACATCTGCTATGAAATACATCAATGAAATGTTTAACATAAGAATATTATGATGAAAATTATGATAAAATATGTGATGGTGCCCTAATCTCAAAATATAATTATGAAATAGATGGTGTAAAAACGTGGTTTTAGTATGCGTATACTAAGAGTTAATCATCCCCCCAACGTTAATTGTACCTTCTCCAAGGCCGAGTCAGCCACGGGAAGCTTAACATAACACCGGCCATGGTTACGTGGTTTGCTAGAGCAGCATAGATGGCACCTAACAGGCAGCGGGTCTACTTTGCTCTAGTGTTTGAGTCTCTTAAGATGGACTCGAACATCGGTTAGGCAGCAGCCATAGTGAACTAATAAGCTGCTCGAGCCTAGCATGTTCAGCAGGAATCCTTCTCACGGCTATATCCAGCTCACGCCAGAGTTGGGACCTGCACAGGAGTTTAGGACCCTGTTTAAGTACAGATCGACTTACTCTAGGGTTGTATGCAGTGTTGCAGATACCGGACTGTACTTTGTGCGATCGCTCTTATCCGGTTCCGGAAAGTAACGGCAACCTACCATACTGCACACCTGCCAAGAAACCTATAACAGCCAAACAGGTTCTAAATTCTTAGCCGACCTGTACTTCTACAGGGGCAGATGCCCATGTGCAGGTCTCAGCTCTGGTTTGAGTTGGGTATAGCCGGGAGAAAGATTTCCTGCTTAGTGGGCTAGGCTTGAGCAGCTTAATACTGCTCTATGTTGGGTTGTTAACCGATGTGCGAGTTCATCTTAATAGAATAAAACACTAGAGTGTGATCAAGATGCTAAGCAGAGCATGAGCTGCAGTGGTCAGCGCCCCATAGCTGACTGCTAGCGTCAGGGCCAGCGAACCAGAGCTGTCGAGACTCTTATACACCTCCACGCGGGGATTCTGAATAACAGACTGCAGCAGGGCAGACTTGCTAAGGAAAAGGGATCGAAGAGGGAATACTAACCCGATACTCAAAAAATGCTTGCTGAAATCGGATGTGTTGGACCGAATGGTGCAAATATCGCAGTCAAGCTGTTAAATACGACACACCGCATTCCGTTCTCTGGACTACATTCTGTTACTTAAGCCCTTTCAGGGTTTTGTAGCGGGAGATTGAGAACGAACGGAGCCACGCCAAGTGAAAATACGTACGATGCGCATGATGACGTCACTTCTGATGCAAACAGCACATTCCAACCGTCAAGTTTGCAAAATGTCATTATCCTCCGACTCATAGTTTCCTCAGCAGACCGTTGAAAATATGGCAGGTGTGATATGGAATCCGCCCAGAGTTGATCAGCGAGCGGTGATTTGGTTTCTAACAGCTGAAGGATGTCGACCAGTTGGCATTCATCATAGAATGCAGGCAGTGTATGGTGACAAAAGTGTGGGGAACGTAAGCTCCGGCAACGGTCCACCCGAATTGCGGCATCAATTTTGGCGATGGCACCTTCTGACGCAACAATATGCGGCTGACCTGGTCTCGGAAGATCTTTCGTTAACTCACGTTCTTCTTTAATCATCGTTGTCCAGGTCTTCACTGTTGTCTTCGCCACACTTTTGTCACCATATACTGCCTGCATTCTGCGATGAATGTCAACTGGTCGACATCCTTCAGCTGTTAGAACCCGAATCACCGCTCGCTGATCAACTCTGGACGGATTCCGTATCACACCCACCATGTTTGTAAACAGTTTGCTGAGGAAACAATGAGACAGAGAATTTTAATGAAATTTTGCAAAAGTGACGGTTGGTATGTGCTGTTTACACCAGAAGTGACGTCACCAGGCGCATCGTAAGTATGTTCACTTTTAGCAGTTTGGTACAGTTTTATCTGAACACGCCTCGTATATATTGCGACTGTCTATGCCTATCTCTCTGATGATGCCATCCCACGAAGGGTAACTCTACTTGTCGGTGCGTCCGAAGAAGACCATTAGGTGGCAGTGATGTAGCTTTCATTACACCGCAAGAGTGCTGATGAATGTGGTTGGAGTCCTACAGGCTGTTGTGTCATGTTCCGCTTCATTACATGTCACTCATTTCTACTGGGATCACGTCGAAACCCCACCTCCATAGCCGGACCGTCACGAAACAGGTCTGTTGTCAGGGATAGCTGCTTAGAAGTGAGGTTGGGGGGTCTTGGTCTGTATATTGAACTTGAACATTCATCTGACCATTACTAACATAGTCTGATCAATATGTTTCACCTGACCCTAACATAGTATGATCAATATGTTTCACATGCCCTTAACATAGTCTGATCAGAATGTTTCACATGCCCTTAACATAGTATGATCAATATGTTTCACATGCCCTTAACATAGTCTGATCAGTATGTTTCACATGCCCTTAACATAGTCTGATCAGTATGTTTCACATGCCCTTAACATAGTCTGATCAGTATGTTTCACCTGACTTTAACATAGTCTGATCAATATGTTTCACGTAACGTTAACATAGTCTAACCAGTATATTTCACCTGGCCCTAACATAGTCTGATCAGTATGTTTCACCTGACCCTAACATAGTCGTCTGATCAGTGTGTTTCACGTGACCTTAACATAGTCTAATCAGTATGTTTCACCTGGCCCTAACATAGTCTGATCAGTATGTTTCACGTGACCTTAACATAGTCTGACCAGTATGTTTCACCTGGCCCTAACATAGTCTGATCAGTATGTTTCACCTGACACTAACATAGTCGTCTGATCAGTATGTTTCACGTAACGTTAACATAGTCTGATCAGTATGTTTGTGTCTGATTAGACGTTAGTCTTCTCCATTTCCGTGCCTCATCTTCAGCGTCCTCATTCGTTACCTCAGTTTTCCTGTGTGCCAAATTACTGCCATCTTTTGGTGAGTAATTTCAGGTATATGATTTACGTGCTACACCCGATCATGCTTTCGTCGGCTCGCATCTCCGTCGTCTTTATCCTATCAGTCTAAGCAGATACACACAGGTGCACGCATACAACTGGGACATATCCAAGCACATTAAAAGCTTTCAAAAAAAGGGCAGAACAACACGTCTCGCTGGCCATAAATAAAGAACCTTAGCTTTTATAGCTGGCGAGAAGACGGTCCAAAAAAAAAATCACATCCGTCACTTATCCCGGCTTACGGTAATAACGCATACATTAAACAGATAATTTGGACGTAATCAGAGCCTTGGTTTTAGGTTCGGAACCCGACGGTTCGTGGAAGTGGATATTATCTTAACGGAGGGAAGCTATAAACCACCAGCCAGTTCGTGAAACACTTCAGCTAGCCTGGGCACAGTTGTAGCTCCTTTGCGTGTCGTAGATAGAGAAGGATTTGAAAGGGGGAACCATTTCAGTCTCAAATGTCACACTGATGGACTAATAAAAGGTGAAATTGTCAGGCCAGCACATCCTAACCCAGACAACAAAATCTCTTTTTCTTATTATTTGTCGCTCGTCCTGATAAGGACGCCTTGTTATGTTGCGTATTTATTCACCCTAAACATATTTTTTGTACCGGATATATATTTATAGCACCGGATTTGGGGGGGGGGGGTAGTGACGTCACAGAATAGTCTACATTTAACTATGGGTGTGTTAAACATCGCGCCTATAACGGGATTGACAATAAACCTAGAAATGGTCATCAAACGGGGAACTGAAACGCTAGTGCGGTCAGACACAACATACTGACCAGGGCGTCGCGTAAGGTCAGGCCATGACCTACTCTAGATCTAAAGTAGACCATGGTCTGGCACAACACACTGACCAAGACCACAATCTCTCTTCCATGTAGCACTCTCTGGGAACAGGCTGTTTTCAAGGCAGCATGGCTGACGAGATGTGGATCGACGTGATCCCCGTAGTAGAGAGCGCCACGCATATGAAGCCAAGAATAGCACAACCACCTGAAGAACCGCGGCCCACCTTCATCAGCACGCTCTAGGAATGATGAAAGCTACTACAACTCGCCACTTAACGTCCTTTTCCGGAAGCACAAAAGAGTAAACTTACTCATTATGGGCATTCAACGACAACAACCATCAACAATAAAACACTCAGTGGGATCAAGATGTTGAGCAGCGCATGAGCTGCAGTGGTCAGCGACCCATAGCTGACTGCTAGCGTCAGGGCCAGCTAACCAGAGCTGCCAAGACACTTCTACACCTCCACGCGGTGATCCTGGATAACAGGCTGCAGCAGGGCAGACTGGCTAAGGAGAAGGGATCGAAGAGGGAATGCTAACCCGGTACTAAAAAAATGCTTGCTGAAGTCGGATGTATTGGACCGACAGGTGCAAATATCGCAGTCAAGCTGTAAACTACGACTCAACGCATTCCGTTCTATGGACTACATCCTGCTACTTAGTCGTGTCAGGGTTTAGTAGAAAGGGATTGAGAACGAACGAAGCCAAGCCAAGCCAAATGACTCACCCAACCACAGGTGCGCATACTCAATGCATCGAACGTTCTTGGAAAACGGCAAAGGAGAGAAACAAGCGCCAAAATGGCACATCAGGCATACGATTGATTCGTTCATGTGGCGTCGACGTATCAAAGTAAATTATTGGGACGTATCAAAGTCAATGATTGGGACGTATCAAAGTCAAGGATTGGGACGGATCAAAGTCAATATTGGGACGTATTCAGCGTCATTCTTGTCGACATTGTACAATTCTAACCACCTCAATAGTACAAATTCTGGTGTAATAGCTGTGGACCAATTATGTCAATCTGCTTGCCACGATATATTATTCTGCTCCTTGTTAAGGCTCTACATACTTTCAGAGGATTCGTCACAAAGTGGAATATAACAATCTTTGCTACTCATCTATTTGTATCCAAGTTTATACTTATTTATTTAAAATAAAATTATATCGACTTGTCCTCACCTTCGCCTGAAATGGAATGTTCCGTTACAGTTATCAGTTACAGCCTAATGTCGATACAGGCCTTCTGACTCACGTAGAAACGCCACTGAAACGTCACATTCCACGGCTGACTATTTAACGGAGCTAGCATGTGTGAACTTTCAGTGCGACTATAATTGAGTATTCGTGAAACAAAGATGGATATGCAGGTTTCAGGACAGGATTCTATGAAAGGATCACTCTCAAAAATGATTTGTTGTGTTGTGTACCGTACATATGTTTTATTCTCTGGGTGGAGCATGGGTTGATTATAAACCTTGGTACAATATCATCATCATCATGTAGCATGTGCTTTATAGAACGTCGTTCCCATCACAGTCTGTCTGAAAGAACCTCGTGCCCTTGCCAAAACTCCAGCCTCCGCCACAGTCGTACCAAGGCATTCCTGGATATCTTGGTGCCATCGTCTTTTTGGTCTACCCCTTCCTCTTTGGCCTGGCACCATACCTTCCATCACTGTTCTCTCGAGTGACCAAAGTATCTGCATTTTCTAGCCAAAATGGAATAATAAACCAGTTCTCCTCTATGCTCAACTCTTGCCGAATGTCTACATTAGTCTTTTTCTCTGTCCAGGGTATTCTGAGGTGGCACAATATGAGCTCTGTTATTTAGTCGGCGGTGGAATGTGACGTTTCAAGGGGTTTTCCCGCTATATCAGACGGCCTATGTAAGGTAGCCAATGCATCATCTGTCAAATACACATGCTGGGGACCCAGGGAACTCTGTTTGGGGTGAATTAATCCGCAAGTACCCGTTCCAGTTTACAGCGGGGATGCAATATCTATACCGGCCAGACACATCCGGTTTCAGAACGGCACATGTGCATTAAAGATGCAGCAGTGAATGAGCTGACAGCAGCCAGCGACTCGTAGTTGTCGGCTTTCATCAGGGTCATTGATCCATAACTGACCAATACCGTGTTTCGTCTCCACTTTGCGGCCCTGGGAACAGACTGCAACTATGTAGCCTGGTTAATAAGAGTTTTTGGATCGAAGAGAGAATGCAAACCTGGTCCCAAAAGTGGCGACCTCGAATCGGCTGTGCCAGGCCAAAAGGCGCAGCTATCACAGTACAGCTGTAAATTAGGACACAACGTAACAAACGCTCTTTTGAGGACGAATTCAGAAAAAGAAGAAAGAAAGGTGAAAGACAAGTAGAAGAAAAATAAGAAGAAATAGAAGAAAACTAAGAAGATGAAAAAAGATGAAAGAAGGAAGAAGGAAGAAGAAGAAAGAAGGAGAAAGAAGAAAGAAGGAAGGAGAAAGAAGAAAGGACGGAAAAAGAAGATAGGACGGAAAAAGAAGAAAGGAAGAAGAAAAAAGAAGAAGGAAGAAGGAAGAAGAAGGAAGAAGGAGGAAGGAAGGAGGGAGTAAGGAAGAAGGAAGGAAGGAAGGAAGGAAGGAAGGAAGGAAGGAAGAAGAAGGAAGGAAGGAAGGAAGGAAGGAAGGAAGGAAGGAAGGAAGGAAGGAAGGAAGGAAGGAAGGAAGGAAGGAAGGAAGGAAGGAAGGAAGGAAGGAAGGAAGGAAGGAAGGAAGGAAGGAAGGAAGGAAGGAAGGAAGGAAGGAAGGAAGGAAGGAAGGAAGGAAGGAAGGAAGGAAGGAAGGAAGGAAGGAAGGAAGGAAGGAAGGAAGGAAGGAAGGAAGGAAGGAAGGAAGGAAGGAAGGAAGGAAGGAAGGAAGGAAGGAAGGAAGGAAGGAAGGAAGGAAGGAAGGAAGGAAGGAAGGAAGGAAGGAAGGAAGGAAGGAAGGAAGGAAGGAAGAAGAAGAAGAAGAAGAAGAAGAAGAAGAAGAAGAAGAAGAAGAAGAAGAAGAAGAAGAAGAAGAAGAAGAAGAAGAAGAAGAAGAAGAAGAAGAAGAAGAAGAAGAAGAAGAAGAAGAAGAAGAAGAAGAAGAAGAAGAAGAAGAAGAAGAAGAAGAAGAAGAAGAGACCAATAATATTCTTCATTTATCCGCTACTACTTGTCAGGCCCAGTCCACCGCACATCTATCTTGCTATAACGCTAACCTCCTTCCAATGTATGTATGTCCTAGTGTGTTTGCCCCGGCAACAAGTTCAACTATAAACAATATCTATCGCTGCAATCCAAATGTTTATACCATCATACCTGACATCAGGCAACGCTAAACAAAATGTGTTAGCCAATAAAGGACCCCCTTTGATTCAGCTGCCTCCACCCGAATGCCCCGTTAGAACATAAACTGTCAACAATGGCGGCGCTTCCATCAAGAGTTATCTCACCCAGCGCCATTAGCATTATCAGCTTCGTCTCTGACGGCGGATATTGTCTTGATAACCGCGAAAATGATGGGGGAGGGGGGGGGGGCGCGTGTCTGCGTCTGCACACGTGACCAGAGACAGCTTATTCATTGAAGTCGGACGTTACAAATGGCTGATAACATAATAAGGAAAGTCATATATCAAACACATGGAATACTCTGGTATCGCACATTCTGGATTGCATCACGGACAGTATCGTGAGATCATTGCGTTATTAATATATCAGCTACACAGGCCGTACGGAAGGACGTATTCGCTAAGCCACATGGAATCCAATAGTTGGCAGGATTGATAAACCCGATGCACCTTACCTTGCTTCTCGGTAACATCGGTTAGAGTGATGGCTTTCACGCGGCGAAGGTGCAGGGTTCACCGATTGGTCTTAATGCTCTTTTAGAATACTTGGAATCATGGTATTCAAACAGGAATGTTAATGTCTGTTGCCAGGTAGCCGAAGGCTATCTGTAGTAGGTACTTAAAACTTCCTGCGGTTTACTAGGACCCCCTGGGGGAAGGTACAAATAACTTGGGCACATTTTGAACTTAAATTTGGTCCGTGCGGCGGCGGATAACCCTACTCTTTTCGATTTCTAACCGTCAAGGGATTTTTAACGTTCTCGACACTGACCACGGGTGTCCGATCTGACTACCCAGAGATCAGAAGAATTTTTACCAGAAGATCCACGTGAAAAAAATTCAGATTTCCAACGTGAATCGAACCCACGACCTCCTGTACCCGAAGCGGACACCTTACCTCTAGACCAATGAGTCCGTTATTTAGTAAAAGTAACACGTAAAGGTAGTCCCGTAACATTCACTGCTGTCAGGGGTGAAGTGTTGAAGCTTTCATTGTGCTAAGCAATGGTGGATAGTTCCCTTCCTTGCTGCCTTTTCGATGTCTTGCCGATAGCAAGGTACCAATTTACAGCTAGGTTGACTGTAGCCGATGGTAGCGAGAGTTGAACTCATTACCTTCGTCATGAAAAGCGAGTGCTGCACCGCTGCGCTAATCAGCCGCTCTTTAAGATTTATCTTTAAGATAACCACAAGAGCAGCAAAGATGGCGCTGTACCGGCTGCGGGTTTAAAATTGCTCTGGTGTTTTAGTTCATTATGGATGCCGCCAGGGCACGGATCTGCCTGGAATTCACGCTAGTCGACGACTTACATTTGTGTTCACGGAAATGTCCTTCTGTTCCATTTGGACTGGTTAATTCGTTCACTTATGTTGTTTTCTTCCCTCCGAATATCCTGAAGTAGTACTACGGTTAAACCTGTCTTATTTTCACGACCTAGTGCACACGGCTGAACTTCACGAGATTGCCGCGCTTCGGGCTAGCTGCAGACAGCGCTGGGTTCGGTGTGACTGTGAAATTTAGACGCGGGACTATGATGGAGAAGAACACGGCCCGGGAGAGATGCCCATACGACCTTTTGCGGAGAGGCACGACACACAACGATATATGTCATTCCCCCCGCCACTGCCGTGTGGAATAACTGTTTACGGAAAGGCTTCGGGAGTAAACCCTGAGGAAAAATGTGCATCCTGTGCTATCTCCAGTCGTGTCGATAAAATCTTGATACTGGCCAAAGGTAGCACAGGAAGAGAGAGTGAAGTTAACAAAATGCGCAGTTTCTTCCTCACTTTAATCCAAATCACCACCCAAGTCACCCAGTTACAGCGGACACAGCAAGAGAAAAGACTGTTCCCGGTGTGGTCTAGTAGTTAAGTACATGGCTCACAATCCGAAGGTGCTGGGTTCGCTCCCCAATCACAGCACCACCCATTATTCAGAGGAAACAAAGTTTTAGTAAATGCAGGAGGAAGCACACCCTTATTTAAAATGCATGTCAAAGTCGGATGCACTGGGCCGACAGGCGCAAAATAAAAACATAGTGCAACGCACACCGTCTTTTGGAATAGAAAAATAAGACGAACGCCAAAAAAAAAATTAACAATATTACATTCCTGAGTATCAGTAGAATATCATATTTATCAATACTCAAATTAACTATTTTCAATTGAATCATCAAACGCGAGATCAATAAGCGATTCGATATTTCCGATCAGTGCAGATCAAGATCGAAGAAAGGGACAGGCCCGGTCAGGTGAGCTGTAGAGAAGATAACACACACCAGGACTCATGTGACACTTGAAACGTGACATCCCTGGTCTTTGGGGTACGACAACGCAGGTCCAACTATTGGTCTTACGTCCAACATCAATGAATCGCTACGCAACTAGATCTGAGAGGCGTGTGACGGGAGATCAAACACGCAAGCTTGGTCATGCATTGATCCAGGCATACAAAGAGTATCAAGACCCGATCCATTCGACGCGGAAAAGCCTTGCATGGGCGCATTGAAGCTCGACCGATCTCCGATAGGCATGTAGCAAATAGGTATCTCCGTAGTGGCGCTTCCATCGCAAACACCACCATCTGCTGATAATACTGACAACAGCAGTATACATTTCAAGACTCTACGGCAGCGCTCTTCAAATTTGTTATACATGGCGCCCAATTGTATACCTATTTTTGAAAGACTAAATGCACACATGCATGAAATGAAAGCAGCACAGACTGCACAATGCACATGTCAGAGAGGACCCTAGACTCCAGAACACATCCTGCAAACATGTCCACTGCACCAAAGCTTCCGTGAGAAGACCTGGCACGAGGAGGGAAACATACAATACAAACTGTGGGGACCATTGAGGACCTGCGACTGACGTGTAACTGCATGGAGACGGACCATCTGCTGGCATACGAAACCAAACGCAAAGAATAATAATAATAATAAGAGATGAAGAAGAAGCAGAAGAAGAAGAAGAAGATAAAAAGAAGAAGAAGAAGAAGAAGACGCAGAAGAAGAAGAAATACCCTAGAGTGCGTCTTTCAACTTATAAGAGGCTCTTCTTCGTACGCTGTCAGACGTCAACTTGTATTTGTTCGAAGAAAGCAGCTGTCATCCTGAGGCTGTCGACACTGCCATAGAGCTTGTCTAGTGTTGCCACTGGTGTTGGCCACATGTGCTTTCTCTGGTCCAGGTGCATTCGTCAGTGCCACCTATCTTCCGTTTATTGAATAGATGGTACCTCAGTCTGTTGTGGCCTGTGCGGACTCTAAAGACCACGACCTGCTCTCTTCTACTCAACTGGTAATAGGCATCATTTTTTGTGTAGCCAGTATGTTCTGTTTCCCATTTGGCCATGTATCTGGCCCTAATAAACCTTTTGAACTCTTCGAAGGTCACACTAGAATCTGGTCGTGGTAATCGTGCACCTTCTTTTGCCAGTCTGTCTGCCTCCTCGTTGCCTTGAATGTTTCGGTGGGATGGAACCCACTGTACCACTTCTCTTTTTGGTGCAATACGCTGGCATAGTTGACAGATTACTGCTCTTAAATCATTAAGTTCTGTATTTTTCTGTAATAAGAGGCTGATAAATACACTATTTATTCATACATTGTTTCACCAATCTTGGTCCTTATTAGCAACTTATAAGAGTGAGATCCAGAGCTGTGAGATGCGCCGTGTGAGCAGAAGGAAAGACAATTCGTGACTGGGTCCGCAACACCACGCTGAGACAGACAGTGGGGACAAACCTAGTTTCGGTTAACATGGACTTCCAACAAATCAAGTGGTCTGGTCATTTAGTCCGAATGCATTTTGACCAGTCAAGAGCATATCATTTACAGGTAAGTCTCTGGTCCACGAGCAAGAGGCAGACCACGACTTCGATAGATCGAGGGTGTCACTGACACTCTCAGGAAGTTACACCTAACGACATCACGTTTGGCAAGGACAGTAGGAGCAAAGAAGAAGAAGCAGAAGAAGAAAGAAGAAGCAGAAGAAGAAGCCCATTTTTATAACTTTCTTGAGGGTAAATTCTCCTTACAACCCCCTAAAATCTAAATTAAAGAAAATGTCTCGATCGTCCACTGTCTGTGTATTTTGGATGGTTTTAATAATCAGATAGCATCTTCTTTGCAGAAAGTCGCCCCCATCACAGGCCGTCTGAAAGAATCTAGATCTCTTGGCAAATCTCCAGTTTGCTCGAGTCATGCCAAACCATTCCTTGACATCTTGGTGCCATCGTATTCTTGGTCTACCTCTGCCCGGCACCATACATTCTCCTAAGACTGTTGTGTCTTTTGATGTTGCCAAAGTATTTCAATTTTCTGTTCATGATGGAATTTATGAACCAATTCTCCTCTATGATCAATTCTTGTCAAATGTCTGCATTCTTCTTATTTTCGGTCAAAGGTATTGTATAACGTTTCGACTCGAAGGACTCAATGTTTGGGTAGCTGTCCATGTTCTACAGCCGCACGCTGCCACAGAATAACACAGGTTCTCGAAATAAGCACACTTTTATTGGTTTGCTGGTATTTTGCGATAGTTTCCTCAGATTGTATATTTGGCTTGGCTTGGTTTCGTTCGTTCTCAATCTCCCGCTACATACCCTGAAAGGGCTTAAGTAGCAGAATGTAGTCCAGAGAACGGATTGCGTTGTGTCGTTGTTTACAGCTTGTCTGCGATATTTGCACCTTTCGGTCCAACCATCGACTTCAGCAAGCATTTTTTGAGTACCGGGTTAGCATTCCCTTTTCGATCCCTTCTCATAAGCCAGTCTGTCCTGCTGCAGCCTGTTATCCATGATCACCACGTAGAGGTGTAGAAGGGTCTTGGCAGCTCTTGTTCGCTGACCCGGATGCTATCAGTCCGCTATGGGTCACTGACCGCTGCAGCTCGTGCGCTGCCAGATTGTGCATGTAATTATTCTGCTAGCGTCCACCTGAAAGTTAAAATCGCCCACTAGTAGGCGGTAGCGCCCTGCTCTACGTGCTTCCATCATTACACAAACAAACTAGCCAGCTACAGTTAGGAACTCAACTTTTAAAGCCACATTCCCTGTACCCCATCTCAACCCTCGCATCTCCACTGCACTCCCTCCGAGCTCTTTAAGGTGTGATATGTAACACGATATTCTAAGTTATGTCCATCTGTCTGTTAAATTTCACCCCTCCTCCCGTTCCGTAACTCAAACTACTCCCCCTCCTATATTTTATTCACCTAAAACTCTTCCTTGTGAACATACCCATCTATCTCTTCTCACAATCCGTTAACTCCCTGCTGCCAGTCAGCTTATTCCTGAACTCGCCCACCCATTTCGCTGCATCAGTTCAACTCTAATCACCCAAGCAAGACCAAAGAAGCCACAATTCACATTTCTAACAAACTTTCAATGAATTAGTTCCATCTTACTTTTAATTATGCAAGTTTTGTCTAATAACTTGAAACTAAACCAAACCTGCGTTTCATTAGCAGATTTGAGTACTACTCACGCATGCGCATTTGAGATCAAGACAAGCAATTTGGGTCATGAGGTTACCGGAATGGTTATGGAACTCAACCGACCCAATAGTGGTCTGTCGGGGTCTTCGTGTATAACTAGGACAAGAACAGAACCACTGCCTCACAGAGAGCATGTCGTAAGAGAAGACTAACTGCGTGACATGGCATTAACACCGGCCATGGTTAGGTGGTTTGTTAAGAGCAGCATAGATGGCACTTAACATGCTGCGGGTCTACTTTCCTCTATTCTATTGAGATGGAATCGCGCATCGGTTAACCACCGTCCGTAAGCGATTGTCCCAACGCAGCAGAGTATTAATCTGCTCGAGCCTATTCGGTTAAGCTGCTAACCATTCTTCCGGCTACATCCAGCTCATACCAGAGGCACAGGGGCATCAGCCCCGGTAGAACTACAGGTCGAATAAGAACTAAGAACCAACCCATTTCCCCCGTCAATCTTTTCTCACCCTCAAACTCATCCACGTGAAACTCCTTTCTGTGTCGGTCCCTGGTCGGTAACTGAGCCACACCGACTTACGATGGATGGTCAACAGTTTAGCATGAAGGAGTCAAGGCGCTTACCTGGAAATTGGTGTGAACTTTAAGTCCTTCTCTATGTATTCACCCTGTAAGGTGATACAATTCTCTCATTGAATCTTCACCTTCCTGATGCCCTGATTGTAGAACTCCTTCGTCTGAGACTGGAATCACATCTCCAGTTCAGTAATCAAGTCCCGGGCGTCAGAAAAACGACGCCCACAAAGCGGATTCAATACTTGCGTCTTAATTAACCTCAAGCAAAATAAATAGCATACCTTTAGAACCTTATTTGGCTTGGCAGCGTTCGTTCTCAATTTCCATCTACCAAGCCCTAAACAAAGGCCTTGCAGGTAACAGAATGTAGTCTAGAAAACGGAATGCGTTGTGTCGCAGTTTACAGCTTGACTGCGACATTTGCACCTTTTGGTCCGATACATCCGACTTCATTACGTGCACCTGATTTGGGGTAGGGGTGTCACAAAAGAGTCCACTTTTTAACTGTAATGGTTTTTCAATTATTCTGCGAGAATGGACGAGAATTAGGATTATATAATAGGGTTAGGATTAGGGTTAGAGTTATGTTTATGGATATGATCAGGATTAGGTTGGGTTATGATTAGGGCTAGGAATAGGGTTTTCGTTAGGATTAAGGTTAAGATTAGAGCTAGGATTAGGGTGTGTGTTACGGTTGTGATTAGGATTATGGTTCGGGTTATGGTTAGGATCAGGGTTAGGATTAGTTTGGGTTAAGATTAGGGTTAGGGCTAGGATATGGGTTATGGTTAGGGTTAGTGTTAAGATTAAAGTTATGGTAAGGATTGGGATTAGTGTTAGGATTAGGGTTATGGTTAGGTTTATGAAAAGTATAAGGATTAGGGTTAGGATTAGAGCTATGGTTAGGGTACACATTAGGATTAAGGTTAGAGTTAGGATTAGGGTTAGGAATAAGGCTAGGATTGGGTTTAAGGTTAGGAGTAGGGTTAGAATTAAGATTATGATTGGGGTTAGGGTTATGGTTAGGATTTTGGTTAGGATTGATATTACGGATTTGGGTAAGGGTTAGGGTTTGGATTAGGGTGATGGGTTAGGGTTATGATTAGATTTAGGATTAGGGTTAGGATTAGGGCTAAGTTTATGGTTATCATTAGCGTTAGGACTATGATTGTGGTTACGGTTAAGATTAGGGATAGCATTAGGATTAGTGTTAGCATTATGGTTAGGATTTTGAGTTATGGTTAGGGTTAATATTAGGGTTAATATTAGGGTTAGCATTAGGATTAGCGTTCTGGCTAGGATTAGGGTTGGGGTTAGGATTAGGGTTATGCTTAGGATTAGGGTTAGGGATAGGATTAGGGTTATGGTTAGAATCAGGCTTATGGTTAGGTTTATGGATAGTATAGGACAGGGTTAGGATTAAGGTTAAGATCAGGGTTATGGGTTAGGATTAGGGTTAGGATTATGGTTAGGATTAGGGTTATGGTTAGAATCAGGCTTATGGTTAGGTTTATGGATAGGGTAAGGATTAAGGTTAAGATCAGGGTTATGGGTTAGGATTAGGGTTAGGATTATGGGTTATGGTTAGGATTAGGGTAGGATTAAGGCTAGCATCAAGATTAGAGTTATGATTAGGGTTATGGGTTAGGATTAAGGTTAGAATTAGGATTAGGATCATGGTTTGGGTTAAGTTTAGGGTTAGGGTTATGTGTTATGATCATGGAATAGGACTAGGATTAGTGTTAGAATTATGGGTTACGTTGTTGTTGAATGCTCACAATGAGTAGGATTACTATTTTGTGTGTCCTAAAAAGGACATTAAGTGGCGAGTTGTCGTAGCTTTCCTCACATCCCGAGCGTACTGATGAAGGTGGGCCGGTGTCCTCTGGGCGTTGTGCTATGCTTGGCTTTATCTGCGTGTCGCTAACTACTACTGGGATCACGTCGAACCTCACCTTGTTAGCCAGACCGTTGTCTTCGACAACATCCTATTTCCAGGACGACCTACGAGGAGGTCAGGTGAGGGTCTTGGCCAGTATATTTCTCCTGGCACTGTCTAATATTGTCTGATCAGCGTGTTTTGCCTGACCTTGGCTAAAATTGTCTGATCAGCGTGTATTGCCTGACCCTGGCTAACATTGTCTGATCAGCGTGTTTTGACTGACCCTGGCTAACATTGTCTGATCAGCGTGTTTTGCCTGACCCTGGCTAACATTGTCTGATCAGGGTGTATTGCCTGACCCTGGCTAACATTGTCTGATCAGCGTGTTTTGCCTGACCCTGGCTAACATTGTCTGATCAGCGTGTTTTGCCTGACCCTGGCTAACATTGTCTGATCAGCGTGTTTTGCCTGACCCTGGCTAACATTGTCTGATCAGCGTGTTTTGCCTGACCCTGGCTAACATTGTCTGATCAGCGTGTTTTGCCTGACCCTGGCTAACATTGTCTGATCAGCGTGTTTTGCCTGACCCTGGCTAACATTGTCTGATCAGCGTGTTTTGCCTGACCCTGGCTAACATTGTCTGATCAGCGTGTTTTGCCTGACCCTGGCTAACATTGTCTGATCAGCGTGTTTTGCCTGACCCTGGCTAACATTGTCTGATCAGCGTGTTTTGCCTGACCCTGGCTAACATTGTCTGATCAGCGTGTTTTGCCTGACCCTGGCTAACATTGTCTGATCAGCGTGTTTTGCCTGACCCTGGCTAACATTGTCTGATCAGCGTGTTTTGCCTGACCCTGGCTAACATTGTCTGATCAGCGTGTTTTGCCTGACCCTGGCTAACATTGTCTGATCAGCGTGTTTTGCCTGACCCTGGCTAACATTGTCTGATCAGCGTGTTTTGCCTGACCCTGGCTAACATTGTCTGATGAGCGTGTTTTGCCTGACCCTGGCTAACATTGTCTGATGAGCGTGTTTTGCCTGACCCTGGCTAACATTGTCTGATCAGCGTGTTTTGCCTGACCCTGGCTAACATTGTCTGATCAGCGTGTTTTGCCTGACCCTGGCTAACATTGTCTGATCAGCGTGTTTTGCCTGACCCTGGCTAACATTGTCTGATCAGCGTGTTTTGCCTGACCAGATCTTTGCCTCATCGTTCCGGATTATGGGTTATGATTAGGGTTATTGTTGGGTTAGGTTAAAATTAGGGCTAGGATTAGATTTAGGGTTATGGGTCACGATTAGGGTTAGGTTAAAATTACGTTTATGATCAGGGTTATCTTAAAATTAGGGTTAGGATTACGGTTAGGAGAGTTGGGGTTAGGATTATGTTAAAGATTACGGTTATCATCTTTTTGACACTTGTATCTTGTCTAAGTCTTCACTTATTTATTTATAATGAAATGATATCGGCCTGTCCTCCCCTTAACCCGATATGGAATGTCCCGTTACAGCCATCATCTGTCAAATACGTACGATGGGAATCTAGAAAACTCTGTTTGGGGTGAATTAAGACGCAAGTACCGCGGACTGTTCCTGTTTGAGAACAGGGGGAAGCCACTAACTGCCAAGTCCGATTAGTATTATGAATGGGACATGGTCTGATAACCACGCGCTTGTCTGACTAGGACTTGATTACTGAATCTGGAGACTTGGTTTGGGGCCCAAGCGGAATCGGGACGGTGGAGTATACATGGGAGAAGTCTATCGCCTTGCAGGTTGAGTACACAGAGAAGGACTAAAATTGTATAGATGGGAGGGTGGGTACACAGAGAAGGACTAAAATTATCACCAATTTCCAGCCAAGTGCCTTTGACTTCTTCATACACAAGTGCAACCCCTCGGTTGTTATTTTCCTGTTTCCGATACAGAACGCTACTCCACACTCTGCAGACGTCTGGTCTGTGCGAATGGAAGATTTTTCTCTATAAGGGTTGTTGTTTCCAATGCCCACAATGAGTAGGTCTACACTTTTGTGCGTCCTTAAACTGCCCCTCACATCCTCCATGCGGTTGTGCCACGTTCGGCTTCATCTGCGTGTCTCTTACTACTATGGGGATTACGCCGATCGCTCACATCTTTAGTCAGGCTGCCATGAAAACAGCCCGCTCAATATTCTCTTACGACACGATCTCAGCATGACAGTGGCGTGTCCTGGTTCTATTCACAAACAGAAAGCTACCAGCACAGACTAGGGCAGACCAGGTTTAATGTGTGGCCACGGGAATGAACTGGCACCAGTCAGCGACTCATACCTGACTGCTTGCGCCAGGGTCACAAAAAAAAAGCCGACCAAGGCTGCATTCTGCCTCCATGGGGGGGGGGGGGGGGGGGGGGGGGGGCCGCGGAGCAGGCTGCACTTGTGTAGCCTGGCTACGAGAATAGGGGCGCAGAGGAAGAAGAAGAAGAGGAGGACGAAGAGCAGGAAGAGGAGGAAAAGAGGAGGAGCAGGAGGAGAAGAAGAAGCAGTAGGAAGAAGAAAAATAATAATAATAAGAAGAAGAAGAAGAACCGCAAGAACAACAAGAAGAAGGAGAAAAAGAGGAAAGACGGAAGAAGAAGAACAAGAAGAACAACAAGGAGGAGCAGGAGGAGGAAGAGGGAAGAAGGAAGGAAGAAGAAGAAGGAGGAGGAAAAGGAGGCGGAGGAGGAGGAGAAGACGAAGAAGAAGAAGAAGAAAAAGAAGAACAAGAAGAACAACAAGGAGGAGCAGGAGGAGGAAGAAGGAAGAAGGAAGGAAGAAGGAGGATGAGGAGGAGAAGAAGAAGAAGAAGCCTAATAAAGTCAAGGTTGACATACCGGTGTGATAATTAATGTAACTAGATTATCGCCATCAGTGATAACTGTCGCTGTAAAACCTCACACGTAATACGGCCTTGCATTCCTGAATAATAATTGAGACACCTTGAGGCAGAACAACTAATAAAACCCCTGTCTGTTAGTGCGGGAGCCTCTTTCAGTCATGACTGGCTATAGTGGTGCGTTTCAGCCGTGACTTTCACCACATCTACTGACATACGGAAAGTATCCATACGCACGAACCTACCACACGCATCGAGAACACATCATTACCTCATCTCCATCAGGCCTTCAACAAACAATCCTCAGTAAATCATTCAACTGACATCAGAAAACAACAATTACTCACAAGAGAGCAGCTCCCAAAACAAAAAGTTAACACGAACAAATAACGCAAGCAAGTTCGCAAGGATAGTACAACGCTTACCTTCCCAGCAACAAAGATAAATTCTTGACAAAACAAAGGAAAGCTAAACAGGTGACGACTCAAACATGCCGAGAATTTGGATACAAATTAAATTAGCTGTTTTTTAGTAGCGACATAAACATTATTTTTGTTGCATGATGTTTCTGGCTGATCAGAGTCGTGGATAACAAAAGCAATTGGCTCTTCAAGATCTATTCCACGCGTGGTCTACTCTCCCCACCTCGATGTCTTCACTGTCCGGCAGCGAGTAGCAACAACAAGTGCTATAAGAGATAGTCTGTTTTAAATTAACAATGTTATGCTACAAATATTTAACTATTAATGCGGCCCAGTCATTTGGGGGCTCGACACTGATTTCATGGAACATTTGGAGGCTCGACACTGAATTCATGGAACATTTGGAGGCTCGACACTGATTTTATGGAACATTTGGAGGCTCGACACTGATTTCATGGAACATTTGGAGGCTCGACACTGATTTTATAGAACATTTGGGGGCTCGACACTGAATTCATGGAACATTTGGAGGCTCGACACTGAATTCATGGAACATTTGGGGGCTCGACACTGATTTCATGGAACATTTGGAGGCTCGACACTGATTTCATGGAACATTTGGGGGCTCGACACCGATTTCATGGAACATTTGGAGGCTCGACACTGAATTCATGGAACATTTGGAGGCTCGACACTGATTTTATAGAACATTTGGAGGCTCGACACTGATTTCATGGAACATTTGGGGGCTTGACACTGATTTTATAGAACATTTGGAGGCTCGACACTGATTTCATGGAACATTTGGGGGCTTGAAACAGATTTCATAGAACATTTGTGGGATCGACACTGATTTCATAGAACATTTGGGGGCTTGAAACAGATTTCATAGAACATTTGTGGGATCGACACTGATTTCATAGAACATTTGGGGGGCTTAACATTTTTCTCAGAACATTTGGAGGCTCAACACTGTTTTCTTGGAATATTTGGTGGTCGAAAGACGCAGATATCGCAACCTCGATGTAAACTACCACATGGCGTCCTTGTCAGAACAAACACAGAAAACGAAGATTTAATGCTAGACCCTTTGTAAAACAATGTCCCTCCTACCAGGAAGCATGCATCACACTGTTTATCTAATTTTATAGTGGTGGTTACTGTGACAATTTGTTTACGTAAAGATATTGCCAATTCCATACACACCCTTCCTAAGTCATAATTGATGACATATATATGAGAAAGAAGACCAGCGTCTGCTTAAAAACAAGATACTGATCAGACACTTTAGTCAGGGTCAGGCAAAACATACTGGTCAGACACTTTAGTCAGGGTCAGGCAAAACATACTGATCAGACACTTTAGTCAGGGTCAGGCAAAACATACTGGTCAGACATGTTAGTCAGGGTCAGGCAAAACATACTGGTCAGACATGTTAGTCAGGGTCAGGCAAAACATACTGGTCAGACATGTTAGTCAGGGTCAGGCAAAACATACTGGTCAGACATGTTAGTCAGGGTCAGGCAAAACATACTGATCAGACATGTTAGTCAGGGTCAGGCAAAACATACTGGTCAGACATGTTAGTCAGGGTGAGGCAAAATATACTGATCAGACATGTTAGTCAGGGTCAGGTAAAACATACTGATCAGACATGTTAGTCAGGGTCAGGCAAAACATACTGATCAGACATGTTAGTCAGGGTCAGGCAAAACATACTGATCAGACATGTTAGTCAGGGTCAGGCAAAACATACTGATCTGACACGTTAGTCAGGGTCAGGCAAAACATACTGATCAGACATGTTAGTCAGGGTCAGGCAAAACACACTGATTGCGAGTCTCACCTCAGCCTCCCCGCAGTCCTTCATAGAAACGGACTCTTTTCATGGCACCCTAGGTAAACGAGGTGGGGGATCAACGTGATCCCCATCGCAGTGAGCTGCAGGCAGATTAAGCCATGCATAGCACAACCGACCTGCAGGACCCACGGTCCACCTTCATCATCATGCTCTGGAACAACCCGCCACTAAACGTCCTATTCCCGGAGCAAACGAATAGTAAGCCTACTTATTGTCAGCATTCAACAACAATGCCACGTTTATAAAGAGTTCAGTCCTCTTACCCCTTCTCCCCGCCCTCCCCTTTCCAGAAAGCCCACAGGTCCTCACGTGCAGTAGAAGAAGACAAAACTCTCCCACGTTTACCAGAAAAAATTCACTTCGGGCCAGAGCTGGAAATTTCTTCTCCAGACTTCTACAATATTTGATTATGCATTGTGTAATGAGTCTGAAAAGTCTACGGACAAGCATAGAAAAGAGAAAGTCGGAAAGATAGACGGACGAAGTGAGACAAAGGCAATCTTATTAAGTGACAGAGCGCATCAAACGCCAAGTTGGCAGGGAACAAAAGAAAAGAGATCGATTGGCTGAAAACGTGACAGTGTCCCCGCCCGTAACTCATATCCGGAGGGCGCCCTCACCAGCGTGAAGAGTTAGTGGAGCGAACATTTTTCTGAGACACGTCAGTTCTGATGTACGAATCAGAGATGACAAGTTAATATCAGCTATTTTTTCATCTTCTTCAAAGTTATAATAATAATTATTATTATTATGCCCGAGAGACTTTGAAAAAAAAAAAGGATGCTGGGACGAGCAAAAAGTAATTGGAAAGGGTGGTAATGTCAGGTTGGCGTTTCAGACCAAGACAGGTTTTTAGTTCACCTGCGCCACTTGGGCTTTGTACGTCTTTATAAGAATCGCGCATGGAGATTCAAGCAATATTTTATATATATATGTACATGTATATATGTGTACATGTATATTATTTTTACATATTATATTATTATTATATATTATATGTGGGCATAGTCAAGATCAAAACCTGTTTATAAACATAAACAAAACAAAGATAATGACCACCGATAAAACACAATGTTAGCATACCTTTACAGTGGGTGGTGAGGAAATAATTCAGGTCACACATTTTGAATATCTGGGCTCCAGAATTGACAAAAATGGTGAATGATCGAAAGAAATCAGAAGAAGAATAGCCATGGCAACGCAGAGGCTAAACAGCCTGGAGAAATTATGGCAGGGCACCAACAAAATGATAAAAGTATGTTTTTCCTGTGGCAGCTTATGGCTGCGAATCAAGGACGATTACCAAAACTTCTAGACAAAGAATTGAATCCTTGAAGTCGAAATGTTACAGAAAGATCCTCAGAATACCCTGGGACAGAGAAAAAGACAAATGTAGACATTTGGCAAGAGTTGAGCATAGAGAAGAATTGGTTTATCAATTCCATTTTGGCTAGAAAATGTAAATACTTTGGTCACATCAAGAGACACATCGGTCTTGAGAGAACGGTGATGGAAGGTATGGTGCCAGGCAAAAGAGGAAAGGATAGACCAAGAAGACGACGGCACCAAGATATTCAGGAGTGCCTGAGTATGACTGGCGAAGGGCAAGGGAACGAGTTTCTGTAAGACAGACTATGATGGGAAGCGACGTTCTATAAAGCACATGCTACATGATGATGATGTATATATATTTAACACATAAATGTGGTTACATACTAGGTACCATAATTTCTAGGCAGGAGCCATAGACTCAATCAACTCAATAAATCATTCAATCAATCAATCAAAGCCCGTTGTTTCTCTCGGTGCATAAGCCATTCACAAAATACTCTTTCTCTCTCTCCCTCCCTCCCACCCTCTCTCTCTCTCTCTCTCTCTCTCTCTCTCTCTCTCTCATATGTCCTATCTAACATAATTGGCTTCTTTCCAATAGGTCTTCATTCCTCATCACGTCCTGCCACTTTGTAACCATTGTCCTTCGTAGGCATCTGCTAACAAGGGACTGAAGTCGTTGTAAGACACTAATCGTTCTCCTTGTCTTCTCTCCATACAGCAGCACTGACTTGACAATATGATGGGAACAGTGGAGTCAGGACGACAGACGCAACGAAAGACACAACGAAAGACGCGCAACAAAAGACACAACGAAAGATTCGCATCGAAAGACGCGCAAAGAAAGACACAACGAAAGATGCGCAACGAAAGACGCGCAAAGAAAGACACAACGAAAGATGCGCAACGAAAGACGCGCAACGAAAGACACAACGAAAGACGCAACGAAAGATGCGCATCGAAAGACACAATGAAAGACAACGAAAGATGCGCATCGAAAGACACAATGAAAGACACAACGAAAGATGCTCATCGAAAGACACAATGAAAGACAACGAAAGATGCGCATCGAAAGACACAATGAAAGACACAACGAAAGATGCTCATCGAAAGACACAATGAAAGACACAACAAAAGACACAACGAAAGATGCGCATCGAAAGACACAATGAAAGACGCAACGAAAGACACAACGAAAGATGCGCATCGAAAGACACAACGAAAGACGCGCAACAAAAGACACAACGAAAGACGCGCAACAAAAGACACAACGAAAGATGCGCATCGAAAGACACAATGAAAGACGCGCAACAAAAGACACAACGAAAGATGAGCATCGAAAGACACAACGAAAGACGCGCAACAAAAGACACAACGAAAGACGCGCAACAAAAGACACAACGAAAGATGCGCATCGAAAGACACAATGAAAGACGCGCAACAAAAGCCACAACGAAAGACGCGCATCGAAAGACACAATGAAAGACGCGCAACAAAAGACGCTGAACGAAAGACGCAGAATGAAAAACGCATTCCTCTCTTCCCTTGAATCTTGCTCTCTAGAATCTTCCGTAGAAGACTTTCATGTCTCATATTGAGACTCAGCCAATTCAACCTTGCCTTCTAGAATCTTCTGTAGAAGACTTTCATGTCTCATATTGAGACTCAGCCAATTCAACCTTGCCTTCTAGAATCTTCTGTAGAAGACTTTCATGTCTCATATTGAGACAGCCAATTCAACCGACGTTTTTGTATCATATGCAATATTTGTTTTTGCGAGACCCACTTCATTGAATACATTGTCATTAGATCTTCTTTCTGTTCAACTCACTTTTTCCGGATAAACGCCAGAAAAACCAAGAAAAATGGCAGACTGCAGTGATAGGAATTTATTGCCAGCGCCACAAACGCAACACAAGAAGTCAATGACAACTTTGATAACCGCAGAAAATGCTAGCCCAATTTACTATATACCATAATGTGATCCCTAAATGTTTTGATAACAATATTATCTCACTAGCATTATTTGTTTGGTTCTGACGATTATGTCCACGCAATACTCACCGATCATCAATGTCCGTCGCTCCTTTCGGGGTATAAGCCATTGACAACCCTCCTCCAGACAAGTTCGGTCTTGAGTTGCTATTTCTACCTCTCTCCAGTTACTTTACTTACCGTGTCCTAGGCACTACGTCACATATCATTCTTCCAGTATTCAGCCACGTGGATAGCCCTGTCACTGGCACTCAGCAGGCCATCCATGCTACAAGTCTCCAGGAGGTTTGGGCAGATCATCAGATGGTCCTGGTCTTGTGTTACTCCACATTCGCATGTTTCATCATCCCTGTATCCCCATCTTGTCAGGTTTTTCCTGCATCGTGATACACCAGTTCGAAGTCTATTTAGTGACTTCCATGTTTGGTATGGCAGGAGATGTCCAGGCGCAGGTTCCTCCCGTAACTCGATCAAGGGGACCTGTTTATAACTATCGATGCGTCAATTTTCTGTACGGGCTGGGTTGACTGTAAGTAACTTCGTTGGATTTAGTCTTGGGTGCTGCACCTGATGTCCGAACATAGAGTGTCTTGGGTCATTTACCTGTTTCTCTTTTTCTATCTCTGACGCGACAGTTCTTCGTTTCTCCGGTGGCGTTTTGTCGATTTTTTTCAGTTGGTGTAGGAAGTAGGCATCCAGTAACTATACGACATGTCTCATTTATTGCTGTATCTCTCCAGTTTAGGTCCAGTGATTGAAGCTCATTTTCACAGTCTCTTCTCCAGTTGATTATTATATCCTCTCTGTCCACGTGGATTCAATGTCAGGGCATGTCTGATGGTGCTTTCCGTAGCGTGTGTCCTATCCAACCCTATGTTATACGTTTCGTATGTTGCTCCACTGGTTGTTTCACTTGTTGCTGTTGTATTTTGTCCTATAGCTCTTCATTCCTCACCATGTTTTGCCAGCCTAGACCCATTACCCTCCGTAAACATTAATTGACGAACGACTAAAGCTTCTTCTGTATTGTCTTTCTTGTTCTCTAAGCTTCTGCCCTGTACAGCAGTATTGACTTGACATTTGGATCTTAGGACGTTATGACGTTCTATCCGAATTTACGACGAGACTGCTGTATCTGCGTCGTTCGTTGTGTCTTTCGTTGCAATCTTAGCTTGGCATTAGTCTTTATTTCTGGACATTTCTAAATATTATCCAGTAACATGAATGATGACCTTGGATTTCCAGTTCTAGCCTTTACATCTTCCTCTGTGCACCCTGAAGTATCAGTGGTGATGCCTAAATAGTTGAACCACCTCTCGAGTGCCTCACATCCAATCATGCCTGGCTTCTTGCTTGAGGTGTTGATTTTAAAAAGCTTGCTTTTCTTAATGTTAATATTTAGTCCCAGTTCGACTGAATGCTCCGTCGCCTTATTCAGTTTACTTGTATCTGAATATGACTGTGACAGCAGTACCGAGTCGTCTGCATAGTCCTCTATCTGTGACCACAATGATCACTGCATAGCAGTTCTCTTCCAGTACTCCTTCGTGTACGCCTCCACAAACTGTGTTTTCGTACATATTCTGTATGAGCGACATTAACTTCTCTCGTATCCCGTGGTTTCTCCATACGCTTTTCCTACCTTCACTGCTTTTGATGTCTGAAAAAAACTGATTGTTTTCTTGTTCGAATATTGTTGGCAAGCTTCCGTTCTGCGTTCACTTGTAACAATGTCCAGTAATTTGTTTTCTTTTTTTTTTTCGTTCGCCTTGTTTCTTTATTCCCCAAGGCGGTGTGCGTTGCACTGTGGTTTTTATTTTGCGTCTGTCGGTCCAGTGCATCCGACTTCAGCATGCATTTTATGTAAGGGTCTGCTTCATCCTGCATTTTATAAGGGTTTGCTTCCCCGGAGTAACGGCCGGTGCTGTGATGGGGATCGAACCCAGCACCTTCTGGTTGTGAGCCGTGCCACTTAACCACTAGGCCACGCCGGCCCCATATACCAAGTTTGAGATATGTATACCGTTTCTGATTGGGTTAGTTCAGCAGGAGTGGGTAAATTATCCTTTACAAGTTCATAAACTTATTAAGCATAACCAATCTTCTCACGAGTCGTACAGTAGATACGCATTTTCTTCTTCTTCTTCTTCTTCTTCTTCGTACGCTGTCAGACGTCAACTTGAATTTGACACTGCCACAGAGCTTGTCTAGTGTTGGCACTGGTGATGGCCACATGTGCTTTCTCTGGTCCTCGTATGTCGGACAATTTTACAGCGTGTCATTTTCTGGTGCATTCGTCCGTAGCCCATATCTCCAGTATATTAGATAAATGGTACCTCAGTCTGTTGTTACCTGTGTGGAGTCTGAAGACCACCACCTGCTCTCTTCTGTTCAACTGGTAATACGCATCATTTTGTATGGTCTGTTTCCCGTTTGGCCATGTATCTGGCTCTAATAAACCTTTTGGATCCTTCGTAGGTCACATTAGAATCTGGTTGTGGTAACCTTGCACCTTCTTTTGCCAGTCTGTCTGCCTACTCGTTGTCTTGGATGTTATAGTGGGATGGAACCCACTGTACCACGACTCTTTTGGGTGTGGACTGCTGGCATAGTAGACAGAGTACTGATCTTAAATCATTTAGTTCTGTATTATGTCTGTATTTTTAGTGCTGCAACCCCGGGCAGGTAATCTGTAAAACATAAGAGTTATCTTTCTACCGTTTGTTAAGCTCAGGAATACCCCTCCCCCTCCATTTTTTGATATGTGTGTTGCAGAACCGTCAGTGTATGCATGGGTCCAGACAGTGCTGAGCAATTATTCTCTTTGTGCAAATTGGATATTAAGAAATATTTTTTTTGTCGGAGAGTGGTGAATGCTTGGAATTCATTGCCACAGGAAGTAGTGGAGGCAGGGAGAATTAATGCATTTAGGAATAGATTGGTTGCGCATAGCTTTTGGAGCAAGGTAATGTAAATTAAACTGGTTGTATACAGACTCTGCAGAGTCTTATAAACCAGTATAAAGACGTTAAGTTAAGTTCAGAGTTATGCCTCTTCTTTAATTTTCAGTCTGGTTGTTCTTGTATCCGATACCTGGTATATTTTCTATCACGTAAAGAAAGTGGAGATTAGTGACTGGCAAGTTCAGATTCCCTAGCGAACGTGTCACTAAACCAGGGGTTCTCAATATTGTTGCCTGCATTCGCCCTTTTCACACGTCTTGTCCGGCACATCATACTGATGCGACATGTTAGTTAGGGTCAGGTACAGCATTCTGATCTGACATGTTAGTCAGGCACAGCATTCTGATCTGACATGTTGGTCAGACACAGCATTCTGATCTGACATGTTAGTTAGGGACAGGCACGGCATTCTGATCTGACATGTTAGTCAGGGACAGGCATAGCATTCTGATCTGATATGTTAGTCAGGGACAGGCACAGCATTCTAATCTGACATGTTAGTCAGGGACAGGCATAGCATTCTGATCTGACATGTTAGTCAGGGTCAGGCACAACATTCTGATCAAACATGTTAGTCAGGGACAGGCACAGCATTCTGATCAAACTTGTTAGTCAGGGTCAGGCACAGCATTCTGATCAAACATGTTAGTCAGGGTCAGGCACAGCATTCTGATCAAACTTGTTAGTCAGGGACAGGCACAGCATTCTGATCAAACATGTTAGTCAGGGTCAGGCACAGCATTCTGATCAAACATGTTAGTCAGGGACAGGCACAGCATTCTGATCAAACATGTTAGTCAGGGACAGGCACAGCATTCTGATCTGACATGTTAGTCAGGGTCAGGTATAACATACTGGCCAAGACCGCAACCACGACTTCCACGCATACCTCCCTAGAACGGGCTGTTCTTCTTGGCGGTCTGGCTAACGGGGGAGAGGGAGCGACGTTGTCACTGTAGTAGGTAGTGACACGCAGATGAAGCCATGCACAGCACAACAGCCTGGAGGACCCCGGTCCAAGCTCACGATGAAAGGAAAGCTACTGCAACCGGCCACTTAACATCCTTTTATACGCGCACAAGAAAGTTGTTGTCTCAAATGTCCACATTTCTGTTGGTAGCGGAAGATTGATAACGAAGAAGAAATCTCGACTGCCAAGCTCTAAAAAGTGTTTTGCAAGTAGCAGGATGTTTTCCGGAAAGCGCTGTGACCTAGTCTACAGCTTGCCTGCGAGATTTGCACCTTTCGGTCCGGCACATCCGACCAGCAAGACATTCTTGGGTACCAGGGCAGTCTTCCCTTTTCGATCCCTTCTTTTTAGCCAATCTGCAATGTTGTAGACAATTAGCCGGGATCACCACATGGAGGTGGAGAAGAGACTTTGATAGCTCTGGGTCGTTGGCGTTTGAAGTCAGTTTAGGGCCGCAGACCACTGCAGCTCATGCACTGTTCCAATCTGTGACATTCAGTCAACTTTATTCAATGTCGCAGATTAAATAAACGAACGATGACGACGTGGGCGAGTGGTTAAGTGACAGGCCTCACAACCCGACGATGCTGGGTTTGCTCCCCAATCACAGCACCGGCAGTTACCCCGGGGAAGCAAACCCTCAGAAAACGTAGGAGGAAACAGACCCTTACATAAAATGCATGCCAAAGTCTGATGCACTGGGCCGAAAGGCGCAAAATAAAAACAGAACAACGCGCACCGCCTTGGGGAAAAGAGAAATAACACGAACGCAAAACAAACACAAAAATTAAAAACAGCAAACTACAATTTGATATATTGTCCATAAGCTACAGGAGATCACACTTCGCTGAATAATGGTCCCGTCCCTCCCCCCTCCCCCATTTCTAAAAGTTCCCTGAGTGCTAACCTTCTCCCAACCCTGCCTGATAACCCCTGCTGTAAACACATTGTTGCTGTGATTGACATCTTATCTGACCAATGGCATTGGTGTCTGATACCAGACGTCTAAGACATGTCGGATTATGCACGACTGATTTATGGAATTTGAAATATCAAAACGCTCCTTTGGCAACCCTGACACAATCACTATGGGTTATGTCTTTCGCCTATGATACTGTACAATTGTTGATGTTGTTATTGATGAAGTTGATGTTGTTGGTGTTATTGATGAAGTTGATGTTGTTGGTGTTATTGATGAAGTTGATGTTATTGTTGTTGATGTTCTTCTGGTTGATGTTGCTGTTGTTGTTGTTGTTGATATTGATGTTGTTATTGATGAAGTTGATGTTGTTGGTGTTCTTCTTGTTGATCTTGCTGTTGTTGTTGTTGGTATTGATGTTGTTATTGATGAAGTTGATGTTGTTGGTGTTCTTCTTGTTGATCTTGCTGTTGTTGTTGTTGGTATTGATGTTGTTATTGATGAAGTTGATGTTGGTGTTCTTCTTGTTGATGTTGCTGTTGTTGTTGATATTGATGTTGTTATTGATGAAGTTGATGTTGTTGGTGTTCTTCTTGTTGATGTTGCTGTTGTTGTTGTTGATATTGATGTTGTTATTGATGAAGTTGATGTTGTTGGTGTTCTTCTTGTTGTTGTTGATATTGTTGTTGTTGATATTGATGTTGTTGTTGATGTTGTTGTTGTGTTGTTTTTGTTGTTGATATTAATGTACACAATGAGTAAGTTTACTCTTTTGTGTCCTGAAAAGGGCGTTAAGTGGCCGGTTGTAGTAGCTTTCCTCACATACCGAGCGTGCTGATGAAGGTGGACAGCTGTCTTCCAGGCTGTTGTGCTATAAGTGGCTTTATATGTGTGTCGCTCACTACTGTAGGGATCACGCAATCCACATCTCGTCAGCTAGACTACCTAGAAAACAGTCTGTTTCCACTGAACACTACACGGAAGGAGTGTTTGTGGTCCTGGTCAGTATGTTGTACCTGACCCTGACGTGACGTCCTGATCAGTATGTTGTACCTGACCCTGGCGCGACGTCCTGGTCAGTATGTTGTGCCTGACCCTGGCGCGACGTCCTGGTCAGTATGTTGTGCCTGACCCTGGTGCGACGTCCTGGTCAGTATGTTGTGCCTGACCCGGACATGACGTCATGGCCAGTATATTGTGCCTGACCGGACTAGCGTCTCAGTTCCCCTTACTGTATAGTTAAATACATTCACACACACACACACACACATATATATATATATATATATATATATATTAATTATTAATGTAGAAATAATTTCGAGTGAGTGGCCGAATTGATTCAATGCCTGACAAGGTGGGTAGCTGCTTGAATCCACTATACTAGCGTACGAAGAAGGATGAGGAGGAAGGAGGAAGAAGAAGAAGAAGAAGAAGAAGAAAGAAGAAGGAAGTAAGGAAGGAGGGAGTAAGGAAGGAGGGAGTAAGGAAGGAAGGAGGGAGTAAGGAAGGAAGAGAAAGGAAGGAAGGAAGGAAGGAAAGAAGGAAGGAAGGAAAGAAAGGAAAGAAAAGAAGGAAAGAAAGGAAGGAAAGAAAGAAAGGAAGGAAAGGAAGGAAGGAAAGGAAGGAAGGAAAGGAAGGAAAGGAAGGAAAGAAAGGAAGGAAGGAAAGAAAGAAAGAAAGGAAGGAAGGAAAGGAAGGAAAGGAAGGAAGGAAAGAAAGAAGGAAAGAAAGAAAGGAAGGAAGGAAGGAAAAGGGAAGAGAAGGGAAGGAAAGGAAAGGAAGGAAAGAAAGAAAGAAAGAAAGAAGAAGAAGAAGAAGAAGAAGAAGAGGAAAGAATCACCGATAAGGTTATATGAGGTTTTTCTGTTAGGGTGAAATTAACGAACATAGCTAACACACGACGCGGCGACAGCAGTGGCGAAGCGTCCTGTAGACCCCAGCTTATAAACCACCTAGTCTACTCCAGCAATGTGAATAAAGTCGTTCGACAGATAATTTGATCATTTCGTTTTAAAAAGCCAAAAGAAAATTTTCTGAAGCAAATTATCGCCAAAACAAGACACAAAAGAGCCAACAGAATATTCTGACGCCAACAATCTGTAAAATTCCATTATTCTTCTTCGATCAACTAATGCTATGCTTCTAGTACCTTGAGGTTCACGATCAACTGATGCTATGCTTCTAGTACCGTGAGGTTCACCATCAACTGATGCTATGCTTCTAGTACCGTGAGGTTCACGATCAACTGATGCTATACTTCTAGTACCGTGAGGTTCACGATCAACTGATGCTATGCTTCTAGTACCGTGAGGTTCACGATCAACTGATGCTATGCTTCTAGTACCGTGAGGTTCACGATCAACTGATGCTATACTTCTAGTACCGTGAGGTTCACGATCAACTGATGCTATGCTTCTAGTACCGTGAGGTTCACGATCAACTGATGCTATGCTTCTAGTACCGTGAGGTTCAACTGATGCTATGCTGAGGTTCACCAAGGAGACTGTTGTTTCAGGTCTTCGCCGATCCACTACAGCTCTTCGAGCACGGTCGCTCTCCCTGGCCAGACTGCCTCTCTTTGGTCTGCATGGGTATGGCAAACCTGCAGGATATCGTCTGGTGTTTGCTAGCGTGTATCATGAGGCGGTGTCTCTAAGACTCATTCTGTGGAGGTGGACCTTGAGTCTGCAATGTTCTGTTCTAGGTCTGAAGTTCTGCCCATCTCTGTCTCTCCATTATGTCCTCATGGATTTTTTTTTCCTCCGTTCGCCTTATTTCTCTAATCCCCAAAGACCATGTGGATTGGACTGTGGTTTTTATTTTGCGCCTGTCGGCCCAGTGCATCCTACTTCAGCATGCATTTTATGTAAGGACCTGCTTCCTCCTGCATTTTTTAAGGGTTTGCTTTCTCGGGGTAAAGGCCGGTGCTGAGATGGGGATCGAACCCGGCACCTTCTGGTTGTGAGTCGCGTCACTTAACCACTAGCCCACGCCGTGCCCCTATGGACTGTTTGATGAGTGTCTTTGCTTCTTAATAGCTCTGTGGATCGCCATCTACTGAAAGTCAGAGCTCTGTGGATGGCAAGTCAGGGCTCTGTGGATGGTGGGTCAGGGCTCTGTGGATGGTGAGTCAGGGCTCTGTGGATGGCGAGTCAAGGCTCTGTGGATGGCGGGTCAGGGCTCTGTGGATGGCGAGTCAGGGTTCTGTGGATGGCGAGTCAGAGCTCTGTGGATGGCGAGTCAGGGCTCTGTAGATGGCGAGTCAGGGCTCTGTGGATGGCGAGTCAGGGCTCTGTGGATGGCGAGTCAGAGCTCTGTGGATGGCGAGTCAGGGCTCTGTGGATGGCGAGTCAGAGCTCTGTGGATGGCGAGTCAGGGCTCTGTGGATGGCGAGTCAGGGTGCTGCCATTTGTCGGATTTCCCGAGCCGCCTTTTCGTTTCCACGGATCCTACAGTGGAGCGAAACCCACTGTATGACCTAATTGAAAAATTAGACTATAACGATTTTTTTTTTTTTAATACAGCCACCCACAAGAACAAGAGGGGCATAGCTACAAATTAACTAAAGAAAGGTCCAGATTAGATAGTTGGAAATATTTTTTTAATCAGAAAGTAGTGAAGGCATTGCCACGGGAGGTAGTGGAGGCAGAGACAGTTAACGCATTTAAGAATGAATTGGATGCGCATAGCTTTTAGAGCAAGGTAATGTAAATGAAACTGGTTGTATACAGACTCTGCAGGGTCTTATAAACCAGTTTAAAGACGTTAAGTTAAATCTGATTTTTTATTTCTTCACAACAACCCGATGTTGTATTTTATTTCGCGTGAGAGTGTCTTGTTCGCAGATTAAGATAGCTTCAATGTAAGACTAGTCTCCAAAATGAAGGTTGGCTGCAATGGATCTCCAACATTCTCTATCTAGGTTGGCTGCAATGGATCTCCAACAATCTCTATCTCACGTCCTTGTGGTACCCACAGACAATGGATCTCCAACATTCTCTATCTCACGTCCTTGTGGTACCCACAGACAATGGATCTCCAACAATCTCTATCTCACGTCCTTGTGGTACCCACAGACAATGGATCTCCAACAATCTCTATCTCACGTCCTTGTGGTACCCACAGACAATGGATCTCCAACAATCTCTATCTCACGTCCTTGTGGTACCCACAGACAATGGATCTCCAACAATCTCTATCTCACGTCCTTGTGGTACCCACAGACAATGGATCTCCAACAATCTCTATCTCACGTCCTTGTGGTACCCACAGACAATGGATCTCCAACAATCTCTATCTCACGTCCTTGTGGTACCCACAGACAATGGATCTCCAACAATCTCTATCTCACGTCCTTGTGGTACCCACAGACAATGGATCTCCAACAATCTCTATCTCACGTCCTTGTGGTACCCATAGACAGGCTGCCGCTCGACCATCGTTTGATATTATCCTCCCACTTCTATCGCTGCCCACCCCGCGCGCGACCTCCTTCGACCTTTCCCTCTAGTGTGATTTTTGCCAAGAGTGTCATGACTTTCAATGTGGACAAAGGGTCCACCTTCATCAGCACGCTTGGGATGTCAGGAAAGCTACAACAACCTGTCACTTAAGATCCTTTTCAGGGGTACAAGTCAGTAAACTTACTCATTGTGGGCAAGCAGCAGCAGCAGCAGCAGCAGCAGCAGCAGCAGCAGCAGCAGCAGCAGCAGCAGCAGCAGCAGCAGCAGCAGCAGCAGCAGCAGCAGCAGCAGCAGCAACAACAACAACAACAACAACAACAACAACAACAACAACAACAACAACAACAACAACAACAACAACAACAACAACAACAACAACAACAACAACAACAACAACTATACAGAGTGGCCCGAAAAAGAAACAAACATGTTGAAATGCCGCTTGCAACATGTGGTAACTGTGAGCCAACAAATGACAGGCTAATATTGTGACAGCTGCTAATGATAAATAATGCCATGGATAATATCAGGCCAACTGCCACAGGCATCAAGATTGTTACCATGGTATTTTTGTGTGTTTTGTTCGTGTTCGCCTTATTTCTCTATTCCCCCAAGGCGGTGTGCGTTGCCCTATGTATTTATTTTTTTGCCTGTCGGCCCAGTGCATCCGACTTCGACATGCATTTTGTAAAGGTTTGAGTCCCCATGGTAACGGTCGGTGTTGTGATTGGGAAATAAACCCAGCACCTTCGGATTGTGAGCTGTGCCACTTATCCACTAGAACAGGCCGTCCCCTAGACAAAGCATTTGATTTATAGGTTCTAAGTCGTTCAACGGTTCTCTAGGAGCTCTCCAGGACATCACCATTTGTTAGCTTTTGTTTCCATGAAAGACGTCTCCGTATCTTATACATGAACATCCCCAGGGACTTTATTGTATCTTCTAACTGCTTGTTCAGTGTCCACATTTCCTCATCATACCGTAGTATTCAATATATATCACACTTGACCGTTCTGATGTTTAAGCTATAGTCTATAAAACAGCCACACACAAAATAAGTCAAAAAAGCCATTCTAATACTTTGACACCAACCTTTCGAAAAAGAACCAAATGTTCTGGTGTTTTTGGCTCTAAAAATCCAAGTTGGCCACCCTGCATTGGACGAACAGGGTTAAGGACGCCGAATCGAACTAAGACATCGTGTTGTCAGATTCAGCCGGCAGAAATCAAAGACTATTGCCACTACTCGAGCACCAATAAACAGGCGGACCCCACATTACATTTCCCAAAGGGGGAGCCATATAGATCAAACGTCTCGGGCATCGCCAGTCGTTTCCTGAGAAGATCAAAGGGGACTTCCTGGAAAATGAGACAATGATTGGTCCGCTTCAGGGCCTGTCTTCCTGGGTGTCAGATCTGAGTTTAATTTAGAGATGACAGGACTTTTTCCTTTACATCCTGACCAGAACATAATGAAGGAATTATGTCCAATAAATTATGGTCGGAATTTTTGAGATTACTTTTTTTTCTTTTAAAGCGTCAGGACTAGTACTGAGAGTTCTGATCGTGTGTTATCCATTGATTTGTCTCTCCCCTCTCTCTCTCTCTCTCTGTATCTCTCTCGTTTGGCTCTGTCTCCCTCTCCATCTTTCTCCTTGTCTCTCTGTGTTTCATTTTCTCTTTTCCTATCTCCCGTTTACTCTCTCCCAACCCTCTCTCTCTCTCTCTCTGGCGCACCATTTTCCTTCTCAACTTTCTCCCTTTCTACTTCTCTCTGTCCCTTTTATCGCTTTTTAGACCTCGAGCTCTCTCCTTTTGTCTCTCTTTTTTTTTTCTATGTATCCCTCCATCTGTCTCCCACTCTCTCTCTCCTTGTCTCCCTTTCACTCTCTTACTCTCTCCCTTCCTCTTTCTTTATCTCTCTTGTTTTTTCTCCATCTCTTATTCTGTTTCTTCTTCTTTCTCTTTTTCTCTCCCTTGTCTGTTTTTCTCGCCCCCGCGCTCACTTTACATCTCTCCTTTCTCTTATTTTCTATCTCTCCTACGTCTTTTTCTTTCCCGTCTCTTTCCATTTCACTATCTCTTACTGTATCTAGCTCCCTCTGTATATCTTTCTCTCCCTCTAAGTCTTTCTCTCCTACCAAATACTATATCTTATTCTTCTTCCTCGTTCAATGACTCTAATAAAGGCAGCAGTCGAATCAAAGCCCCTTGCAGCTTCTCGTGGATGGACACACAGGTCATCCCCTTAACCAGTGATATCGTTGGGGCACACATGAAGACATCCTCACAAACCACGCCACCTTCTCTGTCAGCGGCCGCTGCCTGTGCCTCTTCTGGTCGGAGACTGGTCCATTCCTTTATGTTGTCCTCCTACCTCTTTTTGGCCCGGCCTCTTCGTCGTCTGCCTTGCACCTTTCCGTGGAGGGTCGTATTTGCAAGACCATTTGATCTCGATATGTGACTGTACCAAGCGAGTTTCCTTCTTTTGACAGTTGCCAAGAGGTCTTCAAAAGGCCCTATTGCTGTTGTAATTTCTATCTCGTATTTCCTCATTTGTAACTCGATCTTTGTACGTGACGTTTAAAAGTCTTCGGATACATCTCATCTCCAAGGCCTGTATCTTTCGCTGAAGGTCAGCTGTAACTGTCCATGTCTCACAAGCATAGAGGAATATTGACAGGACCACTGTACGCATTAATCTGATTTTCGTGCATAATGCTAACCGCTTATCTTGCCAGATTTTGTTAAACCGTGCGAGCGCCGCTATTGTCTGTGCAATTCTGGCTAACATCTCACATTTTGATCCTTCATCATTGACAAGGACACTGGGCTGTTGCCAAATGCTACATACTGCATTATCTCGCATAGATGCTGAGCAACGCATGAGCTGCAGTGGTCAGCGACCCATAGCTGACTGCTAGCGTCAGGGCCAGCGAACCAGAGCTGCCAAGATCCTTCTACACCTCCACGTGGTGATCCTGGATAACAGGCTGCAGTAGGGCAGACTGGCTAAGGAGAAGGGATCGAAGAGGGAATGCTTACCTGGTACTCAAAAAATGCTTGCTGAAGTCGGATGTGTTGGACCGAAAGGTGCAAATATCGCAGTCAAGCTGTAAACTACAACACAACGCATTCCGTTCTCTGGACTACTGCTACTTAAGACCTTTCAGGGTTTGGTAGTGGGAGACTGAGAACGAACGAAGATAAGCAAAGCCATCTCGCATAGTCCGTTAGAAGGGCCATAGTAACTTCTGCCGCTCGATGAGTCCTGCTGGCTGCAGAGAAAAGAGAAAGACTGAAGAGATCAAGGAACCCAAAGCAAGCCAGTCTCATCAGCCTGGTTGTACGATCTGTGGCAGGGACTGTCACTCGCGGATCGGCCTTTACAGCCATAGCAGACAGTTTCGAAATACAGGAGACAGAGCTGGATACAACTAACAGGGCGGCAGACGAATGATCTACAGACACTGAGACGCCTATTGTTATCTAGCATATAACACGACCAGTTGTGGACATGTTGTACACATTATCCTTACGGCGTGTATTTCCATTACTCAAGACCACCGGGAAGATACACAATCTAACAACTATGAGCCTCCAACATATTCTTGAATGCATTAATTGATCCTGCATCCACTATTTCCTGTGGCAATGCAATTCCAGATATTCACCACTGTCTGTCTAAAAAAGTATTTCATAATATCTAATCTGGACCTTTCGTTAATTAATTTCTAGCTGTGGCCTCTTGTAGGTGATTGTGCTTTGAAACACTTAAAAAAGTTAAAGGTCCCCATATGGCTCCATCTCTCTCTGCAGCAAAGTGCTCTGCCTGCCCAGATCATTGCACAAAGCACGACCTCCACAGCTCCAGCAATGAACCCACCGATGAACCCAGAGATGTACCCATAGATGAACCCAGAGATGAGCCCAGCAACGAACCCAGAGATGAACCCAGAGATGAACCCAGCAACGAACCCAGAGATGAACCCAGAGATGAACCCAGAGATGAACCCAGGGATGAACCCAGAGATGAACCCAGCAACGAACCCAGAGATGAACCCAGGGATGAACCCACAGATGAACCCAGAGATGAACCCAGAGATGAACCCAGCGACGAACCCAGGTATGAACCAAGGGATGAACACGAGACAAACGGCTTGACCACTTCGCCCCAGAAACCCCTTTAGAAAATTCTCTATAGTCTAATGTATGCCTTCCTTTCCTAACCAAATATCGAAATAATTCCACATATATCGACTTCCTGACACAGGACACCAAAAGCTGTTTGATTAAACGCCTGGATTACGTATCTTTTTATTAAAATTAAAAGTAAACTTCAAAGGTTTCAAGAAAACAAACCAACACATACCAGTTTAATATTAATAACGACCCAGGACATCAGACAGAATAGGTTATGTCTTACCCTACAGACTCGAGAGACAAGTTGCCCGTTATGTATCTTGCCAGCTGGACAAACAAAGTGCCCGGGAGCCACTATCAGTGACGCTAAAGCTAGGGAATTAAGCTGCCACCTTTCCTGCCACCAGCTATGACGCTAGACTTGGCAGCGGGTAATCCCGATTAAGGGAAAATTAATGGCAGCGGCAATTCTAAAAATCCCCTGACATTGGAAGCACACACAAATACTGATAACGCTTTTCAACAATGGTGCACTGCATTTTGTATTGTATTTAAATAATTGTTTATAGGCAATGGTAGTCTCACAGAGAGAACTGACTCTATATTCTGCTTGATCAGTTCCAAGACTGGCTGTAAGGTTGTCTGAGCATGTCTCTCCATTTGACCCTATCCTCTGGTTGATCAGTCCTAAGACTAGTTGTAAGGTTTGAGCATGCCTTTCCATTTGACCCTGTCCTCTGGTTGATCAGTCCTAAGACTGATTGTAAGGTTTGAGCATGCCTTTCCATTTGACCCTGTCCTCTGCTCCCGGGCACTTTGTTTGTCCAGCTGGCAAGATACATAACGGGCAACTTGTCTGGTTGTAAGGTTGTCTGAGCATGTCTCTCCATTTGACCCTATCCTCTGGTTGATCAGTCCTAAGTCTGGTTGTAAGGTTGTCTGAGTATGTCTCTCCATTTGAGCCTATCCTCTAGTTGATCAGTCCTAAGTCTGGTTGTAAGGTTGTCTGAGTATGTCTCTCCATTTGGCCCTATCCTCTGGTTGATCAGTCCTAAGTCTGGTTGTAAGGTTGTCTGAGTATGTCTCTCCATTTGACCCTATCCTCTGGTTGATCAGTCCTAAGTCTGGTTGTAAGGTTGTCTGAGTATGTCTCTCCATTTGACCCTATCCTGTGGTTGATCAGACCTAAGTCTGGTTGTAAGGTTGTCTGAGTATGTCTCTCCATTTGACCCTATCCTCTGGTTGATCAGTCCTAAGTCTGGTTGTAAGGTTGTCTGAGTATGTCTCTCCATTTGACCCTATCCTCTGGTTGATCAGTTCTAAGTCTGGTTGTAAGGTTGTCTGAGTATGTCTCTCCATTTGACCCTATCCTCTGGTTGATCAGTCCTAAGTCTGGTTGTAAGGTTGTCTGAGTATGTCTCTCCATTTGACCCTATCTTCTGGTTGATCAGTCCTAACTCTGGTTGTAAGGTTGTCTGAGTATGTCTCTCCATTTGACCCTATCCTCTGGTTGATCAGTCCTAAGTCTGGTTGTAAGGTTGTCTGAGTATGTCTCTCCATTTGACCCTATCTTCTGGTTGATCAGTCCTAAGTCTGGTTGTAAGGTTGTCTGAGTATGTCTCTCCATTTGACCCTATCTTCCGACTGATCAGTCTGAAGACCAGTTGTAAGGTTGTCTGAGTATGTCTCTCCATTTGACCCTATCTTCCGACTGATCAGTCTGAAGACCAGTTGTAAGGTTGTCTGAGTATGTCTCTCCATTTGACCCTATCCTCTGGTTGATCAGTCCTAAGTCTGGTTGTAAGGTTGTCTGAGTATGTCTCTCCATTAGACCCTATCTTCCGACTGATCAGTCTGAAGACCAGTTGTAAGGTTGTCTGAGTATGTCTCTCCATTTGACCCTATCTTCCGACTGATCAGTCTGAAGACCAGTTGTAAGGTTGTCTGAGTATGTCTCGCCATTTGACCCTATCTTCCGACTGATCAGTCTGAAGACCAGTTGTAATGTTGTCTGGGCATGTCTCTTCATTTGACTAATAGATTGGTGTATTTGTTTCATCAGATTAACAAATTGGTTTATATGTCTCAACAAATTTGGGAAATTCGTCTATTTGAGTCTAACTGTTCCATCAGACTAACAAATGGGTCTATTGCTTCAAACTGTTTACGCATCGCCAGACTGCCACTTGCGTCTATGGATGCATGGGCTTCACCAAAATGTATAAGCAATCAATGGGTCTCAACAAACTGTCAAACCGGTTCATGGACATCACCGGACTTTCATATAGGTCCATGGGTCTAACATGACAGTCACATAGGTCCATAGGTCTAACATGACAGTCACATAGGTCAATAGGTCTAACATGACAGTCACATAGTTCCATGGGTCTAACATGACAGTCACATAGGTCCATGGGTCTAACATGACAGTCACATAGGTCCATGGGTCTAACATGACAGTCACATAGGTCCATGGGTCTAACATGACAGTCACATAGGTCAATGGGTCTAACATGACAGTCACATAGGTCCATGGGTCTAATATGACAGTCACATAGGTCAATGGGTCTTACATGACAGTCACATAGGTCCATGGGTCTAACATGACAGTCACATAGGTCCATGGGTCTAACATGACAGTTACATAGGTCAATGGGTCTAACATGACAGTCACATAGGTCCATGGGTCTAACATGAATGTCATTTAGGTCCATGGGGCTAACATGACTTTCACATAGGTCTAACATGACAGTCACATAGGTCCATGGGTCTAACATGAATGTCATTTAGGTCCATGGGGCTAACATGACTTTCACATAGGTCTAACATGACTGTCACAGGGGTCCCCATGCTTTACCAGATTGTCATGTGGGTCCATTGGTCTCAGCAAGCCGTCACTAAACAGGCAATGAGCTTCATCGGGAAACTTTAACGGGATATGGGCTTCACTAAATTATATAAATGGGTCATATACTTCACCAGAATATGTTAATGGGTCATATACTTCACCAGAATATATTAACGGGCCATGGACTTCACCAGATTATATTAACTGGCCATGGACTTCCCCAGATTATGTTAACGGGCCATGGACTTCACCAGATTATGTTAACGGGCCATGAACTTCACCAGATTATATTAACGACCATGAACTTCACCAGATTATATTAACGACCATGAACTTCAGCAGATTATATTAACGGACCATGGACTTCACCAGATTATGTTAACGACCATGAACTTCACCAGATTATATTAACGACCATGAACTTCACCAGATTATATTAACGGACCATGGACTTCAGCAGATTATGTTAACGACCATGAACTTCACCAGATTATATTAACGGGCCATGAACTTCACCAGATTATATTAACGGACCATGGACTTCACCAGATTATGTTAACGACCATGAACTTCACCAGATTATATTAACGACCATGAACTTCACCAGATTATATTAACGACCATGAACTTCAGCAAATTATGTTAACGGGCCATGGACGTCACCAGGATATATTAACGGGCCGTGAGCTTAACCAGGATTTGTTAACGGTCCGTGAACTTCATCATAATATGTTAACGGGCCGCGGGCTTCACTAGGATATATAAACGGGCCATGGACTTCATCAGATCGTAAAAGCGAATCAAGGGTATCACCAAATTGTAAAATCGAGTCAAGGGCTTCGCAAGATTGTGAAAGTGGGGTCGTGTGCATCACTAGACTGTCAGATGGGTCTGTGCCTAGAAAGTTTAAGAACACCCGTCATTTGTTGATCATTTACTGATAATCTCATTTTCGCCGAACAATTGTCTTCGCTAATGAACCGCTCAGCAGTCTGAACATCAGTGTATTGTCACCGTTCTAAATGGCGTGTTAGTTTTCTGTGATTGAATAATCGCTTTGTTGTGTTGTTATGGGCGTTGCTATGGCCGTTGTTATGGATACAGCGACGCTAGGGCCCTTGCCCTTCAACCCAATGCGGTGTTGTGATATCTGCAATGTTTGTCAGCTGCGGTCTATTTATATTTAACGTGTGTCATTTATCAGGAGAGAAAAGGTTGGATTATTCTGTCTATTTTGTTTAAGTTGATAAAGCGCAAACATTCCAGACTAAACGATTTGGGTTTTTGCATAAATATTTCCCAAAGCTGTTTTTTTTTACAATTATTTTCTATACATTTATTTAACAGTTAATGGTCCTCCTCTTCCTTTTCTTTTTTTTCTTCTTCTGCCTCTTCTTCTTGCCCATCCTCTTCTTCGTATTCTTCTTCCTCTTTCTTTTCCCCTCTTCTTCCTCCGTCTTACCCTCTTCTTCTTCTTCCTCCACCTCTTCTTCCTCCTCGTCTGCCTCTACGATCCTTGCTCACAGGCTGGGACCGTACTCTTCAATAAAGTCTGCTGTCTGAATACCGAGTGAGAGGTCGTGGCCACATTCGTCTCCTCAGATCTGTGTGCTGGGGGCAGTCCTGAAGTACATGTGCTGGGGGCAGTCCTGAAATACATGTGCTGGGGACAGTCCTGAAGTACATGTGCTGGGGGCAGTCCTGAAGTACATGTGCTGGGGACAGTCCTGAAGTACATGTGCTGGGGGCAGTCCTGAAGTACATGTGCTGGGGGCAGTCCTGAAGTACATGTGCTGGGGGCAGTCCTGAAGTACATGTGCTGGGGGCAGTCCTGAAGTACATGTGCTGGGGGCAGTCCTGAAGTACATGTGCTGCTGGCGTGTTTGCCGGGCCGCAGTTACACAGATTGGTTGTACTGTACCTATCATGAAATGGATGTACAGATGGTGTCTCATTCAGTTGTGGCCAGTTCGGAAACGCAGTATGATAATCTGGTATTTTCTGAACAATTGGTAGCATCCGTCATCTGTGTAGCTCTTCTTCTTCTTCTTCTTCTTCTTCTTCTTCTTCGATGTGCGTTCGTTCTCAAAGAGCCGATAAAATGCCCTGAAAAGGGATTTGCAAGTAGCAGGATGATGTTCGGAATGCGTTGAGTTGCAGCTCACAGCTTGACTGCGATATTTGCACCTTTCGGTTCTACACATAGAACTTCTGCAGTCATCCATTTGATATTTGGCTTGGCTTGACTTCGTTCGTTCTCAATCTCCCACTACCAAACCCTAAAAGGGCTTAAGTAGCAGAATGTAGTCAAGAGAACGGAATGCGTTGTGTCGTAGTTTACAGCTTGACTGCGATATTTGCACCTTTCGGTCCAACACATCCGACTTCAGCAAACATTTTTTGAGTACCGGGTTAGCATTCTCTCTTCGATCCCGTCTCCTTAGCCAGTCTGCCCTGCTGCAGCCTGTTATCCAGGATCACCGCGTGGAGGTGTAGAAGGGTCTTGGCAGCTCTGTTTCGCTAGTCCTGACGCTAGCAGTCAGCTATGGGTCGCTGACCGCTGCAGCTCATGCGCTGCTCAGCATCTTGATCCCCATTTGGTATTTGAGGTGTTTCTCCATTTGGATTTCTCAGCCACTTTTCTCTGTATTGAGCTTTCATTACGGCTTTAGTTTCTTCATAGTTGACCAGGTATTCTTCCTGTATCAGTTTCGCTCCATCTTTGCCTAGACTGTCGGCCTCCTCGTTATTCATGACGCTACCCGTGTGATGGTATTCCATTGTATCACTGATTTTAGGAACCCGAGAGACATTTTCGCCAAGGCTGTCCTCAAATCGTTCAGTTCAGTGTTCTTGTGAGATTTGAGTTCCGTTATGGCTGACTGTGCATCAGTTAGTATCACTCCTTTCTCGTGCATATGGTTTCTGTGTTGTAAGGCCTTATCAAGGTATCGTGTGTTGTAAGGCCTTATCAAGGTATCGTGTTATAAGGCCTTATCAAGGTATCGTGTGTTGTAAGGCCTTATCAAGGTATCGTGTGTTGTAAGGCCTTATCAAGATATCGTGTGTTGTAAGGCCTTATCAAGGTATCGTGTGTTGTAAGGCCTTATCAAGGTATCGTGTGTTGTAAGGCCTTATCAAGGTATCGTGTGTTGTAAGGCCTTATCAAGGTATCGTGTGTTGTAAGGCCTTATCAAGGTATCGTGTGTTGTAAGGCCTTATCAAGGTATCGTGTGTTGTAAGGCCTTATCAAGGTATCGCGTGTTGTAAGGCCTTATCGAGGTATCGTGTGTTGTAAGGCCTTATCAAGGTATCGCGTGTTGTAAGGCCTTATCAAGGTATCGCTCTTAAGAGCTTCTAATTAGGCTCTGAAGTCGCTTGAGTTGTCTGTGACTTAAGACCGGGTTACCTTTCCCCGGTTATCTGTCATACCGCTCCTCCGTTCCGAGTGGCGCTTGTAGCTGAGCCATCAGTATAGACATTCTACCATCTGTCTGGTGGATAATTAGCGTTGATGTGCTCATCTTGGACTGGCTTTGAGTGTTCTCAAACTCTCGCTACTAAGCTCTGAAAAGGGCTTAGCAAGTAGCAGAATGTAGTCCAGGGAATGGAATGCGTTGTGTCGTAGTTTACAGCTTGATTGCGATATTTGCACCTTTCGTTCTGACACATCCGACTTCGTCAGGCATTATTTTTTTAGTACCGGGTTATCCCTTCTCCTTAGCCAGTCTTCCCTGCTGCAGCCTGTTATCCAGGATCACCGCGTGGAGGTCTAGAAGGGTCTTGGCAGCTCTGGTTCGCTGGCCCTGGCGCTAGCAGTCCGCTATGGGTCGCTGACCGCTGCAGCTCATGCGTTCGATTCACTCACATGAAATGCGTATTCTCAATCCAGGTCTGTCTGCACTCCTTGTTCTGTGATCCTTTCTATTTTGTCTTTCAGCTCTGGGAGCCTGCATACTCATTTGAGGACTGAGAGAGAAAGATATATATATATATATATATATATATATATATATATATATATATAGAGAGAGAGAGAGAGAGAGAGAGAGAGAGAGAGAGAAAGAGAAAAGAGAGACGAGAGGGAAAGGGTAGGGGAAAGGGCAGACGTTGAGGTCGGTGGGAGTTGGGGAAGGGGGGGGGGGGGTATTGCTAACTGCGCTACACAGCGTGGAGCCTAGTCGACAATGAGCTGGCTTGCTAAGACTGGGACTCAGTTCAGTTCAGTTCATCCCGTAACCCATCAGGTCGTTTGGGCACACACGAAGACACTCCCAAAATCCCACGCCAGCTCTCTCTGTCTGTCGCCGCCTGACGTATCTCACCGGGACGAAGGCCTGACCACTTAGTGATGTTGTCCACCCATCTCTTCCTTGGACGTCCTCGCCCTCTCTGACCCGGTACGGATCCAAAGAGTATCGAGTTGGGAATTCCGTTTGACCTCGCGACGTGCCCGCACCAGGCCATCTTTCGTCTTTTGATAGTTGTCAACAGATCTTCAAAAGGACCAATAGCGTCTTCAACTCTGACGGATGTCTACGTTCGTGACACGATCTTTATATGTAACATTTAGGAGTTTTCTATAGCACCGCATTTCCATTGCACGTATTCTGCCCTGGATATCTGCTGGTGTGTTGGTGTGTAAGGTGTGCTCATGCTTGGCGCCGCATTCCAGTGGCGCTGAGGTCGGCTAGCTCTTCCCTGGAAGAGTGAAAAGTGAAATTAGTAGCCTGCCGATTAAAGTGAGCTCACAAGCCAATCTCACCTCCTGTGGGTACACACTGGGCAACTAGAACCGTGAGGCTCTAGGCTAACGAGGCAATTGCTCGCCTGGGGGGACGGGCTTCTTCGGGTTAAATGCAGATGTTGGCCCACCGCAGCTTGGAGAGGAGATGGGCGCCGCCAGGAGTTTTCAAGCCTAAGAGTCACACATGAGGACAAGACTGGGACTACAGCGCGCCAAAGTTTGAAATCACGGACAGACAGACACAATCTTGGACGTGGTTCGTTCCTGGTAACACCGCTCCTCCATTCGACCCAGCTGTATACGGGCTTCCGGCGTATTAGTTGGGGAAGGTGAAAGCAGCAAGGAAAGGAACTGGCCACTCCACCTCAAATAGACTGGGGATTAGTACATGGAGAGCTATCTTCATCCCTGACAGCAATTGTTGCCAGGGGACTGACCTTTACCTCTCCTGCTAACTAGCAGCATCAGTTAATCAAAGTCTGTTGCTCCTCTCGGTGGATAGGCCATTGACAACAACCCGTCAGCATACGTCCTTTGCTGCATTTTCTGCTTCCCTCCAGGTGTAACCACGTAATCTTAGTTCCTTCTCACATTCTCATATGCGTGTACTTTTAAGTCTCTCTCTCTCTCTCTCTCACTCACTCTCTCTCACTCTCTCTCTCTCTCTCTCAGTCTCTCTCTCTCTCAGTCTCTCTCTCACTCTCTCTCTCTCTCTCTCTCTCTCTCTCACTCACTCTCTCACTCTCTCTCTCTCACTCTCTCTCTTACTCTCTCTCTCTCTCAGTCTCTCTCTCTCTCTCACTCACTCTCTCTCACTCTCTCTCTTACTCTCTCTCTCTCTCTCAGTCTCTCTCTCACTCTCTCTCTCACTCTCTCTCTCTCTCACTCTCTCTCTCTCACTCTCTCTCTCACTCTCTCTCTCTCTCACTCTCTCTCTCTCTCTCTCACTCTCTCTCTCACTCTCTCTCTCACTCTCTCTCTCACTCTCTCTCTCTCACTCTCTCTCTCACTCTCTCTCTCTGTGTTTCTGTTGCCCAACCTAACACCAACCTAATCTAATCTAATCCAATCCATAACATTAACCTAACTCTAACCAAGACCTAACCCTAACAAACCTTAAACAAACCATAACCTAAGCTAACTCTAACATAACCTTAACATAACCATATCCATAACCTAACCCTGACCTAACTTAACATAACCTTAACCCAACACTCACATAAACTTAACCTAACCCTAACATAACTATAACGTAACCCTAACATAACCGTAACACAAACCTAACCTTAACCTAATCTTAACCTAGCCCCTAACGTAACCCTGACCTAACATAACCTAATCTAACTAATCCAAACCTTAAACTTAATCTAACCCTAACATAACGCTGAACTAACTCTAAAATAACCTTAACCTAACACTAACATAACCCTGAACTAACCCTAACATAACCTTAACTTAGCCCTAACATAACCTAACCCTAACATAACATAACCCTGACCTAACCCTAACCTTAACTTAACCCTAACCTAACCATATCATAACCTAACCTAACCTATCCCTAACATAACCTAACCCTAACCTAATTGTAACATAACCCTAACTTAACCATATCCTAACATATTCCTAACCTAACCCTAACCGTAACCTAACCCTAACCTATCCTAAACATAACCTAACCTAACCGTAACCTAACCATAACATAACCTTAACCTAACCCTAACATAACCGTAACCTAACCTAACCCTAACATAACCTTAACCTAACCTAACCTAATTTATCCCTAACATAATCTAACCCTACCCCTAACCTAACCGTAACCTAACCCTAACCTAACCTATTCCTAACATAACCTAACCCTAACCGTAACCTAACTATAACCTACACTAACCCTAACCTAACCTATCCCTAACATAATCTAACCATACCCCTAACCTAACCTAACCCTAACCTATCCCTAACATAACCTAACAAAACCTTAACCTAACCTAACCCTAATATAACCTTAACCTAACCCTAACCTATCCCTAACATAACCTAACCTAACCCTAACATAATCTACCCCTAACCTAACCTCACCCTAACATAACCGTAACCTAACCTAACCTATCCCTAACATAATCTAACCCTACCCCTAACCTAACCTAACCCTAACATAACCGTAACCTAACCTAACCTAACCTATTCATAACATAACCTAACCCTAACCTAACCTATCCCTAACATAATCTAACCCTAACCTAACCTAACCCTAACATAACCGTAACCTAACCCTAACCTAACCTAACCTATTCATAACATAACCTAACCCTAACCTAACCTATCCTAACATAACCTAACCCTAACCTATCCCTAACATAATCTAACGCTACCCCTAACCTAACATAACCGTAACCTAACCCTAACATAACCCAAGAAATATATTGCTAAGACGGCAGGAATTACCAGAAGCGGTAGCATACACTTTCCTCTATTCTCGCAGAATGTTTAATACCCCAAAAGTCTCATCTACTGTCACTATGGTCGGCAACATGTTTTTCGACCGACACATTTTGAGCAACTGACCACAGCAATCAACCCTCGTTTGTTTCTGTTCACATGTCAGCAGACGCGGGACCCAGCAGGCACACACTGTTCACATGTCAGCAGACGCGGGACCCAGCAGGCACACACTGTTCACATGTCAGCAGACGCGGGACCCAGCAGGCACACACTGTTCACATGTCAGCAGACGCGGGACCCAGCAGGCACACACTGTTCACATGTCAGCAGACGCGGGACCCAGAGGCCCACACTTTTCTCATGTTCAGTCTGTTGTGTAAAATTCTAAAAAACTGTACTTTCATTCATTTTGCTGACCTAGACATCTCTGCAATTGTCACGTTTCCTATCCTAGTCAATGATTTTCTTCACTCTTCCTTTTCATTTTCTTCCTATCTTGGAAGATCAGCAACATGGGAACGGCCACACTTAAACTGCCTACACCACTTTTTTACAGAAGCATACGAAAGACATAATTCCTCAAACACTGGTTCCATCTCCCTGTGTATTTCTGTAGATGTTTTTCCCTGCAACATCAAGAATGTTATCACAGTTCTGGCCTCTGATTTCTCCATTGTTCTGACAAACCGTTAGAGTAGCAGATTCGTCCAATAAGGTATTTGACATACCGGGTACACCCGGCAAACCCGTCGAGGAAAGAAATTCATACTTCTCAAGTCCAGTTGAAATTGAATGAGCTACATATGTGCCAAATTTCAACTTTCTCCTCCAAATCCTTCATAGTCAGGGCAAAGACTTATGATAAGCCCCTTGTACATACACACAAAGAAATGGGCACAACAATGAATTTTAAAAAACCATAATAAAAAAGGAAAAAGAGATATATAAATAATAATAGAAGCGAAACGAAAGTGAGATAAGAAGGAGAGACTATGCAAACGTATGGCAAGTATTCAAACCATGATGTTTGAGGTAACCTACATTTAAAATAAAAACATTCTCTTTAAAATAGAGAAGGTACTTTATGTCAATTACCATCACTTATCTGGCAGAGACAACGTTCTCTCGCATGCACTGCGCTTCCGATGTAAGCAAATGTTTCCATCTTCGCTAATGCTTCATTTTCTATTTTAATTAGCGAGAAATTCAAAATATTCAAAATCATTACTTTTGTCTTCTGACTTGGTAGAGGACTGGGTGGTATCGAGGTAGGACGTCAGATTCGGGTGCTGGAGATCGGGGGTTCAAATCACGGTGGAGACCGGGATTTTTCCAACGTGGACTTTCTGGTATTTCCCCGGATCTCTGGGTAGTAGAGATCGGATGCCCGTATCCAGTGTCGCACACGTTAAAAATCCCCCGGCAGTTGGAAAACGAAAAGAGTAGGCTTAACGGCCACTGCAAAGGGCAACATTCAAAATGATGTTAAAAATATATCCAACCTATTACGGGCTCCTCGGTGGTGGTACAGAGTTCGTGCTTTGTGCTGAGATTCTTCACCAAATATGGAGAAGATAAGAGCACTTATAGGTTCAACCGAGTTCCATGGCGTTGATTCTTCGACTAAACTAAGCTAAGCTAAGCTAAACTAAGCTAAACTAATCTAAGCTAAACTAAACTAATCTAAGCTAAACTAAACTAAGCTAAGCTAAACTAAGCTAAACTAATCTAAGCTAAGCTAAACTAAACTAAACTAATCTAAGCTAAGCTAAACTAAGCTAAACTAAGCTAAACTAATCTAAGCTAAGCTAAACTAAACTAAACTAATCTACGCTAAGCTAAACTAAGCTAAACTAAACTAATCTAAGCTAAACTAAACTAATTTAAGCTAAGCTAAACTAAGCTAAACTAAACTAAGCTAAGCTAAACTAAACTAAACTAATCTAAGCTAAACTAAACTAAGCTAAGCTAAACTAAGCTAAACTAATCTAAGCTAAGCTAAACTAAACTAATCTAAGCTAAGCTAAACTAAGCTAAACTAAGCTAAACTAATCTAAGCTAAGCTAAACTAAACTAAACTAATCTAAGCTAAGCTAAACTAAACTAAACTAAACTAATCTAAGCTAAACTAAACTAATTTAAGCTAAGCTAAACTAAGCTAAGCTAAACTAAACTAAGCTAAACTAAACTAAACTAATCTAAGCTAAACTAAGCTAAACTAAACTAAGCTAAACTAAACTAAACTAAACTAATCTAAGCTAAGCTAAACTAAGCTAAACTAAACTAAGCTAAACTAAACTAATCTAAGCTAAACTAAGCTAAACTAAACTAAGCTAAACTAAACTAATCTAAGCTAAGCTAAACTAAGCTAAACTAAACTAAGCTAAACTAAACTAAGCTAAACTAAACTAAACTAAACTAATCTAAGCTAAACTAATCTAAGCTAAACTAAACTAAACTAATCTAAGCTAAACTAAGCTAAACTAAGCTAAACTAAACTAATCTAAACTAAGCTAAACTAAACTAATTTAAGCTAAGCTAAACTAAACTAAACTAAGCTAAACTAAACTAATCTAAGCTAAACTAAGCTAAACTAAACTAAACTAAGCTAAACTAAACTAATTTAAGCTAAGCTAAACTAAACTAAACTAAGCTAAACTAATCTAAGCTAAGCTAAACTAAACTAAACTAAGCTAAACTAAGCTAAGCTAAACTAAGCTAAACTAAGCTAAGCTAAACTTAACTAAGCTAAACTAAACTAAGCTAATTTAAACTAAACTAAGCTAAGCTAATATAAACTAAGCTAAGCTAAACTACGCTAAGCTAAACTAAGCTAAGGTCAACTAAACTAAGCTAAACTACACTAAGCTAAGCTAAGCTAAGCTAATCTAAACTAAACTAAACTAAACTAAACCCGTTGAATGTACACACTCAAATATTTAGACCTTTCATCGTGACAGAAAAAATAATAGACGACTTAGAAGTACACCAAATTGATTGACGACATCATTATTGCGCGTCACGTCATCTATTGCGGCCATTGATGTCTTCAAAACATGAAATGAGCCAGCAATCCGCTGCCTGCTGTCTCCATTAAATACCTTCCGGTTAAATATAATTCTCTCTGACGTAAGAATAAACAACCGGCGAGTCTGTGCCACTACCAGAGCTAACCAGAGCCCCTCCGAGTAGGGGCCATTCGCCTGAGGTGCTCCAATGGGTCAGATCTTTGAAGTGGTAAAGGCTTAGTACTAACATGACAGGAGGCGTGCACTTCTGTTGTCTGGGTAATGTTGTTATACAGGCGCATATTTATCACAGTAAACGGGACATTTCGTGGCTCTTGCCACCGGCGTTTGACGTCTGTCTGGACGAGAAGCAATAAATGCTCTTGGAGATGAGGGAACTCATACATCAACTACCACGAGGACAGCAGGTTGTCAATTAACAGTTCAAGGGCCACATGAAGTAAGGCTAAAGGTCCAGCGACTTCATTAAGTCATGCTAATGGCTTAAGGGCCGTATGAAGTAAGGCTAATGGTCTAGTGACTGAGTTAAGTCATGCTAATGGTTCAAGGGCCGCATGAAGTAAGGCTAATGGTCTAGTGACTGAGTTAAGTCATGCTAATGGTTCAAGGGCCGCATGCTAATGGTTCAAGGGCCGCATGATGTAAGGCTAATGGTCTAGTGACTGAGTTAAGTCATGCTAATGCTCCAGTGACTTCATTAAGTCATGCTAATCGTTCAAGGGCCGCATGAAGTAAGGCTAAAAGTCCAGTGACTGAGTTAAGTCATGCTAATGCTCCAGTGACTTCATTAAGTCATGCTAATGGTTCAAGGGCCGCATGAAGTAAGGCTAATGGTCTAGTGACTGAGTTAAGTCATGCTAATGATCCAGTGACTGAATAAAGTGACGATAAGTTTTATGAAATATACACGGTCAGGACAATGGTTCAGTGACTGCATTGAGTCAAACTAATGGTTTTAGTGGAGCGTCTAGCCTAGTCGACAGTGAGGTACGGTTCGTAACCACAGACGGACAGAAAATATGTGGGCGTGGTTCATTCCTGGTATGACCGCTCCTCCAGTCGACCCAGCTGTAAATAGGTACCTGACGTATGAGTTAGGGAAGGTATAAACCGCGAGGAAGGGAACTGGTCACTTCGCATAGGCTGCAGCTTGGTACATGAAGAGTTATCTTCATCTCCGCCGGAAATTGTTGCTATGGGACCCATCGTTACCTTTAACGGTTCAAGAATTGCATTAAGTCAAGACGATGGTCCAATGTCTGCATTAAGTCAAGATGATGGTCTAAGGGTGCATTAAGTCAAGTTGATGGTCTAGGGGTGCATTATGTCAAGTTGATGGTCCAATGTCTGCATAAAGTCAAGATGGTGTTTTACGGTTTGCATTAAGTCAAGATGATTGTCTAATGTCTGCATTAAGTCAAGATGATGGTCCAAGCTTTGTATTAAGTCAAGATGATGATTCAAGCTTTGCATTAAGTCAAGATGATGGTCCAAGCTTTGCATTAAGTCAAGATGATGGTTCAAGCTTTGCATTAAGTCAAGATAATTGTCTAAGGTCTGCATTAAGTCAAGATGATGGTCCAAGCTTTGCATTAAGTCAAGATGATTATCTAAGGTTTGCATTAAGTCAAGACAATTGTCTAAGGTCAGCATTAAGTCAAGATGATGGCCTAAGCTCTGCATTAAGTCAAGATGATGGTCCAAGCTTTGCATTAAGTCAAGATGGTGGTCTAAGGCATGCATTAAGTCAAGATATATGGTCTAAGATCTGCTTTAAGTCAAGATGTTGGTCTAAGCTTTGCATTAAGTCAAGATGGTGTTTTAAGGTTTGCATTAAGTCAAGATGATGGTCTAAGGTATGCATTAAGTCAAGATGGTGGTCTAAGGTCTGCATTAAGTCAAGATGATGGTCTAAGCTTTGCATTAAGTCAAGTTGATGGTCTAAGGTTTACATTAAATCAAGCTGATGGTCCAATGTCTGTCTTAAGTCAAGCTGATGGTCCAATGTCTGTCTTATGTCAAGATGATGGTCCAATGTCTGTCTACAATCAGTGACGCTGAAGGATCAAGGTCTGTCTGTCTTAAGTCAAGCTGACGGTCTAATGCCTGCATGAAATCTAGCACATGAAGTCCAATTAAAGGTCCAATCTATTGCTGCATGTATAAAATTATATGGCCTTGTGGTGCCGGAAAACAAACATAGGGTACAATTTTGAAAGAATGAGGTCTCCGCGTTCGTCCAATGTCAAAAAATTGCAGCTAAAGAGGGTTGCGTATGGGGCTTTCAAGTTCATCATATAAAAACCATTCCTATGAAACCACAACTGGAAACGCTTAGATACAGGCTTCCTGTAAGGACGCCAGTTGAAGTTGTGGCCTTACGCTTCATTTGAAGCTAGAAGACGAATCAAACCAAGGATTGAACCATTGAACCTTTTTAATTTAGTTGAAACTTTAAATTATGTTTCTTGCAATATTTGCAACAGATTGTTAAACTTTAATGTCATGTCATGTCAGGGGACGGCGTGGGCTTGTGGTTAAGTGGCACGGCTCACAGCCAGAAGGTGCTGGGTTCTTCTTCTGCTTCTTCTTCTTCTTCTTCGTTCTCAATCTCCCACTACCAAACCCTGAACGGGTAAGTAGCAGAATGTAGTCCAGAGAACGAAATGCGTTGTGTCGTAGTTTACAGCTTGGCTGCGATATTTGCACCTGTCAGTCCAACACTCTGACTTCAGCAAGCATTTTTTGAGTACCAGGTTAGCATTCCCTCTTCGATCTCTTCTCCTTAGCCAGTCTGCCCTGCTGCAGCCTGTTATCCAGGATCACCGCGTGGAGGTGTAGAAGGGTCTTGGCAGCTATGGTTCGCTGGCCCTGACAGTAACGTAAATGCCTGCTGAAGTAGGTTGTGTCGGACAGAAAGGTGCAAATATTGCAGTCAAGCTGTAAACTAAAGACACAACGTATGCCGTTCTCTGTACAACATCCTGTAAACTACGACACAACATCCTGTAAACTACAACACAACATATACCGTTCTCTGTACAACATCCTGTAAACTACGACACAGCGTACGCCGTTCTCTGTACAACATCCTGCTGCTTGCAAAGTCCTTATCATGGCTTAGTAGCGGGATATTAAGAACTAACGAAGCCAAACCAGTGCTAACATGTGGATATGAAAGCTGAAAAATGACAAAGACACTCGAAAATAAACGGAGTGCTTTTGAAAATACAGGTTTTAGAAAACGTTTGAACATTCACTGGCAATAGTTAATGTATATATTTTCAGTCCACGTGTCGTTAGACGTCGTGAGGAGGTGTGACCTTCTTTGTTCAACATATTTTTGGCTGGCGATAATCTACTGGTGACTTGCCAGGTCAATAACAATATCTGTTACCAGACGTTTCATTGGTAGCCCCTAGAAAATACGATCGCCTACTTTTGGGACTGGTGGTAGTAGAAGCGTAACTAGACCCGCAGCCTGTCAGGCGCCATCTATGCCGCTCTGCTAACTACATAACCAAGACTTGATGTTATAGCTACACAGTCCCCCTTTTGCGACATATTCTCTGTGGGGCGAGAATTCCTAGAATAATTTGAGTAGATTTTGAACTTTAATTTTAGTGGTACAGTGGATCCCATCACACTGCAACATCCAAGGCAACGAGGAGGCAGACAGACTGGCAAAAGAAGGTGCAAGACTACCACAAACAGATACTAGTATGACGTACGAAGAGTCAAATGGGAAACCGAACATACTGGTTACACCAAAAACGATGCCTATTACCAGTTGAACCGAAGAGAGCAGGTCGTTGTCTTCAGACTTCGCACTGGCCACAATAGACTGAGGTACCACCTATTCAACAAACTGAAGATAGGTGGTACCGACGAATGCCCGTGCGGTACTGGTAAAATGACCGCTGAACATCTGCTGCAGAACTGCCCGACATACGAGGATCAGAGAGAGCAGATGCGGCCATCACCAGTGGAACTGCAAGACAAGCTCTATGGCAGTGGCGACAGCCTCAGGATGACCGCCGCTTTTTTCGAAAAAATAATGGTTACTGTCTGATTTCGTACGAAGAAGAACTTTAATTTTGCCCGGGCAGCGGCTGTTAGGACTACTGTTTTCGATTTCCAACTGCCATTGGATTTTTAACATGCGCGACACCGAACACGGGTGTCTGATCTCACTACTCAGAGATCATGGGACATTTTTTTTTGTACGGAACATCCACGTGGAAAAATCCCGGTCTCCACCATGATCATGATTTGAACGCACGACCCCAGCACCAAAGGCGAACACCTTACCTCGAGACCACCGTTGTCGCCACACCAATCCCCCCATCCCCACCCAGTAATTCTTGACCAACGACGACAGAGGAGAAGAAGAACAAGAACAAAAAGAACAAGAAGTGGAGAAAGAAAAAGCGATGAAGAAAAGAAAAAGAAAAAGAAGAAAAAAAGGCACAGAACAAGATGTTGATGATTCCCGACTGTGGGGGACATCTGTGTTAATTCGATTCTTGTCAGTTTTCAGTACCACTGGTTTAGTTTGCACAATCTTGTTTTCTTCTTATATATTAACCTCACGCACGATACCACCCATATAGCCAGGACATGACACAACTTTACGGGCCGCGCGTTTGAGACCCGTTCTGAAAAGAACTCCCAGCCAGATTTACTGTGGACAGTCAATCTTAATAGGTCCTTGTCAGACAAGGACGTATTGGGGCAATCACGTATTACTAGCACGTGTTTGCTTGTCCAAAAGCCAACAGCCTGACCTAATTTTCCACGAGGCCGCAGTGCCCGTAATGTTGCCCATTCCCTGGCGCCGATTGTTATCTGTTAGTTGATATCCAGCGGTAATGGAAAACAAACAGCTGAGAACCTGAGGCTGCCATTAAGACTGGTCGAGGGGCTTGTCCGAAACATGTCATTAAACATGGGAGCAAACACAAGGCAAATGTTACAGATATGCAGTGCAATACCGCGGTTACCATAAATCTAGCATTACAAGCAGTAGTGGTACCATGGAGACGGCGTGGGCTAGTGATCACGTCACACGGTTCCATAACCCGAATGTGTTGGGTTCGCTCCCCAACCAGAGTACTGGCTGTTACTCCGGGAAAGCAAATCCTTAGAAATGCAAGAGGAAGCAGACCCTTACATTCAATGCATGGTGCAGTCGGATGCAATGGCCCAACAGGCGCAAAATAGTGCAACGCACACCGCCTTGGGTGACTGAGAAATAAGGCGAACAAAGTAGTGGTACCAGTCTTAGGAAAAAGTAATGGTCCTGTATAAGTATACATTACAATGGATGATCTGCCAAACCAGTCTGCAAATCGCACAACGAATACAATGGACAACATACAAATTGTGGAGGGGGTCGCTGTAGTCAAGAGGTTAAGGCACTCGCCTCTGAACGGAAACAGTGGGCGATCGAATCCCGCACGTTTCAAGCGGCCCCTGGTCTCACGGGAGGTAATACTAGAGTGCCTGCATCCAGAGTTACCTCCAGTCGTCTTGTCATTGATCCAAAGTAACTCGGGATAAGAGTGAGATTGATAACATCACATTATTAAAACAAAACCGTCTGATATTGTGGTCATTATCGCTTCGTAATAACAACAAATTGTTATGAAATTGTTTTTAAATGTTCCTAATTTATTGGTCCTGAACACGGAAATGATAATAAAATGTGTCGTTTGATTTGCGTTTTAGAGAAACATATTTTGATGTATAAAGGACTCATTGAGTACACAGAAAATAATTTCGCAGTTGTATTTATATATGGAACATTGGTGAACTCTTAACTTCTTTTCGCTGACGATTAAGCAGTCATAGCAACCTCAGAAATACAATTGCAACAACATATTGATCAACTAAATACAACATGTAAAGAATACAGCATGAAAATCAACGTAGAAAAAAACGGAGGTCATAAAAATATATAGAATAGCCGGAAACATCAATATCTTCCTTCCAAAGCAGCAAATCCAACAGGTGAATGATCTCAAATAATTAGAGAGCACGTTATCAGCAGACGGAAGAATCACAGAGGAAATTCAACAAAGATGCAATAAGGCAAATCAGATCATTGGACAATTAATTCCAATACTTATATGCAAGCACGTGACAATAACTACCAAAAGAACTTTATACAACGCGATTTTCGTCCCGACACTGTGGTATCAATGTCAAAGTTGGACACTAACATCAAATGAAAAACGACAGATCGAAACAGAAATGTAATGCCTGCGAAAAGATATTGGGTGTAATAAAGAGAGACAGGATCAGAAACGATAACATCACAGGATACCGATGGGAACAACACCAGTATTAGACTACATCAAAATGTATAAACTAAAATGGTTTGGTCACGTAACAAACCTATCATCACCAGTCCCCCCCCCCCCCCCCTCCCCTCCACCAATGTTAAAGGCAGACCACGAACAATGTGGCTTACGGAAATGTCAGAGGCGGTCAATGCCACAGTGCATTAAAAAAAACGTCATTAAATGCGCATGGTTGGTTGGTTGGTTGGGTATGTGGTTTGATGGTTGGTTGGTTGGTTATTGATTCTGCGGGTCCCTGTCCTTGGCAAATTACCTTGTGGTGGTATTTGCAAGTGTTTGTGAGCTGTTGTTTAGTTCCGTACACAGTGTCCCCTTTCTCTGGCCTCGGGGGGAAAAAACTCTTTCCTAACACTGGCAAGTGCCGGAGACTAAAACAAGATCGCGTTGAACTGTTTCATAAGAATGTGTGCACAGCGAGCACTCTGGAGTATGTTCTGGTTGGATTCTGTTCAAGTGACTGTTGTATGTGTTGAGTGAAAAGTCGGAAAAGTGTGCTTTTAGTAGGTTGATGTTGTCTTTGGGATGGCCATATGTTTGTAGATTTCTCTCCCAGTATTGTCCCTTGCCCTTTCATTCAACCAAGCCGTTTTGTTTGTAATCTTCAGTAGTTTGATCTCAACAAGCAGGCAATTGGTGGCGAGGAATGAGCTCCCACAACCGTATCTCGGAGCAGAGGAGAGCCCCTATAGGATGATCCACAATGATGTGGCAGTCTCTATCTTACTTCAGACCTGGCTGGGGGATCAAGACGCTGAGCAGCGCATGAACTACAGTGGTCAGCGACCCACAGCTGACTGCTAGCGTCAAGGCCAGCGAAACAGAGCTGCCAAGACCCTTCTACACCTCCACGCGGTGATCCTAGATAACACACTGCAGCAGGGCAGACTAGCTAGGGAAAAGGGATCGAAGAGGGAATGCTAACCCGGTACTCAAAAAATGTTTCCTGAAGTCGGATGTGTTGGACCTAAAGGTGCAAATATCGCAGTCAAGCTGTAAACTACGACATAACGCATTCCGTTCTCTGGACTACATTCTGCTACTTAAGCCCTTTCAGGGATTGAGAACGAGCGCAAAAGAAGAAGAAGAAGACCTGGCTGGGTAGAACATCCAGACATACCAGCAACAGGATGCCTGCACACGGTCGTGTTGTTGTTGTGAATGTCCACAATGAGTAGATTTAGTCTTTAGTGCACCCTGAAAAGGACGTTAAGTGGCGGTTTGTTGTAGCTTTCCTCACATTCCGAGCATGCTGATGAAGGTGGACTGGTGTCCTCCAGGTAGTTGTCATATGATTCGTTTCATATTCGTGCTTCTCACTACTACGGAGATCACGTCGATCCCTCACCTCGTTAGCCAGGCCGCCATGAAAACAGCCCGTTTCTAGGGAGGGCTACAAGGAAGTCAAGGTGAGGGTCTTGACCAGTATATTTTGTTTGACCTTGACTAACATGTCTGACCAGTATGTTTTGTCTGATCCTGACTAGCATGTCTGACCAGTATATTTTACCTGACCCTAACTAACATGTCTGACCAGTATATTTTACCTGACCCTGACTAACATGTCTGACCAGTATATATTATCTGACCCTGACTAACATGTCTGACCAGTATATTTTACCTGACCCTGACTAACATGTCTGACCAGTATATTTTACCTGACCCTAACATGTCTGATCAGTATATTTTGCCTGACCCTGACTAACATGTCTGACCAATATATATTTCCTGACCCTGACTAACATGTCTGATCAGTATATCTTACCAGCAATCCTACGTCTGAGATCGGGCCACTGCAGACTACTGGGTCACCTACACCGACTCAAAATCTCCCAAAGAAATGAATACCCATGTGGGACAGGAGTCCAGACCCATGAACACGTACTTCAAGAATGTCCGGCCCAGGAAGAACTAAAATCCCAGACCTGGCCAGTGAGAGCAGAACTGGGTTAAAAATTATGGGGTCACAGCTCAGAACTGGAAATGACTGTGGACCATTCTGGCGGTCAGGTCAGGTCAGGTCATATCCTAGCGATAAGACTTAGCATGATCAGAAAACTGGAACCCAGAAGACGAAAAAGTATGTTTTGCCTGGCCAGACGTTAGTCCCCCTCCTCCTACACACAAACATGACTGTGTAACATGGATACATGTGTTCTACATAACAAAGAAAAAATAAGAATGCTAAATAAAAATGTTTAAAGTCCAACCTCATTAAATCAGCATAAAAGAGGACATAATTCAATGGCGAGTGCTTCTCACAAGGAGATGTCTGTCAGGCTGTACAATGACGCTGGCTGATCTACAACCTGTCTCTGGAATGGGTCCCGGGATATAATTGTTCCATCATTAGAGACGGAGTAGCCAGGTCACACGCTCTGATAAATGTGTAGGCTGACAGTTAGCTATGTGATGATATCAATTGTTCGGTACGAGAAGTTTAATACCGCTTGACGCATACAACGAGTAGTTTGACAGGCTGTAGTTTACCAGTGGAAGAGGGGGAGGAAGACTAACTTCTGGTCAGGCACAACATACTGATCAGACATGTTAGTCAGGGTCAGGCACAACATACTGATCAGACATGTTAGTCAGGGTCAGGCACAACATACTGATCAGATATGTTAGTCAGGGTCAGGCACAACATACTAATCAGACATGTTAGCCTGGGTCGGGCACAATGTTCTGGCCTAGACCCTCACCTTGGCTTCCTCGTAGTCCTCCCTGGAAACGGGCTGTTTTCATGGTAGCCTGACTAACGAGGTGAGGGATCGACGTGATCCCCGTAGTAGTGCGCGACACGCATATGAAGCCAAGCATTGCACAACCACCTGGAGGACCAAGGTAAACCTTCCTCAGCACGCTCGGGATGTGTGGAACGCTACTGCCACCCGTCACTTAACGTCCTTTTCGAGGCGAACAAGAGAGTAAATCAACTCATTGTGGGCATTGGAAACAACAACCAGTGGCAGACCTAAACACAACCTGCTACAATTGGTTGATATGTAAGTTATGAGAGAAACGGGTGGTCATGAAGTTATAATTAACTCTTTTGTGCGTCCTGAGAAGAACATTTAGTAGCGGTTTGGTGTAGCTTTCCTCACATTCCGAGCGTTCTAATGAAGGTGGACTGGGGTCTTCAGGGCAGATGTGTTATGCTTGGCTTCATATGCGCGTTGCTCACTACTGTGGGGATCACGTTGATCTCTCACCTCGTTAGCCAGGCTGAAAATGAAAACAACCCGTTTCCAGGGAGAGTTACAGGGAAGTTGAGGTGAGTCCTTGTCTAATACATTTTGCCTGACCCTAACTAACATGTCTGATCAGTATGTTTTGCCTGCCATCTTCTGCCTGAGAACGGGCCACTGCAGTCTACTGGGCCACCTATATTGGCTCAAAATCTCACAGACAAATGCATATCCAAGTAGGACTGGAGTCCAGCACACTTAACACGTACTTCAAGAATGTGACAGACCTAAACACAACCTGCTACAATTGGTTGATATGTACGTTATGAAAGGAACGGGTGATCACGAAGTTATGACACCGGCATCCGGACCAAGAAGGCATTAAAAAGGTCTTGTTTTTGTTCTATCTAATGATTACGTTAATGGGAAACAACTCATGTGAGTTTTCAGCCAGATATAAAATGGAGGCACTGTATAAGAATAGAACACAGAAGGGACTGAGTGGTCTTGAGGTAAGACGTCGTCCTCGGGTGCTGAAGGCCGCCGGTTCAAATCATTGTGGAGACCGGCGATTTTTTCACGTGGACTTTCTGGTATTTCCCCGGATCTCTGAGCAGAAGAGATCGGTGGCCCGTGTACAATGCCGTACACGTTAAAATTCACTCGGCAGTTTGAAATCGAAAAGAGTATATTAACAGACCAACTTTTTTTTTTTCTTTTTTTTTGTTTTGCGTTCGCCTTATTTCTATATTTCTCAAGGCGGTGTGCATTGCACTGCCATTTTTATTTTGCGCATGTCGACCCAGTGCATCCGACTTCGGAAGAACAGAGCACGTATTGGTTAAATGTTGTACAATGACGTTGATTCTTCGACTAGACTAAACTAAACTAAACTTAACTAAACTAAACTTAACTAAACAGAAGGGAGATTACAGAACTCTGTACTCACCTCGCCATTCCTGATAGGGGCCACAATTTTTCGTTCCACCAACATACGATATCCGGTCTCGATTGCCTGAAATATAGAGATGGGTTGGAGTTTAAACGGGTGATGAGGGGATATGTACGTTGTGGCGGCCAGGTGCGACATGCAGACCAAAACCACAACTAGCGTGAGTCAGGTGTAACATATAGACCAAAACCTCAGCTAGCGTGAGTCAGGTGTAACATAAAGACCAAAACCCCAGCTAGTGTGAGTCAGGTGTAACATAAAGACCAAAACCCCAGCTAGTGTGAGTCAGGTGTAACATACAGACCAAAACCCCAGCTAGTGTAAGTCAGGAGTAACATACTGATCTAGACTTCCGTTAGCGTGAGTCAGGTGTAACATACAGACCAAAACCCCAGCTAGTGTGAGTCAGGTGTAACATAAAGACCAAAACCCCAGCTAGTGTGAGTCAGGTGTAACATACAGACCAAAACCCCAGCTAGTGTGAGTCAGGTGTAACATACAGACCAAAACCCCAGCTAGTGTGAGTCAGGTGTAACATACAGACCAAAACCCCAGCTAGTGTGAGTCAAGTGCAACATACTGATCTAGACTCCCGTTAGCGTGAGTCAGGTGCAACATACTGATCTAGACCCCAGCTAGAGAGAGTGTGTGTGTATATATATGTGTGGGTGTGTGTGCATGTCTGTTTGTCTGCCTGCACAGATATATATAGATATATATATATATATATATATATATATATATATATATATATATATATATCGCGCACGCACCAACACACCCGCCCGCCCGCCCGCACATAAATTCATACAGTGTTAGCAGCAATTGCATCTATTACATTAAGTGTCGTGAAAGATGGGCCTGATTTAAAGAGGTCGTCGGTGGAAATAGTTTGAGAAGCCTTGTCCGAGTGGCGGTCCTGGAAAGAATTGGGATAGAACGGGAAAGACATGTACAAACCATGCACAAACCACAGAAATGTACAGTTCTGAAACCGGAATGTGTTGGGCAGAAAGACGCAGGTCACGCAGCCTCGCTAAAACTACGACACAACGTAACAAAATGCCCTCTTCAGGACGAACCCTGAAGAAGGGATAGACTGCACAGAAATAATTCTAATCTCCCGTATCTACAGAACAGGAGAAGGAAACAAAACTATGTATCGGACCGAAAGGTGCAAATATCACAGTCAAGATGTAAACTAGCAACACAACGCAATCCGTTCTCCGGACTACATCCTGATACTTGCAAAGCCATGTTCAGGGCTTGGTAGCGGGAGATTGAGATTGAACGCAGAGGAAGATGAAGAAGACAAAACATACTGATGAGACAATGTTGGCCCGAGTATCCAGATCCCTACGTCACTTTCATGTAGTTCAGCCTGGAAACAGGCTGTTTCATGGCAAACGAGGTGGTTCATCCAGACGAGCCCTGTAGTATTGAGCGACGCGCAGATAAATTCAAGCATGGCTCAACCACCTGAAGGACCCGGTCCACCTACATCAGCACGCTCGGAATGTGAGGAAAGCTACAGCAACCAGCCACTTTACGTCCTAATCACGTCAAGAGTAAAGTTATTCATCGTGGGTATCCATCACCGTTTTAACAACAACGACGACGACAACTACAACTACAATGACGATGACGAAGACAGGAACAACAACTACGACGACAAAAAAAACCAACGACGATAACAACTACAGCAACAACTACTACCATGATGACAACAACAACAACTACGATGATAATGAAGACCACGAGGACAGCAACAACAACAACTACCATGACGACAACAACTACGACGAAAAAAATAAATAAATAACAACAACCACAACTAACACGATGACCTAACCAACAACTACGACGATGACCCCACCAACAACAACTACGACGATGACCCCACCAACAACAACTACGACGATGACCCCACCAACAACAACTACGACGATGACTCCACCAACAACTACTACGACGATGACCCCACCAACAACAACTACGACGATGACCCCACCAACAACTACTACGACGATGACCCCACCAACAACAACTATTACGATGACCCCACCAACAACAACTACGACGATGATCCCACCAACAACAACTACGACGATGACCCCACCAACAACAACTACGACGATGACCCCACCAACAACAACTACGACGATGATCCCACCAACAACAACTACAACGATGACCCCACTAACAACAACTACGACGATGACCATACCAACAGCTACGACGATGACCCCACCAACAACTACGACGATGATCCCACCAACAGCTACGACGATGACCCCACCAACAACTACGACGATGACCCCCACCAACAACTACAACGATGACCCCACCAACAACTACGACGATGACCCCAACAACATCAACTACAACAACAACTACGACAACAATAATACCAAAAACAACTACGACGATGACCACACCAACAACAACTACAATAACTACGACAACACCACGGACAACATCAACAAAAATAACAACAACAATAACACCAACAACATCATCAACAACAACAATAACACCAACAATAACACCAACAACAACGACAACATCAACAACAACACCAACAACTGACATTTTCAATCAACATGACACAACGATGTTACCAATATCAGTCTGTGACCTTCTCCCTCTGCCATATTTTGAAGTCAAACACATTTCCGCTGACCTGAAATGATCAACTGGCTTATGGACATCCGAACACGATATTTTCTCTACATCCCCTTTGTTCTTGACAGTTTGAATGAAGCAAATTGAGGACTAACGATGTAAGATAAATATCAACATAGATTTGTCGGTCATCAACAAGGTAGATCGGCGCCATCTGCCAACTAAAAACAATCTCTGTCAGGGTATCTCAAACTGTGTAAAAGCTTGGGTCTTTTCTGAGGTGGAGTTGAAACTGGGTAATAGCTCGTATAACAGGCTTTATTGGAAACTTGACGTCCGTATATGCTGTGCCAAAAGTTTTCGTTGAAGAAATGGTTCGTGCGGTTACACTTTCTAGAACAAGGTCATAGTCCTTGTGCTTCAGTTTAGCAATCATTGTCAAGCAGACAGTGGTGATGAGATTACGTTAGTCAGAGTCAGACAGACCATGGTGATGAGATTACGTTAGTCAGAGTCAGGAAGAGCATGGTGATGAGATTACGTTAGTCAGAGTCAGGCAGACCATGGTGATGAGACTTCGTTAGTCAGAGTCAGGAAGAGCATGGTGATGAGACTACGTTAGTCAGAGTCAGGCAGACCATGGTGATGAGATCACGTTAGTCAGAGTCAGACAGAGCATGGTGATGAGACTACGTTAGTCAGAGTCAGGCAGACCATGGTGATGAGATCACGTTAGTCAGAGTCAGACAGAGCATGGTGATGAGACAACGTTAGTCAGAGTCAGGCAGACCATGGTGATGAGATCACGTTAGTCCGAGTCAGACAGAGCATGGTGATGAGACAACGTTAGTCAGAGTCAGGCAGACCATGGTGATGAGACTACGTTAGTCAGAGTCAGACAGATCATGGTGATGAGACTATGTTAGTCAAAGTCAGGCAGACCATGGTGATGAGACTACGTTAGTCAGAGTCAGGAAGAGCATGGTGATGAGACTACGTTAGTCAGAGTCAGGAAGAGCATGGTGATGAGACTACGTTAGTCAGTCAGGCAGACCATGGTGATGAGATCACGTTAGTCAGAGTCAGACAGAGCATGGTGATGAGACTACGTTAGTCAGAGTCAGGCAGACCATGGTGATGAGATCACGTTAGTCAGAGTCAGACAGAGCATGGTGATGAGACAACGTTAGTCAGAGTCAGGCAGACCATGGTGATGAGACTTCGTTAGTCAGAGTCAGACAGATCATGGTGATGAGACTATGTTAGTCAGAGTCAGGCAGACCATGGTGATGAGACTACGTTAGTCAGAGTCAGGCAGACCATGGTGATGAGATCACGTTAGTCAGAGTCAGACAGAGCATGGTGATGAGACAACGTTAGTCAGAGTCAGGCAGACCATGGTGATGAGACTACGTTAGTCAGAGTCAGACAGATCATGGTGATGAGACTATGTTAGTCAAAGTCAGGCAGACCATGGTGATAAGACTACGTTAGTCAGAGTCAGGAAGAGCATGGTGATGAGACTACGTTAGTCAGAGTCAGGAAGAGCATGGTGATGAGACTACGTTAGTCAGTCAGGCAGACCATGGTGATGAGATCACGTTAGTCAGAGTCAGACAGAGCATGGTGATGAGACTACGTTAGTCAGAGTCAGGCAGACCATGGTGATGAGATCACGTTAGTCAGAGTCAGACAGAGCATGGTGATGAGACAACGTTAGTCAGAGTCAGGCAGACCATGGTGATGAGACTTCGTTAGTCAGAGTCAGACAGATCATGGTGATGAGACTATGTTAGTCAGAGTCAGGCAGACCATGGTGATGAGACTACGTTAGTCAGAGTCAGGCAGACCATGGTGATGAGACTACGTTAGTCAGAGTCAGGCAGACTATGGTGATGAGATTACGTTAGTCAGAGTCAGGCAGACCATGGTGATGAGACTACGTTAGTCAGAGTCAGACAGGCCAGGTTTAGGAGACTGTTAGTCAGGGTCAGGTGTAACATACTGATGAGACTGTTAGTCAGGGTCAGATGCAACATATTCATCAGACTATGTTAGTCAGGGCCAGGTGCAACATACTGAACATTCGACGCTAAAACAAATCCTCACAACCGGTTCACGTAGTGGATGATGTGGTCAGCTGGCCACCGATACTTCCCAGATTATCTGGTACCCAATTTCTGTGGCTGGGTCGATCACAGGGTCCGGTTTGTGATTAGAACCAAAATTCTGCACCAACTGGGGGCTGGGACCATGATCGCCTGCACTAACCACTGCGCTACCGCGGCCCCCACATAGCAATAGTATTTCATGTTTAAGTTACTATTCTCATTCACAACCTTCCTTAGATGCCTTTTACTGAATGTTCAGACGTGTATAGTGTCCTTACTTTTTTCAACCGGGGTATATTAATAACATAGGCGTTTGCCTATCTGAAAAAGGAAACGTGAAACGGTGGGGATTCGTATACCTAATTTTAAGCATCCGGTGGTCTCAATGGAGGTGAGAACGGTGTCTAGTCATATTGGAGATTAGCGAAAAATATGGAGATCCCGTGTACACGTTTTGGAAGAAAATGGTTTTTACCCATTGTCTGAGCATAATCATAAAAAGCTATCAAATTCCGACCCAATACGCAATCTAGTCCCAAGAGCTAGCAGATAAACAGGAAGTAATGACGGAAAAATATAGAAAGGACTACTGATTGACTGCCATGGGTTTCTTGGCAATATTTCATTCAGTAGTTTGCCGTTGCTTTCTGAACGTTGTTCTGTTTTTCCCTTGGCAACATACGGCTGCGAAACATTGACAGCTACCCACACACCAAGGAAGAGAATATAGTGCTTCGAGACCAAATGTTCTTTACAGGTCCTCACAATTCTATGGGCCAAAATGGAAAGAATGAAAAAACTCGACAATAGTCCGGCATAGAGGAGAATTGATTCATAGATTCCATCATGAACAGAAAATTGAAAAACTCTGGCAACATCAACAGACATATCGGTCGTGAAAGAACGGTCATGGAAGGTATGGTGCCGGGCAAGAGAGGCAGACCAAGAAGGCGATGGTACCAAGGAATGTTTGGACATGACATGATATGGAGCTTTGCCAAGAGATTAAGTTTCATTCAGACGGGCTGTGACTGAAGCGACGTTATGAATAGGACATGCTACTTGATGATGACTATGGATAGCATTCGGCTACCCAACAGCCTACATAACTTACTTGTTTATTCTTCTCACGTTGAGAGAGGGTTATGATAACACTCCTAGACACGATAAAGGGTTATGATAGCACTCCTAGACACGAGAGAGGGTTATGATAGCACTCCTAGACACGAGAAAGGGTTATGATAGCACTCCTAGCCAAGAGAAAGGGTTATGATAGCACTCCTTGACACGAGAAAGGGTTATGATAGCACTCCTAGACACGAGAAAGGGTTATGATAGCTTTCCTAGACACGAGAAAGGGTTATGATAGCACTCCTAGACACGAGAACGAGTTATGATAGCATTCCTAGACACGAGAAAGGGTTATGATAGCATTCCTAGACACGAGAAAGGGTTATGATAGCACTCCTAGACACGAGAACGAGTTATGATAGCATTCCTAGACACTTTGAGAAAGGGTTATGATAGTATTCCTAGACACTTTGAGAAAGGGTTTTGATAGTATTCCTAGACACTGAGAAAGGGTTATGATAGCATTCCTAGACACGAGAAAGGTTTATGATAGCATTCCTAGACACTGAGAAAGGGTTATGATAGCGTTTCTAGACACGAGAAAGGTTTATGATAGCGTTCCTAGACACTGAGAAAGGTTTATGATAGCATTCCTAGACACTGAGAAAGGGTTATGATAGCATTCCTAGACACTGAGAAAGGGTTATGATAGCATTCCTAGACACGAGAAAGGTTTATGATAGCATTCCTAGACACTGAGAAAGGGTTATGATAGCGTTCCTAGACACGAGAAAGGTTTATGATAGCATTCCTAGACCCCTTTTCTTCTGGAAACTCCGAAGGTACGAGACGAAGGGGTAGACATCGGCATACTTGGAGACGTGAAGCGGAGGCAAACCAGAAAGACGTTGGGCCAATGTTGGAAATGTATGGTGTCGGGCAAGAGAGGCAGATGCAGACTAAGGAGACGAAGGCACCAAGATCTCAAGGAAATCTTGGGCATCACTTGGAGGAGGACGGAGATTTGGCTAGAAATTGGCAAATGTTGGAAAGGTTAGATTATGGTAGACATGCTCGGTGACGGTTTTTTGAAAACTTGTTCCGCATGGATTTGAAATGTTTTGATTGATTGATTGGTTGATTGGTTGATTGTATTTCATCAGTCTTTCACAGGACAGGGCTGTCTGGCTTGATCGCAACTTAAACGCACGCACTCATTTAGGGACCATACTTCAGTGAGCACGAACATCCTATCTGGTTGGAACCACACAGAACCATTGTGCATAGCTGGGACACTAGCATAGGTGCATGCACACGTGCACATGGATCACTGGAACACTAGCAGAGGTAATAGTTGTCCATCACAAGTGATGAAGACCACTCTCTTTGTTCAGTCGTGTGGACAGTCGTATCTCTGTCTGTGTCCGCTGAAATGGGTGACTTGCGCGGTTATTTGGATTAAAGTGAGGAAGAAACTGCGCCTTTTGTCAACCTCACTCACAGAGCCTAAGCTACCTTTTGCCAGTGGCAAGACATTCATCGAGACGACTGGAGATAGCATAGGATGCAGATTTTGCCTCCGGGTTATCACCGAAGCCTTTCCGTAAACATGTAACCCGCAGGGTAGAAAGGTGGGATGGCATCTAACGCAGTTTGTCGTGCCTTTTCGATAACCACAAGAGGTCGTATGGACAACACTCAGCGTTTGAATGGGTCTGGTATCTCTCCCCAGCTGTATTCAACTCATCATAGTAGCATCTAAAATTCCCACACGTCAAATTCGAGAAGGTGAACCGGCAGAACTAACCCGTGAAATACGTCACAGGTATAAGCGTAGTGCCATTCAGCCGGCGTCCAGACCAGGATAAACGGATGGAAGAAATCACAAAAAAGAACGAAATAACAAGTCCAGACGGAAAACAACACCATGTTTCAGTGAACACAAGTGTAAGTCGTCGACTAGTGTGAATTCCAGGCAAATCCGTGGTCTGGCGGCATCCATAATGATCCAAAACAGTAGAGAAATGTAGACTCGCAGCCAGTTATGGCGCCATCTAGCACAGGTACATACAGACACAAACATGCATCACAGACAATATCATGGGTACATACATACAGATATACTCATGCATCCAAACACAGGTTAATACGCCCTGATCCCCTAAAAGACTACCGTCTGGGGTGGGAAGAGCCGTGCCTCCACCAGTAGAAAACAGAGTTGTAAATCTTTAGGCACACACAAAATAAAACACCATAAAAACTAGGCTGTGGGGCATCTAAACGCTGCTTCGGAGACGGCAGGTTAGATGGACTGTTGTTCGCATGTCTGATGAACGCTTTCCTAACTTATCATCGGGGGAGGGTTAGAGAGAGAGAGATACAGAGAGAGAGAGAGCGAGAGAGACAGAGAGAGGCAGACAGAGAGAGACACGGAGAGAGACGGAGATAGAAAGAGACAGACAGAAGAAACGAAACACAGACTTCCTGAAAGTGCTCTGAACAGTTGTATCATCGATGTGGCCTCCTGGGAGCTGCTAGCACCGAATTGCTTTAACCACACAGGGTGCTGACATCGCCGAGAAGGGAGGAGTCACTGCGACGCGGTGCAGCAGAAGTCAGCTGCACGAAACGACACAATGTATGAATAACTAACGCCGTCCAGGTGTGCCCCACGCGAGGTAGAGTTTGTCTCGCTCGGATCGGACTGCACTGCGCCATTTGTTTAACATCTGAATACACATGTCCGACGCTGTCCACATCTTCGCTAGCAACGGGCAACTTACCTTAACTTAACGTCATTATACTGGTTTAAAAGACTCCATGGAGTCTGTATACAACCAGTTAATGGAGCATGGTTTAACCGATGTGCGAGTCCACATTAATTGACTCAAACACTAGATACTTATCACCAGTTGAACATAGAGCAGGTAGTGGTCTTCAGACTCTGCACAGGCTACAATAGACTTGAGGTACCATCTATTCAATAAACTGAAGACAGGTGCTACTGACAAATGCACCTGTGGTACAGGGAAAATTACCCCTGAACATCTGCTGCAAAACTGCCCAACATACGAGGACCAGAGAAAGCACATGTGGCCATCACCAGTGGCAACACTAGACAAGCTCTATGGCAGTGTCGACAGCCTCTGAATGACCGCCAGTTTCTTAGAATAAATTCAAGTTGACGCCTGACAGAGTACGATGAAGAAGAAGAAGAAAGACAGGAGAAGTAGACCCGCAGTCAGTTAGGCGCCATCTATAGCAGCTCTTAACAAACCACCTGGGGAAAGGTACAAATAACTTGGGTAGATTGTTAACTTGCAATTTGTCCAGGCAGCGGCCGTTAAGCCTACTCTTTTCGATTTCCAACCGCCAAAGAATTTTTAACGTGCTCGACACTATGGGCTCCCGTCCTTTGACCATATGCCATACAGTGGTATCTGCAAGTGTTTGTAAGCTGTTGTTTAGTTCCGCACAAAGTGTTCCATTTATCTGGCCTCGGAGGAAGAAGTGCCTTCCCATAACCGAGCCGGACATTCAAAAATATGGCTTGGCTCGGCTTCGTTCGTTCTCAATCTCCAGCTACCAAACCCTGAAAGGGCTTAAGTAGCAGAATGTAGTTCAGAGAACGGAATGTGTTGTCGTAGTTTACAGCTTGACTGCGATATTTGCACCTTTCGGTCCAACACATCCGACCAGCAAGCATTTTTTTGAGTACCGGATTAGCATTCCCTCTTCGATCCCTTCTCCTTAGCCAGTCTGCCCTGCTGCAGCCTGTTATCCAGGATAACCGCGTGGAGGTGTAGAAGGGTCTTGGCAGCTCTGGTTCGCTGGCCCTGACGCTAGCAGTCAGCTATGGGTCGCTGACCACTGCAGCTCATGCGCTGCTCAGCATCTTGATCCTATTCAAAAGGATTATTTATGTTCAACAGTTTCATAGGGACGTGTGCACAGCCGACATTCTGGAGTATGTTCTGGTTGGATTCTGTATTTTTGCCAGAAGATTCACGGAAAAAAAATTCCTGTCTCCACCGTGATTCGAACCCACGACCTAATAATTCCTGTCTCCACCGTGATTCGAACCCACGACCTAAAATGCCCTGTCTCCATCGTGATTCGAACCCACGACCTAATAATTTCTGTCTCCACCGTGATTCGAACCCACGACCTCCTGCACCCGAGTCGGACAACTTACATCGAGACCACTGAGCCCACTTATTATTATTATTATTTCATCCGTGCTAGTATTTGTAATCTCGATGGGGTCCGCGGACAATGAGATGAGATGCACTGTTTGCTACTGGTGGAAAACTACAACACCAACTCAACTCTAATCCCAGCCCCCACTACTCTGAGGGCGGCATGAATTACCCCTTATTTGCTGGTGTGAATACAGGGATCATACTGGTACCATCCATCACCGTCAGACGATACAGCAATGTAACCCGTGAGAAACGGTATAGCCCGTGACCCTTGTTCATACTTAATTGTCGGGTCAGGCGGAAACGGGACAATTTGAGCCGGGGGAGGGTGACGTGCAGGGGTGGGGGGCAGCGGAAAGGGGGGGGGGGTGATTGGGTTGCCGCATATTTTAACAAGGTTGTCAGATAAAAATCTTTGAAAAAAGCCAAACGACGCAGAAAAAGCGAATATAATGCCAAATACAGCAAACATTCTAAAAATAACGCTGCACTAACCCCAAAAAACGAATAAAAAGTCAAAAACAGTAACCATAGCTGACTGCTAGCATCAGGGCCAGCGAACCAGAGCTGCCATGACCATTCTACACCTCCACGCGGTGATCCTGGATAACAGGCTGCAGCAGGGCAGAGTGGCTAAGGAGAAGGGTTCGAAGAGGCAATGCTAACCCGGTACTAAAAACATGTTTGCTGAAGTCGGATGTGTTGGACCGAAAGGTGCAAATATCGCAGTCAAGCTGTAAACTACGACACAACGCATTCCGTTCTCTAGACTACATTCTGCTACTTAGACCCGTGTCTGGGTTTGGTAGCGGGAGATTGAGAACGAACGAAGCCAAGCCAAACAAAACATTCTAGAAATGACCAACCGCTGCACACACTCAAGAAACGAATAAAAAGTCACAAACAGTAACTATAAAGCATCCAAGAAAAAGTCAAACGCTGCATCAATTAAAATCAAGTAAAAGTCAAATACAACATTAAAACATCCAAGACAAAGCCAAACGATGTACGAAAAAAGCCAAATGTAACAACATGAAATTACATTATCCTATTCATCGTTCCGCCAGATGTGCCCGTATGCGATGAAGCCAACACTATCCTGTATGCGTCCCGATCTTTTGCAATGCTGTACCAATGCGGTCCTAGGTCTTTGATTAGTCCATCTCCCCATCGCATAGGTGGGCGACCCCGTGGACATGTACAGGAATATTACCATTAAAACCTTTTTCTATGCGTCCATCTGTTGGCAGGCATGCGTACCACATGTCCAACCCAATTATGTTTGTGTGATATCGCTGCTTCCACAACTTCCCGAAACAAAGTTTTATATCTTATCCCGTTTCGGAATTTTTAATATGCGCCGTTCCCTTGCTCTCTGAGTTACTCTGAACTCTTCTCAGCATCTGTTATACGCAAGTTCCACACTTCGCAGACCCTAAATAATTGCTGGAATAACCATGGAATTGAAAGTGTGTGCTCTTGCCGTGGTGTCTTTCATCTCTTGCGGTATCGGCTTAATGGACAAAGCATTACCAGGCTGTTTTCCGTCGTCTAGAGATTTCGTGATCGATTTTGTGGTTGGTATTTATCTCTTGACCTAGATAGATATATGACACGGCGACACCATCTCTCCAAAGCTATTTACAGCTGCTCTCGAAGAGATTTTGGATCAACAGAGGTGTCAATTTAGATGGCGAGTGGCTCACACATTTACGATTTTCAGATGTCAACATACGCATCAGCCATACAATTGAGGAAGTCCGGCAATCCTTGATTGACCTAAATGAAATCATCAGAGTTGCTGGTATGAGGAAAAATGAAAGGTGAAACACACAGCCTTAGAAACAACTACTGCCAATATCAGGACACCCAGCTAGGAGATGAAACCATCACAGATGCCAACTCCTATACATAGTGTCCTCTCCCCTTACCTATTTAACATGTATGCTGAATGCATAATGAGGAACGTTAAAGAGGCTGAAATTATCGAAAGTTTCGCCCCCTTTACAATTGGATACAGCGGGATTAAGATCAATCTGTATTACAGAGGAAATGGTTTTTTTTAAAATTGGAGGGGTTGAAGGTGAATAAATGTCCAGGTCAAGATGGTATTCACCCAAAATTGCTGTATGAAATTAGAGACCAACTAGCAAAACCATTGGCTATATTATGTTCTCAATCACTTACAAAAGGGATTGTTCCACGGGATTGGAAAGATGCAGGAGTGATCCCCTTTTTCAAAAAAAGGCAAAAAATCAGATCCGGAAAATTATATACCGGTGAGTTTAACGAGCATAGTCTGTAAATTGTTAGAGTCAATAATCAAAGAAAACATTGTAATGCATTTAGAAAAATGTAATCTAATTAGAAATAGTCAGCATGGGTTTACTAGAGGGAGATCATGCTTAACAAATCTATTAGAATTCATGGAGGAGGTTACTAAAATCATAGATAAAGGGGAGCCAGTGGATGTTATTTATCTAGACTTTGCAAAGGCCTTTGATAGAGTACCTCATCAAAGATTATTTCGAAAGTTAAAATCACATGGAATAGGTGGGGAAGTTGCCAAATGGATTGAAAATTGGTTAACGGGAAGAAGGCAGAGGGTGGGCATAAATAAGGAGTACTCTGAGTGGAGTGAAGTGAAAAGTGGTGTGCCACAGGGCTCGGTTTTGGGACCAATTTTGTTCTTGATATATATATATAAATGATTTGGATATTGATATGAGATCCATGATTGCAAAATTTGCTGATGACACAAAACTATGCAGTAGTGTCTCATCTAAAGCGGAAGTGGATATATTGATGTCGGATTTAGATAAAATTCGAGAATGGTCTGTAAGCTGGCAAATGGAGTTTAATGTAGATAAATGTACAGTCATCCACATGGGTAGATCCAATATGGAACATAATTACAGAATGGGAGAAAACAATATTAGAAAGATAGATAAGGAAAGGGACCTAGGGGTTATAATAGATCATACAGGAAAGGTGAGTGAGCAAGTTAAGGTAGCAGTGAAAAAGGCAAATGCAATGTTAGGTATGATAAAAAGAAATATTAAACATAGGAGCAAGGAAGTGATCGTCAAACTGTATAAAGCTTTAGTTAGACCTAGATTGGAGTACTGTGTACAGGTGTGGAGTCCTTATCATAGAGGGGACATAAACATGCTAGAAAGAATACAAAAGAGAGCGACAAAGATGATAGTGGGATTCCAGAATTACAGTTATGAGGAACGACTCAGAAAAACCGGCCTACAGTGTCTCGAAGAGAGAAGAATTCGTGGTGACTTAATACAGGTTTATAAGATGATCAGAGGAATCGATAAATTAGACTATAACAAGTTTTTTTAAAATACAGCCACCTACAATAACACGAGGGCATAGCTACAAGCTGACTAAAGAGAGGTCCAGGTTAGATATTAGGAAATATTTTTTTAGTCAGAGAGTGGTGTCTGCTTGGAATGCATTGCCAGGGGAGGTAGTGGAGGCAGGGATAGTTAATGCATTTAAGAATAAACTGGATGCGCATAGCTTTTAGAGCAAGGTGATGTAAATGTAACTGGTTTTATACAGACTCTGCAGGGTCTTCTAAACCAGTATAAAGACGTTAAGTTAAGTTAAGATCACAGAGCTAAGATACACATACGATACGATCAAACAGTACACAGGGATTAGTGCAGATAATTGCAGCCGCAAGATACAGCAAAGATCAGAAGTATCTTTAAAAACAAAACAAAGATAATGTCCACCGACAAATCAAGAAGTCAACATAAATTCAAATTCGGGTGTGTGGAAATAGAACAGGTCACGACCTGCGAGTATCTGGACTTCACAGTTGACAACAATGGCGATTGGTCATAGAAAATTAGAAGGAGATTGCCGCTGACAAATCTGAGGCTACACAAGCTGAGGCTACACAAGATGAGGTTACACAAGCTGATACCACACAAGCTGAGGCCATAAAAGCTGAGGTTACACAAGCTGATGCCACACAAGCTGATGCCACACAAGCTGAGCCCACACAAGCTGAGGTTACACAAGCTGAGGTTACACAAGCTGAGCCCACACAAGCTGAGCCCACACAAGCTGATGCCATACAAGCTGAGGCCATAAAAGCTGAGGTTACACAAGCTGATGCCACACAAGCTGATGCCACGCAAGCTGAGCCCACACAAGCTGATCCCACACAAGCTAAGCCCACACAAGCTGAGCCCACACAAGATGAGCCCACACAAGCTGAGGTTACACAAGCTGAGGTTACACAAGATGAGCCCACACAAGATGAGCCCACACAAGATGAGCCCACATAAGATGAGCCCACACAAGCTGAGGTTACACAAGCTGAGGTTACACAAGCTGAGCCCACACAAGCTGAGGTTACACAAGATGAGCCCACACAAGCTGAGGCTACACAAGATGAGGTTACACAAGATGAGCCCACACAAGCTGAGCCCACACAAGCTGAGGTTACACAAGCTGAGGTTACACAAGCTGAGGCTACACAAGCTGAGGCTTCATAAGCTGAGGAAACTATGGTAATACACCATAAAACCAACAAAAGTGAATCATTTTGAGAACCCGTGTTTTTCCCGTGGCGGCATACGGCTGCTAAACATGGACAGTTACCCAAACCTGAAGGAAGAGAATCGAGTTCTCCGAGTCGAAATGCTATAGAAATGTCCTCCGAATATCTAGGATCGAGAAAAAAATGCAGAATGCAGACATTCACAAGTGCTGGGCATGGAGGAGAACAGGTTCATACATTTCATCATGAACAGAACATTGAGAAATACTTTGGCCACATCAAAAGGCACAACGGTCTTGAGAGAAAAGTAATGGAAGGTATGGTACCGGGCAAAAATAGACAGAGGTAGACCAAGAAGGCGATGGCACCAAGATGTCAAAGAATGCTTGGGCATGATTCTGGAGCAGGCTGGAGCTTTAGAGACCAGATGGAGTTTCTTTCAGACGGGCTGTGATGGGAGCGACGTTCTGCAAGGGACATGCTACATGACGATGACTCCGTCATGATTAGGGTAGAGAGGGGGAACTGAGAAGATTGTTCAGCCAGGCACAACATTCTGACCAGGACGCCGCGTCAGGGCCAGGCACAATATACTGACCAAGACAGCTATCTCTTCCATGTAGCGTTTCCTGGAAACACGCTGTTTTCAGGGCAGTCTCGCTGACGAGATGTGCACCGACGTGATCCCTATAGGAGTGAGCGTCACACTTAGCAAAACATAGCACAACAGCATGGAGGACCGGGTCCACCTTCAATAGCACGCTCAGGATGTGAGGAAAGCTACTTAACGCCACTTAAGGCCCTTTTCAGCGAGCACAAGAGTAAACTTACTCATTGCGGGCATTAAAGAAAAAAAACAAAAAAAACAACAACAGCAGCAGCAACAATCAGGGTAGCGTTATGAATTCACCCTCGTAACTACTCTCTCTCTCTCTCTCAAAACGCACGCACGCACGCACGCACACACATACACTACTCGTTCGACATATTGTTGTAGGTAAATCCCTGCCATAGTCCGCATTTAAAACTAACATTCCAGCGCTCTCAGAGCTGGGGATACCTTATCCCTTCTTGGAAAGTGTATATCTTAAGAAAATAACGGCAGAGCCTCGAGTTACCCAACCTTAGCACAGTTCAAGTGCAGCCAGGACCAGTTATGTTGCCAATATTCTCGGCCTGGTACGAGGACTATTTTGACCCGGACAGTTGGGTGCAATAAAAAACAAAAGGCGAACAAGCAGACAGGTATCGCTACAACATGTAAGGCCAATTAGCAATAGCGTTGTTCAGCTGCTGGCAGATTTGTGGTTTGTTCAGAAATACAACGCGTTTTAGGGTTACATACTTTTCTTCTTTTTCTTCTTCTTAGTCTGCTTCTATTTGTTGTTCTTCTTCTTAGTTTTCTTCTATTTGTTGTTCTTCTTCTTTGGTCAATTAACAAAAGGTGGGGACGGCGGGGCCTAGTGGTTAAGTGGTACGGCTCACAAACCGAAGGATCTGGGTTCGATCCCCATCACAGCACCGGCCGTTACCCCGGGGAATCAAACCCTTAGAAAATGCAGGAGGAAGCAGACCCTTTCATAAAAATGCAAGCTGAAGTCGGATGCACTGGGCCGACAGGCGCTAAATAAAAACCACAGTGCAACGCGCCTTCGGGGATTAGAGAAATAAGACGAGGGCCAAAATTAACAATAGCGGTATTTAGATTCTGGCAGAAATTCAACTCGTTTTATAGTTCAATACTTCTTCTTGTTCTTCTTATTTTTCCTCATCCATTCTCTTCTTCTTCATTCAATTACCAATTGGGCTGTTCAGTTGTTTGCAGAACTGTGGTTTGATGAGAAATACAACGCTTTTTACGGTTAAATATGTTTTGTCTTCTTCTTCTTCTTCGGCGTTTCGTCCTCAAAAAGACGCTGTCTCGTAGTTTACAGCGCCTTTCGGTCCTTCACATCCATTTTCAGCACGTCATTTTTAAGACCGGATTTTCCTACCCTCTGTGACCCTTATTCTCTTAGCCAGACTACACTAGCGCAGCCTGTTCCCAGGGTCGCGGTTAGCTATGGCTGGCTGTCCCTGTTGCAAGCAGCCAGCTATGGGTCGTCGTCTGCTGTTAGGGCACCCACTGTGCTGTATCTTCGGTCCTAAGTGTCTGTCCGAGACGGTAAAGAGCAGTTTTCGCCTATAGGCCCACATTTGTTGTGCCTTATATGAATAACATCACACAGGAGGCAAATACCGAACAGGAAAGTACCAACGAACTTTGCAGACGACCAATGTCTCATCCACTCCAATAAACCAAACCTACAGTCATATTGACTCACTCTACTTGAACTGTCAGAAGTACGATATGAATATCAATACATCAAAAACAGAGGCAGTGAATATAGAAAGAAAGCACACCACACATGATATTCATGTGAATAAAACAAAAAATAAAGCAGGAACAAGAATTTAGGTATTTGGAATTGTTTTTACTGTGGATGGTAGACTCGACAGAGAGATAAAGATGAGAGGGAAGAGGGCAAACGCTGTCACATAGTGAATAAAGCCCAGGAACAAAAGTTAGCCACCTGCGGAATGCGCTGCCTACAAAAGGTCACTAGCAACGCCAGAAGAGACAGAATCAAATACGAGTATTCGGGAGAAGGTTGGAACAATTCCCTGCCTAAAGTACATAGAGCAACAGGGAATGAATTGGTTTGGCCACATTGTGAGAATGCAACGAGACCACGTTGTTCATGCAACCTTCTACAGGAGAACATCAGGAAGAAGGGCTAGAGGTAGACCGAGGAAAAGGTGGATAGACAGCGTAAAAGAGACATGCTGTAAAATGGGGGAAATGTCACTCGGGCCACGAGAGAGGCGAAAGACAAATACATACCACAACATTGGGCTAGAAAATGAGACAACAAAAGTACATACCACAACATTGGGCTAGAAAGTGAGACAACAAAAGTACATACCACAACATTGGGCTAGAAAGTGAGACAACAAAAGTACATACCACAACATTGGGCTAGAAAGTGAGACAACAAAAGTACATACCACAACATTGGGCTAGAAAGTGAGACAACAAAAGTACATACCACAACATTGGGCTAGAAAGTGAGACAACAAAAGTACATACCACAACATTGGGCTAGAAAGTGAGACAACAAAAGTACATACCACAACATTGGGCTAGAAAGTGAGACAACAAAAGTACATACCACAACATTGGGCTAGAAAGTGAGACAACAAAAGTACATACCACAACATTGGGCTAGAAAGTGAGACAACAAAAGTACATACCACAACATTGGGCTAGAAAGTGAGACAACAAAAGTACATACCACAACATTGGGCTAGAAAGTGAGACAACAAAAGTACATACCACAACATTGGGCTAGAAAGTGAGACAACAAAAGTGCATACCACAACATTGGGCTAGAAAGTGAGACAACAAAAGTACATACCACAACATTGGGCTAGAAAGTGAGACAACAAAAGTACATACCACAACATTGGGCTAGAAAGTGAGACAACAAAAGTACATACCACAACATTGGGCTAGAAAGTGAGACAACAAAAGTACATACCACAACATTGGGCTAGAAAGTGAGACAACAAAAGAAGAAGAGGGCCTACATTTTTTGTTATGACCTATAAGCCTTGATCTACCTGCGCGGCACGGGGGCTGAAAAGAACTATGTCGTAAATGGCGACTAAAGAGGGTTGTGCATTGGACGAGAACCCTCATCATCGTGTTGCGGAGGCCACTAGTTAACTTAACTTTTGGCGACATTTTGGTGGTTGGTTACAGTGGTTCTTCTTTCATACTTGCGTATTTGAGAGGGTAGGCCAGGGTTCCTCAGAACTGTAGGGCAATACGCGGCTCGTCATTTAAGCTTACCAATTTGGGCATTACAGTGTCGATTCCCACCTCGTTGACCAGGCTGTTGTGATACAGCATATCACCTGGTGGGTTCTTCAAATATATGTTTTAAGAGAGGAGACAAACGTCAGGTCAGGTGAAACATACTGATTAGAATATTTTAGATGGGGGGAAATACATTGATTAGACTATGTCAGATAAGACCTGACAGGGTCAGGTGAAATATACTGATTAGAATATTTTAGATGGGGTCAGGTCAGGAGAAATACACTGATTAGACTATGTTAATCAGGGTCAGGTGAAACATACTGATCAGACTGTGTTGGTCAGGGTCAGGTGAAACATACTGATCAGACTGTGTTGGTCAGGGTCAGGTGAAACATACTGATCAGACTGTGTTGGTCAGGGTCAGGTGAAACATACTGATCAGACTGTGTTGGTCAGGGTCAGGTGAAACATACTGATCAGACTGTGTTGGTCAGCGTCAGGTGAAACATACTGATCAGACTGTGTTGGTCAGGGTCAGGTGAAACATACTGGTCAGACTGTGTTGGTCAGGGTCAGGAGAAATACACTAATCAAGACACCCATCTCACTTCCAGGCAGGTCCTCTCTGTAGACAGGCTGTTTCATGTTTAACGACGTAGGGATCTACGTGATCCCCGTAGTAGTGAACGACATGCAGATGAATCCTAGCATAGCACAACAGCCTGAAGGATCCCGGTCCACCTTAATCAGCGAGCTCGGGATGTGACCAGAGCTACCTCTACCCGCCACTTAACCCCCTTTTCTATGTAGACAAAAGACTCAATTTACTCATTGTAGACATGTATTATTAGCACCATCATCATCACCACTACCAACAACTGCTGCAGAAAATGTCTCCATACTAAATAAATATTTTTCTTTGTGCAGTGTCGTGTCTTTCGTACTAATTTTATAGTTCTTTTTGTGCTTATGTGTTTTAATACTAATTTTATAGTTCTTTTTGTGCTAATGTGTTTTAATATTACTTTTATAGTTCGTTTTGTGCTAATGTGTTTTAAAACTAATTTTATAGTTCGTTTTGTGCTAATGTGTTTTAATATTAATTTTATAGTTCGTTTTGTGCTAATGTGTTTTAATACTAATTTTATAGTTCTTTTTGTGCTAATGTGTTTTAATATTAATTTTATAGTTCGTTTTGTGCTAATGTGTTTTAATACTAATTTTATAGTTCTTTTTGTGCTAATGTGTTTTAATATTAATTGTATAGTTCTTTTTGTGCTAATGTGTTTTAATATTAATTTTATAGTTCGTTTTGTGCTAATGTGTTTTAATACTCATTTTATAGTTCGTTTTGTGCTAATGTGTTTTAATATTAATTTTATAGTTCGTTTTGTGCTAATGTGTTTTAATATTAATTGTATAATTCTTTTTGTGCTAATGTGTTTTAATTTTAATTTTATAGTTCTTTTTGTGCTAATGTGTTTTAATATTAATTTTATAGTTCTTTTTGTGCTAATGTGTTTAATACTAATTTTATAGTTCTTTTTGTGCTAATATGTCGTGTCTTAATACTGATTTTATAGTTCTTGTTGTGCTAATGTGTAAAAGTAAAGTAAAGTAGCCCCTAGCATTACTGCCGTAGGGGTGTGATGAGTTCACGATCTCACATTTCAAAGGCTAGGCTAAATGGGCGTGGAAGCAACTCCTCTCCTTCGCCGCTTTTACTTTCCGGACTGAACCGGTACCCATTTAAGGCTGGGTGGACCCGGGACCCGTTGCGGTCTGAACAAACATTTCCGCCTCAATCAGAGAATCTTCTTCCTCGTTCATCTTCAGATCTCAACTTAAATGACTCTAACAAAGGCAGCAGTCGACTTAAGGCTCTGTACGCTTCCGTACAGCTTCTAGTGAAAGGACACTAGCTGTTGCCAAATGCTACTTCTTTTGTGGGTATACAGTAGGCAGGACTGCAAAATATGTTCTGTCTTCATGGGGGCTGTGCCGCAGGCATAAAGGTCTGTAGTGCCAATCTTGAACTTGTTGTACAGATGGCATCTAAGTCTGTTGTGACCTGTGCGTAGCTGGAACATTATCACCTGGTCTCGCCTGGAGAGTTGGTGGTAGGCATCGTTTTCTATGTGGCCAGGGTGGTCTTTTTTCCATTTTGCACTGTACGTTGCCCTGATGAATGCTTTTGTCTCATTGTATGTGATTTCTGTATCACTCTGCTGCAGCATTCCTCCCTCTCTGGCGAGTCTGTCTGCCTCCTCGTTGCCTGGGATGTTACAGTTGGCTGATATCCACTGGACTGTGCTTTTTTTTTTAAGCATTGGGACAGTCGCTCGAGCGAGTCTGCCAGAGCACCGAGTTCATTTGTGTGCTGGTTCTTGAGCGCCATTAACACTGCAAGGGTGTCTGTGAAAATGACCACTTACTTTTCTGCCTGCTCCTTGTCTATAAGGGTTTCAACTGCTTGTCTGAGGGCACTGGCTTCGGTACTGAAGTTGCTGCAGCGTCTCCCAGTGGCAAATGCTGCTGAGTTGACTTTGCTTTTTAGTTTTATAGTGATTGTGTGTATTCATTCTGTCTCTCCCTCCCTACACACGAGTGTGTGTTTATTCATTCTCTCCCGTCCTCCCTACTCACGAGTGACAGTACCCCAGATCTCCACCCCTCTACCACCCCATGCACACAATCTACCTTACCGACAACGGTCTCTAAAACCACCACACAAAAAAACAACCGAAACTCAACAACCTCGTCACAGTAACCAGACAAGCAACAAAACAAAACCCCAATCGACGTGTTAACAGGCTCAGTGGCATAACGGCAAACGGGACAGCAATCACAGGCGGAAGCGCAGACAAGAAGAGACCCGGGAGGGGGGTTTCCAGGGGCGGTACTGGTAGCGACACAGCACCTAGGACACCAGTTGGAGCCGTTCTCACGGTTGTCAAGCCTCCCCCCCCCCTCCCCCACATTTCCCCGCGGGTCTAATCCGAGCGGCTGGAAAATTGCGTTTTTCACTGCCTGGATTAAGGGGGGAACAATGGACGGGCTTTCAGTTCGCGGTAGTTATAGTGGAATCCACTGTGGCCGACAGGTCTGCTGGTGACAAACATGTGAACAACTGAGATTGTTATAAGGTAAAGGATTCAGTTGGATTCAGGTCCAACTCTTCCCCTCCCCTCTCACCTCACTCTGTTTCATTTGACTCTGTCCTACAGTCACACTCTTGCACAACTTTCACACGCGCCCTCATGGTGAGGCCCTTCCATTGCACTTTGGTTGGGCTAGCTTCTGAGGGCGCACAAACCTAGCATAGGTACATACAGACGCACACATTCATCCAAGCACTGGTTTATGCGTCCTGATATCGCCCAAAGGACTAAGGTCTGGGGTGGAATGAGCGCGCCTCCCCCAGTAGAAACTAGTGAGGCAAACATCTAAGCAACAACAACATGGAATCAGGTGGCTGTGGCGGTAAGCGATCCAGAAGATGGCTGCTAGCGTCAGGGATCCAGAAGATGGCTGCTAGCGTCAGGGATCCAGAAGATGGCTGCTAGAGTCAGGGATCCAGAAGATGGCTGCTAGAGTCAGGGATCCAGAAGATGGCTGCTAGCGTCAGGGATCCAGAAGATGGCTGCTAGAGTCAGGGATCCAGAAGATGGCTGCTAGAGTCAGGGATCCAGAAGATGGCTGCTAGAGTCAGGGATCCAGAAGATGGCTGCTAGAGTCAGGGATCCAGAAGATGGCTGCTAGAGTCAGGGATCCAGAAGATGGCTGCTAGAGTCAGGGATCCAGAAGATGGCTGCTAGAGTCAGGGATCCAGAAGATGGCTGCTAGAGTCGGGGATCCAGAAGATGGCTGCTAGAGTCAGGGATCCAGAAGATGGCTGCTAGAGTCGGGGATCCAGAAGATGGCTGCTAGAGTCAGGGATCCAGAAGATGGCTGCTAGAGTCAGGGATCCAGAAGATGGCTGCTAGAGTCAGGGATCCAGAAGATGGCTGCTAGAGTCAGGGATCCAGAAGATGGCTGCTAGAGTCAGGGATCCAGAAGATGGCTGCTAGAGTCAGGGATCCAGAAGATGGCTGCTAGAGTCAGGGATCCAGAAGATGGCTGCTAGAGTCAGGGATCCAGAAGATGGCTGCTAGAGTCAGGGATCCAGAAGATGGCTGCTAGAGTCGGGGATCCAGAAGATGGCTGCTAGAGTCAGGGATGTAGAAGATGGCTGCTAGAGTCAGGGATCCAGAAGATGGCTGCTAGCGTCAGGGATCCAGAAGATGGCTGCTAGAGTCGGGGATCCAGAAGATGGCTGCTAGCGTCAGGGATCCAGAAGATGGCTGCTAGAGTCGGGGATCCAGAAGATGGCTGCTAGAGTCGGGGATCCAGAAGATGGCTGCTAGAGTCAGGGATCCAGAAGATGGCTGCTAGCGTCAGGGATCCAGAAGATGGCTGCTAGAGTCGGGGATCCAGAAGATGGCTGCTAGCGTCAGGAATGCAGAGTTGCCAACAACCCTTCTCTACCTTCATTACGTGGTGATCCTGGATAACTGGCTGCAACCGGGCAGGCTGGCTAAAGAGAAGGGATCGAAGAGAGAAGGATGGCCTGGTAGCCAGCAATGCCTGCTGAAGTCGGATGTGTCGGAGCGAAAGGTGTGAATATCGCAGTCAGGCTGTAAATTATGACACAACGCATTCCGTTCTCTGAACCACATCCTGCTACCTGCAAAGCCCTGAGCGGCAGTTTGAAAACGAACGACGACGAAGGAGAAGAAGAGGAAGAAGGAGAAAGAAGAGGAGGAGGAGGAAGAAGAAGAAGAAGATAAGGAAGGAGATGAAGAAGAAGAAGACAATCGAGAGTGAACAAGGAAGGCAGCCTTCCAAACATAAAAGCTGTTCTTGTTCAATGCCCAAGATGAGTAAATTTACTCTTTTCTTGCGCCATGACAAGGTCGTTAAGTGGCAGGTTGCAGTAGCTGTACTCACACCCCGAGCGTGCTGATAAGAGTGGATAGTAGTCCCCCAGGTTATTGTACTATGCTTGGTTTCATCTGCGTGACGGGCACTACTACATGGATCACGTCGATCCAAATCTGGCTGCCCAGAATGCTTTGAAAACAGACTGCGATCAAGACGCTGTGCTGTAGTGGTCAGCGACCCATAGCTGACTGCTAGCGTCAGGGCCCCAGTAAACCAGAGCTGCCAAGACCCTTCTACACCTCCACAGGCTGATCCTGGATAACAGGCTGCAGCAGGGCAGACTGGCTAAGGAGAAGGGATCAAGGGCAACCAGGTACTTAACATTTCCTGCTTAAGTCGGAGGTGTCGGTCCGAAACGTGCAAATTTCGCAGTCAAGATGTAAGCCACAACACCGCATACCGTTCTACGGACTACATTCTGCTACTTGCAAGCAAAGCAAATTTCAGGGCTTGGTAGCGGGAGTAAGAGAGCGTTCAGGGCTTGGTAGCAGGAGTGAGAGAGCGTTCAGGGCTTGGTAGGGGGAGTAAGAGAGCGTTCAGGGCTTGGTAGCGGGAGTGAGAGAACGTTCAGGGCTTGGTAGCGGGAGTAAGAGAGCGTTCAGGGCTTGGTAGCGGGAGTAAGAGAGCGTTCAGGGCTTGGTAGCAGGAGTGAGAGAACGTTCAGGGCTTGGTAGCGGGAGTAAGAGAGCGTTCAGGGCTTGGTAGGGGATGAGTGAGAGAACGTTCAGCGCTTGGTAGCGGGAGATTGAGAACGTTCAGGGCTTGGTAGCGGGAGATTGAGAACGTTCAGGGCTTGGTAGCGGGAGTGAGAGAACGTTCAGGGCTTGGTAGCGGGAGTGAGAGAACGTTCAGCGCTTGGTAGCGGGAGATTGAGAACGTTCAGGGCTTGGTAGCGGGAGATTGAGAACGTTCAGGGATTGGTAGCGGGAGTGAGAGAACGTTCAGGGCTTGGTAGCGGGAGTGAGAGAACGTTCAGGGCTTGGTAGCGGGAGTGAGAGAACGTTCAGGGCTTGGTAGGGGATGAGTGAGAACGAACGAAGAAAAAGAAGAAAGAGAAAACAGCCTATATCTAGGGAACGCTACATGGAATTAATATAGGGGTCTCGGTCAATATATTACTCGGTTAGAATATTACTCGGTCAGTATATTGCTCGATCAGTATATTACTCGGCCAGTATATTACTTGGTCAGTATATTACTCGGGACGCAGACACGACGTCCTTATCAGTATATTGTGCCTGACCGGACTAGTGCCCCAGTTAACCCAAATCCAAACTGAAGATGGATGCAGCTGTACAGCTTGACCTGTCAAAGCCAGGCAGACATTACAATGTGTCGCTTGATCTGAAGTGGAACAATGAAAGACCCTGTATCTCAACGGGGTCCGGCCTCCAGGTTCGAGAAGCTCGGTGGCGATGTCTGGAGCCTTGAGTTGACTACTGTTTTTCTCTGTTGGTCTTTCATATAACTTTCAGACGCAAGGCAGCGGATTGGGGCACCTCATCCAAAGCAATAAAGAACTGATTGATACGCTTCGATCAAAGAAATATCACCAAAAAGACACACCTCATTAAAGGAAAAATCATCAAAAAAGACACACCTCATTAAAGGAAAAATCATCAAAAAGACCCGCCTCATTAAAAGAAACATCATCAAAAAGACACGCCTCATTAAAGGAAAAATCATCAAAAAGACACGCCTCATTAAAGGAAAAATCATCAAAAAGACACAGAAAGGCACGATTCATTTAGAGTGGGGAAAAAAAAGACACACGCCTCATTCAAAGTAACAAAAAGAAACGAAAAAAAACACGCCTGATTTAAATACAAAACATTTACACACATTCATATATATATATATATATATATGTGTGTGTGTATATATATATATGTGTGTGTATATATATAAATATATGTATTTGTGTGTGTATATATAAATATATGTATTTGTGTGTGTATATATATAAATATATGTATTTGTGTGTGTATATATAAATATATGTATTTGCGTGTGTATATATAAATATATGTATTTGTGTGTGTATATATATATATATATATATATATATATATATATATATATATATATATATATGTATATATAAATATATGTATTTGTGTGCGTATATATATATAAATATGTGTGTGTATATATAAATATATGTATTTGTGTGTGTATATAAATATATGTATTTGTTTGTGTATATATAAATATATGTATTTGTGTGTGTATATATAAATATATGTATTTGTGTGTGTATATATAAAAATATGTATTTGTGTGTGTATATATAAATATATGTATATGTGTGTGTGTATATATATAAGTAAAGTAAAGTGGAAATTCAGCAGAATTAACCCATGGTTGGAAATTACGTTTTTGAAGACTCCGTTGTACTAAGCCACAGCCTGTGAGAGGTGGGGGGAAGCCAGTGCTCTTCTTTGCTATTTTTACTTTCCCTAACCCATGAACCAGGTATACATTTACAGCTGGGTTGACTGAAGAAGCGGTCCCCGATTAAAATCATGATCCGGATTTCTTTTTAGTCACCGACGCGATTAGAACCGAGACATGTGTGTGTGTATATATATATATATATATATATATATATATATAATATTATATATATATATATATATTATTTTATATATATATATAATTGTGCGTGTGTGTGTACACGCACAGACATCACATAGCCCTCACTGGAAGCCACTAGGTCAAGCTCACTATCGGGCAGCCTTGGTGGCTTTCTGTAGTCTCCCTCCGGTATCGTTTATCCCCGCTATCGTCCGTTCTGCACCGAGGCCTTCATGTCAGGAGGCACATACTGCTATCCTGTATCTCCTCACTACCGCTGCAGTGCCAGGAGGAACAAGTGAACTTACAAAAGATCCACGAGAGTGGGTTTTCCTAAACGAAAGGCCATCGCACTCGACTCAAAGGTCATTTCACACGAGCAACTCCACAATCTCACTCCTGGCACTGGTTTGTATTTCCTGTTAGCATTCTGATTTCATACACTAGTACCATCGCCCGTTGTCGTTATGTGTTATTTTGTTTGGCTTTCCTCGACATATTTAACATTTATGACAAGCATGCTCCCAGGCACAGATCAACAAATATTCCTCCAGCGTATGGAGCAGTAGAATTGTTAGTCTCTAGCAGGCGACGTAGGTTTCTCCTCTCTCGAATACATGGCATTGCACGACACGGCATTTACATAGACCAGAAGTCTTTCGAGTGTGGAGTAGATTTGTGGATTTCAAACAAAGCTATAGAAACAATAACCTAAGACACGGGGATTTTGTCTACCGTACTGAACACCTGCGAAGAAACTTGTAACAATCAAATAGGTTGGCGGTTGTAAGAAGTGCTAGCAATGTTCTACAAAGGATATGAGACTGACTTTATTATACACAATGATGGTGCGCGCTTTCGTTCACAGTCAATCAATGTTCTTTAAGTGCTATATACGGGACGTAAGGCAGCAGAAAATAGTGCTCTCTAGTTTGATCTGTGTAGAGCCACACGTATTGGTAATACGTTGGAGTTAAACAATCAACAAAATAGTCATGGTGGTGGTTGTTGTAATGGTGATGGTGGTGGTTGTTGTAATGGTGATGGTGATTGTGATGATGACGATAGTCATGTTGGTGGTGATGATGATGGTGGTGGTGATAATAATGGTGGTTATAATGGTGGTGGTTGTGATGGTGGTGATGATGATGGTGTTGGTGGTGATGATAATGGTGGTGGTTGTAATGGTGGTGATGATGATGATGGTGGTGGTGATAATAATGGTGGTGGTTGTGGCGATGGTGATGATGATGGTGGTGGTGATGATAATGGTGGTGGTTGTGGTGATGATGATGGTGATGATAATGGTGGTGGTTGTGATGGTTATGATGATGTGGTGATGATGGTTATGATGATGGTTATGATGATAATGGTTGTGGTTGTGGTGATGATGATGGTGATGATAATGGTGGTGGTTGTGATGATGATGGTGATGATTTGAATGATGATGGTGATGATGGTCGTGGTGGTAATGGTATTGGTTGTGATGATGATGGTGGTTGTGATGATGATGGTGGTTGTGATGATGATGGTGGTGGTTGTGATGATGATGGTGGTTGTGATGATGGTGGTTGTGATGATGATGGTGGTTGTGATGATGATGGTGGTGGTTGTGATGATGATGGTGGTGGTTGTGATGATGATGGTGGTGGTTGTGATGATGATGGTGGTGGTTGTGATGATGATGGTGGTGGTTGTGATGATGATGGTGGTGGTGGTGGTGGTTGTGATGATGATGGTGGTTGTGATGATGGTGATGATGATGGTAGTGGGTGTGTTGATGATGCTGGTTGTGATGGTGGTGGTGATGATGATGATGATGGTGGTTGTGATGATGATGATCGCTTTCAGAACCTCCGCCTACTAGTGTTCCCCTCTATTGTAGCTCCTTCGAATTAGTTGACCAGACTGGCTAACGAGTGCAGATCTGTGGCCCAAGAACTCGGCCACAATACAAAGAGCCGGAGATTGTGCACAGAACAGCTGAAATGGATCGGACACGGCCTCAGAGAGAAACTTGCTAATCTATACAAAACATAAGTCCCATAGCAAAAACTGCCTTCGGGGATGACAGCGTTACAGGCTTCCATGTGGTAAGTCAGATTGTGTGACATGGGGAGGCCAGTCCGCTTCCTTGCTGCCTTTCTTTCCATAGCTGTAGATCAGGTACTCATTTACAAACTACTCAGATTCCATTTTTCTACTCAGATTCCATTAAACTGAGTATATCCCATTATCATACTAAGATCCCCTTCAACTATTCAGATCCCAATTACCATACTCATATCCTACACTACCACTTAGATCCCACTCAACTACTCAGATCCCATTATCCCACTCAGATACCACTCTACTACTCAGATCCAACGCTACTACTCAGATCTCACGCTACTACTGAGATCCCACGCTACCACTCAGATCCCCCTCTACTACTCAGATCCAACGCTACTACTCAGATCTCACGCTACTACTGAGATCCCACGCTACCACTCAGATCCCACGCTACCACTCAGATCCAATTATCCCACTCAGATCCCACTCTACTACTCAGATCCCACTCTACTACTCAGATCCAATTCTACAACTCAGGTCTCACTCTACTAATCAGATCCAATTATCCCACTTAGATCCCACTCTACCACTCAGATCTCACGCTACTACTCAGATCCAATTCTACCACTCAGATCCCACTCTACCACTCAGATCCCACTCTACTACTCAGATCCCACTCTACTACTCAGATCCCACTCTACCACTCAGATCCAATTATCACACTCAGATCCCACTCTACTACTCAGATCCCACTCAACCACTCAGATCCCACTCTACCACTCAGATCCCACTCTACTACTCAGATCCAATTCTACCACTCAGATCTCACTCTACTACTCAGATCCCACTTTACTACTCAGATCCCACTCTACTACTCAGATCCAATTCTACCACTCAGATCTCACTCTACTACTCAGATCCCACTCTACTACTCAGATCCAATTCTACCACTCAGATCTCACTCTACTACTCAGATCCCACTCTACTACTCAGATCCCACTCTACTACTCAGATCCAATTCTACCACTCAGATCTCACTCTACTACTCAGATCCCACTCTACTACTCAGATCCAATTCTACCACTCAGATCTCACTCTACTACTCAGATCCCACTCTACTACTCAGATCCAATTATCGCACTTAGATCCCACTCTACCACTCAGATCCCACTCTACTACTCAGATCCCACTCTACTACTCAGATCCCACTCTACTAAGATCCAATTATCGCACTTAGATCCCGCTCTACCACTCAGATCTCACTCTACTACTCAGATCCCACTCTACTACTCAGATCCCACTCTACTACTCAGATCCAATTATCGCACTTAGATCCCACTCTACCACTCAGATCCCACTCTACCACTCAGATCCCACGCTACTACTCAGATCTCACGCTACTACTCAGATATCACGCTACTACTCAGATCCCACTCTACCTTTCAGATCCCATTCTGCCTTTTAACCCCAACCTACCAACTTCCCGCCTTCAACCCACCCTCCCCAAATAACAGCCTCTTAAACCCTATTGGGGTGTTCCCCTCCCCCTAATCTCTCTATCACTCTCTCTCTCTCTCTCTCTCTCTCTTCAAAAATACCCTTTTTTCAAACAGAATGTCGAGAGGACGCGCGTAACCAAACAGAAGAGGTTGCAAGAATTCTCAAATACACTCAGGTGTCTGCCTCAACAAGCAGTGACAGAAAGGGACAGGCCATGAGCAGTGGTATGCCCTGAATTGTTCACAATCACAGGGAAGTGTGAGGTCCTCTGCCTCAGGCATCGTCCCCCAAACACACTCTTAAGTGGTGCACATGGGCGCTCGGCCCACGCCACTTTTATTTTTTTTAAATTCCACGAAAGCTGGTGGCAAAAAATGGCACACAATGTTTTACGGAGCATTTCTTTGCAGCTATAATGGTGTAGAGAGGTTTTTCAGCCACAGGGAACCGTCTTCGTGGAAAAGGACAGAAGACAAGTAAACTAATGGGCAACATTCAAAAATAAATCGCGATCGATAGAAGGAAGAATTTGTATAACTCAGTGGTTCTCAACTTTTCACAGATCGGTGAATACGAGGGGCAGTCATTAAGTAAAGTGATTGTAATTATGCGAATGCCAGACATGGACCATCACACAAATATTAAGAAAGAGAAACGGGGCTTTCGAGACAAAATGCTACGGAAGAATCCTCAAAATATCTTTGGTGAAAAAAATAACAAGTAAAGGCATTCTGCTAGATCTGAGTGTTGAAGAGAACATGATTATATACCACGTTATGTCTCGGAAATTTAGGTTTTCCGGCCACATCGTGTCATGGGAGACTATGGAAAACAGTTCTGGAGGGGTTTGTTCCGGGGAGACGAGGCAAAGGCCGCCCAAGACGCAGATGGACACAGGGCTTCAAGGACACCATAAACATGAGTATGGAGCAGGCGGACAGACTGCCTGACGATCTACATTCCTATCGAGTGGCTGTGATGAGGGCGACGCTCTGCCGAGAACATGATGATGGTGTTCTTCAAGTGCATGAAAGAGAAAGTTCAACGAAAAATCTAGTTTCATGACACAAACAGTCTCTTTAACAATACCCCAAATGGGTCGTGGCGATCAAGCAGCATGCGAATGCGCAATATAGTGTACAAAACGACCACCCCACTGTCGTCGCGTACCGTGGAAAACAACGAGAAGTTATTGGCTTTTTTTGTCAAAAATTGTGAAACATGGAATCTACAGGCGAATGAAGTTTTAGTATGCAGACAGTTATTGCTTCTTCTTCGTTCGTTATGAATTTACCGCTACCAAGCCCTGAAAAGGGCTTTGCAAATAGCCGGAATGAGTTGTGTCATGGTTTACAGCTTGACTGTGATATTTGCATCTTTCGGTCCAACACATCCGACTTCAGTAGACATTTTTGAGTACCGGGTTGCATTCCCTCTTCGATCCCTTCTACTTAGCCAGTCTGCCCTGTTGTGGCCTGTTATCAAGGATCACCGCGTGGAGGTGTAGAAGCTCTGGTTCACTGGCCCTGACGCTAGCAGTCAGCTATAGGTCGTCGACCGCTCCAGCTCATGCGTTGTTCAGCGTATTGTTACCATTTGCACTTATTGATATACACACATTCACGTGCACACATATTCAAGAAGACACATATTCATATACATGTTCTCTCACATATATTCACACACACACACATTCATATAAACATTCACATATATTCACATACACCCACACATATTCACACACACACATTCACACAAACATATTCATACTCACACATATTCACACACACGCCCATATTCCCAAACACACACACACACATTCATATTCACACTTCCATATATTCACATACGCCAATATTCCCATATATACAATATATACATACATATATTTTCAAGAACACATATGCATACAAATACATATTCACACACACACACACAAACACAAATATTCAAATACACACATATTCACATGCATTCACGCGCCCACAACGTACACACACACATATTCACGTACCCATATTCACCCACACGCATATATTCACATGCACAGATATATTCACACACACACAAATCCCCGTACACGTATCCCCATGCACATATTCACACACACACACACACAAATCTCCGTACACGTATCCCCTTACACATATTCACACACACACAAATCCCCGTACACGTATCCCCTTACACATATTCCCACACACACATCCTTACCAGCATGCCCCACAGATGAAGACACCAAACAGAAAACAAATATACACATACAATCAGCGCATGAGCTGCAGCGGTCAGCGACCCATAGTTGACTGCTAGCGTCAGAGCCAGCCAACCAGAGCTGCCAAGACCCTTCTATACCACCACGCGATGATCCTGGATAACAGGCTGCAGCATGGCAGACTGGCTACGGAGAAGGGATCGAAGAGGGGAGACTAACTCGGTACTCAAAAAATCCTTGCTGAAGTCGGATATGTCGGACCGAAAGGTGGAAATATCGTAGTCAAGCTGTAAACTACAACACAGCGCATTCCGTTCTCTGCACTACTTTCTGCTACTTACATCCCTTGTCAGGGCTAGGCTGCGGGAGATTAATACCGAACGAAGCCAAGCCATATCACAAAACGAATGTCAGACTCACTCAATGTGTGTGCGGGTATTGCATGAGGGCACTGGCATATTACAAAACAGACTTAATAAATCAATACCCGACTTATATTTACCTACAGTTGGACAGTCAGCTTTCCAGTAATCGGCTTATTGCTGATAGAAGTTCCCAGACTTAATGTAGGCGTGCTATACGAGAAATTATTTCCACGTAACATACAAGCCATTTGTTAATGTATGTTTTAACATGCTGTGAGAGCAATGCTACACCTGTGTTCAGGACTAAAGGTAGTCAGCCGTCCGTGTGGATTCGGGCTAGCCAAGATTGGCGGTGGTACAACCTGCTGGGGCGATTATATAAGATAGTGCACGGGGTTTGCAGCCTCATCATGTCAAATACATTGCTCCAAAATTCAATCTACGAGGTGTGTTCAAATGAAACCGCACCAAACTGCAACAAGTGAACATATGTTTGATGCGCATGATGACGTCAGGTCTTGTTCAAACAGCACATACAAGCCGTCAAGTTTGCAAAATGTCATTATCCTACTGCTCATGGTTTCCTGGGAAGACCGTTGAAAACATGGCGGGTGTGATACGTAATACGTCCAGAGTTGATCAGCGAGCGGTGATTCGGTTTCTAACAGCTGAAGGATGTCGACCAGTTGCCATTCATCACAGAATGCAGGCAGTGTATGGTGACAAAAGTGTGTCGAAGACAACAGTGAAGAATTTGACAACGATGTTTAAAGAAGGACTGGTCAACTGGTCGACATTCTTCAGCTGTTAGAAACCGAATCACCCCTCGCTGGTCAACTCTGGACGTATTTCGTATCACACCAGCCATGTTTTCATCGGTCTGCCCAGGAAACTATGGGTAGCATGATAATGACATTTTGCAAACTTGACGGTTGGTATGAGCTGTTTACGCTAGAAGTGGCGTCATCATGCACATCATACGTATGTTCACTTGTTGCAGTTTGGTCCGGTTTAATTTAAACACTCCTCGTATGTTTAAATCCACCCAGAACTGAGAATTGTATTGTTTTATATTTGCTTTTTGTTTAGTTTTCTTTTATTATTCTTGTCTGATATGTTTTACCATTGTTTTCTGTTTTATATGTCTTATCAATGTTTTGTTTTATGTTTTTATCATTAGGTTTTTAAAATGTGTATTATAATTGTTTTCTGTTTTAATTTGTAAAAATTATTTTTTTTTGGTTCTTCTTCTTCTTCATCGTATGCAGTCAGACATCAACCTTAATTTTTTCGAAAAAAAGCAGCCGTCATCCTGAGGCTGTCGACACTGCCATAGAGCTTGTCTAGTGTTGCCACTGGTGATGGCCACATCTGCTCTCTCTCTGATCCTCGTATGTCGGGCAGTTTTGCAGCAAATGTTCAGCGGTCATTTTCCCGGTACCACACGGGCATTCGTCAGTGCCACCTATCTTCAATGTGTTGAACAGGTTGGTGGTACACCTCAGTCTATTGTGGCCAGTGCGAAGTCTGAAGACCACGACCTGCTCTCTTCTGTTCAACTGGTAATAGGCATCGTTTTTGGTGTAGCCAGTATGTTCGGTTTCCCATTTGGTCATGTATCTAGCTCTAATAAGCCGTTTATTTTTTTTGTTCATTTCACCTGTTTTATAATTGTTTTGTTTAATTTATTTTATAGTTTTCTTTTTAATTTCTTTGATCATTTCTACAGGATGTGGTTGCTTGTCTGAAGTCCTGTCCTTCTTGGTCACTGTAACTTAACGAAACATCTTTATACTGGTTTACAAAGCTGCAGAGTTCTGTATACAACCAATTTCTTTTACCGTCACTTCAACTAAATCTAGCTACACGTATCCAATCTATTCTTAAATGTGGTAATTGACCCTGCCTCTGCTATTTCCAATGCAATACATTCCAAGCATTTATCCCTTTCAGACTAATAAAAAATTTCCTGGTATCTAATAGAACGTTTCTTCAATTAATTTGTGGATGTGCCTTCTTGTTCTGGTAGTCGGCTGTAATTGGAAAAATCTAATTTATCCTTTCCCTTACTTATATTACAAATCTCTATTAAATTACCTCGAATTCTTCTCTTTTTTAGACTCTGTAGACAGGTTTTTCTGAGTCTTTCCTCATAACTATAACTCTGGAATCCCTATCAGTTTTGTCGCTCTTCTTTGTATCTTTTCCAGCAAGTTTATATCTTCTCTACAATAAGGACTCCACACCTGTACACAGAACTCTAATCTAGGTCTAACTAATACTTTATACAGTTTGCCTATCACTTCCATGCTCCTATGTTTAATCTTTCATTTTATCATACCCAACATTTGTCTATTATGCATGACATGTATTGTGTGTTCAAATGCACTCATTCTTTGCTCTGCATTTCCGGACCTTGTAAAACATGGCTCATATTTTGAACCATTATAATTTGCGCATTTGGTATCAGTTAGAGGATTCTTATCAGCCAAAACACAACGACTCCAGTACTCCAAGCCATCTCAAGTCCTGACTAGCAAAAAAGGGATCAATACAAGAACAGCCACAACTTTACAAACAGCCAAACGGCTCATAAGAACAGCAAACAAATAAATTTGGCTGAACAGATAGTCCATGGGAAACATGGGGAGAGAGGTCCATAGACGTATGGCAAGCCCCAATCCAAATGACAGTGTAAATCAACTCACAAGGAAGGATCAAAGCACAATTTTCTGACTGAGAACTCAACACATCCCACTTAACAGGCACCTGAACAGAATCCAACCACAGTATACTCCTCAATGCCAGCCGTGTACACACCCATATGAAACCGTTGATCATTATCTCTTTGAGTACTCAACGCTCAGCAATTTTAGAAAAATGCTTATTCCACGGATGCCAGATAAATGGAACACTTTGTATGACACTGAACCAAATGAGAGCCAGAGAAAGAATGGCAATCACGAGGAAACTTGCTGGCACAAGCTGGGGAGCAGACGAAAGTATACTAAAGAAACTGTACACTGGAAGAGTGAGACCAGTTCTCGAGTATGGCATTGCGGCATGGACAACAGCAGCAAAGGCGAACTTCGATAAAATTAGCAAACTCCAAAACCAAGCCATGAGAGTTATAACAGGAGGCATGAAGTCAACGCCAATTGTAGAACTTGAAAAGATTACAAAACTGCAATCCATGACCAACAGAAGAGACTGCAGAGCCCAGCTGCAATCAGAGAAACTCAGAAGACTGACTGACCATCCAATGCACCAGAGACTAAACAATTTAGGAAATGGGAAACTAAAGCGAAGAAACTTTGCAGAAATAGCCAAAGCAAAGATGCACGAAAACCCCATGAACGCACTAACACCAAAGCCCATCCCTACTGTACGAAAACCTACCTGGAAGCAGCATATATTTCCAGAGGTGGTAGAAAATATACCAGGTATTGGAAACAAAAACTGCCAGTCTGAAAAAGAAAGAAGAGATACTACCCTGAGCTACATAACGGAAAACTATCCAAGCATGGACTGGACCTGTGCAGACACCGATGGTTCCGTAACAAATACAACACAGAACGGAGGGGCAGGAGCATTTCTGAACCTACCAAATGGCAGAAAAATAACACTGTCATTCGCTACTGGAAAATACACAAGCAATTTCAGAGCGGAGGCAGAGGCACTGAGGGCGGCAGTGGAAGAAATGGTGACAGGTAAAAGGAATGAAAGCCATATAGTCCTGCTTACAGATGCTCTGGCCGTATAGTCACAGCACTAAAAAGCCAGAAAAATACTGAACTTAATGATTTAAGAGCAGTACTCTGTCAACTATGCCAGCAGTCCGCACGAAAAAGGGTAGTGGTGCAGTGGGTTCCATCTCACTGCAACATCCAAGGCAACGAGGAGGCAGACAGACTGGCAAAAGAAGGTGCAAAACTACCACAACCAGATACTAGTATGACATACGAAGAGTCAAAACCCTTACATAAAATGCATGCTGAAGTCGGATGCACTGGGCCGACAGGTGCAAAATAAAAACCACAGTGCAACGCACACCTCTTTGGGGATTAGAGAAATAAGGCGAATGCACACCAAAATAATTTATAAAAAAATTTTAAAAACTGACTTTACTTTTGTATTAATCACATTCATATTATCCTTGGAGTCAGTCTGAAAAACATTTTATTTTTTACTATTTAGAAAAAATATATACATTAAAAAAGAAATGACACAGAACAATTAGCAGATTAGGGACAAGCACTACTACACTTACCAGATTAGTCAGGTAAACAGCAAGAGGTCCTCTTCTGTCAAGTAGATAAGACAAAACACAGAATGAGGCTCATTATTACAAAAATGCAGCAGTGAATAAACAAAAACAAGCAATGGTTAATCCTCATTACTAAAAACAATCATATTATTTTTTATGAAATCATGTAGCAAAATGTACCAGGATAGAACACTTCTTCTTCTTCTTCTTCTTCTCATAAATACTTCTTCTTCTTCTCTCAAATACATTTTCTTCTTCTTCTTCTCATAAATACTTCTTCTTCTTCTCTCAAATACATTTTCTTCTTCTTCTTCTTCTTCTTAACTTAATGTTTTTATACTGGTTTAGAAAACTATGTAGAGTCTGTATACAACCAGTTTCTTTTACATTTCCATGCTCTATAAGCTATGCGCATTCAATCTAATCTTGAATGCATTAATTGTCCCTGACTGCACTATTTCCTGTGGCAATGCATTCCAAGCATTTCACCACTCTCTGGCTACAAAGTTATTTCCTAATATCTAATCTGGACTTTTCTTTAGTTAATTTGTATCTGTGCTCTCTTGTTCTCGTTGGTGGTTGTATTTTGAAAAAAATTGTTATAGTCTAATTTATCCTTACCAATAATTATCTTATAAAACTTGTATTAAGTCACCTCGAATTCTCTTTTCTAGACTCTGAGTATTTCCTCTTAACTGTAATTCTGGAATCCCACTATCAGCTTTGTTGCTCTTTGTTGTATTCTTTCCAGCATGTTTATATCCCCTCTATGATAAGGACTCCACACCTGTACAGAATGCTCCAATCTAGGTCTAACTAATCCTTTATACAGTTTAACAATCACTTCTTTCCTCCTATGTTTAGTTTTTCTTGTTATCATACCTAACATTGCATTTGCCTTTTTTACTGCTACCTTGACTAGCTCACTCACTTTACCTGTATTATCTATTTTAACCCCAAGGTTCTATTTCTTTTCTATTTTTCTAATATTATCTTCTTCTTCTTCTTCATTCTCAATCTCCTGCTACCAAGCCCTAAAAATGGCTTTGCAAGTAGAAAGATGTTGTCCAGAGAACATAATGCATTGTAGTTTACAGCTTGAATGAGACATTTCCACCTTTCAGTCCGATATCAATAAAGTACATTTGAGGGCATGTACAAAATACTTTTGAGGTTAATCCAATGCACCCTAACCTGCCCAGTATACAGTGCATTTCAAAATGATTTAAATCATTTCAGCTTGTCAGGGGACGGCGTGGCCTAGTGGTTAAGTGACACGGCTCACAACCAGAAGGTGCTGGGTTCGATCCCCATCACAGCACCGGCCGTTACCCCGGGGAAGCAAACCCTTAGAAAATGCAGGAGGAAGCAGACCCTTACATAAAATGCATGCTGAAGTCGGATGCACTGGGCCGACAGGCGCAAAATAAAAACGCAGTGCAACGCACACCGCCTTGGGGATTAGAGAAATATGGAGAACGCAAAAAAAAAAAAAAAAATTTCACCTTGTCAATTTAAGATGTAATTTCACACATATATAATGTAGCCATCCAAGTTCATTTGCCAATGGTTATCCCGAAATTACCTCACAGATGTTCAATGTGGGCACCTTTTGTTGCTCTACAAATGTCTATGCCGTAATGTAACTCCTTCCTGGCACGTTGCAGCATGTTTTCATCAATGGTTTGCACTGCAGCAGTAATGCGATCTTGCGGTTCATGTATCTCTTAGGGAAGTGGTGATGGTTTGTAGACAATGTCTTTAACATATCCCCATAAAAAAGTCACATGGTGTGAGGTCCGGTGACCTTGGTGGCCAGCGTAGAAGATGTTGTTCCCTGTTACTTACACGCCCTATCCATCGATGTGACAGTCTCTCATTTAGGACGTTCCTTACATTATGATGGAAATGGCATGGGGCTCCATCCAGCTGCAAGATAAAGTTGGCACTGTCATGCTCCAGCTAATCGCAAATAAACAGTCACTCCGCTAATAAACAGTCCCTATAATGGTTAATCAAAGTTCTTCTAATAGCTAATAAACAATCATTTTGACAACTTATAACCAGTTCGTCTAAAGGCTAATAGCCAGTCCCTCGAATGGCTAATAGCCAGTCCCTCGAATGGCTAATAGCCAGTGCCTCGAAAGGCTAATAGCCAGTGCCTCGAATGGCTAATAGCCAGTCCCTCGAATGGCTAATAGGCAGTCCCTCGAATGGCTAATAGGCAGTCCCTCGAATGGCTAATAGGCAATCCCTCGAATGGCTAATAGGCAGTCCCTCGAATGGCTAATAGGCAGTCCCTCGAATGGCTAATAGGCAATCCCTCGAGTGGCTAATAGGCAATCCCTCGAATGGCTAATAGGCAATCCCTCGAATGGCTAATAGGCAATCCCTCGAATGGCTAATAGCCAGTCCCTCGAATGGCTAATAGGCAGTCCCTCGAATGGCTAATAGGCAGTCCCTCGAATGGCTAATAGGCAGTCCCTCGAATGGCTAATAGGCAGTCCCTCGAATGGCTAATAGGCAGTCCCTCGAATGGCTAATAGGCAGTCCCTCGAATGGCTAATAGGCAGTCTCTCGAATGGCTAATAGCCAGTCCCTCGAATGGCTAATAGCCAGTCCCTCGATTGGCTAATAGCCAGTCCCTCGAATGGCTAATAGCCAGTCCCTCGAATGGCAAATAGCCAGTCCCTCAAATGGCTAATAGCCAGTCCCTCGAATGGCTAATAGCCAGTCCCTCGAATGGCTAATAGCCAGTCCCTCGAATGGCTAATAGCCAGTCCCTCGAATGGCTAATAGCCAGTACCTCGAATGGCTAATAGCCAGTCCCTCGAATGGCTAATAGCCAGTCTCTCTGGTGGTTGACAAGTGTCATTTTTGTGGACAACTCTTCACTAAGAATCACTAATTGGACAACATTGTGTAATATTCAGGTCACTTAGTAACGCAGAGATTCAATGCGACAATTTAAGCGCCACTTGCAGTCAGCTCAGCTTCTTCCATTTGACATTCAACAATTAGCGAACTCATCGTTCTTAGAATCTTAGCATGCAAATAGAGCCACTTCCTCTGGACTCTTACCCCCGGAACTTGAAAATTCAATTCTACGTGTTTTCATTGCATGTTCAAGACAACATTTGATTGATTATTATGGAAGGTCGGGAGTGGTGGGTCGGGGGTACTGAGAAAGAGAGAGAGAGAGAGAGAGAGAGAGAGAGAAAAGAGAGAGATATGAGCAGATGTGAGGCAGGCAAGGGTTGCGGGAATAGGTAGATCCTTCAGCTGTTAAACTGACGTTCTTACTTTCATATTGTCCAGTTCGATTTAGGAGAGACTTTCTGCACGGGTATTGCTAGTGCGTGATAATATCGAACCATGACACATAAACAGCGGTATCCGTAGGTAAATGGCGGCAAACTTTGTTCAGATGTGTGAAGAATGGTTTGATGTTGTTTGATGCCAACAATAACTTAACTTAACTTTAAGTCTTTATACTGGTTTAGAAGACTCTGCAAAGTATGTACACAACCAGTTTCATTTACATCACCTTGCTGTAAAAGCTATGCGCATCCAATTTATTCTTAAATGGATTAACTGTCCCTGCCTCCACTACCTCTCGTGGCAATGCATTCCAAGCATTCATCACTCTCTGACTAAATAAATATTTCCTAATATCTAATCTGGACCTCTCTTTAGTTAATTTGTAGATATGTCCTCTTGTTATTGTGGGTGGCTGTATTTGAAGAAAAAGAACTTGTTAGAGTCTAATTTATACATTCCTCTGATGATCTTATAAACCTGTATTAAGTCACCACGAATCCGTCTCTCCTCTAGACACCGTAGGCCGGTTTTTCTTAGTCGTTCCTCATAACTGTAATTCTGGAATCCCACTATCAGCTTTGTCCCTCTTGTTTTGTATTCTTTCCAGCCGTTTATATCCCCTCTACTATAATGACTCCACACCTACACACAGTACTCCAATCTAGGTCTAACTAATGTTTGATACAGTTTCACCATCACTTCCTTGGCTAAAAATAAGTAATTCTTCTCTTCTGTGAGCCCTGAAATGTAGGGTTGTAGCAGCTCTCTTCACATCCAAGGCGCGCTGATGAGACCGCGGTCAACCAGGCGGTTGTGCTATGCCTGACTTCAGCTGCGACTCCCCCACCTCGCTAGTCAAACTGCCAGAAACAGTCCGCTTCCAGGGATACACAAGTGAAAGTGAGGTCGGGGTCTTTGCCAGTATATTTTGCCTGGTCCTGACTAACAATTCCGATCAATATGTTTTGCTTGTCCAGAAGTTAGTCTTATCTGCTCTGAAGAGTGACATGGCTTGGCTTCGTTCGTTCTGAATCTCCCGCTACCAAACCCTGAAAGGGCTTAAGTAGCAGAATGTAGTCCATGTTATACACATCTGGATTGACGGATAAGTGAAACGGTGGATAAGTGATACGACCAATTTCGAGTTCTTACTGTATTTATTTTTTTCTTTTACTAACTCAAATATTTCCTTGCCTGTTATCAAAACGACAGAAAAGCACAAAAAAACGGCTCTTCACAATTATAAGTCTTTAGATCAGATTAATGCGTGCATTAGTTCTGTTACAATGCCTCTGTGCCTGTGAGGCATGGACAATTACAGCTGACCTGCAAGGGGAGGGGAGGGGGGATACAGGCCTTGGAGATGAGATTTTTCCGAGGACTTTTAAACGTCACATACAAAGACCTTGTTACAAATGAGGAAATACGAGGAATAACTACAACAGCAATAGGACCATTTGAAGATCTTTAGGCAAAGGTCAAAAGAAGGAAACTCGCGTGGTACGGTCACATATCGAAATCAAATGGTCTTGCAAAAACAATCCTCCACGGGAAGGTGCATGGCAGACGACGAAGAGGCCGTCCCAAAAAGAGATAGAAGGACAACATAAAAGAATGGACCAATCTCCGACCAGAAGAGTCACAGGCAGCAACCGCTGACAGAGAGGAGTAGCGTGGGGTTGCGGGGGTGTCTTCACGTGTGCCCCAACGACCTCACCGGTTATTGGATGACTTGACTTAAGACAAGGTAACGACACAAACCTGTTTGGTCCGGGGCTCCCTTGACCTGTGCACAAATCACCGCGGTTCCTCTCTATAATATTGAAGCAATTGTACCCAGAAAAATATTAATGACTTCTGAATGTGCATATTTGACATCTGATACCAAAAGTGTATGTGCGTATGCGTGAGTGCGTGCGTGCTAGGGGTGTAAATGAGTTGAGTTACGGACACAAAATAAATAAGACTGTATTTACTTTAGCTCATAATATCTAAGCCAACACTTTTTCCAAGCCACCACAGTGCCCTTTGCTGAGGGCTGCGACGCCTCTGGGAGCCGCGACGCACAGTTTGAAAACCTCCTTATGGTAAGCAGACACACACTTCCGGCATTTTACTCCTCTTAGTTCCTTGACGTCTTTCTGGGACGGCTCATCGCTCAACATGGAGAACAACATAAAACCTGATATCGCCAGACGAAAACGGCCGAGCTGAGCAGCCTTCAACTCCATGATGACAGCAGCAGACGCCACAAAGGACACCAGACTACGTGCGGATATATTCGACTCGGTAGTCCTGCCAGCACTCTGCTATGGTAACGAAACCTGGTCTCTAACCAAAGAAGTAGAGAACCAACTGAGAACAGCACAAGCATCATTTGAAAGACGCCTCGTGGGCATAACTCTCAGACAACAGCGGCAGAGCGAACTACACAATAGCGATATCCGGAGAATGTCACACATCAAGAATGTCCTACAGTACGTCAACCATTTGAAACACCGCTGGGCTGGTCATATATCAAGACGACAAGATGAAAGATGGAGTACCATTACCACCATGTGGTACCAGCGCGACAAAAAGAGACATCGGGGACGGCCCCCAACTCGCTGGCGAGATTCACTAGAAAAATACAACATTCACGACCCCACAACAGACAGACTACTATCACACTGGACGACACGCGTCCTCGACAGAAACGACTGGATCCTGAGTTGGGACCCGCTCATGGGTGACCACCCCTTGACTAAGAACGGGTCGAACTAAGAACGGATCGAACTAAGAACTAAGCTGCTTGCTTGAAGTCCACACACATCTCGGACATAGCAATCCTTCTTGGTGGCCAGCCCACTGGTCCTGACACGGGTTGGGTGTCGGGCCGCTGTGGGATTTCAGAATAGACTGAGCATCCGTCAAAACGGGACAATGACAGATAGAAACGTGTTCCCGGGAAATAGATTAATTACTAGGGGGGGGGGGGGAAGAGGCTACACGAAGAAAACATATATATTATGTCAGAAAAATTGAGGTAGAGTATACTAAAAAAAAAGAAAGAAACTAAGAAAAATTAGATTACTCTACAAAAAAATGTTAGATTCTAACGAAATACACATAGCATGTCCTTTACAACGGCCTCCTATTTGTCTGTTATAAGTTTCTTGGCAAGTGTGCAGTACGGTAGGTTGCCATTACTTTCCGTACGTGGAGTAGCAATCACCGGAGAGGAAATCCCGTGTCTGCCAAACTGAACACAAGTGGGAATCGAACCCGCGACGTTGGGATTGTGAAAACCGAGCGAGTTTCATCCCTAGGCCACGCAGCCTCCAAAATACGGGGTATATTACTCGCATATAAAGACATTATACAAAGGACAAATAGCTTGCACTAAGAGAACATACATTATACTATAATTATAAAAAAAGGTGATAATACACAGAAATATACTATATTAAGGGAAAAATAGATTACACTACGGCAAGGAGCGGAAGATGCAGAAGTGACTCGTAGCTGATTGCTTGCATCAGCATCCCATAACTAACAAAGACCAATTCCGCCTCAAAAATAGTACAGAAAAATACATAATACAGAAAAAATTGACTTTAATAATGACAAATAGATTATACTAAGGAAAAAAATTACACAACAGACACATTGATGGAACTACAGGAAATATAGTGTATGTTAAATAGAAATAGATTGTGCTAAGAAAAAATTGATGATTCTACAGAAAAATAGATACTACAGAAAAATCAATGATACATGAAAAATAAATTATACTAAACAAAAATAGATTTACTTAGGAAAAATGTATTATACAACAGAAAAATAAATGATACTACAGGAAAAATAGATTATAAGAAAACATATATTCTAAAAGAGAAAAATATTGGATATTAGAGAAAAAATAGAATATACTCAAGAAAAATAGATTACAGTAAGGATAAATAGTTACTACAGGAAAAATAGAATACACTAATGAAAAATAGTTTATACCAAGGAAAAAATATTACACAACAGAAAAATAGATGAAACTACAGGTATAGTGTATGTTAATTCGAAATAGATAGGGCTAAGGAAGAATTGATGATTCTACAGAAAAATAGATACTACAGAAAAATCAATACTAGATAAAAAATACATTTACTAAGGGAAAATGTATTATACAAGAGAAAATTAATGATACTACGTGAAAAATAGATTATAAGAAAACATATATTCTAAAAGAGAAAAATATTGGATATTAGAGAAAAAATTGAATATACTCAAGAAAAATAGATTACAGTAAGGATAAATGGGATGCACTAAGGATAAATAGAATACACTTATGAACAATCTATTATACTAAAGACACATAGATAATACAGATAAATAGATTATATTAAGAAAAAAATAGATCACAATAAGGAAAATTACATTATGCTAAATAATGAATGAGATGAAGCTAATGAAATATAGGTTAAGGGGACGGCGTGGACTGGTGGTTAAGTGGCACGGCTCACAAACCGAAGGTGCTGGGTTGGATGAACATCACAGCACCGGCCATTACCCCGGGGAAGCAAACCCTTGGAAAATGCAGGAGGAAGCAGACTTTTACAAAAAATGCATGCTGAAGTCAGATGCACTGGACAAAAAGGCGCAAAATAAAAACCACAGTGCAACGCATACTGCCTTGGGGATTAGAGAAATAAGGCGAATGAGGAAAAAAATCTATAGTTTATACTTGAGATAATTAGATTATACTAAGGAAAAATAGATTTTAGTAAGGACAATGGATTCTACTGAGGAGAAATAGATTAACACTATAGAAAAAGTAGATGTTGTAAGTAAATATAGGTTACCACTTAAGATAGATTATACGAGCGGCATTCAGATTTCAATCTTTATATTGCGATGGAGGTTCGGAACAATGTGTCACTGTCGTGTAATTTCGCAGTATCGTTGCTAAGGACCCCAAGAGTGTCCTGCATTTGTTATCAAGGTGCAGACGAACACGTGGCGTCATAGTAACAGATTAAAGATGGCTGCCACACCAGTGACATGAACAGAAGGGGGGCGGTATTCTGCTATTATTTTTTTTTTTTTAAATTAAGAAGAAGAGTCTTGACAGCTTTTGGTCGCTGGCTCTGACGCTACCAGTCAGCTTTGGATCGCTGACCACCACAGCTCATGCACTGCTCAGCATCTTCATCCAACTTATTTATGTAAAATAAAATTGTATGGATATGTCCTCCCTTTAACCTGAAATTCAAATCCCCTGTTACGTACGATGGAAACACAGGGAACTCTGTTTGGGGTGAATTATGTTGTTGTTGATGCACACAATGAGTAAGTTTATTCTTTTGTGCGCCCTGAAAATGATGTTAAATTGCGGGTTGTGGTATTTTTCCTCACATTCTGAGGATTCTGATGAAGGTGGACCGCGGTCCTGCAGGCGGTTGTGCTACGCGTGGCTTCATCTGCGTGGCGCTCACTACTACGGAGATCACATCGATTCCCCCACCTCGTTAGCCAGACTGCTTTGAAAACAGCTACATGGAAGAGAGATTCCGGTATTGACCCTGACGCGACGTCCTGGTCAGTATGTTGTGCCTGGCTGGACCAGCGTCTCAGTTCCCATGGTGTGAATTAAGACGCAAGTGCCGTGATGTCGACTGACGCAGGAGAGTTAGGGGAGGGACTTTTGCAACATCACCCCTTGCTTTACGGCGATCAACCTCACGACAAGCTTGAGAACCACCGGTAAGTTCCATTGCACCACGACTCGCTGTTAGACATGAGTAAGCTAGCCATCAACAGCCCACCTAGACGAGACGGTGGTGACAGACTTTGGCGCCACTGTGCCGACGGATTGTGACAGGTGCCATGCTTTGTTAACAAGGTCGTTGGGGTAATTACAACCTACCGGAAGTCCTACGACAACATTACATGCCAAGGATTGGGGGCGGGGGCGGGTTTGGGTCACGGAGGAAAATAATTACGGAGTGGGATGTCATTCGGTACTGTTGATTAGTGGGGGTTACTCGGCGGATGAGTTTGTCTTGTTTAGGTGAGGCGCGGCCCTTTCTGTGCCAGTTACTCGGCGGATGAGTTTGTCTTGTTTAGGTGAGGCGCGGCCCTTTCTGTGCCAGTTACTCGGCGGATGAGTTTGTCTTGTTTAGGTGAGGCGCGGCACTTTCTGTCCCAATTAGAAACCCCTTTGGTTATATCATGGCAACAGGCCGGCGTTTGCTAATGGGTAGGGACTCGGTGGTCTTGGGGTAAGGTGTCCGCCTCTGGGGACTCGGTGGTCTTGGGGTAAGGTGTCCACCTCTGGGGGCTCAGTGGTCTTGAGGTAAAGTGTCCGCCTCGGTTGGGTGGGGGGAGGGGGGGGGCTGAGTCGTCTTGGGGTAAGGTTCCGTTTCTGGAGGTTCAGTGGTCTTGAGGTAAGGTGTCCGCCTCGGATGGAGGGCTGTGGTGTTGATGTAAGGTGTCCGCCTCGGGTGGAGGGCTCAGTGGTCTTGATGAAAGGTGTCCGCCTCTGGTGGGGGGGGGGGAAGAGGGCTCAGTGGTCTTGAGGTAAGGTGTCTGCCTCTGAGGGCTCAGTGGTCTTGAGGTAAGGTGTCCGCCTCTGGTGGGGGCGGGGGGGGGGAAATCAGGGGTCTTGAGGTAAGGTGCCCGCCTCGGGGGGGGGTGGGAGGCGGGCACTCAGTGGTCTTGAGGTAAGTTGTCCGCCTCTGGGCGACTCAGTGGTCTTGAGGTAAGGTGTCGGGGGTAGCGGGTTCGAATCACTGTGAAAACCTGAATTTTTTTTCACGTGTATCTTTCGGTAAAAATTCCCCTGATTTCTGGGTAGTGAGATCGGACTCCCGCGTACAGTGTCGAGCACGTTAAAAATTATTTGGCAGTTGGAAATCGAAAAGAGTAAGCTTAACGGCCGCTGCCTGGACAAAATTCAAGTTAAAAATCTACCCGAGTTATTTGTACCTTTCCCCGGGTGGTTTGTTAAGAACAGCTATAGATGGCGCCTTACTGCCTGCGGGTCTACTTAGCTCTAGTATTTGAGTTTATTAATATGAACTCGCAACAACCTTCCAAGATACTGGTTGTATACAGACTTTGTAGAGTCTTCTAAACCAGTATAAATACGTTAAGTTCAGTGACACGGTTCACATCCCGAAGGTGCTGGGTTCGCTCTCCAATCACAGCACCGACCGTTACTCAAGGGAAGCTAATCCTTAGAAAATGCAGGAGGAAGCAGACCTTTACATAAAATGGATGACGAGATCGGATGTCATGGGTCGACAGGCGCAAAATAAAAACATTGCAACGCACACGGCCTTGTGGAATAATGAAATAAGGAAAAGCAACAAAATCAACAACAAAATAATATCATAGCAACAATCCTGATAGTGGTTGCAGATTGCCTGATATTATCCATCGCATTATTTAGCATTAGCAACTGTCACAATATTAGCAACTGTCACAATATTAGCAACTGTCACAATATTAGCAACTGTCACAATATTAGCAACTGTCACAATATTAGCAACTGTCACAATATTAGCAACTGTCACAATATTAGCAACTGTCACAATATTAGTCTGTCACAATATTAGCAACTGTCACAATATTAGCAACTGTCACAATATTAGCAACTGTTACAATATTAGCAACTGTCACAATATTAGCAACTGTCACAATATTAGCAACTGTCACAATATTAGCAGCTGTCACAATATTAGCAACTGTCACAATATTAGCCTGTCACAATATTAGCCTGTCACAATATTAGCAACTGTCACAATATTAGCAACTGTCACAATATTAGCAACTGTCACAATATTAGCCTGTCACAATATTAGCCTGTCACAATATTAGCAACTGTCACAATATTAGCCTATCACAATATTAGCCTGTCACAATATTAGCAACTGTCACAATATTAGCAACTGTCACAATATTAGCAGCTGTCACAATATTAGCAACTGTCACAATATTAGCAACTGTCACAATATTAGCAGCTGTCACAATATTAGCAGCTGTCGCAATATTAGCAACTGTCACAATATTAGCCTGTCACAATATTAGCCTGTCACAATATTAGCCTGTCACAATATTAGCAACTGTCACAATATTAGCCTGTCACAATATTAGCCTGTCACAATATTAGCAACTGTCACAATATTAGCCTGTCACAATATTAGCCTGTCACATTTGCTGGTTCACAGTTACGACATGTTCCAAGCGGCATTTCAACTTTATTGTGCTTCTTTCTCTGTCCGCTCTGTATAGTAGTTGTTGATGTTGTTGTTGTTGAATGCCCACAATGAGTAAGTTTACTCTTTTGTACGCCCTGAAAAGGACGTTAAGTGACATGCTGTAGCTTTCCTCACATCCTGAGCTTGCTAATGAGGGTGGACCCTTGTCCTCCAGGCCGTTCTGCTATGTTTGACTTCCATCTGCGTGTCGTTCACTAATACGGGGATCACGTCGATCCTCGACCTCGTTAGCCATGCTGTCAACTATGTATAGTTTAAGAAATTCTTTTGTTTCCTCTCGTTCACTTTGTTTTCTAAGGCAAAGCGCGATGCACTGTGTTTTGCGCCTTATGTCTCAGTACATCCGACTTTAGCACGAATGTTATTAATCTGTTTACTTCGACTTTGCTGGTTCATGAATGACAACGCAAAAGTTGTGAGCCGAGCTACTAACCACCAACCGACACCCCACCCCAGTTGTCTGTTTGACCATAGGACGCAGTTGGATCAATTTTTTGTCCAGCGTGATGACAGCGCTTTTCAATGTTGTTGTTAAGGAATCGGCAGCATCAGGGCTTTCGCCCTACGTCCCAATGCCAAGAAATGGTAGCTGCACGTGTTTGTTAGTTGTTATTTAATGTCATACAAATTGGTGTTCAATTTATTTGGCTGTGGGGGGAGGGGGAGAAAAGATACTAACGTCTGGTAAGGCAAAACAAAATATATAACACTGTCAGTGGCAACTGGAAAATACACAAGCAATGTCAGAGCGGAGGCAGAGGCACTGAAGGCTGAAGTAAAAGCAATGCTGACAGGCGAAAGCAATGAAAGCGAGATAGTCCTGTTTACATTTGCCCTGGCCGTAGTTACAGCACTAAAAAGCCAGAAAAATACTGAACTTAATGATTTAAGAGCAGTACTCTGTCAACTATGTCAGCAGTCCGCACCAAAAAGAGTAGTGGTACAGTGGGTTCCATCCCACTGTATCATCCAAGGCAACGAGGACGCAGACAAGTCTGGCAAAAGAAGGTGCAAGACTACCACAACCAGATTATAGTGTGACCTACGAAGAGTCCAAAAGGCTTATTATAGCTAGATACATGGCCTAATGGGAAACAGAACATACTGGCTACACAAAAAAATGATGCCTATTACCAGCTGAACAGAAGAGAGCAGGTCGTGGTCTTCAGACTCCGCACAGGCCACAACAGACTGAGGTACCACCTATTCAATAAACTGAAGATAGGTGGCACTGACGAATGCACCTATGGTACAGGGAAAATGACCGCTGAACATCTGTTGCAAAATTGCCCGACATACGAGGATCAGAGAAAGCACATGTGGCCACCACCAGTGGCAACACTAGACAAGCTCTATGGCAGTGTCGACAACCTCAGGATGAGAGCTGGTTTCTTCGAACAAATACAAGTTGACGTCTGACAGCGTACGAAGAAGAAAAAATATACTGATCTGACATGTTAATAAGGGTCTGGCATAATATACTGGCCAAGACCCTCACCTCGGCTTCCTCGTATCCCTGGTAACGGGCTGTTTTTATGGCAGCCTGGCTGTGAGGGATGACGTGATCCCCGTAGTAGTGAGTGACACGCAGATTAAGCCAATCATAGCTGAACCGCCTGGGGAACCCCATTCCACCTTCATCAGCACGCTCGAGGCTGCTCAACAACGACGACAAGAACAACGATAACAACAACAACAACAACGGCAGCGACGACGACGACGACAACAACAACGGTGTGACTAATCTGACTAATTTGCCTGATCATTAACGAACTCCAAATTCTATTTCGGCGAAACTGTACGCACTAAATGTAATTACCAGCTGGATGTGAAGTTAGCAATGATGGCTTCGGTTTGTATCAAACTAAGTTACATTGTAAGTTATTATTGTTACAATAATTTGTTTTCGATGAAGTCATCAACGCCTGCAAGGAACGGACGGACAAAATAGTATGAAGTAGGGTACTGGAAGATGAGACCAAGTTACATATCGGAACTAGCATTTGCAGACGATGTGGCCCTGATCACGAAAACCGAAGCACATCTCCAGATCAACTTGTAGGTTTGGGAAGAAGAGTTGAAGAAGAGAGGAATGCACATCAGCAACTCCAAAACAAAAACCATGGTGATCGCCAGAGATAAAAAGAAACATAAGATAACCCTGGGAACACGAGCACTGGAGCAGGTCAGCAACTTTAAATATCTAGGAGTGGTAATATATAGCAGGGGAGGAATCAAAGAGGAGTTAACTGCACGAAGGGCAGCAGCAGGTAGACTGTTCCATGCAATAAACAGAGGTTTCCTCAGCAGAAGAGAAATAAGCAGGAAAACAAAAAAAGATGGATGTATACCGCTCGACCTATGTGCCTGTCCTGACATATGGATGTGAGTCATGGGCAATGACTACAGCCCAAGAAAGGCAATTACAAACTTCAGAAATAAGGTACCTAAGAAAGGCGGTTCGGGTGACGAAAAAGGGACAAGATCCGTAACCAGACAATACGTAGCAATCTTGAAGTTCAACCCCTGCAGACACGAGTGGAGCAGTCCCAACTACAGTGGTTTGGCCATGTCTGTAGAATGGAAGAAGATCGTATACCAAAGCGGTCATGGGAGATCAAAAGTCAAGGACGCAGACCCCGAGGATGTCCCAAAGTACGTTGGGAAGACAACATACGACAGTCCATAAGTGATAGAGGGCTGGATTGGAAAGAGGCCAGGAAAAAGACGGTGGATAGAGCTGTGTGGCGTTCTCTTTGGCAAACCTCTACAACTCACGGTAGAAGAGGAGCGACTAAGTAAGTAAGTACAATTTGGTTTCACTTATGGATACTTTTATACATCTAGAATCAACAATAATTTGGGAACAAGATGCTGAGCAGCGCGTAGCTGCAGTGGTCAGCGACCCATAGTTGACTGCTAGCGTCAGGGTCAGCGAACCAGAGCTGCCAAGACCCTTCTATACCTCCACGCGGTGATCCTGGATAACAGGCTGCACCAGGACAGACTGGCTAAGGAGAAGGGATCGAAGAGGGAATGCTAACCCGGTACTCAAAAAATGTTTGCTGAAGTCGGATGTATTGGACTTAAAGGTGCAAATATCACAGTCAAGCTGTAAACTACGACACAACGCATTCCGTTCTCTGGACTACATTCTGCTACTTAAGCCGTTTTAGGGTTTGGTAGCGCCAGATTGAGAATGAACGAATCCAAGCCATACAATTATTTCGTGTTTTGTGTGTGTGTGTGTGTCTGAATAGTTAATTTATTTTTCATTTGGCGTTTGTTTTGATAAGGACGTTCTGGTATAGTTTACAGCGAAGCTGCGATATTCGAGTCTTTCGGTTTGACACATCCGATTTGAGTTGGCTTTTTTGAATACTGGGTAAGCCTTGGCACTGCGATTCCTATCCCTTGGTACGACTTGACTCGCAACTAGTGCAGCCTGTTTCCAGGGCCGCCATGTGGAGGTGGGACATAATCTGTCCCAGCTATGAGTCGCTGGCTGCTGTCGGGTCATTCGATAAAACAGCAGGAAATGAGCTGGCAGCTTGCGTCAGTGACCTGTAACTGACTTAAGATCCTTTTCTGTCTCTAAGTGGTGGTGGTGGTGATTAGAGATTAGTAGCTAGAGATTAGAGAAAAGAGAGAGCAGGTTAACCATGCATCCTAGCTAGAGATTAGAGAAAAGAGAGAGTTTAACCATGCACCCTAGCTATACGTTAGAGGAATGAGAGAGAAGGTTAACAATGCACCCTAGCTAGAGATTAGAGAGAAGAGAGAGAAGGTTAACCATGAACCCTAGCTAGAGACTAAAGAAAAAGGGAGAGAAGGTCAACCATGCACCCTAGCTAGATATTAGAGAAAAGAGAGAAAAGGTTAACCATGCACCCTAGCTAGAGATTAGAGACTAGAGAAAAGAGAGAGCAGGTCAACCATGGACCCTAGCTAGAGATTAGAGAAAAGAGAGAGCAGGTTAACCATGCATCCTAGCTAGAGATTAGAGAAAAGAGAGAGAAGATTAACAATACACCCTAGCTAGATATTAGAGAAAAGAGAGAGGTCAACCATGCACCATAGCTAGAGAATAGAGAAGGTCAACCATACACCATAGCTAGAGAATAGAGAAAAGAGAAGGTCAACCATACACCATAGCTAGAGATTAGAGAAAAGAGAGAGAAGGTTAACCATGCACCCTAGCTAGAGATTAGAGAAAAGAGATAGGGCAACCATGCACCATAGCTAGAGAATAGAGAAGGTCAACCATACACCATAGCTAGAGATTAGAGAAAAGAGAGAGGTCAACCATGGACCATAGCTAGAGAATAGAGAAGGTCAACCATACACCATAGCTAGAGATTAGAGAAAAGAGAGAGAAGGTTAACCATGCACCCTAGCTAGAGATTAGAGAAAAGAGAGAGGTCAACCATGCACCATAGCTAGAGAATAGAGAAAAGAGAAGGTCAACCATACACCATAGCTAGAGATTAGAGAAAAGAGAGAGAAGGTTAACCATGCACCCTAGCTAGAGATTAGAGAAAAGAGAGAGGTCAACCATGCACCATAGCTAGAGAAAAGAGAAGGTCAACCATGCACCCTAGCTACAGATTAGAGAAAAGAGAGAGGTCAACCATGCACCACAGCTAGAGATTAGAGAAAAGAGAGAGAAGGTTAACCATGCACCCTAGCTAGAGATTAGAGAAAAGAGAGAGGTCAACCATGCACCATAGCTTGAGATTATAGAAAAGAGAGAGAAGGTTAACCATGCACACTAGCTAGAGATTAAAGACTAGAGAGAGAAGGTCAACCATGCACCATAGCTAGAGATTAGAGAAAAGAGAGAAGGTGAACCATGCACCATAGCTAGAGATTGGAGAAAAGAGAGAGAAGGTCAACCATGCACCATAGCTAGAGATTAGAGAAAAGAGAGAAGGTGAACCATGCACCATAGCTAGAGATTAGAGAAAAGAGAGAGGTCAACCATGCACCATAGCTAGAGATTAGAGAGAAAAGAGAGGTCAACGATGCACCATAGCTAGAGATTAGAGAAAAGAGAGAGAAGGTCAACCATGCACCATAGCTAGAGATTAGAGAAAAGAGAGAGGTCAACCATGCACCATAGCTAGAGATTAGAGAGAAAAGAGAGGTCAACGATGCACCATAGCTAGAGATTAGAGAAAAGAGAGAGAAGGTCAACCATGTCCCCAAAATGCTGTGCTGAAATTGGATGTGTCAGGTCGGAAGCCGCAGCTACCGCAGCTTCGCTATTAACTACAACACAAACGTCTTATTCAGGACGAAATTTGAGGCTGTTTCGAATGCCCACAATGAGTAGGTTGATTCTTTTGTGGGCCCTGAAAAGGACGCTAAGTGGCGGGTTGCAGTGTTCATGAAGATGGACCGCGGTCCTCCAGGCGGTTGTCATGCTTGGCTTCATATGCGCGTCGCTCACTACTACTGTGATCACGTCAATCCCTCACCAGGTTAACCAGGATGTGATGAAAACAGCCCGTTTACAGGTAGGGCTACGAGGAAGCCGAGGTGATGGTCTTGGCCAGTATATTTTTCCTGACCCTGACTAACATGTCTGATCAGTATGGTGTGTCTGACTCTGACTAACATGTCTGATCTGTATGGTGTGCCTGACCCTGACTAACAAGTCTGATCTGTATGGTGTGCCTGATCCTGACTAATATGTCTGAACTGTATGTTGTGTCTGATCCTGACTAACATGTCTGAACTGTATGTTGTGCCTGACCCTGACTAACATGTCTGATCTGTATGTTGTGCCTGACCCTGACTAACATGTCTGATCTGTATGGTGTGCCTGATCCTGACTAATATGTCTGAACTATATGTTGTGTCTGATCCTGACTAACATGTCTGAACTGTATGTTGTGCCTGATCCTGACTAACATGTCTGATCTGTATGTTGTGCCTGACCAGACGTTAGTCTTCCTCTCCGAACTTTGAAGAAGAAGAAGAAAGTCAGCAAACCAGATCTGACAAAGACCCTATGTCCCATCCAAGCACGGCCCTGAAACAGGCTGCACTAGTGTAGTACGGCTAACAGAATATGGATCACGTTGGGACGGCAAAACCCAAACCCCCCAAAAAGCCAGTTCAAATAGGATGTGTCGGGTCGAAAGGAGTAGACATTGCAGCCTTGGTGTAAACTGCAACAGAACGTTATCTTAAGGACGAACGCCGAAGAACAAGAGAACTGTCACCCGCAGCGGACCACATGCCCCCCCCCCCCCCTTCCTCCTAATCTATACGCCTCTGCATTTACTACCCGTGTTCTCGAGCACTATTAGTCAGCAGGGATTTCGAAGAGAATCAGCGCGAAAACACTCGGAATTTATAATTACACGCAGTTATGTATGATGGGTGTTCAAGTGAAACCAACACAATGCGCATGATGACGTCACTTCTAGTGTAAACAACACATACCAACCGTCAAGTTTGCACACAAAAATGTGTATGTAACTTGCGCTGTATTTGGATTATAGAGATGAGGTAATTGCGCTGATCATCCAGGCTCGCTCTCGTCTCGAGCTACCTTGGACCAGTGGCAAGACTATCAGTCGAGACGACTGGAGGTAACTCGGGATGTAGGCAATCTCGTGATCGCATCAAGAGGAAAAAAACGTGTCCTGCAAGCTGGACACGGCGTGATTCGAACTCGGTGCGTTGGGATTGTGGAACGGACGTTTCAATCCTAGGCCACGCAAGCATCAGTAACCCATAAATAACCAAGAGCCTATTCTGCCTCCAATATACTGCCGGTACGTAAATATTGATCATACTGCAGAGAAAATAGAAGATAATACAGAAAAATATATGATACTTTAGACACATAGATACTATAGACAAATAGAGGATACTACATGAAAAATACATTTTAATAGGGTAAAGTAGATTACACAGGGTAAAATAGATTATATTAGGGAAAAATAGATTATACTGAGGGTAAAATAGATTATACTAAGGGTAAAATAGATTATACTAAGGAAAAATATATTAAACGAGAGAAAAATATCACTGCGTGATCGCACCAAGAAAGAAAACAAAACCACTGGACACGACACGCGATGCGAACATGGTACGCTGGGATTGTGAAACGGACGTGTCGCCCCTCATCTTTGCAAACTAGTATTCTGGAAGGAAAGGTGGAGTGCACACGTGTATAGTTAAAAACGATATATGTAGAAGGATGTGTACTATCAAGGCAAGAAACAGAGGACGTCGGAGATCCATCGCAGCCGACCTTCATGTGAAGATGGCTCCTGAACTAAACTGCTTTTAACACAGCACATAGTTTACTTGTCCATACTTTATCAAGTAGGACATGGGGTAATGGAACTGCCAACATCGTTTTAGCGTGCTCTCTCTCTCTCTCTATATATATATATATATATATATATATATATATATATATATATATATATATATATATCTACTGTACTCTCAGTAAACATGTTCTCAATGAAGGTTGCACCTTGATTTAAATGTCGGCGCCTGAGGCAGTCATAGATTTAACCTAAGCTAGGAAACGGTGGCCCAACAATGGCAGACACTGCTGTCAGTGATGAGGAGTTAATAGCAGTTAATACATGTATATGGAAAGAACAATATTAAAAAGATTGAAAATGAATGGAACATAGAGGCTATAATAGCTCATACAGGTAAGGTGAGTAAGCAAATCTCAAAAAGGCAAATGCAGTGTTAAGTATGATAAAAAGAAATAGTAAACATAGAAGCAAAGAAGTGATAGTTAAACTGTATAAAGCTTTAGTTAGACCTAAATTGGAGTATTGTGTTCATGTGACTTTTTATAAACATGCTGGAAAAGATTCATAGAAGAGCAACAAAACTGATAGTGGGATTCCAGTTATGAGGACAGAGTCAGAAAAACCTACCTACGGTGTCTAGAAAAGAGAAGAATCTGAGGTGACTTAATACAGGTTTATAAGATAATCAACGGAAAGGTTAAATTAGACTATAACAAGTTTTTTTTCTTAAAAATACAGCTGACTACAAGAATAAGAGGGCACAGCTACAATGTAATTAAAGATAGGTCCAGATTAGATATTAGAAAATATTTTGTTTAGTCAGAGAGTGGTAAATGCGAGGTACGCGTTGTCACGGCAAATAGTGGGGGCAGGACACAGTTAATACATTCAAAAATGCACATAGTTATTTATAGAACAAGTTCGGTAGAAGAAAGTGGTTGTATGCAGACTCTGCAGAGTCCTCTAAACCAGTATAAAGAAGTTAAGGTAAGTATATGTGTGTTCAAATGAAACCGGACCAAACTGCAACAAGTGAACATAAGTATGATGAGCATGATGACGTCACTTCTGGTGTAAACAGCATATACCAACAGTCAAGTTTGCAAAATTTCATTATCCTCCAACTCGTTTCCTCAGCAAACCGTTGAAAATATGGCGGGTGTGTTACGGAATCCATCCAGAGTTGATCAGCAAGCGGCGATTGAATTGTTAACAGCTGAAGGATGTCGACCAGTTGACATTCATCGCAGAATGCAGGCAGTGTATCGTGACAAAAGTGTGTCGAAGACAACAGTGAAGACCTGGACAACGATGTTTAAAGAAGGATGGGAGTTAACGCAACAATATGTGACTGACCTGGCCTCGGAAGATCTTTCGCCAAGTCACACGACCCATCACGCACCCAATGACACGACCATCCACCCATCCAATGCCACGACCCATCACATGCCACGACCCATCATCCACCCATTGGCACGACCCAATCACCACCTACCAAAAGACGCGACACATCACCCACTCTATGACACGACCCACCACCCACCCAATGACGCGACCCACCACCCACCCAATGATGCGCCCCCACCACCCACCCAATGATGCGACCCACCACCCACCCAATGATTCGACGCATCACCCATCCAATGACGTGACCCACTACCAACCCAATGACACGACCCACCACCCACATAAAGGCGTTCATCCCTTCTGTTTCAAAGCAGTGTGCTGACTGTGCATCCCCCCCCCCCCAAGCAATACTTAAAACAAGTCGTGTTGCAGTTGCTGACACATGGTCGGTATCTAGGAGCCAGGAACAAATTGTAGGAGCAAAGCGTTGTGCTGGGTAAAAAGTTCCTCACAGGATTGTGCAACATGTCTCGGGTGGTAAAGTGTGGATTGTTCTTCAAAAATGGAAATTTTAAATGTGTAAATTTAAGTTTATTTTTTTTAGTAATATAACTAACTAATAGGCGCACAAAGACACATATCGAATATGATACAAAAACCAAGATTGAGTTGGGTAGGTGCATAATATATGGTATGAACGTCTTCTACAGGCGGCAAGTTCCACTGTGAAAGGGGAAGGGATGCGACCAAGATTCATCTTCACATCTCAGGAATGCAAACACAGTAAAGTACGATCCTATGCTGTAATGAAGAGAGCTGCAGAGGATAGGGTCAAATGGAGAGACATATCAGGCAAGCTCACAACCAGTCTTAGGACTGATCAACCAGAGGATAGGGTCAAATAGAGATATATGCTCAGACAACCTTACAGCAAGTCTTAGGACTGACCAACGAGAGGAAAAGGTGAATTGGAGAGGCACGCTCAGACAACCTTACAACCAGTCTTAGGACTGACCAACGACAGGAAAAGGTAAATTGGAGAGGCACGCTCAGACAACCTTACAACCAGTCTTAGGACTGACCAACGAGAGGAAAAGGTGAATTGGAGAGGCACGCTCAGACAACCTTACAACCAGTCTTAGGACTGACCAACGAGAGGAAAAGGTAAATTGGAGAGGCACGCTCAGACAACCTTACAGCCAGTCTTAGGACTGACCAACGAGAGGAAAAGGTAAATTGGTGAGGCACGCTCAGACAACCTTACAACCAGTCTTAGGACTGACCAACGAGAGGAAAAGGTAAATTGGAGAGGCACGCTCAGACAACCTTACAACCAGTCTTAGGACTGACCAACCAGAGGAAACATACCATAGGTTTAACATGCTGGAGGCAAATGACAAGGCAATCCATGTCGCTGGATACTGGATGCATACTGTGTGGAGTGTTGCTTGGACACAGAAAGTAAGTGTTTTAAAGCGCCTAATCTGTAGTTGAAAGTTAAGTACCCTGCTAGAAGGAGGCAAATACCCCAACAGATAAGCCCCACGTATGAGCAGGGCACCTACCACTATCATGTGATAGGCAAACTTTCATTATTTGACTCGCCATTGAAGATAATCATAATGATGGACCTAAATATAAGAACTGCCACTCAAATACATACTATCTAGTCTGTATAATAAATAAGCTGTGAGCACAAGGAGACAGAAAGTGAGAGAGAAAGAAAGAGAGCAAGAGAGATTGACAGGAAGAGAGAGGAAGATAACCAGAGAGACAGTTGTTTTTTTGTGTGCATTCGCCTTATTTCTCTATTCTCAATGGGCGGTGTGCGTTGCACTGTTTTTATTTTGCGCCTGTCGATCTAGTGTATCCGACTTCGGCATGCATTTTATGTAAGGGTCTGCTTCCTCCTACATTTTCTAAGGGTTTGCTTTCCCGGGGTAACAGCAGGTGCTGTTATTAGGGAGCGATCCCAGCATCTTCGGTTTGTGAGTCGTGTCACTTAACTACTAACCTACGCCGTCACCGGAGAGAGAGAGTGAAACAGAACAAGAGAGTGAGAGAGACCAAGAAAGAGATGAGAGATAGTGAGATAAAAATAGAAAGACTGGACGAAAGAAGCTAGAGAGAGAGAATGAGATAGAAAGAGAGCGAGACTGAACGAGAGAGAGAGAGAGGAGGGAGATGGGGGATTGAAAGAGAGAGCGAGAGAGAGAGTGAGATATAAAGAGAGAGATACCAAATGAGAGAGAGAGGAGAGAGAAATAGAAAGAGAGTGAGTGAGACAGAATGAAATAGAATGAGAGCGAGAGACTGATCGAGATGAGAGAGATGGGGGATAGAAAGAGAGACAGAATGAGAGAGAAAGAGTGAGATATAAAGAGAGAGAGACCGAACGAGAGAGAGAGGAGGGATAGAAAGAGAGAGAGAGAATGAGACAGAAAGTGAGAGAGAGACAGGGACAGAAAGAGAGATAGGAGAGAGATATAGGAGAGAGAGTGAGACAGAAAGACAGAAAAGGAGAGGGAGAAAGAGAGTAGAAGAATAGATAACTAGCTCAAACTGAAAGTTATTAAGTAATTAACCATGCAGGACTCTCTGCACTTGATAAACATACATAAAAATACAGATAGTGTATCCATAAATAATTACAAATAATATACACATTAGATAGATACACATAGTGCATCCACAAGCAAGCAAGTATAAGATATACATAAGCATATTTAAAATACGCCTTGTGCATCCATAGATCAAATTTAATATATACATAAGCTAAGCATACAGAAAGATACGGATAGTGCATTAAAAAACGATTAAATCGTATAATATATTTTTCAAAGTTTGTTTATGTATATGTGTGTGTATGTATATAAATATCTGAAGACACCATAACGCACGAAAGGAAAGCTATAAGCTAAAAATTATCAATGATTATTCTATGGCCGATTTATAGATCAGAGGAACTTATTTCAAGTCGCTATGTAGTTCCCTTCACGAGTTATGGGCATCTGATTATATATTGTTTACCAGCAAATAGAAAAATAGTGACTGTATGACTCAATTTTCTTGACAAAATGCACGTGGGTGAGATGCCATGCGACCTTATCGGTGGCTCGGTACCAATAGGGGGCATGTGTAAGATATGCATTAAAATTCCAAATTAGTTGTTGTTTACGATTGCCCACAATGAGTAGGTTACTTTTTTTGTGCGCCATGAAAAGGACGTTAAGTAGCAGTAGCTTTCCTCACATCCAAAGCGTGCTGATGAAGGTGGACCGAGGTTCTCCAGGCGGTTGTGCTATGATTGGGCTTCATCTGCGTGTCACTCACTACTACGGGGATCACATTGATGCCTCCCTCACCCAGTTAGCCAGGCTGCCATGAAAACAGCCTGTTTCCAGGGAGGGCTACTAGGAAGCCGAGGTGCAGGTCTTGGCCAGTATGTTTTGCCTGACCCTGACTAACATGTCTGATCAGTATATTTTGCCTGACCAGACATTAGTCTTCCTTCCCGCCAAATTAGTAAACTCGACTTTAAGTTTTTCATGGATTTTTTCATGACACAGTTTCAATGTAAAGTATTGCTCATTTATTAGGGGTTGACGAAGAGAGATAAATGGTTGGGGATAAATTGGAATTGGGTAGAAGTGATGGAAGGGTTGGGTAGAAGTGATGGAAGGGTTGGGTAGAAGTGATGGAAGGGTTGGTAGAAGTGACGGAAGGGTTGGTAGAAGTGACGGAAGGGTTGGGTAGAAGTGACGGAAGGGTTGGGTAGAAGTGACGGAAGGGTTGGGTAAAAGTGACGGAAGGGTTGGGTAGAAGTGACGGAAGGGTTGGGTAGAAGTGACGGAAGGGTTGGGTAGAAGTGACGGAAGGGTTGGGTAGAAGTGACGGAAGGGTTGGGTAGAAGTGATTGGCAAGTTGATAATGGAAGAAATGGGCAGAGGGATGGGCAGGATGAGGAGCGAAGACATGGTGAGTTAGAGGGCAGGTTGGAAGTGCAATGGGGATATAACAAAAGGGAGGGGTTTAAACAAATGAGCTATTTTCAGAATTATCCCACCCAATACTATGTGTGCCAGCTAGTATAATATATACATAAACATATAAATATATACAGATAGTGTTTCTATAAACAAATATAATATATACATAACTATATATATATATATATATATATATATACACACACACACATATATACACACACACTATAAACATAGAATCAAACACAAATGTAACATACATAAACATGCACAAACTATAAACGAACATGCATAAATTATATAAAGATACACTCATATACAACAGGTAACTGTTAAGGTGATTTGATATCAACCCCCTACTGTCGATGATGAAGTGTCACTGCAACCTACAAAGCATACCATGAAAGACAGTTATAGAAAGTTGTGTATGAGGCTAGCAACATCAACACAGAAACCACAACTGCCAGCGACGCAAAAGTGCTTTGACAAGAGCTCCAGTATTGCCCCTATACTTCGTATGAACTGGAAAGGAGAGCTGACTAATAAATAAACATGCATGTCGCATATATGCTATGTACATAAATACACGTTTACCATATCCATAAACACACATAAACTATATAATCATATACCCGTAACTCGTGAAAGGAAAGACACAACTTGAAATAAGTTCAATTGATCTACAAATCTACCATAGAATGTTCAGTAAAAATTTTTGGAAGGAAGACTAACATCTGGTCATGCAAAACAACCTGGACAAGTCCCTCACCTTGGCTTCCTTGTAGCCCTTCCTGGAAATGGGCTGTTTTCATAGCAGCCTGGCTAACAAAGTGAGGGATCAATGTGATCCCCATAGTAGTGAGCGACACACAGATGAAGTCAAGCATAGCACAATCGCCTGAAGGACCCCGGACCACCTTCATCAGCATGCTCGGGATGCTACGACACCCACCACTTAACGTCCTTTTTAGGGCGCACAGAAGAGTAATCCAACACATTGTGGGCATTCAGAAACAACATACTGAACATTCCAGTTGTCGGTTTTGACATCTTCAGACAAAATAAAGAGATTTTCAGTTTAATAATATACACAGACATAAACACACATATACATTATACAAAAGCAGACATACACTTTATACACATACACTATAAACATAAACACACATATTCTATACACATAAACACACATATGCTATATACACAAACATACACAACCTACATAAACAAACACACATAATATATGCATTAGTACATACACAAACACATATACACACAGTAGCTACCATCAAACACTAATCTACTGTCACAGAGAAACCAGATATGCCATATGACACAGATCCACTAGTTTCCCAATTAAAAAAGGACATCTTCTGACAATAACTCCCCAGATTTAGCTGTACCTACCATTAACATTAACCCTTTTCAGTCAAGTCTGGAAGTATTAGGGTGAGCGCAAAATATTACGTTCAGTCTGATTGGAGTTAAATAGGAATGAAAACACGACAATTGGCCATTGCTAGATATCAATGAACTCTCGTTGGTTAGGACACATAAATTATAATTGAATATTCGGTGCATGACCATCTTTTGTCTAAGTATAATTTACGATATTCCATCATGATTTACATGTGTGGTGAATGTTTCAAAGTCTACCTTTCTGCCAAATGAAATTTGGGACATCAAGACCTGATACTTGGTTTAGTATTTGATCCGACTAATGATCACCCATCCGGATTACACATGGATATTCCAACAAACACCTGACTCAGACTTTGATTGAGGCATGAAGAAAAAGAGTGGTAAGGATATCGAGGAATTAAAAAAGTAAAAATACTCCAAATACGCCAAATCTTACCTTCCTTATAAGTGATATTTAATGCTTCGTACCAATATATATTTTTATCATGAATACTTCATGTCATAAATAGTGCTTTAAGATCTGCAGATCGTAACTTTAACTAAATATGTTGAATATTAATCAATTTTATTTTGAAAAAAGCTATTGTACATATAAAGTTGCAGTATTTGGCATTTGCAGAAAAAGAGAATGCAGCAAAATTAGCGCAGACTGAAAATGGTTATCATACATCATCTTCAAGACTTATTCTTCAGCGTAGCTGCTAGTTCCAACTTCCTCTCCAGCAAACTCTGACTTGGGCCACGGAAGTCCAGTGGGTGATAAGTGCTAACCCAGAGGCGTCTCGATGTTGCAGACAGCAGATTGCCATCGACTCGCTCCATCAAACATCGTTTCGTCGCAACATGTGATCTCGGCATCTATGTTTTGCCTTGTCTGCATAGATTACTGCATTATTCATCAACGTATGGTCTACAACACAACGTACTTTTCAGGACAAACACAGAAGAGGAGTCATTCATGACATTTTTTCCACTTCATCTTGTTCTCTGTCAATATGTCATACGTGACATTAGTCTGAGTTTCTGTTGAATTTCTTCATATATCACTCTGCCACGTGTATTTCTGAATTTTGCCAAAACTTTCTTTCACCGCAATGAAGAATTCACTTAAGCTCACTGTTTGTAACGTGTGTCACGCATAGACACCATTAGTTTAGTTTAGTCGAAGAATCAACGTCATTACACACGGTTTAACACATAAGTCCTCCATTCTTGTCCATACTTTCAGAGAATCTCAGCACAATCCATGAACTCCGTTGCACTGGCAAGAATCACATAATAGATTGGGTAGATTTTTAACATAGTTTTGGATTGTGCTCGGGCAGCGGCCGTTAAACTTACTCTTTTCGATTTCAAACTGCCGAGGGATTTTTAACGTGCACGACACTGCACATGTGCGTCCAATCTCTACTACCTAGAGATCCGGGGAAAAATCAGAAAGTTCATGTGACAAAATCCCGGTCTCCACCGTGATTTGAACCCGGGATCCCCAGCACTCGAGGCCGACATCTTACCACAAGACCACTCAGCCACCCTCACGGACACCATTTTAACGGACTACCACAGCAGCACTACCTGTCAGAACACCGGACAATTACACACACAGAAACAGGAAGCATCAGTGTTGCAATCTGTACGTTTTCGCTTTGCTATCTTTATTCAGTGATGAGAAAACAAATGTAGGGGCATTACTTTCCGAGCAACTCTCGTAGTTCTTCATTCAATGCCAGGCTTCTCTGTTGACTTGCCACCAATATGAGGACTGCAGTGTCTACCCCCACCTTACTGGCCAGGCTGCTGTAACTGGGTTATTTTGGTTGTATACTAATGCCACGCTTTGAAGAAGGTGTGCCACCACTATGAAGCTTGTAGTGTCTAACATCCACCTCTGGGACAAAGGGGCTAACGTCTGGTTAGGCAAAACACACTGATCAGAGAATGTTAGCCAGGGTAAGAAGAAGTATACTGGGCAAGACCCTCACCTGACGGGACGATGAGGCTAACGTCTGGTCAGGCAAAACACACTGATCAGAGAATGTTAGCCTGGGTAAGAAGAAGTATACTGGGCAAGACCCTCACCTGACGGGACGATGAGGCTAACGTCTGGTCAGGCAAAACACACTGATCAGAGAATGTTAGCCAGGGTAAGAAGAAGTATACTGGGCAAGACCCTCACATGACCTCCTCGTTGGTCGTTCTAGAAATGGGTTGTTGTCGAGGACAACAGTCTGGCTAACAAGGTGAGGTCGACATGATCTCCATAGTAGTGAGCGACACGCAGATGAAGTCAAGCATAGCCCAACCAGCTGGAGTACCCCAGTCCAGCTTCCTCAGCATGCTTAATATGCGAGGAAAGCTATTGCAACGCTTCATTTAACGCCCTTTTCAGGATGCACATAAGAGTAACCTACTCATTGTGGGCATTTGAAACAACAACCCCCACCTCACCGGCCAGGCTGCTGTAACTGGGTCCTTCTGGCTGTATACCAATGCATTGCTTTGTAGAAGGTGTGCCACCACTATGAGAATTAGTGTCTACTCACCCATCCCACCTCACTGGCCAGGCTGCTGTAACTGGGTACTTCTGGCTGTAAACTAATGCTATGATGCTCAGGAGGCTCGCCACCACAATGAGGATTACAGTGTTGGCCCCCACCTCACTGACCAGGATGCTGCAACTGGGACCCTCTGGCTGTATACCAATGCTGGGCGTCTCAGTAGACTTGCCACTACTAGGATTGTAGTTTCAACCCCCACCTCACTAGCCAGGCTGCTGTAACACAGCTTGTTTGCAGATCCACTGCTTGTATGTAAAGTTGACCTATATTGTCCATGACCCTGATAGCAGAGACTAGACACCCATAGCTGGTGCGTCATTGCATTTCCTTTTTTGATTCTTGCTTCTATCCCCCTATCCAATGGCTTCCAGCTCAAACTATATTGTATTGTTATCAGATGCATGTCTTGGTTTTTGTTGTAATTTCTTAGCTGTTTTCATATCTTCTTTGTCTCTGATAAAGACCTTGGTACAGTAACGTGTGTTTCGCTTTTTTTTCTTTTTTTTTCATAGTCCACATATTTTAATCGACTGGCGAAAACAGCTTAAATATCCCCAAACTTTTTTTCATTTCCTATTTGCTTCGTTAGTATGCCCTGAAGATGTTCATTTCCTATTTGCTTCATTAGTATGCCCTGAAGATGTTCATTTCCTATTTGCTTCGTTAGTATGCCCTAAAGATGCTCATTTACCATTTTGTTCAAAGTTTAGGCAATAATCTTTGATAATATCATATACAAGCAAAGTCAGTAAGTAGGTCACAAACTAATTTGGTATAATTGGATTTTGATAGTTTCAAAAGGTGTCATTGGGTGGCAGCAACACCCAGCTTTGTGGCTACTGTGGGTAGCAGATGCTAAGTGACATATGCTTGTGCGCAGCTCAGATATACAAAAAATTGTGTCCATGCTACCAGATTGTACAGTGTAAGAACAGCATACTGTTGTGTGCTTATTTTTAGGACAAAAGGAATTTCTGGAAAAGAAATTTATCATAGGGAAATACTTCCTGTTTAAAGTGGGAAGTTATGGTTCAGTTATGGATACTCTACAGAATGATGAAGAGAGCTAAAAGGTCAGGAAAATGCATATGTGTAGAGGATGATAGATTTGGGAGTGACTAGGGGAGAGGGGAGAAGATGTGCTCTGTCTGGAAAGATCAGAAGAACACAAGATCAACACCCAACTGGGGCTGAGTAGCTTGGCTGACTGTTTGAACGGAGAACTAATGGGAATGTTCCCTGTGTGATGATGATGGTTGCTAGAATCAAATGGGAAGTGCTTGTGAAGTGCTGCATAACTAGGCTGATAAATTTTCTCAAGGACAGCTAAAAAATTGCTCATGAGGTCCGACCTTGTCGTCCTGATCAGACTGCAACAGAAGCATCTGTGCAGTGGGAGGAAGTGATGACTCGAGATGACAGGCAAGTAACGAGATAGTGTAGTAATAGGGTGTTCACATTGTTTAGCCTACAGCATAATGCTCAATCCCATCTTGGCGGGAGACATTTTGCCAATGATGAAGAGTTTTAATATGAAGTACAATTGTGACCGAGACAGCAGACCAAAGACTTCTACGCTGCAAGTTTTGGTGAACTGTTAAGTGACAGGATATGTGTATAAATCTGCTGAAGACGGATGAGTCGGACTGAAAGGTGCAAATATCGCAGTCAAACTGTAAACTAGCGACAACGCATTCCGTTCTCCAGACTACATCCTCCTACTTGCAAAACCTGGTTCAGGGCTTGGTAGCGGCAGATTGAAAATGAACGCAGAAGAAGAAGTGTATCAATGTTGGCGGAAATTATGTTGTGAAAAAAGGGACAATGTAAGTGCAATAATAAATGGTTTTCAAATTTGTATCTTTAGTTTGGTTTTTTTAATAACCATTGTGACCTATTTACTGACTTGTTCTCGTATCATTATCAGAACAGTCTCTGACAAACCGCAGGTTTGTGGTACTGTGTCACTGTAGTAAAGCCATACCTTGATTTTCTCTCGAAGAGAACAGCAATGAAAGCAGCTATATATGCCGGAATAAAGGATGCCGTGAGGAAAAACAAACATCCAAGCATTTTCCTGCCAACCAGAAATAAAACAAAATAATGCACTAGTGGATGATGTGTATAATATGCGAGCAAGACCAAGGAAGAAGTCTCTGGTGCAGGACCAGCAGCAGCTCATCCTCAAGACCTTGTGGTATCAAGCTGTTAATTAATGAAAACATGTTAAAGATTGACTAGCAACTAGTGTGGGTCGTGCTGGCAAAGGCAGGAACATGCAAGGACAACACATGAAAAACAAAACATATCAGATATGCTAGCTTACATGAGGTACAGTTCCCTGTCTAAGGAGTTTTCAGTTGGATCATTATTCCTCTTCTCTCCTAGCCTTCAAATAACGGCAAGAACTAATTATTTGCAAATTTGGTTAAATTCTTATTCTAACCCTGGATATTTTCAAAATACTCACTTTTCAGCCCTCTGTGGAGCATATACGAAAAGATCAATTTGACACGCCTGTTTGACATATTAGGATAATGGTGTTAGGCCTATATTATCTTGACCAACGGCACACTAGGGGAAGTCTCTGTGGCAAAAATGGTCAAGCCACTTGCCTCGTGTTCAGACGGTCGGGGTTAGAATTCGAGCTGCGGCAGTTGATTCATGATTGTAATTTTTTCCGGAGTCCCTGAAGCTACGAAGTTCGTGCTTTATGCGATACTCTCGGAAGGAAGCGTGCTGTTCTGCAGAAAGAGATCAATCCACATGGGGAGACCCGTGGCCATGAAGTCGAGCCCTCGCCTTTAACCTTTAACACTAGGGGTGATGTGGTCAGCATCACGCCGTCCGTCATTACTCCCAGATTGTTCCGGTACTCAATTATTTTTTAGTCTGGGCCGAATATAAGGTGCCACTTTTGTGAAAAATTCTGCACTAGCTGAGGACCGAACCCAGACTGCTTGGCTGGGAAGTCCATGCACTACCTAGGCTCCACTTCAATGAACATATATTGTCCTCCATTTCAACCCTGTCGATACCTTCCTTATTTTCTTCGTTTGTCTAAAGTTCTCATCTCCATGTGTGTTTTGGCCTTCTTTTACCCTCTTACCCTGATGATTAAAGAACATAGACCGTCCTGTAATGGAATCAGCTAGTTTCCTTAACTTATTCGCTCCTGAATTTTTGAACTCCCCCGACATATCGGATTTTTTTTTTAATGGTTAACTCATAGTAGGAAGTATAGGGACATTTATTAATTCAGGAAAAGTTAATTTTTGTGAGACTTGCAAATAAAATTAGGTAATAGTTAAAGCCAACATATCTGTTCTGTAGCACTATAAGAAAGTTTCCAAGCCAATTTATCAGCTCTGTAGCACTGTAAGAAAGTTTCCAAGCCAATATATCAGCTCTGTAGCACTGTAAGAAAGTTTCCAAGCCAATATATCAGCTCTGTAGCACTGTAAGATAGTTTCCAAGCCAATATATCAGCTCTGTGGCACTGTAAGAAAGTTTCCAAGCCAATATATCAGCTCTGTAGCATTGTAAGATAGTTTCCAAACCAATATATCAGCTCTACAAACTGCAGAGCATGTAGCCTAGTCGACAGTGAGCTGGCTCGCTAAGACTGGGATTACAGCCTGCCAGAGTTTCGAAATCGCTAACGAACAGAACAAAAATCAGGGCGTGGTTCATTCCTGGTACCACCACTCTTCCAGTCGACCCAACTGTAAACGGGTACCTGCAGTATGAGTTGGGGAAGGTATAAAGAGCAAGGAAGGAAACTGGCCACCTCACCTCACATAGGCTGAGGCTTAGTACATGAAGAGTTATCTTCATCCCGGATGACAACTGTTGCCATGGGGCTGATCTATACCTTTTACAGACTGAACTGGTTAAACTCTTTCCGGACCTATAGCCACTATAGTGGACAACAAGTTTTGCAGAACAGCGATTCAGGTTTGCATGTGGCCAGATACTTTACTGCTATAACTACAATAGTTCTCTTAAAGATTTTTTGCTAAAACGAATGAGTTAGGTGTCGCAAACACACTGTCAATTAAAGAGTGTTCACTGCTTTTACTTCGATACATTTTCTATATTGATATTGATTCTGGAGTCATTGAGACAAATGTACAAAAGTTCAATTTTTATTGACGTAAATACATCAAATAAACAGTTTTGAAGGACTTTTGATTCTTGTGTATAAAATTGCCAGAAAAATGGGTAATATCACTTCAAACGATGGACAAATTTAGATGAATTACAATATCTCGCCGTATAAGTTATCTGCCTCTGAAAATTGTTTTGTTTTTGCAACTTATTTATTCTGCCAAATAATCAAATATCAACAGTTTACTGATATATTCATTTTCTGTAACCATTGCTCTTCCCAGTGACATATAATATTAATATGTTTATCTTTATTATGGTGCCAAGTAGCAACCTAAAAAAAAAGGCACGCAGTGATTTTTTTCTTCAAAATTGAAAACTAATTTGCTCAAAACCTAAAAATATTCGTCTTGAAAGAGTTAATGCTGTGCCTCTATTGACTTTTCTTTCATTTTTTTTATTCATTTTGTTGTTGATGTAAAATGTTGTGTCATATTTATCACGCAGGTTACAAAACAGCTGATTTGATGAGTCCTTTTGTTTAAACAGGAACTGTACCTCAGTAAGCATGCTGATGGCTAACCACAGTGAACATATGCTAGACAAACCTCATTATCTGTGAGGTGTGAATGCTGCGTGCATTTCAGTATTAAATACTAAAATTAAAAACCACAGTGCAACCTTGGAGAAAAGAGAAATAAGATGAATGCAAAAAACAAAAAAAGAAAGAAAAAAATCTTGAGTGTGCTGATGCAGGTGCACCGGTGTCCTCCAGGCTATTGTGCTATGATTTGCCTCATCTGTGTGACACTCACTACTATGAGGATCACGTCGATCCCTTACCATGTTATTCAGACTGCCAAGAAAGACATCCCGTTTCCAAGGAGGACTAAAGGGAAGTCGAGGTTGGGGTCTTGGCCAGCATATCTTACATGACCCTGGCTAACATGTCTGATCAGTTTGTTTTGCCTGACCAGACGTCAATCTTCCTCCCTGGATTACAGTGTCAATTACCACCTCCCTCACCAGAGTGCTGTGACACAGGACCTGGTCTGCCTTCTGTCTTTGATCCCTGTTCTATTAGCCAGGCTGCATGGTTGCAGTATGTTTCTATGGCCGAATACGGTCACAAAATACGGTCTTCGTCAGCTGTGGGTCACTGATCCTGATGCAAGCAGTCGGCTACGAGCCACCGACTGCCTTCACCTTCTTCACCTTCATCAGTTGTCAGGTTACATCTTGATCAGTATGTTTAAGCTGACCTAGATAACACTTCACTTCATAAGCCTGGTGTAAAAGATCCCTAAAGAAGGATGTGCATGTGACTAGCAAACACCAACTGACCCCCACGCAAATTGAACAATTGTCTGACCCCGACATATACATATTACTTCACTGTGTTTGTAATGTAAGCAAATGCAAACAGCCACTGGCTGAGAATTGAGAAAATAAAACTTGGATTCAAACTTTCAGTCCGCTTTATTCAGCATGTAACAGAATGCAAATTTGCAAACCACAAATAGAAAATTGCAAATGTGGTCATTTTAAAATCGGTTCTTATCGAATTGAAAGCATATATGAATATTTGAGATATATCAAATTGTTAACCTATTTGAATATTTGAGCTATATCAAATTGATAGACTATTTGAGTATTTTATTTGATTATTGAGATATATCAAATTGTTAACCTATTTTAGTATTTTATTTGATTATTGAGATATATCAAATTGTTAACCTATTTTAGTATTTTATTTGATTATTTGAGATATATCAAATTGTTAACCTATTTTAGTATTTTATTTGATTATTTGAAATGTATCAAATTGTTGACCTATTTTAGTATTTTATTTGATTATTTGAGATATATCAAATTCATAGCCTATTTGAGTATTTAATATATATTAAATTGATAGCATATTTGAAATAAATCAAATTGACTGCATAATTGAATCTAACATCTGAATAATGAGGTGAATAGAATATAATGAAAACAATAATATAATGGTAATTTAAAAACAAGGCCAAAATGAATTATATGGATATTTGTTTAGCTGGGATCAGGGTGATGTAGTTGTAGCTGCCAACTGTGTCCAGCTTAGCATTTTTGTGTGGTCGTATGTGCACACAAATATTTCAGTATTAGCTAATACTTTTGAGTTCTTAGCAAACATGAAAAGCAATGCTATTATTTTATTTGTTTTCGTTTATCCTGTTTTGCTTTTCAGCATCAGGTTATGAAGAGATCTCTAGAACATGCCCAACTGTGTGCCTCATACACAGTGGCATTCAGCACCTCAGATATTTCTGTAAGCCACCTTTTTGTTTGTGGTCGGCCGTTGGCCTTGAATCCATTGTGTCTAAATGGCATTGCTTGTGTGTGTGTGTGTGTAGACTTGTTACGTGGCCAAACAAATTTTATTTGCTGTCTTTTGTAGTCTAACACTGCAGTGTTATTCCCACTAGTATCCTGATGTCATTGGGATTCCGTGGCGTACTGGTTAAGCCGTCGGCCTCATGATTAGGTGGTGTGAGTGGTCTACCATGGCCCAGGAGACCGTTGGAAGATAGGTTGGGACCCGCAATGGTGTAACCGCCGCTGTAGAACGGGTCGTCTAGTCATTCTCTGTTTTGACTTCTTATTGTTTGTTTCTAAATTGTATCAATTGATTGGGATCAAGACGCTGAGCAGCGCACGAGCTGCAGTGGTCAGCGACCCATAGCTGACTGCTAGCATCAGGGCCAGCGAACCATAGCTGCCAAGACCCTTCTACACCTCCACGCAGTGATCCTGGATAACAGGCTGCAGTAGGGCAGACTGGCTAAGGAGACGGGATCGAAGAGGGAATGCTAACCCGGTACTAAAAAAATGCTTGCTGAAGTCGGATGTGTTGGACCGAAAGGTGCAAATATCGCAGACAAGCTGTAAACTATGACACAACGCATTCCGTTCTCTGGACTACATTCTGCTACTTACCCTTTCAGGGTTTGGTGGCAGGAGATTGAGAACGAACGAAGACGAAAAAGTATCAACTGATTGCTTTTGTTGAATTGTTTTTAATTCTTGAATGTTTTTTTATTTTTTTTTGATAGTTTTAATAAAGTTTTTCTTTTTCAATGTTTAATCATTTTCATTTGTTGTTTCATGTGTTATTTATTTGTTATCATTTTATTATTTTCATTTTTCATCATTTTATTGTTTTTACTTTTTTATTTTGTTTATTTGTTATTGTTTTTATTGCTTTTCAGCAACTACCTGCACTTAAATCTAGGTCAACCAGAACAAATTCACATTAAATATATAATCACCTTTTAAACTTTAGCCAAAAACGGATTTACCAGTTATCCAAGTTTTATTTTATAATCTCTTTCAGAATACGAAAAGCTCTCACATCTTCAAGGAGGCAAACAACTATAAATAACAACTGCAAACAATAAAACAACAGAGCTACAGTACAAAAGAAATCAATCAAAGGTAATAGGAAAACTGTAAAGGTTACGGCAAGGCAACCCTCCATACTGCTACCTGCTCTTTTGCTCAATGAGAATAGACACTACACACGCAGGAATGCTACAGATGTAAGCATTGAGATAAAGGTAAAAGCCAAAAAGGTGTCTGAAATAAAAGAAGTCATGATTAGCTGTCAATAGGTAGGACGTAAGGGCTGGCTAGCATTATATTTGCATCTGCTATATTTGTATGTCTCTTCTTCTTTGTTCATCTCAAACTCCCGCTACCAAGCCCTGAAAAGGGCTTAGCAAGTAGCAGGATTTAGTCTGAAGGGCGGAATGTGTTGTGTCGTAGTTTACAGCTTGACTGCGATATCAACACATTTTACTCCGACTTCAGCGTGACATTTTTGGGTACCGGGTCAGCCTTCTGTCTTCGATCCCTTCTACTTAGCCAGTCTGCTCTGTTATCCAGGTTCACCACGTGAAGGCGGAGAGGAGTCTTGGCAGCTCTGGGTTGCTGTTCCTGATTCTAGCAGTTAGCTTTGGATCGCTGACAGATACAGCTCACATCACGTATATACTTGAATCCAGGTATTCAATCAGGCTATACCTGGTCCATGGTATGCCACTTATATACTTGAATCCAGGTATTAAATCAGGCTATACCTGGTCCCAGGTATGCCACTTATATACTTGAATCCAGGTATTCAATCAGACTATACCTGGTCCCAGGTATGCCACTAATATACTTGAATCCAGGTATTCAATCAGACTATACCTGGTCCCAGGTATGCCACTTATATACTTGAATCCAGGTATTCAATCAGGATATACCTGGTCCCAGGTATGCCACTTATATACTTGAATCCAGGTATTCAATCAGGCTATACCTGGTCCCAGGTATGCCACTTATATACTTGAATCCAGGTATTCAATCAGACTATACCTGGTCCCAGGTATGCCACTTATATACTTGAATCCAGGTATTCAATCAGGCTAGGCCCAGTTAGTCAAAAGCTGCTTTAGTTTGTGGGCTGCAGCACTGACGATTGTAAATTGTATAGCGACCAGATAGACGTCCTTCTCGTTCATCAATCATCATCTATGCAAACCACATGGCCGCCCCATCCGTACTTTCGTATTTATTTTTTCTGGTGGCGGATGTAGGAATTTCAGACGTGGTCTCTCAAGGAGATATTTAGGACTCTTCGCTCAATTGCTCTTTCGATAGAATGGAGCTTCTCTGCATTTGATTTGCATGTACTCCAAAACCTTACATCCATATACCATTGCTGGGGTAACCAGGCTATTGATTATGTGAGCCCTGGCCTTGATGTCCGTCAACTGCTGGAGTACTGGTTTAATGCGGTTTGAGGCTGAGCCAACCTACTGCTCTCCTGTGTCAGATCTCCTTGTCAATTTTGTAGCTTGAGCCAACCTACTGCTCTCCTGTGTCAATTGTGTGGCTTGAGCCAACCTATTGCTCTCCTGTGTCAGATCTCCTTGTCAATTTTGTGGCTTGAGCAAACCTACTGCTCTCCTGTGTCAGATCTCCTTGTCAATTTTGTGGCTTGAACCAACCTACTGCTCTCCTGTGTCAGACCTCCTTGTCAATTTTGTGGCTTGAACCAACCTACTGCTCTCCTGTGTCAGGTCTCCTTGTCAATTTTGTGGCTTGGGCCAACCTACTGCTCTCCTGTGTCAGATCTCCTTGTCAATTTTGTGGCTTGAGCCAACCTACTGCTCTCCTGTGTCAGGTCTCCTTGTCAATGTTGTGGCTTGAGCGAACCTACCGCTCTCCTGTGTCAGATTTCCTTGTTAATTTTGTAACTTTGTTCATTTCCTGGCCTGGGCATACATTCGTATTGACATTTTCAATGGGATTATTTTCCAGTAGCAGTTCCCTATTGCTTTATTCAGCTCGTTTAATCTTTGTTTGGTTTCTGTAACGTCATGAGGTGTTCAGATTAACATTAGGATGCTATGTCATTACATCTTCTTTGTCATCACCTTATTCTTGAATCTTTGGTCAAAGAATGACAAAGTAGTCAGTGACTTTTGGAGACATTTTGGTCATGCTAGATCTGTTGTCCAATCACCATGACAAAGTAGTCAGTGACTTTTGGAGACATTTTGGTCATGCTAGATCTGTTGTCCAATCACCATGACAAAGTAGTCAGTGACTTTTGGAGACATTTTGGTCATGCTAGATCTGTTGTCCAATCACCATGACAAAGTAGTCAGTGACTTTTGGAGACATTTTGGTCATGCTAGATCTGTTGTCCAATCACCATGACAAAGTAGTCAGTGACTTTTGGAGACATTTTGGTCATGCTAGATCTGTTGTCCAATCACCATGACAAAGTAGTCAGTGACTTTTGGAGACATTTTGGTCATGCTAGATCTGTTGTCCAATCACCATGACAAAGTAGTCAGTGACTTTTGGAGACATTTTGGTCATGCTAGATCTGTTGTCCAATCAACAACAACAACAACGCTCCAATAGGAGCATAGGGTCACCCCTGTTAGTGGCCTCTACTGAAAACCTGTGACAAAACATGTATGTGCATTCTTAGTGGTGATGTCTGTAACTTCCAATGGAAATATACTTCAAGAAATGAACACGGAAATACATTGTTTTAACAACACACATGAAATTTTAAGGAACATCAAGAACTGAAAACAAACAGAACATGGCATATTATGATTCTTTAAGTAAACTTCTTCTTCTACTACTGTTAACTGATGGTTGGGGAGGAAGACTAACGTCTGGTCAGGCACAACATACTGATCGGCTTGTTGGTCAGGGTCAGACAAAATATACTGGCCACGACCCTCACCTCAGCTTCCTCGTAGCCGTCCCTGGAAACGGGCTGTTTTTATGGCAGCCTGGCTAACAAGGTGAGGGATCGACGTGCTCCCCGTAATAGTGAGCAGCACACAGATGAAGCCAAGCATACCAGAACTATCTGGAGGACCCCGGTCCACCTTCGTCAACACACTCGGGATGTGAGGAAAGCTACTCCAACCCATCACTTAACATCATTTTCAGGGTGCACAAAAGAGTAAACTTACTCATTGTCTGCATTTTTTTTTGTTTTTTTTTTTTGCGTTCGCCTTATTTCTCTAATCCCCAAGGCGGTGTGCGTTGCACTGTGGTTTTTATTTTGCACCTGTTGGCCCAATGCATCCGACTTCAGCATGCATTTTATGTAAGGGTCTGCTTCCTCCTGCATTTTCTAAGGGTTTGCTTCCCCGGAGTAACGGCCGGTGCTGTGATGGGGATCGAACCCAGCACCTTCGGATTGTGAGCCATGCCACTTATCCACTCGGCCACGCCGTCCCCTATTGTGGGCATTTGAAACAACAATATCAATTGATGCTATGTTTTTAGCCCATTGTGGTTCACGAAGGTGACTGTGTGTTTCAGATCTTTGTCGATCCCTTACAGCTTTACGAGCATGGCTGCTCTCCCAAGACAGACTGCCTCTCGTTGGTCTGTATAAGTAGGGCAGTCCTGCAGGAGATGTTCCTATGTTCGCTTAGGTGCTCCAGTCACATGTGGCGTTGTCTCTTAGATCCGTTCTGTGGAGGTGGGCCTTGAGTCTGCAATGTCCTGTTTTGAGTATGAAGATCTTTGCCTGCCCATCTGTGCCAAGTTTGTCTATATTGTCATTTTCTGGCTTGTAATCTGGTCTCTCCCAATCCGCCTTCATGGATCTTTTTATTAGTGTTTTTGCTTAAGTTATAGCTCTGTGGATGGCAAGTATATGTTCCGCCACTTCCGACAGCTGCAAGCTCATCTGCCTTCTCGTTTACACAGTTGGTCAGAATCCAATGTAGGACTAGATCTGCTTTTCAGTACAGCAACCTGGTGTTGTATTTTATTTCGTGTGAGAGACTATCTTATTTGGGGGTTGAGATGGCCTGTAGTACCCTCCTGGAGTCTGTTAGAATGGCTTGGCTTCGTTCGTTCTCAATCTTCCGCTACCAAACCATGACACAGGCCTAAGTAGCAGAATGTAGTCCAGAGAACGGAATTGGTTGTGTCGTAGTTTACAGCTTGACTGCAATATTTGCACCTTTCGGTCCAAAACATCCAACTTCAGCAAGCATTATATGAGTACCGGGTTAGCATTCCCTCTTCGATCCCTTCTCCTTAGCCAGTCTGCCCTGCTGCAGCCTGTTATCCAGGATCACCGAGTGGAGGTGTAGAAGGGTCTTGGCAGCTCTGGTTCGCTGGCCCTGACGCTAGCAGTCAGATATGGGTCGCTGACCACTACAGCTCATGCGCTGCTCAGCATCTTGATCCTGTCTGTTAGAATGACTGTTTTCCTTGTAGTTATGTTTTGGCTGAAAAGAATCTTCCGATGGGAACCAAACGAATGAATGATTCTAAATATCGTCATTGTGTTACCAAGTCCTGAATGAGGAACAAAGAATTAGTGCATTGTAACCTGCCAGGCTGTGTTTTAGTTGATAAGAATCTCAGTTCAGTTCATCCTGTGACCCCCCCCCCCCCCCTCCTGAGATCGTTGGGACACTCCTGCTGACACCTCCACAATTCTGCGTCATCCCTCTCTGTCAGGTTGCTGTTTGTGCATTCTCCTATCGTAGGTTAGTCCAGTCATAGATGTTCTATTCCCATCGTTTTCTCAGACGTCCTCGCTTTCGGTTGTCCTGTACTGCGCCCTGTAGTTTGCAAGTCCATTGGACCTCAAGACGTGGCCATACCAAGTCAGCCTTCACCTTTTGATCGTTGTGAGGAGGTCGGCGTACAGTCTGCTTGCATTCTCGATTATACGTCGTACTTCATCATTTGTGATGTGCTCTTTGTAGATTATATTTAGGCCTTTATATGTGGCCTTCTTCTCTGGAGGTTTGCTGTAATGGTCCATGTTTCGCAGGCATAAAGGAGTATCGAAAGAACCAGTGAGCACATTAATCTGGCCTTTATGGGGAGGGAGAGTCATTTATCTTTCCATTTATGTCTTAATCATGCAAGAGCTGCTGTTGTTTGTGCTATTCTGGCCAGGACCTCTGGTTTTGATCCCTCATCACTGATTGTTGAGCCGAGATATTTTAAATAGTTCACTGTTTCAAGTTCCATTCCAGGATCTTGAAAGAATCTGAGTACACAAAAACTTGTGCTTTGATGAATGATGCTAATTTAGGTTCAGCAAAATTGGACCAAAGACGCAGTTGTGTATATGCTGACAGGAGCCAGCAACTCACAGCTGGTTGCTTGTGTCAGGGTCAGTGAACCATAGCTGACCAAGCCCTTATTCTGCCTCCAAGTGGCTACCTTAGAAACAGACTGCAGCCATGCTAAGAGAATAGCGGTCAAAGAGGAAACGCAAACCTGGTCCCAACAATGCTGTGCTGAAACTCCAGTGTCGGGACAAAAGTGCATACATCACAGCCTCACTATAAAGTATGACACGTCACTAAGTTCTTTTCAGGACAAGCGTAGAAAAAGTTTAGCAAAACTGACATCGCTGCACTCATGGTAGACTAATAGGTGTTTAGTCTCTTCTAGCACATGATGGTAGTTCCTGTAGCTCATATGAGTGACACTGACTGGAATCAATTCAGATTTGATAATCAGTAAACAGTGCCTCAGTGCATGTTCTCCGTCGATTCCTATTTTTGTTAGTAAATGATCTTTCTTATTTTTCTTCTCTGTTTGTCCTTAAAAGGATGTTTTGTTACGTTGTGACATTTACAGAGAGGCTGCGACATCTGTATTTGTCTACCCGATACATTTGGTCTGCAGCACGGCACCATATTGGGCTTCCCTTTTCGATCCCTATTCTCTCAGCCAGGCTGCATGGCCACAGTCTGTTTCCAGGGTCACCCCTTGGAGCGAGAATAGGGTCTTGGTCAGCTCTGGTTCGCTGACCCCGATGCAGACAGACAGCACTGAGCCACTGACTCCTGACATCTTATTCACACAATTTCACAAAAGTCGTACACAATTTTTTTAAGGCCACAACTAAGAGACGCTGGTTACTTTGACTTCCCCTGTTCTTTACCAGGTGGTCTGTGATCTCATAACCCTTCATTTATTGTGCGGGTTCCAATGCAGTGAGTATCTGATTACATTTCTTTTTGTGGGTGTGTCCTATTCATCTCCCTATTTTCCTCAATCTTAAGCTGTATTCAATCAATGAATGTTTTTTACGTGTCATATACGGATCTGTGTGACGCCACTCTTTTCAGTTCATGTAAGTTGCTCAAGACCATAATGGAACCTGTATTGGTTGGTTTTCCTTGCCAGATACGCTATGTGCTTGTTATTACGAGTGGGAGTCAAAGAGTAACCATAATATTATAATAAATAATATTGTACTTCTGGCCGTTTTATGGAAAGAATGTATTTGATGGAAAAGGCCATTACTGCACTAAAGGTAGGCTCAGAACAGTTAAGAGATAAAACGTAGGCAGATATGATAGAATTGGGCTAGAGGTGAAACGAAACAATGCAGCATAATTAATCTGATTGAGTATAATTAGATATTATGATGACATATAAAGGGAGATATGCAGAAAGTGTGAAAATTATAAATATATTGTCCGAGATCTATCCACCAAAGTAGGTCATGACCACAGACTGACACTAGAAATATTCTGTAACAAATCTATCCACCAAAGTAGATCATAAACACAGACTGATACTAGAAATATAACTGATATATCCACCAAAGTAGGTCATGAACACAGGCTGACACTAGAAATATAACAGATCTATCCACCAAAGTAGGTCATGACCATAGACTGACATTAGAAATATGCTTTAGCAGATCTATCCACCAAAGCAGGTTATTAACACAGGCTGACACTAGAAATATAACAGATCTGTACATCAAAGTATTAGCCACGACCACTGACACTAGAAATATAACAGATCAATCCACCAAAGTAGGTCATCACCACAGACTGACACTAGAAATATAACAGATCTATCCACCAAAGTAGGTCATGACCACGGACTGGGACACTAGAAATATGCTTTGACAGATCTATCCACCACAGTTGGTCATGAATACATACTGACACTAGACATAGAACAGATATATCCACCAAAGTAGGTCATGACCACAGACTGACACTAGAAATAGAACAGATCTATCCACCAAAGTAGGTCATGAACACAGACTGGGACACTAGAAATATGCTTTAACAGATCTATCCACCAAAGTAGGTCACCAGCACAGCAAATACCGAAATAAGTTACAGACTCAATACAAATGATCATACAATGAATCGCTAACAGCACATAAATATTGTTCCTGATTTAATGCTACATATACTGTTTCTCCTTCTTCTTCTTCGTTCGTTCTCAATCTCCCACTCCTGAAAGGGTAAGTAACAGAATGTAGTCCAGAGAACGGAATGCGCTGTGTCGTAGTTTACAGCTTGACTGTGATATTTGCACCTTTAAGTCCAATACATCCGACTTCAGCAAACATTTTTTGAGTACCGGGTTAGCATTCCCTCTTCGATCTTTTCTCCTTAGCCAGTCTGCCCTGCTGCAGCCTGTTATCCAGCATCACCGCGTGGAGGTGTACAAGGGTCTTGGCAGCTATGGTTCGCTGGCCCTGACGCTAGCAGTCAGCTATGGGTCGCTGACCACTGCAGCTCATGCGCTGCTCAGCATCTTGATCCCTATATACTGTTTAAAACGGAACAATACAACAAAGATATATTACAAGTAAACATAACAAAAGATCACTGCTAACTCAATACAAAAGAAAGAGAATAGCATGTGGAATGAGCTGCTTGCAAAAAGTGAACAAGGTCCACTTAAAAAGACAAAGTGTAAACAAAGAAATATGACAGAAAACAGCAACATTTACATTAATGACATATAGTGACAATATAGACAAATGACAAGAATGAATCCAAATCTACCAACCACTCACAAGATTAAATACCAGACTATAGTGATTCAGAGGAAGACAATGAAGCATGGAATGAATATGACAACAGCAAGTGAATAACAGAAAATCAAAAGTTCTACATACCTCCATATGCAGAACATGGATATAAACAATGTGCCATTGATGGTAAGGAATAGCGAAGACCGAATGGTCTCTGGAACAAACTTTTTAATGTAGTATTTCAGTCCTCGTTTTCGAAGAATACCAGCCACCTGAAATATAATTAATAAACTTAATATCAAAATAAAAAATAGGGATCAAGATGCTGAGCAGTGCATGAACTGTAGCGGTCAGTTACCCAAGTCTGAGCAGTGCATGAACTGTAGCGGTCAGTGACCCAAGTCTGAGCAGTGCATGAACTGTAGCGGTCAGTGACCCAAGTCTGAGCAGGGCATGAACTGTAGTGGTCAGTGACCAAGTCTTAGCAGTGCATGAACTGTAGCGGTCAGTGACCCAAGTCTGAGCAGTTCATGAACTGTAGCGGTCAGTGACCCAAGTCTGAGCAGTGCAATAAATGCATTCTGTAATTTATAAAATAACTGGAAAAAGCAGAGGATGACAAAGTGCAAAGATCATACAGTGCTGCTCAACATCATGACATGGAAAAGGTGAACAGAAATTATAATCATTTAAAACTGTACTAGGGCAGAGGCATGTGAATGAATAACAGTAACAGTGTGATGTGTGTGGATTATGTTCAGAGCAGAATTGATGGCCCTCCTGCAAGCACTGAGAATACTTCAAACAGAAAGGCAACCTCCAAGAAAAATAGCTGTATTCACGGACCGCAGAGTACTATTAGAGACAATACAAAAAACAGACAACGAACCACTATTATCAGAGATCAGAGCAGGACTGGGAAAACTCCAGAGATCCTCAACAATAGCGCTCCAGTGCAGAATCACGGGAAACGAGAGAGCTGATACTCTGGCAAAAGATGGCAGCAAAAAGGTACAATTTAATCATCGAGTACCATACAGAGAAATCAAGAACATTATCAGAAATCAGTATATACACCAATGGAGAGAAGACAGAAACATAAGCAGTACACCAGACCCAATTCATCAATCAACTCAAAATAAATCAACAAACTACCGTATTTCGCATGAGAAATGGACACTACTAGAACATCTCATCTTTACAGACTAAAAATCTCACACACGGATGAGTGTCCATGTGGAACAGGATTCCAGAATCCTGAGCATATTCTACAGGAATGCCCAATCTATAAGGAAATGAGATGCCAGACCTGGCCAGAGGGTGCGGAGCTGAGACAAAAGCTGTGGGGCAGCCGCTCCGACCTGGTGAAGACTACAGACTTCATCATGGCGACTGGCCCGCAGACATACTCAATTACAATACTGATACTCACACATAGCATGACCAAAAGATCCTGAACGCAAAGAGTGAAAGACGATGTTATTTGTAACATATGATTCATGATTGTGCCGGCTTTCAGTTTGCAAAGTCGGCACAGTACTTTCAGAAGAAAAGCTCGTCATCTTCTGTATTTGCGGTACACTTGATATAGTAATGTTTCTATTCCTATGCATTAATTTATCTTCTTTCCTTCCCTCAGAATCAGCTTCACATCACAACAACACCAAACGTAACCTAGTGTGACCTGTGATCTAGTCTGCTAACTAAATTTGAAACAACCGATTAGTATGTCCGAAAATGCAATATATCCCATTTCTTACCAAATAAAAAGTCCCATAGATTTTGAGTGACTCTGTAAACAATTTAGTTGCAATATCTGTCGAGGCTTTATGACAATAAGGCGTCCAGCAATGTCCAAGTTCATAGCAAGTTGGGCTAATTGAAATAGGTTTACTGAAGATGGCCATGTTGCTATTTTGCACGGAAGAGACTTTCTACCAATCAGAAGCTCGGAAACGATCGTGCAGTGGCTTCGTACTTATATAAATTCGTCTAACTTGTTTTGTATTTGTAACTTGTTATCAGTCCTGATATGGTTAAGTTCTCGAGCTGGTTATCAACACAGCTGTACTAACCAATAGAAATTTATCATTCTAAACAAGCACACAGGATAATTGTAGAGTGTTTGTTAGAACATACGACAACCACGTGAACGTTACTACAAAAATTAACTGGACTTCACTTGATTTTATATAGTTATAATAGATATCACCATCTTATCTGTCCATTTATGATTGTCGTTGGCTGTTGTCGAGGTTTATAAGTTTTTTATAGGTGTATATTTAATACAGTCAATTCATTATTATAGTAGTCTTTCTTGTCTTTATGAAATTATTTGTGTTTTGATTGACTGATGTTAATGAAATGATTCGTCTTAACCCATTTTCCCGAATGGTATCCTAAAGAGCTATGTGTGCATTGGCAGAGACAATAACAGGGTTTCTGCCACACTGATACTGCATCCTAAAAGACAACAGGGGACGGCGTGGGCTAGTGGTTATGGGACATGGCTCACAACTAGAAGGTGCTGGGTTCTATCCCCATCACAGCACCGGCCGTTACACCCGGTAAGCAAACCCTTAGAAAATGCAGGAGGAAGCAGGCCCTTACATAAAATGCATGCTGAAGTCGGATGCACTGGGTCGACAGGCGTAAAATAAAAACCACAGTCCAACGCACACCGCCTGGGGATTAGAGCCGCCTTGTGGATTAGAGAAATAAGCCTAACGTAAAAAAAAAAATTTTTTTAAACATAAACCACCATTTCTCACGGTGATTGTTTCTGAAACAATTATTTTGACTGGATGAAATTGCTTGTCCTAGATATAACCCTCCTGTAGTCGGCTTCTACGACATGCCAAGGATGTTCCAGTGAGTCTATCATTTGCTTCCCAGGATCACACGAGTAGAGCAAACTCCCTCCACTTCTTACTGTCTTGACCAGTGAGTGACAAAACGGCCAGTGTCCATCATGCCCGATGTCGTCTTTAAGAACAACAACACGGTTCCTCCACTTCACCAGGTCTGCAGCCATTTTTTGTATTTTTTTCGCATAATGTTCCATCATAACACAGAAATGAAATGCCTGCGAAAAATAGTGGGCGTAATAAGAAGAAACAGGATCAGAAACGATGAGATCAGGAGACTGGTGGGAACAACACCAGTTTTGGACTACATTAAAAGACAGTAACTAAAATGGCTTAACCACGTAACAAGCCTACCACGTCACATCACCCCGCCCCCCCCCCCCCATGCAAGCAATCCTATTTAGATAGCTCTTAGTCAACCTGTACTCCTACAGGGGCAGATGCTCATGTGCAGGTCCCAGCTCTGGTTTGAGCTGGATATAGCCGGGAGAAGGATTTCCTGCTTAGCGGGCTTGGCTTGAGCAGCTTAATAATCCGCTGCGTTGGGTGGTTAACTGATGTGCGAGTTTATCTCAAAAGACTCAAACACTAGAGCAAAGTAGACCTGCAACTTGTTAGGCGCCATCTATGCTGCTCTAAACAAATCACCCAACCACGACCGGTGTTTTGCCATATTACAAAGTTAGTCGCCTCTTACGACATGCTCTCTGTGAGACAGTGGTGCTATTCATATCTTTGTCATACACAAACACCCCGGCAGACCACTCTGGAAATATTTAGATAAAACGGATTCAAAGCCAAAGGCAGACCATGAAAAGGGTGGCTTACAGGAATACATGATACAGTAAATGCTACTGTGCATGAGACACAAACACAGGCTCTTCTGTAGATCTCTTCATAACCTGGCGATGAAAGACATAAAAGGATAAGCGAAACGACAGAAGAATGCTCCAACTGATTAATAATTATCATATCAGCCTCTACGGGGACGACGTGGCCTAGTGGTTAAGTGGCACGGCTCACAACCAGAAGGTGCTGGGTTCGTTGTATATCACAGCACCGGCCGTTACCCCGAGGGACCACACCCTTAGAAAATGCAGGAGGAAGCAGACCCTTACATAAAATGCATGCTGAAGTCGGATGCACTGGGCTGACAGGCGCAAAATGAAAATCACAGTGCAACGAACACTGCCTTGTGGATAAGAGAAATAAGGCGATGGCAAAAAAAAAATCAAAAAAAATATCAGCCTCTACGGTTCTTGACCATACTGTTTTAGGCCGGCATCTCCATCGTCCTCACTCTGGGGTCCACACCAAGGCAGTTCCGCTGATGGTGTCTGGTTCTACTCTTAGGCCTTGCCCTTTCTTTCTTCTTCTTTCATTCTCACTCTCCAGCTACAAAGCCACGAAAAAGGCCTTGCAGTCGAGAGAACGGAATGCGTTGTGTCGTAGTTTACAGTTTGACTGCGATATTTGCACCTTTCGGTCAAACACATCCGACTTCAGCAGTCATTTTTTTAATACTGGGTTAGCCTTCTCTCTTCGATCTTTTCTCCTTAGACAGTCTGCTCTGTTGCAACCTGTTATCCAGGATCACCACGTGGAGGTGTAGAAGGGTCTTGGCAGCTCTGATTCGCTGACCCTGACGATAGTAGCCAGCTATTGGTCACTGACCGCTGCAGTCTGATCTTCCCAATTCCAGTATCTGCCGGTAATGATGCTGTTCGTGTCGTCTGACTTTTTCCGGGCAAGCAGCTCTCGGTTGATGATGATGTTTGACCAGAATATTCTATGAATTGTTCATATGCAGGTTGTATGAAAAGATGATAATTTTGAAGTTTCTCTTTCCGTTAGTCACCAGCTCTCAAACACGTGTATTAGGACGGTGTGAGCTAGTTGTTAAGTGACACGTCTCACAACCCAAATGGTGCTGGGTTCGCTCCCAATCACAGCACCGGCACATACCCCAGGGAAGCAAACCCTTAGAAATTGCAGAGGGAAGCACACATTTAAAAAAAAGACTAAGGCCTCCGTCCATCGCAGACGATGATGGCTTAATTTATTTCCTAGCGATATTTTTAGTAAGCATTAACTGCGTTACTTTTTATCCTCACTCTCTCGTCTCGTGCCGCCCGACCCCAGTGGCAAGTCAAGGACAACACGATTAGTAGGCGACTACAAAATGCAGGGGACTCCGCATCAAGCACCCGTGAAAAAGACGGCGGAGTCCAGAGTCGAAACCATACAACCTGATCACGAGGCCGACGGCTTAACAACTTCGCCACGGAATCTCCAGGAGGAAACAGGCCCTTACATAAAATGCATGCGAGTAGTCGGGTGTACTGGGCCAACAGATGCAAAATGAAAACATACTGCAGCGCACACCGTCTTGGGCAATTGAGAAATAAGGCGAGAGCAAGGAAAAAACAAAACACGTTTACACTATCATAGTAGGGTCCTTCCGAAACTAAGGCCTCCTATTTTATTATGTTGTCCCTCGACGTCCAAGGCAGATTTTGGTGTTATGGCAGTAGAATGTGAACCTTCCCGTCAATTTCCGTTAAATTATTTTTGCGTGTGACAGGTGACAGCAGAAGGGCAGTCTGACAAAATGGCGTCTGAAGTGCGTTTGAAGCAGAGTTAATCCCCCATGAGGAAAATATTGCATCCATTGACCTCAATCGACGCTTGCTTAACGTTTACGTAGACCAAATTGTGAATGTTAGCATAGTGAAAAGGTGGGTGGCCCGTTTTCAGACTCATGTCAGAGAAGAAGACAAAGTGTCTCCGGCAACATGATAACACCAGACACCCTTCCCAGTTTGAATACCGTGGAGCATATTGTCAATCTTGACTGGACTGTCCTATCACAATCACCGTGTCGTCCGGATTTAGCGTCTTCTGACTTCCATCTGTTCGTGTAAATGAAAGATGGACTGCGTTTGCAACATTTTCATAGCCGTCATAGCGGCTGTGAAATAGGCGCCCACCTCCACTGGTGCAGATTTGTATGAACACGGCATGTATGCTCTTGCTGCGCGATGCAGAAAATGTATTGGCAAATCTGGTGACAATGTCAAAGAATAATTTTCTGTAACTATTGTTGTTGTTGTTGTTTAATACCCACAATGAGTAAGTTTACTCTTTTGTGGGCCCTGAAGAAGGCGTTAAGTGGCGGGCTGTAGTAGCTTTCCTCATATCCCAAACATGCTGATGAAGGTGGACCACGGTCCTCCATGCAGTTGTGCTATGCTTGGTTTCATCTGCGTGGCGCTCACTACTACGGAGATCACATCGATCTACACCTCGTCCGCCAGGCTGTCTTGAAAATAGTCTGTTTCCAGAGAGCGCTACATGGAAGATAGATTGTGACCTTGGTCAGTGTTTTGAACCTGATGCGACGTCCTGCCTGACTGGACTAGCGTCTCAGTTCACAATTTTACTAACTGCTTTGCTTTTCAGACTCAGCGGACAAGTTGAAATGTTACTAGCCTGCAGGACAACTACAGTTGACTAGCTGAGCAGAATATTTAATGTGGCCCGGACGTCGATAAAGGTACCGACAGACTGGCTGATCAGAATATTTAATGTGGCCCAGACGTCAGTAAAGGTACCGACAGACTGGCTGACCAGAATATTTAATGTGGCCCGCACGTCGATAAAGGTACCGACAGACTGGCTGACCAGAATATTTAATGTGGCCCGGACGTCGAGAAAGGTACCGACAGACTGGCTGAGCAGAATATTTAATGTGGCCCGGACGTCGATAAAGGTACCGACAGACTGGCTGACCAGAATATTTAATGTGGCCCGGACGTCGATAAAGGTACCGACAAGCTGGCTGACCAGAATATTTAATGTGGCCCGGACGTCGATAAAGGTACCGACAGGCTGGCTGACCAGAATATTTAATGTGGCCCGGACGTCGATAAAGGTACCGACAGACTGGCTGACCAGAATATTTAATGTGGCCCGGACGTCGATAAAGGTACCGACAGACTGGCTGACCAGAATATTTAATGTGGCCCGGACGTCGAGAAAGGTACCGACAGACTGGCTGACCAGAATATTTAATGTGGCCCGGACGTCGATAAAGGTACAGACAGACTGGCTGACCAGAATATTTAATGTGGCCCGGACGTCGAGAAAGGTACAGACAGACTGGCTGACCAGAATATTTAATGTGGCCCGGACGTCGAGAAAGGTACCGACAGAATGGCTGACCAAAATATTTAACGTGGCCCGGACGTCGAGAAAGGTACCGACAGACTGGTTGACCAGAATATTTAATGTGGCCCGGACGTCGAGAAAGGTACCGACAGAATGGCTGACCAGAATATCTAATGTGGCCCGGACGTCGAGAAAGGTACCGATAGACTGGAAACGGGAAATCATCGTTTCTATTTTTAAAAATAATGGCGACAAACAAGAGTGCGAATCGTTTAGGGGAATCTCTCTTCTAACCCACATAGGCAAGATATATGCAACATTCTAGAAAGAAGAGCAAGACCGATACTGGAACCCCAACTAGTAAATATTAGTTTCATGTTCAGGAGAGGAAAGCTGCACAGACACAATCTTTACATTGAGATAAATATGATAAGTCTATAGAATACGATGAAAACAACAGCCGTATATTCATAGATCAAAATAAGCCGTTCGATAGAGTCAACAGAAGTAAACTATAGGAGATCTTGGCAGATTATGGACTGCAAGGTCCTCTCCTTATTAACATCAAAGCCCTGTATCAGGACAGCCAGGGTGCAGTAAGAACAACAGAAGGTATGTTGGAGTGGTTGCCCCTTTCACCAGGCGTCAGACAGGGTTGTGTTCTCTCCCCACTCCTCTTTGTGCCTTATATGAATAAAATCACCCAGGAGGCAAATACAGAACAGGAAAGTACCAACGAATTGCTCTTTGCAGACGACCAATGCCTGAATCAATTCCAATAAACGAAACCTACAGAGTCCTATTGACTCACTCTACTTGAACTGTCAAAATGTATGACGTACGAAGAGTCAAAACGGCTTATTAAAGCCAGATACATGACCAAATGGGAAACCGAACATACCGGCTACACCAAAAACGATGCCTATTACCAGTTGAACAGAAGAGAGCAGGTCGTTGTCTTCAGACTTCGCACTGGCTACAATAGACTGAGGTACCACCTATTCAACAAATTGAAGATAGGGTGTACCGACGAATGCCCGTGCGGTACCGGTAAAATGACCGCTGAACATCTGCTGCAGAACTGCCCGACATACGAGGATCAGAGAGAGCAGATGTGGCCATCATCAGTGGAACTGCAAGACAAGCTCTATGGCAGTGTCGACAGCCTCAGGATGACCGCCGCTTTTTTCGAAAAAATAATGGTTACCGTCTGACTGCGTACGAAGAAGAAGAACTGTCAAAAGTATGATATTTTTTTGTTTTTTGTTTGTTGCGTTCACCTTATTTTTCTAAACCCCAAGGCGGTGTGCGTTGCACTGTGTTTTTATTTTGCGCCTGTCGGCCCAGTGCATCCGACTTCAGCATGCATTTTATGTAAGGGTCTGCTTCCTCCTGCATTTTCTAAGGGTTTGCTTCCCCGAGGTAACGGCCGGTGCTGTGTTGGGGATCGAACCAAGCACCTTCAGGTTGTGAGCCGTGCCACTTAACCACTAGGCCATCAAAAACCGAGGCAATGAATGAATACAGGTAGAAAGCACACCACACTTGATATTCATGTGAATGAAACATAAATTTAGGTATTTGATAAATGTTTTTACTGAGTATGGCCGACTTGACAAAGAGATAGAGACGAGAGTGCAGAGGGTCAACGCTGTCACATGCCAGGCATTACTAAAGAACTACTAGGGCACCCCAAGATTTCCCTCCCAGCAAAAAAAGCAGATAATGAATAGTATCTTCCTCCCAACCCTGTGCTACCAGTGCAAGACATGGACATTGAATAAAGTCAAGGAAAGAAAGTTAGCCACCTGCAAAATGCGATGCCTACGAAACGTCACTAACAACACCAGAAGAGACATAATACGAGTACTCTGGAGAAGGTTGGAACAATTCCCTGCCTACAGTACATCGAGCAACAGAGAATAAACTGGTTTGGCCACATTGTGAGAATGCAACCAGACCACATTGTTCATGCGTCCTTCTACAGGAGAACATTAGGAACAAGGGCTAGAGATAGACCGAAGAAGAGGTGGATAGACAGCATAAAAGAGACCTGCCGTAAAATGGAAGAAAAGGTTACTCGCCACGAGAGAGGCGAAAGACAAATACATACCACGACACTGGGCTACAACTCTGTGGAAAGTGAGGCGACACTGGGCTACAACTCGGTGGAAAGTGAGGCGACACTGGGCTACAGCCCGGTAGAAAGTAGGGCGACACTGGACCACAACCCGGTTGGTAGAAAGTGATGCGACACTGGACCACAGCCCTGTAGAAAATGAGGCAACACTGAGGCACAAATCTGCAGAAATTGAGACGACACTGGACTACAACCCGGTTGGTACAAAGTGAGGCGACACTGGACTACAACCCGCTTGGTAGAAAGTGAGGCGACACTGGACTACAACTCGGTTGGTAGAAAGTGAGCGACACTGGACTACAACCCGGTACACAGAAAGTGAGGCGACACTGGACTACAACCCGGTTGGTAGAAAGTGAGGCGACACTGGACTACAACTCGGTTGGTAGAAAGTGAGGCGACACTGGACTACAACCCGGTTGGTAGAAAATGAGGCGACACTGGACTACAACTCGGTTGGTAGAAAGTGAGGCGATACTGGACTACAACTCGGTTGGTAGAAAGTGTGGTGACACTGGACTACAACTCGGTTTGTAGAAAGTGAGGCGAAACTGGACTACAACCCGGTTGGTAGAAACTGAGGCGACACTGGACTACAACCCGGTACACAGAAAGTGAGGCGACACTGGACTACAACCCGATACACAGAAAGTGAGGCGACACTGGACTTCAACCCGGTACACAGAAAGTGAGACGACACTGGACTACAACCAGGTACACAGAAAGTGAGGCGACACTGGACTTCAACCCGGTTGGTAGACAAAAGAAGAAGACGCAGACAAAGAGTGGGAAAATGAGCGAAGATGAAAATCACATTCTTAAACTAAAACCGCTGTATTGGAGGCCAGCCTAAATGTAGAGCGTTTGTGAATCTTGTTCTTCTTCTGTGGTTCGTCGTGAAATGGACGTGGTGATTCTGCGTCGTAGATTACAGCGAGGCTGAGATATCTGCACATTTCGGCCCGAAACATCCTATTTCAGTTGGCTTTTTATTTAGTACCGGGTTTACCATTCCACTGTTATCTCTAAACCTTGGCCAGACTACACTAGTGACTAGTGCAGCCTGTTTTCAGGATCACCACTTTGAGCGGGAATAGGGTCTTGGTTAGCTTTGATTCGATGATACTGGTGCAAGCAGCCAGCTATGATTGAATGACCCCAGAGCGAGCAGCCAGCTATGATTGGATGACCCCAGTGCGAGCAGCCAGCTATGATTGGATGACCCCGGAGCGAGCAGCCAGCTATGATTGGATGACCCTGGTGCAAGCAGCCAGCTATGATTGGATGACCCAGGTGCAAGCAGCCAGCTATGATTGGATGACCCCAGTGCGAGCAGCCAGCTATGATTGGATGACCCCAGTGCGAGCAGCCAGCTATGATTGGATGACCCTGGTGCAAGCAGCCAGCTATGATTGGATGACCCTGGTACGAGCAGCCATCTATAATTGGATGACCCTGGTACGATCAGCCAGCTATGATTGGATGATCCTGGTGCGAGCAGCCAGATATGATTCCTTGGCTGCTATCAGCTCATGCTCGCCTACATCTTGGCCCCGAGCGTTGTTGTATAATCATGTATACTATACAAAGGAATCCAAATAACGTAACATCAGTTTGTAATTGATGACAATATTGCAAACGAACACAATCATCTAAAAGAAGTAAAATCTGTATCATTTTATTTGAACTCTGAAAAAAGCAAAAATTATAAAAGCATGAATACATTAACGATATGCAGAAATAAATAATAAGCGATATTGCTAATACGATTGAAATCTCCACACAAAAAAATGTAATAATTAACAAAAAAATTGAATGAAAGACAACAAAAAAAATTGCTTTAAAATGTCCACATGAAACGCTAATGACAAATTAATAGAGTCCTTTTGAAAATCTATAAAGAAAAGGTGTATCAAGTTTAAAGTAATTTGTGTTACGTTGTAAATGAAAGGGACAATTTCCTCCAGGGATTTCATAATGAAAAAGAGATTAATGACGAAGAACGAAACAAAATATATCAACCAGTTCAGTTCTAAAGATATTTAATTTAGGGATACACAAAATATTGAATTTGCATTTGACTCGGTGGCAAATAGTGCTTTCAATCAATTATTTGTATTCTACCGAAGAGTACTCTGTAATCGAATACGATAAAGTCCAAGAGCTAGGTGATCATTTTTTACCACAAAATGTTGGATGATTTACATTTTTAATGAAAAATCCGTTCTGATCTTATAGCAAGGAAGGGAGAAAACACAAGTACACGAACATTAGGACTACTCTAAGACATATGTTAAAAAGAGGAAAGAAGCCGCTAGCCACATCATTTGGAAAGATATTGTCGGTGGAACATATGTTGAACAAGAGTTGGAGAGTTTCAAAACAGTTCTAGAAAAACTAAAAGAGAAATGTGGTTCATGTAGGGAGGTAAACCCAGTGGTAAAAAGTGGATAACTACAGTTGTAGTTAAATGTAGAAAAGATAAAAAAATAAAGCACGGAAAAATGCAGGAGTGATCCCCTTATTCAAAAAGGGCAAAAAATCCTATCCAGCAGATTATAGACCGGTGAGTTTAACGAGCATAGTCTGTAAATTGTTAGAGTCAATAATCAAAGAAAATATTGTTGTGCATTTAGACAAGTGTTAATCTAATCAGAAATAGTCAGCATAGGTTTATTAGAGGGATATCGTGCTTAACAAAACTTATTAGAATTCATGGAGGAGGTTACAAAAATGACAGATGGAGGGGAGTCAGTGGATGTTATTTATGTAGATTTTGCAAAGACCTTCGATAGAGTACCTTAGAAAAGGTTATTTAGAAAGTTAAAATCACATGGAATAGGTTGCTAAATGGATTGCAAATTGGTTAACGGGATGAAAGCAGAGAGCGGGCATAAATCAGGGCCAGCGAACCAGAGCTGCAAAGACCCTTCTACACCTCCACGCGGTGATTCTGGATAGATAACTAATTAACTTACACCACTTACACGAAAGACTTCTACAGAAGGTACTAGACGGCACGATTCAAGGGAAGAGAGGACCAGGGCGACCAAAACTCACTTTTACATCTCAGGCTTTCATGGGCATTAAAGTACACACTTTTGCTGCAATGAAGAGAACTGCAGAGGATAGGGTCAAATGTAGAGACATGCTCAGACAACCTTACAACCAGTCTCCAGACTGATCAACCAGAGGATAGGGTCAAATGTAGAGACATGCTCAGACAACCTTACAACCAGTCTCCAGACTGATCAACCAGAGGATAGGGTCAAATGTAGAGACATGCTCAGACAACCTTACAACCAGTCTCCAGACTGATCAACCAGAGGATAGGGTCAAATGTAGAGACATGTTCAGACAACCTTACAACCAGTCTCCAGACTGATCAACCAGAGGATAGGGTCAAATGTAGAGACATGTTCAGACAACCTTACAACCAGTCTCCAGACTGATCAACCAGAGGATTGGGTCAAATGTAGAGACATGCTCGGACAACCTTACAACCAGTCTCCAGACTGATCAACCAAATGATGATTTTCTGCAGGGAATGGCTAGCATACCTAGTCATGTTGATACTGAACAATTTTCCAGAATACACAGTCAATGAATTGCTTGTTTCCTAAACTCATTGTGGTAATGGACAACGCTTAGTACTGCCCAGCCAAGTAAATTGCTTGTATCATAAACTCAATTGGCACACCCAGTAAAGTGAATTACTTGTTTCCTAAATTCACCTGGCGCTGTACAATCCCCAAAGACAACCAAGCGAATTGAGTATCATCTATAGTCAGGTTGCTACTGGACAATGCCTCAGGACTTCTAACCAAGCGAGTTGATTGTCTGCTAAGTTCCACAACCACAAAATACGAAATGATCATGAAAGCCAACAATTGCAGAATCAAGCAGAGCAATCGGTGGTTTGGACAAGTTTTCAGAATGAAAGAACATTATCTGACAGGGTAGTCATTGGAAGCGTCAAGGATCCAGACTTCAATGAAGACCCACAGTCCGCTGGGATGAGAACGTCAGAGAATCTATAAGAGAATGTGGACTAGACTGGAGTCAGACCAAGAGGAAAACAGCGGATATAATGACACTACATCCCAGGATAGAAGATGGTTGGTTACTTCAGTAAGGTAGAAGACTCTACACTCCAGGGTAGAAGAGAAGCGACTAAGTAAGGTAGAAGACTCTACACTCCAGGGTAGAAGAGAAGCGATTAAGTAAGGTAGAAGACTCTACACTCCAGGGTAGAGGAGAAGCGACTAAGTAAGGTAGAAGACTCTACACTCCAGGGTAGAAGAGGAGCGACTAAGTAAGGTAGAAGACTCTACACTCTAGAGTAGAAGAGAAGCGACTAAGTAAGGTAGAAGACTCTACACTCCAGGGTAGAAGAGGAGCGACTAAGTAAGGTAGAAGACTCTACACTCCAGGGTAGAAGAGAAGCGACTAAGTAAGGTAGAAGACTCTACACGCCAGGGTAGAAGAGAAGCGACTAAGTAAGGTAGAAGACTCTACACTCCAGAGTAGAAGAGAAGCGACTAAGTAAGGTAGAAGACTCTACACTCCAGGGTAGAAGAGAAGCGACTAAGTAAGGTAGAAGACTCTACACTCCAGGGTAGAAGAGGAGTAGTTACTTAAGTACGGTAGAAGACTCTACACCCCAGGGAAGAAGAGAAGCGACTAAGTAATTAAGGTAGAAGACTATACACCCCAAGGTAGAAGATGAGTGTTTACTTCAGGAAGGCAGAAGACTCTACACTCTAGGGTAGACGAAGGGTGGTTATTTCAGTAAGGTAGAAGACTTTATACTTCAGGGTAGAAGAGGAGTGATTACGTCAGTAAATAAGTTTAATTTGTGTGTGTGTTTGTGTGTGTGTTTGTGTGTGTTTGTATATGTGTGTTGGTATGTGTGTTGTTTGTGTGTGTGTGTGTTTGTGTGTGTGTTTGTATGTGTGTGTGTGTGTGTGTGGTGTGTGTGTGTATAAAATTGATATATGTACCTATTTGGGAATTCAATCATATAATTTTGAAATCTGTCCCCTTTAATATTATACTTTCTTCTTGACTAAAACCTCTGACTTTAGTACCTTGCTTTGCTAACCCTACCGTATAACGGTTTCTACGTGGTCTTCACTGTGCCGCGGGTAGCATCAGTTGACTGAGCATAGAATAAACAGAAATACGGTTAAAAACAAATATGTAAATATAAGCATGCCTGCTAGACTTCGAATTGTGGACTGTTTTATTTGTAATTATTGAAATTTTTGTTTGTTTTTGCGTTCGCCTTATTTCTCTAATCTCCAAGGCACACTGTAGTTTTTATTTTGCGCCTATCGGCTCTGTGCATCCGACTTCATCATGCATTTTTTATGTAACGGTCTGCTTCCTCTTGCCTTTTCTAAGGGCATGCTTCCCCAGGGTAACGCCAGGTACTGTGATGGGGATCGAACCCAGGCACTTCGGGTTGTAAGCCGTGTCACTTAACCACTAGCCCACGCCGTCCCCGACTGTACTATTGATTTCGATCGTGCTTTATTGTTTTGCTATATTTTATAGTGACTGACTAAGTTTAAGAAATGCGCACTTACAGCAAAGTGTTAAGGTACATGCGTTTTAATTCACACCAAACAAAAGACAAATATCTTTAGCACTAAATTTGATGTAAGGACATAACAGAGTAGTCCACTTTTTAACTGTTGGGGGGTATCAAACATTGTGCAAGAATATACAAGGAATTCTGCTACCGTTTATTCCTGATGCCCTAGCAATTAATTTCTGGAATCTGTCAACGTTACTACATGATAAGGAGAGGGGCATCCAGTCTCTACAGCAGCGTGACATCCTCCATGCTGTTAGACGAGGTAATAGCAACCATGTTTTTTGTATCCTAACCATAGCCCCAACACTAATCTTAACCCTAACTCTAACCCTAGCCATAACCCTACCATAACCCTAATCATAACCCTAAACCTAACCCTAAACCTAACCATAACCATAACCCGAACCACAACAGTAACCATAACCCTAATCCCTAACAATATAACCATCTTTTCTGCACTATCTGTATCTAAGTTCTAACTTATTTATTTGGGGAGGCTAACGTCTGGTGAAAATATACTGATGAGACATGCTAGTCAGGTCAGGAAAAACATACTGATCAGACATGTTAGTCAGGTTCGGACAAAACATACTGATCAGACATGTTAGTCAGGGTCAGGAAAAACATACTGATCAGACATGTTAATCAGAGTCAAAGAAAACTAACTGATCAGACGATCAGACATGTTAGTCAGAGTCAGACAAAACATACTGATGAGACGATCAGACATGTTAGTCAGAGTCAGACAAAACATACTGATCAGACGATCAGACATGTTAGTTAGGGTCAGGCAAAACATACTGATCAGACATGTTAGTCAGGGTCAGGCAAAACATACTGATCAGACGATCAGACATGTTAGTCAGAGTCAGACAAAACATACTGATCAGACGATCAGACATATCAGTAAGAGTCAGACAAAACAAACTGATCAGACGATCAGACATGTTAGTCAGAGTCAGACAAAACATACTGATCAGACGATCAGACATGTTAGTCAGAGTCAGACAAAACATACTGATCAGACGATCAGCCATGTTAGTTAAGGTCAGACAAAACATACTGATCAGACATGTTAGTTAGGGTCAGACAAAACATACTGACCAGACATGTTAGTTAGGGTCAGACAAAACAAACTGATCAGACATGTTAATTAGGGTAAAACAAAACAAACTGATCAGACGATCAGCCATGTTAGTCAGGGTCAGACAAAACAAACTGGCCTTGAACCTCTCCTCGGCTGCATCGCGGCCCTCCCTGGAAACGGGCTGTTTTGATGGCAGCCTGGCTAACGAGATGAGGGATCGTTGTGATTCCCGTAGTAGTGAGCGACACTCAGATGAAGCCGAGCATAGCACAACCGCCTAGAGGACATCTTCATCAGCACGCTCTGGATGTGAGGAAAGCTACTGTAACCCGCCACTTGACGTCATTTCCAGGGCGGACAAAAGACTAATCCTACTCATTGTGGGCATTCGAAATAACTTATTTATTTTAAATATAATTACATTGACCTGTCCTCCCTTTAACCCGAAATGGAATGTCCCGTTACGCACGTCGGGAACTCAGGGTACTCTGTTTGGGGCGAATTAAGACGTAAGGACCAGTGTTAAAAGTGATATGCAACACGTTTTAAGACAATATATTTCGTGTGTGGGCAGATAGTATATGAAATACGATCGACATTCTCATAGTGGAGGAATCTCGAACAAGCGCATGGGCATCGCCAAAGAAGATGTAGCAGAAGTAAAACAAACAAACTGCTTAAACCGTCAGTATCCGTTCTCTTCATTTAAAAATTAAAAATAAAGAATAGCCCATATAAGTTTGCCCAAGACGAAGTGATGTCGATTCTGTATGCAATAATAGAAGCTTACTTACACGTAATGAAGTTGTGAAGACAACTCTACACTAGTTGCTACGGCACTTGATATTGATTGCGATCATAAATTTAAAATTCCCAACCGGAACACTCAGAAGATTAATACTGACAACGTCCCAGTCCTGAGTCGCCAGGGACACGGAACAAAACAGCACCATTAAAAAACGTAATTATTTTTACGTTTAAATGTCAAAATAAATGGTTTTCGTCTCAGTGAATGGGAACTGCAGAGCACATGTAATCGCAAACCACAAGAGACATAATATCGTATTGTGCGTCCATTGATGCTGCATGAATGAGTGAGTTGTCTATGCTGTCTTTAAAAGCCCGAACGAAATTGCTTCCAGATTTTTTCAATTTTGAAAATAAATTCGCAATTCTGTTATATCGATACAGGGAATAGCGTTGAATACTTGTTCTAGTCAAGAGCTGGCACGTTCGTTAACGGAACCCAAGATGGGAACGCAGATTAGTAGCACTATAATCTGCCAAGATATTTGAAAAAGGTGGCTAAGGAGAGTTCTGTACTTCTACAGGGGCAGATGCCCCATGTGCAGGTCCCAGCTCTGGTATAAGCTGGATGTAGCCTGGAGAAGGGTTTCGTGTTGAGCGGGCTAGGCTCGAGAAGCCTAATACTCAACTGCGTTGGGAAAAGCGCTTACGGAGGGTAGTTAACCAATGTGCGAGTCCATCTTAATAGACCAGAGAAGAAGACAGCCTGTCTATAGCAACGCGATAACGCCAGGCCCCATTCCAGTTTGAAGATTGTTGAAAACATTGTCACACTAGGCTGGACTGCCCTACCACTACCACGGTACAGTCAAGCTGTGCCGCCTTCTGGCTCCCATCTGTTGTACCGATGAAAGATAACAAATGTTAGTTGCCTATCGCAAGCGATAATGGCGATATCATCAGATTTTTTGATTTTTTTTTTGCGTTCGCCTTATTTCTCTAATCCCCAAGGCGGTGTGCGTTGCACTGTGGTTTTTATTTTGCGCCTGTAGGCCCAGTGCATCTGACTTCAGCATGCATTTTATGTAAGGGTCTGCTTCCTCCTGCATTTTCTAAGGGTTTGCTTCCCCGGGGTAACGGCCGGTGCTGTGATGGGGATCGAACCCAGCACCTTCTGGTTGTGAGCCGTGTCATTTAACCACTAGGCCACGCCGTCCCCTTATCATCAGATGATTTGTATCCTGATGATGTAACTTGCGCTGTATTTGGATTATAGTGAGGAAGAAACTGCGCTGGTCATCGACCTCGGTCTCTGATTCCGAGCTACCTTGGACTAATGGCAAGACATAAGTTGTTGTTGGATGCCCACAATTAGTCAGTTTACTCTTTTGTGCGCAATAAAAAGGACTTTAAGTGGTGGGTTGTCGTAGCTTTCCTCCCATTCCGAGCATGCCGATGAAGGTGGGTCGTTGTCCTCCAGGCGATTGAGCTGTATTTGGCTTCATCGGCGTGTCGTTTACTACTACCTGGATCACGTCGAACCTCCCATTGTAAGCCAGACAGTTGTCCTCGACAACAGCCCGTTTACAGGACGACCAGCGAGAAGGTCAGCCGAGGGTCTTGGCCAGTATATTTCTCCTGACCCTGGCTAACATTCTCTGATCAGTATGTTTTGCCTGACCAGACGTTAGCCTCATCGTCCCGTCAGGTGAGGTTCTTGGCCAGTATATTTCTCCTGACCCTGGCTAACATTCTCTGATCAGTGTTTTGCCTGACCAGACGTTAGCCTCATCGTCCCATGGTAAAACATAAGTCAAGACGACTGGGGATAATTCAGGATGCAGGCTTGGCTTGAAACCTGCGGGGCTCGAACCCACACCGTTTCCATTCATATCCTACCTCCTACCTAGTGTCTTACCTCTCAAGCACATCGATACCTACACGCCACATACACACACATACACACACACATACACATACACACAAATACACACACACACACAAATACACACACACACAAATACACACACACAAAAATACACACACACACAAATACACACACACACACAAACAAACACACACACACAAATACATACACACACACACACAGACACACACAAAAATACACACGCACACAAATACTCACACACACACAAATACACACACACACAAATACACACACACACAAATACACACACACAAATACACACACACACAAATACACACACACAAATACACACACACACAAATACACACACACAAATACACACACACAAATACACACACACAAATACACACACACACATACACACACACAAATACACACACACAAATACACACACACAAATACACACACACACCCACATACACACAAATACAAACACACACACACCCACACCCACACACATACACACACATCCACATACACCCACATACACACCCACCCACACCCACACACACCCACACCCACCCACACCCACACACCCACACCCACACACCCACCCACACACACACACACACCCCAACCCGTAACTAAACAAAATAAATTATTTGACACTATTTTCTGTTCAATAAACACAAAGCAACAGCGACCCAGGCGACATGTTTTATCTAGGTTCTGAATCCAGCGTTTATTGTAGGTAAATAAACCGACAAGTCATAAGGGCACGTAGGGGGATCACGCATATTATTCTGCCATCTTTTATTTCGGGTTCAGGCGTATCCTAGTGGTTAAGTGGCACGGCTTACAACCCAAAGGTGCTGGGTTCGATCCCCATCACAGCACCGGCCGTTACCCCGGGGAAGCAAACCCTTAGAAAATGCAGGAGGAAGCAGAACCTTACATAAAATGGATGCTGAAGTCGGATGTGCTGGGCCGACAGGCGAAAAATAAAAACCCCAATGCAACGCACACACGAGTTGGGGAATAGAGAAATGAGGCGAACGCAAAAAAAAAAAAAACAACAACAACAAATTTCCGGTTCTTGGGAGGACGAATTATTCACTATTTTATTGCTGTGCCATTTATGGGCCGTTGCAAAGGTCCGTAAGGGGAGCAAAGATAATAAGCCGGGCAAGTGGTTAGGCAACTAAGGAAGGTTGTTTATGGGACTGGTTAGACTATTCGTTCAGAAAGTTTAAGCCTCACACATTTCAACAGATAAAGACATGTCTGTGGTGTTTACTTGGAATCCTGGTATTCAAACAGGCATGTTAATGTCTGTTGCCAGGTAGCCGAAGACTTCAGCTATACATATTATGCGTTTTACGCTTCCTGGGGGAAGATACAAGTAATTTGGGTAGATTTTTAGCTTGAATTGTTTAGTCTTTTCGGTTTCTAACAGCCAGGGAATTTTTAACTGACTCGATACTGAACACGGGAGTCCGATCTCACTACCCAGAGATCAGGGGAATTTTTACCAGAATATCCACTTGAAAACATCCCAATCTCTACCAAGATTCGAACCCACGACCTCCAGCACCCGAGGCGGAGACTTTACCACGAGACCACTGAGCCCCCTTTAATGATTTGATATTTATTTGTTGAAGACCTATGATCCACAGTAAACTGAACAGGTTTTGATTGAAAGGTTGATTGACTGATTGATTGATTGACTGATTAAATGATTGGCGGATTGATTGAGTGATTGACTGAATAATTGATTGATTGACAAATTGAATATTTGTTTAATTGATTAACTGAGTGATTGATTGATTGAATAATTGATTACTTGTTTGATTGCTTAACTGATTTATTGGATGATTGAATGGTTGACTGATCAAATGATTGATTGATTGATTGATTGATGGCTTGTGCGGTATTTTCACAAGACTATTCCTTCAGACCAAAAAGGCTACACCACAATCAGGAGACTTTTGTTCTGGTGGAAATTACGGCGTCTGCAATTCTACAAATTGTAAAGCAGGCCTCGCGCTGTTCCACCCCAATCCAACGAGTAGCCAGCTCGTTTGATCCAGTATTATAAACGATGTTTTCTTTCTAGAACTTTCGTTTAAGCCCAAACAGCTGTTCTACGCTATTGTTTGTGTGAATGGTGGTATATGGACACCTCTACAGTATTATTTTTTCTTCTTCTTCGTTCGTTCTCAATCTCCCGCTACCAAGCCCCGAAAATGGCTTTGTAAGAAGTAAATGTTGTCTGGAGAACGGAATGCGTTGTGTCGCGGTTTACAGCTTGACTGCGATATTTTCACCTTTCCGTCTGGCGCATCCGACTTCAGCAAGGCATTTTTGGGTATTGGGTTAGCCTTCCCTCTTTGTTCCCTTTCCTGGATCAAGATGCTGAGCAGCGCATGAGCTGCAGTGGCCAGCGACCCATAGCTGACTGCTAGCGTCAGGGCCACTGTACCAGAGCTGACAAGACCCTTCTACACCTCCACGCGGTGATCCTGGATAACAGGCTGCAGCAGAGCAGACTGGCTAAGGAGAAGGGATCGAAGAGGGAATGCTAACCCGGTACTCAAAAAAATGATTGCTGAAGTCGGATGTGTTGGACCGAAAGGTGCAAATATCACAGTCAAGCTGTAAACTACGACACAACGCATTCCGTTCTCTGGACTACATTCTGCTACTTAAGCCCTTTCAGGGTTTGGTAGCGGGAGATTGAGAACGAAGAAGAAGAAGATCTCTTCTCCTTAGTCAGCCTGCTCTGTTGCAGCCTATCATCCAGGATCATTATGTGAAGGTGGGGAAGGCTATTAGCAGTTCTGGTTCGCTGATCCTGACGCTCAAGCACTGCTCAGAATCTTGAACCACGGGGGCTCTTATTCCATAGCTAGACTGCAAGGTTAGTGGCCTCTTGTGATATGCTCCAAAAATATTCGAATCTCTATCCCACTTTTAAGGTTTTCATTTGAACACGCCTCGGATTTATATATGTGTTCAAATGAAACCGAACCAAACTGCAACAAGTAAACTTGCGTACGATGCGCATGACGACGTCACTTCTGGTGCAAACAGCATATGCCAATCGTCAAGTCTGCAAAATTTCATTATCTTTCGACTCATAGTTTCTTCAGCAGGCCGTTGAAAACATGGCAGGCCTGATACGGAATCCGTCTAGAGTTGATCAGCGAGCGGTTATTCGGTTTGAAACAGCTGAAGGATGTCGACCAGTTGACGTTCATCACAGAATGCAGGCAGTGTATGGTGACAAAAGTGTTTCGAAGACAACAGTGAAGAATTGGACAACGATGCTTAAAGAAGGACGGGAGTTAACGAAAGATCTTCCAAGACCAGGTCAGGCGCATACTGTTGGGTTAACACTCGTGCTTCTTTAAACATCGTTGTCCAGTTCTTTACTGTTGTCTTCGACACCCTTTTGTCACCATACACTGCCTGCATTCATTTGAAACCGAATCACCGCTCGCTGATTAACTCAGGAGGGATTCCATATCACACTAGCCACGTGTTCAATGGTCTGCTGAGGAAACTATGAGTCGGAGGATAATTAAATTTTGCAAACTTGGTGGTTGGTATCTGCTATTTATACCAGAAATGACGTCATCATTCGCATCGTAAGTATGTTCACTTGTTGCAGTTACATTTGAACATTTGTTACATTTGAACACGCCTCATATATATATATATATATATATATATATATATATATATATATATATATATATATATATATATATATATATATACACACACACGTACGTGCACACAGAAACGCACACACACACAAACATACATACATTCATACATACATACATACATACATACATACATACATACATACATGCATACATACATACATACATACATACATACATACATACACACATACATACAGACATACATACAGACATATATACAGACATAGATACATACGAGTATTTATGACCATCTATTCGTTGTACATATTTACGACCACTGTGGGCCGGGGATATGACATATAGTTTTATTATTGTGGACCGACTATTCGTTTCTGCTGGCCCTAGGTTGCAGACCTCTGCTGTATACTATGCCCATGAATGACGTGTTTTCAAAGCGAGACGGGGCTGTGAGAAAACAAGACGAGAGTTTATGAGACTCGTGGAAGAAGCAGATAAATGGTTACAACTTCGAGCCAAATTATGAAAGTGGGTTAATTCTCAAACGGGCACTTCCCTTTTTGAAAATGAGAAACCCAAAGGGTTTGCACTCACTCTATCTCTAAATCAAGCCATGACGAATGTTGAGTTTGCAGCTTTGCTCTCCAAACAAAAATTGTGTTAACGTAAAAGGAAATGCTCCATTTTGGAGACGCCATTTTGGTCTGGTGGAAGCAGAGTCGTAGCTACCGACCTCATGGTTTTGGGGTGGACCTCCAAGCACCGACCCTACGCGAAAATAGAGTTGGGAATGCGGTGTTAATACATAATGAGTGGAATTATTGATTGCCTCACATCTCTAAAGAAAGGCGCACAAGGGCTATCACAAAACATCGGACATGCGTTTTCATGCACTTTGTACAGAGGAATCCCCCCCCCCCCCCACTGCCCGCCCGCTCTTATCCCTTTTCCCCTGAGAAATTTAGGGGTTTAGGAATTAGTTATGAATATATTTTTTACAACTATTTTTTATTCAAGTTATAAAATCCACCAAGAAGTTTTCTATTGCTATTAAATTTATAGAACACTAAAAAAAAAAGTAATTCAAGTAAATATAAAAAGTCGAGTGAAAAAAGTAGACTATATTTTTACGAACTTTTATTTAACCTGACACATCCGTTGTCCGTTTGCGTTGATTTGTATTTCTCCTATTCTAACCAACTTCCCCATTACCCAGACAGCCTCTACTATTGCGCCATGTTAATCAGTCAAGCTTTGAAGTAGCCTGGATAAGTAATTCAGAAACATTTGTCTCAGAAAATATGTTGAATTCAATCGACAGCGAGATCAGCACGAGAACAGACACACGCGGGTTCATCAAGCTGGAAAAATCAGGGACAAAAACCAGAAGAAAAAATTGAAGATGGTGCACGTAAAGAAATCAACATGAACAATGATCATTTTCAAAGACCAAAGTCATCCTTGAATGTTGACCCACTAGGTCTCTTAAATTTTATTTACCAGATATATGCATGATTAATTAAGCGCATCATACTGAAGATAATACATTAAATAATAACGCCAATTTACCAAAGAAAGACAACAAATAAAAAAAAATAAACTCCTGTCGTCTCCAAAACAAAAGCAAACAAACAAACAACAACAACAAATCTTATAAATTAAATCTGGTATCGACAAATCCAGAGCCTACTGTAGATACAGGCCTTCTGATTCACTGAGAAATACCTTTGAAACGCCACATTCCACGGCTGACTATATAACGGAACTTACATGAGTGAACTATCAGTGCAACTATAATAGCGTGTTCGGAAAACAAAGATGGTTATGCAGTTGGTTTCAGTGCAGTATTTTTTGAAAGGATCACTGTCAACAGTGAATTGTTGTGTTTTGTTACATGAATTTGTTTTATTTCTTCGTGTGGAGTATGAATTGATTAAAAACTTTGGCACAAAATGAGTTCCGTTATCTAGTCGGTGATGGTATGTGACGTTTCAATGGGTTTTCCCGGTAAGTAGGCCATGCGAAAAACCTATATTTTTCGACGGGGATACTTTTCCGTTCCTCTCTCTTCTCTTATCTCACTCTGTTTCATTTGACTCTGTCCTACAGTCACACTCTTGCACAACTTTCACACGCGCCCTCAGGTTGAGACTCTTCCATTGCACTTTGGTTAGGCTGGCTTCTGAGAGCGCACAAACCTAGCATAGGTACATACAGACGCACACATACATCCAAGCACTGCTTTATGCGTATTAATATCGCCCAGTTAACTATGGTCTAGGGTGGAATAGGCGTGCCTTTCCCCAGTTAAAACTAGTGAGGCAAACACATACAAAAAATTTTTAATTTAAAAACCTATATTTAAAGATATTTACGTGCTCCATAAACAAAACATGCGATATTCAATCTATTGTAACGCTTCACTGTATGTGTATTAATATAGAAAATACATATTTTCAATATTATATTTTTGGACGGGGACGAAGATAATGAGCAGTGTATGAAGCTGACTGCTAGAGTCAGGGTTACACCTTAACACGGTGATCCTGGATAACATGCTGCAGCAGGGCAGACTGGCTAACGCGAAGGTATCCAAGAGGACAGGCACAGATCTCTTCCGTGAAGCGTTTCCTGGAAACAGGCTGTTTTCAAGGCAGTCTGTCTGGCGAGTTAAGAATCGACGTGATGCCCGCAGTAGTGAGCATCACGCAGACGAAGCCAAGCTTAGCACAACTGTCTGGAGGACCGCGATCTAACTTCATCAGCATGCTTGAGATTTGGGGAAAGCTACTGTAATCCGCCACTTAACGCCATTTTAGTGCACAGGGTAGTCAACTTACTCATTATGGGCATTGACTACAACAACAACCAGATACCAAAAAATGCTTGCTAAAGTCGGATGTTTCGGACCGAAAAGTGAAAATATCGCAGTCAAGCTGGGAGCTACGATACAACGAATTCCGTTTTCCGGAAAACTTCCATTTCAGGACTTGGTATCGGGAGATTAAGAACGTTCAGGGCTTGGTAGCGGGAGATAAGGAATGTCCACGGCTTGGTAGCGGGAGATTGAGAATGTCCAGGGCTTGGAAGCGGGAGATTGAGAATGTCCAAGGCTTGGTAGCGGGAGATTGAGAACCTTCACTGCTTGGTAGTGGGAGATTGAGAACCTTCAGGGCTTGGTAGCGGGAGAAAAGGAATGTCCAGGGCTTGGTAGCGGGAGATTGAGAATGTCCAGGGCTTGGTAGCGGGAGATTGATAATGTCCAGGGCTTGGTAGCGGGAGATAAGTAATGTCCAGGGCTTGGAAGCGGGAGATTGAGAATGTCCAGGGCTTGGTAGCGGGAGATTGGGAATGTCCAGGCTTTGGTAGCGGGAAATTGAGAACGTACAGGGCTTGGTAGTAGGAGATTGGGAACGTTCAGGCTTGGTAGCGGGAGATTGGGAACGTTCAGAGCTTGGTAGCGGGAGATTGAGAACGTTCAGGGCTTGGTAGCGGGAGATTGAGAACGTTCAGGGCTTGGTAGCGGGAGATTGAGAACGTTCAGAGTTTGGTAGTGGGAGAATGAGACCGATCGACGAAGAAGACGATATGTATGCGCAAAAAATAGAAAACGGCTCATAGACATTTTAACAGGAATGTTTGCACAGCTGTCACTCTGGAGCATATTCTGGTTGGATTCTGTTCAAGTGACTGTTAAGTTGTATGTGTTGAGTGCAAAGTCGGAAAATGGTACTTTGGTCTTTCCTTTTCAGGAGGTTGATGTTTTCTTTGGAATTTTGAATGGCCATATGTTTGTACATTTCTCTCTCAGTATTTCCCATTGCCCATCTATGCAGCCAGGCTTCTTTGTTCGCAATATTGAGTAGTTGTTTGACTGTCTGTAGGGTTGTTGGCGTGTATTATTGATCTTAACTTGATCCCTTCTTAGCCTTGTCTCCTAAAACTGTAGATACGCCACTGACTTTGAATCCATCACTAGACCTTGCTTAGTCCGTCAATCGCATTCAATATCAGCCACAGAGACATCGGCGTGTTTCATTACATTTTTTTTATAGGTCGCTATCAAGCCTCCTCATAAGGACACCCCGGAGATTAAATTTTGCATGCAGATGCCAATAATGGCTCCATCCCCGTAAGGGAATATTGACCAAACTAACCTCGCCTCGCTTCAAACTCCTGAACGCTGCCATTTAACATTTAATTTATCGAACGTTTCAGAGCTCTGGACCGCCATTCCTGATGCAATTGAAAGTTTTAAACTGTTTTTTCTTCTTCTCCATTTCATTTATTTCTTTGTAAGTTTTAACGTTCAAAGATTTCACATTTTCCCGTGTCTGGCTTTCTTTTCAGAAAAAAACGGGTGTTGGTGTCCTGAGAATAGGTTTCTTTGTACGATGAAGTTAGATTGCCGAGTCGACGACAAAGAAGAAATAGATTGATTATGAACAAAGTGACTAGTATTAGATGATGTCGTTTTATACGTCGAATTAGAAAGATCGCTTCTAGTGGCAGAGGAACCGGGTTAGATACCCATTATCGAAACGCTCTAAGAAACTCAGCTGTAAATGGGAAACGGGTTTATTATTAGAGAAGAAAAGACACAGGAAGTGGAATTGGCTATTGAATATAATAAAAATTTGAGGGCTAGTACAATTACGTTTCTACCACTTCATCCCCGACAGCAGTGGTTGCCATTGGTTTAACTTGATTACTACTTTTAAGCTGTTTACTGAAGAGTCCCGCATTGCACTAAGGTCAGGAGGACCGTGGACAGCCGTACCGAGTACGCTTCAAGATGTAACAAGTTAGTACTTTAAAATAAGACTGCAAGTTTTATTTGTAACTACTTACTTCCCTTTCCTACTGACCCGCCTACACAGACCGTATCACAAATGATGAAGTGCGACGTAGAATCGAGAATGCAAGAGGACTGTACGGAGACCTCCTCACAATGATCAAAAGGCGAAAGCTGACTTAGTATGGCCACGTCTCGGGGTCCAATGCCCTTGAACCATACTTTGTTTTTTAGATGTTATCCTCACTAGTTTCTACTGGTGGAGGCGCGCCCTTTTCCACCCCAGATCGTAGTAAATAGGCCGATATCAAGACGTGTAAACCAGTGCTTGGATTTTTTGTTTGATTCTTTTTTTTTTTTTAAAAGACTTGTCTTTTTCTTTTGTGAAAATACAACATGACGTGCTAGAAAATGATCGTTGCACAACACTGTGCTCACCACATTAATTGGAACGAATAAACCACATAAAAATCGCAGACCATGAAAGCAGCTGGACCTTGGTCGCCATCTTAATCAATATATATCAATATAAACAATATTTCCATCGCTTGGTACGGACACATATCGAAATCAAACGGTGTTGAACAAGGGGCTTGTCATAAATCTTTACCCTGACCATGAAGGAGTAAGAGGAGAAAGTTGAAATTTGGCACAGTGATTATTCCTTCTCAATGTAGCCACCACCTGAATTTATACAATTCTGCCATCTCTGCCTGACGTTGAAAAGACCGTCAGAATAAAGTAACCTATTTTTCTAACTAAACCAGACATCACAAGCCAGTGTGACATCTTCGTCACTGTCAAAATGATTTCCTTTCGGCTGTTTTTTAAGTTATTAGAAAAGAAAAATGTCTGATGGAGCTAAGTCCGGAGAATATGGTGGGTGTGAAAGAATTCCAATATTCAAATCGATGGCTGTTTGCAGCACAAGCCTTGCCATGCGGGAGGGCGCGTTGTTTTGAAACAAATTCAGAATTTGAGTGCGCGCTATCTCTCGTTTTCTGGTCACAGTCTTTCTAAGTTTGGTAAAGAGTTCTGCATAATATTGCCCATTAACCGTGTTGCCATGAGACAGGAGATGAGGCTTTTGGCTTGCCATGTGTTAGTGAGCCCAGGGTTTTCCACTGCATGCTGGAAATTTTGGATTCTGGGTCATAATGATAAATCCAAGTCTCATCTACTGTCCCCATGGTCGGCAACACATTTTGAGCAACTAGCCACAGCAAGCAACGCTCGTTGGTTTCTGTTCACATGTCAGCAGACGCGGGATGAAGCAGACACACACTTTTCTAATGTTCAGTCTGTTAAAAGAAACTGAACTTTCATTCAGTTTTGCTGACCTAGATATCTCTGCAATTGTCATTTTCCTATCCTGGTCAATGATTTTCTTCACTCTTGCAGCATTTTCATCACTGGACTCTGAGGGTTGTCTACGTGATCTTGGAAGATCAGCAACATGGGAACGGCAACACTTAAGCTGCCTACACCACTTTTTTACAGAAGCATACGAAAGACATAATTCCTCAAACACTGGTTCCATCTCCCTGTGTATTTCTGTAGAAGTTTTTCCCTGCAACATCAAGAATTTTATCACAGTTCTGGCCTCTGATTTCTCCATTGTTATGACAACCCCTTATAGTAGCAGATCCGGCCAATAAGGTGTGTTTCGTCAATTCATCATACCGGGTAAACCCGTCGAGGACGGAAATTCATACTACTCATGTCCAGTAAAAATTGAATTAGCTACATATGTGCCAAATTTCTACTTTCCCCTCCTATTTTTTCATAGTCAGGGTAAATATTTATGACAAGCCTCTTGTGAATACGATCCTGCACAGAAAGGTGAAAGACAGAAGACGATGAGGTGGGTACACACAGAAGTGGGAAGACAACATGAAATAATGGACCAATCTCGGACCAGAGGAGGCACATGCAGCAGTCACTGACAGAGAGGGGTGGCGTGTGTGGCCCAGCAAGCCCACTGTTTACCAGTTGACCTATCCAGACCTCAGAGTACTGATATTTTTTGTACATCTTCCTAAAAATATCTTCACAGAAGTCAGCAAATCAAATAAATCAGATTTCACCTACATAGGGAGCAAATTATCAGCAGACGGAAGAATCTTCTCTCTTCTTCTTCTTTGTTCGTTCTCAATCTCCCGCCACCAAACCCTTAAAAGGGTTTTACAAGTAGCAGGATGTGGGTCCGGAGAACGGAATGCGTTGTATCGTAGTTTACAGCTTGGCTGCGATATTTGCACCTTTCGATCCAACACATCCGACTTCAGCAAACATTTTTTAAGTACCGGGTTAGCATTCCCTCTTCGATCCCTTCTCCTTTGCCAGTCTGCTCTGTTGCAGCCTGTTATCCAGGATCACCGAGTGGAGGTGTAGACGGGTTTTGGCAGCTATGTTTCGCTGGCCCTGACGCTACCAGTCAGCTATGGGTCGCTGACCACTGCAGCTCATGCACTGCTCAGCATCTTCGGTCCCAAATATTGTGTATAACACGGATAGAAATGATGACATCAGGAGACTAATTGGAACAACACCAGTATTAGACTACATCAAAAGACAGCAACTATAATGGTTTGAATGCGTCACAAGTCTTTCACCTCACAGCATGCTGATCAGATGTTAGTCAGGGTCAGGCACAGCATGCTGATCAGATGTTAGTCAGGGTCAGGCGTAGCATGCTGATCAGATGTTAGTCAGGGTCAGGCACAGCATGCTGATCAGATGTTAGTCAGGGTCAGGCACAGCATGCTGATCAGATGTTAGTCAGGGTCAGGCACAGCATGCTGATCAGATGTTAGTCAGGGTCAGGCACAGCATGCTGATCAGATGTTAGTCAGGGTCAGGCACAGCATGCTGATCAGATGTTAGTCAGGGTCAGGCACAGCATGCTGATCAGATGTTAGTCAGGGTCAGGCACAGCATGCTGATCAGATGTTAGTCAGGGTCAGGCACAGCATGCTGATCAGATGTTAGTCAGGGTCAGGCACAGCATGCTGATCAGATGTTAGTCAGGGTCAGGCACAGCATGCTGATCAGATGTTAGTCAGGGTCAGGCACAGCATGCTGATCAGATGTTAGTGGAGGTGTAGAAGATTCTTGGCAGCTCTGTTTCGCTGGCCGTGACGCTAGCAGTCAGCTATGGGTCGCTGACCACTGCAGCTCATGCGCTGCTCAGCATCTTGATCCAGCCCGGGGTGTGAGGAAGGCTATTGTAGTCCGCCACTTAGTGTGCTTTTTAGGGCGCACAAAAGAGTAACCTACTCATTGTGGGCATTCGCAAACAACGCATTGAAAACACAGCTTCAGGAAATTATTGCAGAATACCAACAAACCAACAAAAGTACACATTTTAAGAACCTGCGTTTTTCCAGTGGCAACATACGGCTGTGAAACATGTACAGTTACACAAACCTCGAGGCCTTAGAGTCAAAATGTTATAGAAAGGTCCTCAGAATACCGTGGACTACCTGCTGAAGTCGGATGTGTCGGACCGAAAGATGCAAATATTGCAGTCAAGCTGTAAACTACGACACAACGCATTCCGTTCTCTGGACTACATTCTGCTACTCAAGCCTTTTCAGTGTTTGGTAGCGGGAGATTGAGAACGAACGAAGCCGAGCTAAGCCAATCGTCCGGAAAGTTATACAAGTCCGCGCCGAGTATAGAAAGGTTGAAGACCGCTGGGGTTGACAGCGTTCTGTGGCGATGATGAATGTTTGTGGTGCGATGGTCTACCCTGTGACAGAGTCTGGAGGGGATGCTGGATCAAACCACAATATGTGGTCAAGGGCGGAGTGAATGTGAATGAGCTGAGAGTAGTCAGGGACTCATAGGTCACTGCTTGCGTCAGAGTCAGTGAATTAGCTGACAACAGCTAGTGACTCAATGGTTGCTTCTTGCAAAGAGTTGGTGAATGATCTGACAACAGCTAGTGACTCAATGATTGCTGCTTGCGTCAGAGTCGGTGAATGAGCTGAGTGGTCACCGACTCATAGGTCACTGCTTGCGTCAGAGTCAGTGAATGAGCTGACAACAGCTAGGGACTCAATTGTTGCTGCTTGCGTCAGAGTCGGTGAATGAGCTGAAAGCAGTTACCGACAAATAGGTTACTGCTTGCGTTAGAGTCAGTGAATGAGCTGACAACAGCTAGTGACTCAATAGTTGCTGCTTGCGTCAGTGAATGAGCTGAGAGTAGTCAGTGACTCATAGGTTGCTGCTTGCGTCAGAGTCGGTGAATGAGCTGAGAGTAGTCAGTGACTCATAAATTTATGCTTGTGTCAGAGTCAGTAAATGAGCTGGCAGCAGCCAGTGACTCTTCGTTTGCTTGTTACATCAGCGTCAGCGTATGATTTGGCTGCGGCCTCCGAGCCGTGAGATGCCATTTGAATTTTTCTCAGCTAAATACTTTTTTATGCCTTTATACTTTCATATTCCCCCACTTATTTATTTTTCTCTACTTCCATGATTCTGTAGTTTATTATTGTTGTTGTTCGCTGTCCCCGATGAAGACCTTATGGTTGGAACGTTGGTTCCGTTTGTGTTTTCTTGTAAGTTCGGTATCTGACCACACATATTTATGATTTTTTAACACTTTATTTTAATCCACAATTCTGACTCAGCCTCGGCTTATTTTAATGTTATTTTTTCCCTGGGAACAGACTGCCCCCGAGCAGTCTGGCTGAGAGAACTGTGATCAAAGCGGAAAGACGAGCCTAGTTTCAAAAATGGCGTAATGAAACCGAATGTGAACAGTAAGGCGCATATAATCGCAGCCTCGCTGTAAACTATGACACAACTCAACAATACATTCTCTTCAGTACGAACGCAGAAGAAGAATACTTAAAGACAAATAAAAGTGGATAGTTGTGTGTTAGTTGCCGATCGCATGACGGTTTTGTCTTGATAATATAACTTGCGCTGTTTTTGGATTATACGGATGAAGAAACTGCGCTAGTCATCAACATCATTCTCTTGTCCCGTTCCACCTTGGGCCAGTGGCAAGGTCAGGTCAGGTTAGGTCATCCCGTAACCGGTGAGGTCGTTGGGGCACACATGAAGACATCCTCACAATACCACGTCACCCTTCTCTATCAACGGCCGCTGCCTGTTCCTCTTCTGGTCGGAGATTGGTCCATTCTTTTATTTTGTCAGCCCACCTCTTTTTGTGACGACCTCTTCGTCGTCTGCCTTGCACCTTTCCGTGGAGGATCGTATTTGCAAGGCCATTTAATCTCGATATGTGACCGTATCAAGCGAGTTTCCTTCTTTTGACAGTTGCCAAGAGGTCTTCAAAAGGCACTATTGTTGTTGTAATTCTATCTCGTGTTTCCTCATTTGTAACTCGATCTTTGTACGTGACGTTTAAAAGTCTTCGGAAACGTCTCATCTCCAAGGCCTGTATCCTTCGCTGAATGTCAGCCTGTAACTGTCCATGTCTTAAAAGCATAAAGGGATATTAACAGAACCAATGTACGCATTAATCTGATTTTCGTGCACAGTGCTAGCCGTTTATCTTGCCAGACTTTGTTAAGCCGTGAAAATGCACTATTGTCTGTGCTATTCTGGCCAATACTTCACATTTTGATCCTTCATTACTGACAATCGACCCTAGATATTTAAAACGGCCAACCATCTCGAGTTCCTGACCGTTAGCTTTTATCCTGCTGTTGAAGCCCGTGGCGTTGTTTGTCATTAATTTGGTCTTTCCAGCGTTTATCTCCATACCATAGTCAAGAGCTGTTTCATCGAGCCTTCTAACCAATTCCTGGAGTTCTGCTTCTGAACCCGGCAACCCGTCGATATCATCTGCAAAACGAAGGTTGGTAATCGTTCGGCCCCCTATCTTGACAGTATCAGTGGCAAGACTTAAGTCACAACGACTGGAAGTAATTCAGAATGCAGGTACTCTGGTCTCATCTCTTTTGAGATTAGGGGTCGCTTAATTAAGACCTGCGGGAATCGAATCCACGCCGTTTCCGTTCATCGCTTTGAGAGACGAGTGCCTTACCTCTCTACCACAGCGACCCCTAATAGTTGGATAGTTGGATATTTTCACTATCCATCATAGTCTACCCTACTGCCATGGATCTGTTACATCAACAATTTCCATCAACAATCCAGTAGAACAAAAAATCAAAACAGCTAAAAAAGAATTTTGTAGCGTCGACAAATGTATGAAATTTGGCTCTAAAAAAAGCAAAGTTGGCAACCATGTTCCCATTGATCCACTCCTCGTGGTCACGGCAGCATGGCGACCTACTCGAGCATAAAACTCAGTCCCGTGGTCTGCATCCCCTCCAACCAAGATGGCAGAGATATCAAGCTGTGAGTGTCCTAGGGGAATATGATAAACTGGGACTTGGAAATGGTATGTCTGTGTCGCTACATTTCACAAGACAGAAAAGATCATTCGATTTTTCAAGAACCGCCAAGCTAATAATAACTACGCTCGCGGAGTAATTTCTTGCTGTCTTCCGCCCGAATGAAACCTCTTTCGGTTGCTAATGTCCCGGCTTCTCTGGCTTAACACGCATGATGGATGCGTCTAGTCAGTGAATCGACTGTTGGCATGGACGCCAAAATGTTGAAGTGTCAAGTTTGTGGAAGTTGCTTTGCAAATCCTTGAGGGGGTTTTTGTTGTTGTTGCTTGAGTGAAGGATTGTGTTACAAGCTGAATGATGAAGTTTGGTGTAGAAGTTTAACAAGTACAATGCTGGAGGACTTTCTCTCTCTCTCTCTCTCTCTTTCTCCCACTCTCTCTCTGTCCCTCTCTCCCATTCTCTCTCTCGCTCTCTCCCACTCTCTCTACCTCCCTCTCTCTCCCTCTGTCCCACTTTCTCTCTCCCTCTCTTCCACTCTCTCCCTCTCTCACCCTCCCTCTCTCTCCCTCTGCCCCACTCTCTCTACCTCTCTTCCACTCTCTCCCTCTCTCCCCTCTCTCTCTACGCCTCTTCTCATTCATTGCTGATACCTTTCTTTCACATACTCTCTAATAGGGGCGACATGCTAGAGGCAAATGACCAGGCAACCCACGTCGATAAGTACTGAAAGCAGGTATATGATGTCCTGCTTGGACACGGAAAGTCAGCACATTCTTTTATTTTCTTTAATGCTTATTTTTTTTGGTTTTCTCTTCCACACGCTTCTCTCTCTCTCTCTCTCTCTCTCTCTCTCTCTCTCTCTCTCTCTTTCTCTCTTTCACTCACTCATTCACTTACCTCAATAACTTAATCACCACTCACTAACTCACTCACTCATTCACTTCCCTGACTTAATCACTCACTCACCACTCACCACTAGCTAACTCACTCTCTCGCATTTTTTCTCACTCACTTCATTTCTCTCATTCACTTTTTCTCTCACTAACTTTCTCTCGCTCATTCACTTTCTCTCACACACTCACTATCTCTCACTCACTTCCTTTCTCTCACTCCTTCACTTTCTCTCACTCACTCACTTTCTCTCACTCACTCACTCACTTTCTCTCACTCACTCACTAACTCACTCACTAACTCACTCACTCACTTTCTCTCACTCACTCACTCACTTTCTCTCACTCACTAACTCACTCCCTCACTTTCTCTCAATCACTCACTCACTCACTTTCTCTTACTCACTCACACTCACTCTCTTTCTCTCACTCACTCACTTTATTTTTCCCTCATTAACTTTCTCACATTCACTCACTCACTTTCTCTCTCACTTACTTTCTCTCTCACTCACTACTCACTTTCTCTCACTCCCCACTTATTTTCTCTTTCACTCACCAGTCATTTTCTTTCATACCCAACACAAACTCACTCAACGACTTTCTCTCACTCACTCACTTTCATTCACTCACTCACTTCCGCACACTTCCTCGCTTTCTCTCTCTCTCTCTCTCTCTTTCTCTCACTTACTTTCTCTCATTCACTCACTTACTTTCTCAAACTCACTCACTTTCTCACACTCACTCACTCCCTTTTCTATCACTAACTTACTTTCACTCACTTTCTTTCTCTTACTCATTCACTCACTTTCTCTCACTCACTCGCTTTCTCTCACTCATTCCCCATCTCTCTCACTCACTCACTCGCTTTCTCTCACTCACTTTCTTTCTCTCACTCACTCGCTTTCTCTCACTCATTCCCGATCTCTCTCACTCACTCACTCGCTTTCTCTCACTCACTTTCTTTCTCTCACTTACTCACTTTCTCTCACTCACTCGATTTCTCACATTCATTCACTATCTCACTCGTTCTCTTTGTCTTACTCCCTTTCTCTCACTCATTCAGTTTCATGATCCACTTCTGTGGCACGACCTTTGACCTTGTCCAGAGCCGAGAATGAGGCTGCTAACTGCTAAGGCCATACTGTTCGCCTCCAGCCGGCCAGGGGAAGTCTGTTGACGCTGAAGAACGTATGGGCTGGGACTTCCTAGTCCAGCCGTATGACATGACCGAACAAAGAAACTCGGCGACGGTCCAGTATTTCTGAGATGGTGTGGAGGCCCTGTTTTAGCAGAAACCACAACGCTGGGGATTCACACATGACATCGGATGCCGAGGATACGCCGCTGTCAGCGCATGTTGAAGGTCTATAATTTTGATATGGACATGTCAATATTTGATGACTTAGCTTGTATTTGTTGCTTAGAAATATGCCCCACATGGAACTAAAGCGGATTTGATTAAAGGACTGGGTGATCGATTGATTGGTTAATTCTACTCGCTCCATAAAATCAAGGGTATCGATTCATTGATTAAATGATTCAAAATTCCGAAGCTAATGCACTGGCCATTAAGTAATAAGGCGGCAAGCTATAATCTATGCGCAACATCCGGGTTAATCTGTGACACAAAACATGCATATGAAATTGATACAAATATGGCGATTCGATATTCATAACTTATTGATAAAATGTTCGTTTCTGAAACGCTATTATTAAAACCAAGCCCAGATGAATATCGATTATCCCAAACCCGTGCTGTTTTATCTTGCTAAAAGTGGAGAGCAATGCGTAAACCTTATATTTAATTATGGCCGATGGCCATTGCTGGTCTGATGACTATTTAACCAACTGGAACCTTTCGTGATCTCACGGCGCGTGGCAATTAAAATAAAGATTAATTATTTCAAAACACCCAGGGACTAATTATAATGCTTATAAAAATAGGCGTCACATGAGTACATAGCTTAATAGCAAGGATTCAAAACATAAAGAACAAGAATCGATGGAGAGGCATGGATTGAATGCAATAACGGCTATATAAGTGTCTATCGGAACAATTTCGGACGTCCTGACGGTGCGAAGTTTGCGAAAACCGTATCGGACCTTTGGCCAGGAAAATAAAATTACTCTGAGCCTCTAATCTCCTTCGAAGTACGCTCTTTGGTACACAGTTCTCCCAAGTGGTCAGTCGTTGTTGAAAGAATTACAGAAAGGCCGCTTTTGACAAGAGTATAGCTGGGCCATTGAGTTGCACATACTGTCTTTTGTCGTGGCTCAAATTGTGTCCCTTTCAGTTGTACTTTCAGTATGGGGAGAAGCCAAAAGGCCGAAAGAGCCATGTTGAGAGAGTAGAGAGTCTGACAAACCAGAGGAAGGTTGTGTTTGGGCAAGAAAGTCTGAATCAGATGTCAAGAATGGGCGGGTTTGTTCTCATGATGGAGTTGACAAGTTTCCGATGCCTACTTTAAAATACAGCCACCCACAAGAACAAGAGGGCATAGCTACACAAACTAAAGAGAAGTATGGATGAGATATTAGGACACTTTTTTTAATCAGTAAGTAGTGAATTCTTGGAATGCATTGCCACGGGAGGTAGTGGAGGCAGGGACAGTGAATGCATTTAATAATAAATTGGACGCGCATAGCTTTTAGAGCAAGAAAATTTAAATGAAACTGGTTGTATACAGACTCTCTGTAACAAACACAACACAGAACGGAGGGGCAGGAGCATTTCTGAACCTACCAAATGGCAGAAAAATAACACTGTCATTCGCTACTGGAAAATATACAAGCAATTTCAGAGCGGAGGAAGAGGCACTGAGGGCGGCAGTGGAAGAAATGGTGACAGGTAAAAGGAATGAAAGCCATATAGTCCTGCTTACAGATGCCCTAGTCGTAGTCACAGCACTAAAAAACCAGAAAAATACAGAACTTAATTACTTAAGAGCAGTAATTTGTCAACTATGCCAGAAGTCCGCACCAAAAAAGGTAGTGGTACAGTGGGTTCCATCCCACTGCAACATCCAAGGCAGCGAGGAGGCAGATAGACTGGCAAAAGAAGGTGCAAGACTACCACAACCAGATACTAATATGACATACGAAGAGTCAAAACGGCTTATTAGAGCTAGATACATGACCAAATGGGAAACCGAACATACTGGCTACACAAAAAACAATGCCTATTACGAGTTGAACAGAAGAGAGCAGGTCGTTGTCTTCAGACTTCGCACTGGCCACAATAGACTGAGGTACCACCTATTCAACAAATTGAAGATAGGTGGCACTGACGAATGCCCGTGTGGTACCGGGAAAAGGACCGCTGAACATTTCCTGCAAAACTGCCCGACATACGAGGATCAGAGAAAGCACATGTGGCCATCACCAGTGGCAACACTTGACAAGCTCTATGGCAGTGTCGACAGCCTCAGGATGACCGCCGCTTTTTTCGAAAAAATAAAGGTCGACGTCTGACAGCGTACGAGGAAGAAGAAGAAGAAGTATACAGACTCTGCAGAGTCTTCTAAATCAGTTCAAAGACGTTAAGCTACAGGCCCGGTTGTTTGCATCGCACAGTATGACGAGGCGACGAAGGATCTCCATTTAGTACTCTTTGGTAATGATGTGCCCTTGTGACTCGTGATGCACTACCTCGCGGGAGTCAAAGAACACGGTTAACATTACTGCGACCTTGCTCCGCACCTATCTTGGTAATTTTTGGCCTCAACGATGTTGAATGTTTTCCACATTAGGCCTGAACCTTGGATGAGCCTGTACACTCGCAAGTCATCATCAGTGATCTCTGTGTTCAGGAACCGTTTGCACAGTCCAGTATGTCCTGAAAGACATCCAGGTAGAGTTAAATTAATTTGCATCTTTTTCCTTGTTAAACACAATGTCAACATACGTTTACAGTAGAAGGTGAGGAAATAGATCAGGTCTCGGATTGAATATCGGGGCTCCAGAATTGACATGAATGGCGACTGTTCGAAAGAAATCAGAAGCGGAATAGCCATGGCAATGCAGAGACTGAACATCCTAATTAAATTATGGCAGAGCACCAACAAAACGACAAAAGAAAAAGTCTTGAGAGCCTGTGTTTTTCCTGTGGCAGCTTATGGCCGCGAATCATGGACGATTACCAAAACTTCTAGACAAAGAATCGAATTCTTCGAGTCAAAATGTTACAGAAAAATCCTCAGAATACCCTGGACAGAGAAAAAGACACATGTAGACATTCGGCAAGAGTTGAGCATAGAAGTGAACTGGTTTATCAATTCCATTTTGGCTAGAAAATGTAAATACTTTGGTCACATCAAGAGACACAGAGGTCTTGCGAGAACGGTGATGGAAGGTATGGTGCCAGACAAAAGAGGAAGGGGTAGACCAAGAAGACGATGACACCGAGATATCCAGGAATGCCTGGGTATGACTATGGTGGAGGCTGGAGTTTTGGCAAAGAAACGAGTTTCTTTCTTTCAGACTGTGATGGAGCGACGTTCTATAAAGGACATGCTACATGATGATGATGATACTGGTTTAGAAGACTCTTCAGAGACTGTAAACAACCAGTTTCATTTACATTTCCTTGCTCTAAAAGCTATGCGCATTCAATCTGTTCTTACATGCATTTATTTTCCTTGTATCCACTACTTCCTGTGGCAATGTATTCCAAGCATTCACCACTCTCTGATTTAAAAAAATATTTCCTAATATCTAATCTGGACCTTTCTTTAGTTCATTTGTAGTTGGCCCATCTTGTTCTTGTATGTGGTTGTATTTTGAAGAAAAAAACAACTTATTATAGTCTAATTTATCCTTTAGTTTGATTATATTATAAATCTTTACTGTCACCTCGAATTCTTCTCTTTCCTAGACACTGTGGGTCCGTTTTTCTGAGTCTTTCCTCTTAACTGTAATTCTGGAATCTCACTTTCAGCTTTATCGCTCTTTTTTGTATCTTCTCCAGCATATTTATATCCCCTCTATGATAAGGACTCCGCACTTGTACACAGTACTCCAATCTAGATGTAACCAATGCTTTATACAGTTTGATTATCACTTCCTTGCTCCTATGTTCAATATTTCTTATCAAACCTAACATTGCATTTGCCTTTTTCACTGCTACCTGGACTTGCTCACTTGCTTCTGCTTGATCTTTAGTAGCTACGGAATAAATTTCCCTGACCACTCTCTGCATTGCATGGTCAAATACTTACAGAAAATGGAGTATACCGAAACAGTGTACGAGATAGCTTCAAAAAGTTCCCGGAATAGTTGACTCGTGTTTCAATGAAAGATGATATTATGGAGAATATGTATTTATAAGTTGGTAGTGACATTGATGGAATGACATGGCAGACGTGACCTTCACATATACTCTCGAACAGAAGGAAGAAAATGTTGTTTGTGTGTTGTGCTCGTTGCATCGTCGGAGTTGAAAATGTCCTTGATTGAACAACGTACAGGCTACGAAGAAGAAGAAGAACAACGTACAAATGTCACGTTATGTGTTTTGCTTGAGAAGTCATGTAATGTTTGAAGTTTTTTTTTATTCCTAGGGTATTGTCTACCATAATTTCATTCCTGAAGGCCGAACGGTTAACAAGGAAATGTACGTTGATATCCTCCGTCGTCTAAGAGATGGAATCACAAGAAAACGACAAGAAAAATGGAGAACAAACAGTTGGATTATGATGCATGACAATGCACATCGATCCTTGCAGGTGAAGCAGTACCTCGCAAAGCACAATGTGATTACCTTGGAAAATCCTCCATATTCTCCCGACCTTGCATCTGCTTTCTTCTTGTTCCCTCGACTGAAATCGACACTTGAAGGACAGCGATTCGAGAATCCTGAGGACGTTATCACCAATGCCACAAGGCAGCTGAGAGAGGTGTCAAAGAATGGGTTCCACGAATGTTTCCAGCAGCTGTCTGCACGTTGGTAAAATTTTGTAGTTACCGAAACGAACTACTTTGAAGGAAATGTACTGCAGATAAATAAATTGTACCTTATTTCTATACAATCCACTAATTCCGGGATCTTCTTGAAGCAATCTCGTATATCCCCACCTGGTCCCCATGCTCTTGGACGGTTCTCCGTGGCTAAGGTCAACGATCTTGTCTGTTCGGCTTGTCGAGGGTATACGGAAACATGGTCACTTTCCACCAATGTGCAGTCATTCTTGAAGGGATTGTACACCTTCTTAACTCGTGTTATGCTGATGGTATCGTCGCCGAAAGCCTGTTGAAGCTACTGAATGGTTTTCCCTTGGGTATCGCCGGTCTATTGGTAAAAAGATATGCAATACCGCTGCTCAAGTCGTTCCGTTATTTTCTGGCATATTAAAGATCTGGTGGGGGTTCAGTACATTCACTGACTCACAGACTGACTTACTGACTCACAGACTGACTCACAGACTGACATACTGACTCACAGACTGACTCACAGACTGACTGTCACTTGACGCTCTCTGTCTTGCGGAAATAATTTACGCATGCACACGAAGGCAGTCAATCCCCCCTCCCTTCTCCCCTTCGCCGAAAAATGACGTATGGCATACGACAGACTTTTGGCCGATGACAGACTTATAGCAGACGACAGACTTATGCCAGACTTATGGCAGACGACAGACTTATGGCATACAACAGACTTATGGCAGATGACAGACTTATGGCAGATGACAGACTTATGGCAGACGACAGACTTATGGCATACGACAGACTTTTGGCCGATGACAGACTTATAGCAGACGACAGACTTATGCCAGACTTATGGCAGACGACAGACTTATGGCAGACAACAGACTTATGGCAGATGACAGACTTATGGCAGATGACAGACTTATGGCAGATGACAGACTTATGGCAGATGACAGACTTATGGCAGATGACAGACTTATGGCAGATGACAGACTTATGGCAGATGACATTTATTTTGAAATTTGAAGGAGATCTCTAAACATGCTGACCCTGATGATTTTGTGCTCATTGCCAATTCTTCTTCTTCTTCTTCTACTTGTACACATCCTCTTTCTTCTTCTTCTTCTTCTTCTTCTTCTTCTTCTTCTTCTTCTTCTTCTTCTTCTTCTTCTTCTTCTTCTTGCTCTTCTTCTTCTTCTTCTTCTTCTTCTTCTTCTTCTTCTTCTTCTTCTTCTTCTTGCTCTTCTTCTTCTTTTTCTTCTTCTTCTTCTTCTTCTTCTTGCTCTTCTTCTTCTTCTTCTTCTTCTTCTTCTTGTTCTTGTTCTTCTTCTTCTTCTTCTTCTTCTTCTTCTTCTTCTTCTTGCTCTTCTTCTTCTTCTTCTTCTTCTTCCTCTTCTTCTTCTTCTTCTTCTTCTTCTTCTTCTTCTTCTTCCTCTTCTTCTTCTTCTTCTTCTTCTTCCTCTTCTTCTTCTTCTTCTTCTTCTTCTTCTTCTTCCTCTTCTTCTTCTTCTTCTTCTTGATCTTCTTCTTCTTCTTCCTCTTCTTCTTCTTCTTCTTCTTCTTCTTCTGCTGCAGCTGCTACTTCTTCTTATCCTCCTCTTCCTTCTCCTCCTCTACTTCCTCCTCCTTTTTGATCTTTTAGTTTTTCTGCTGCTCTTGCCTTACAATTTCCAGAGAGAAGGAATACGCAGATTTCTGGTTTGTTCTAGATAGTATGCTTATACCAGACATCTTGACAATTTTTTTAAAATCTCCCGGCCATCGTCGCCATCTTGGTTGTGGCCCTCAAACCTCCATGTAGTATGATGATGCTGCAGATTAATTATCCAAACTAATTTATACATACATACATACACACACATACATACATACACACACATACATACACACACATACATACATACATACACACACACATACACACACATACACACACACATACATACATACATACACACACATACATACACACATATACATACACACCCACGTACAAACACACCCACATACACACACACACCCACATACACACATACATATATACATATATACATACATACACTCCCACATACACACACACATACACACATTCTTGTTGACTTTAACGATCTGAACAAAATCATTTACATGTGAATTGTAATTATACCATATCCCCATTTGTCATAGTATCTTCTGTATTCCATTTTAGACCCGAGAACACATTAGTGTGATCTCTAATAAACAGCCTAAGGAACGTATAAACTCTACTCCTCAAATTAAAAGCTTAGAAAATCCGGACATCAAAGAGTATAGTTTTTAATGGGAGATCTGTATTCCTGGCATTATATTTTCAACTAGAGATGCAGGCTTGTCTATGATCAAAGAACGTTCATTTAATAAACATTAGCTCGCTAAGTTGCTAAGCGTGGCTTAAAGCTTATGTCTTCTTTTTCTCCTTCTGTTTCTTCTTATTCTTCTTCTTTGTTGGATCTGTTTGTTTAAAGAATACGCTACTTTGTGTCCAATTTAACGGCTGCCCCATGATATCTGCACATTTCGGTCCGGCAAATTTGTTTTCAGCTATTATTTTTATACAGGCCAATACTTTCCTAGGCTTTGTGTGTCACCAGTTTATCTTTAAGGTAGCAGGTGGTTTGTAGTGTGCTTTGCTTCTCCTAGATGAATTACCGTTTACTGTTTAAACTGCTTCTTCTACTCAGAGATCAGATCGTTCTAGATTTAGATCGAAAGTCTCGCACCTCCATCTTGTTTCTGTCAGCAGCAGCAACATTTGCATAGGGAGATAAGAAAATCGATATTTGCAGTCAAACGTTATATTTTTTGCATATAGACAAAACTGAAAGCACATCCCTAAATTAATTGCCTTTAATCACAGCATTTGGAACCTGGCTTATTGTATTGGCTTGGATGGCTATGGTTATGATTCCACAGGAAGGACTTCGGGAGTAAACCTTGAAAACAATCTGAATTCTGTATTAATTCCAGTAGTCTCGACTATGTCTTGCCACTGGACCAAGGTAGCTGAGGATGAGAGAGTTCGATTGACAATAGTGAAAAATCCACTCACTTGTGACATTATGGGGTCTTATAAAACATCTCATCTCCATGGCCTGGATTCTTCTGGAGATACTGAAATGCTCCATGTTTCGCAAGTGTATAGGAGTATCAACAGAGAAAAAAACCAGTGGGCGCATCAGCCTGACCTTTATGGCGAGGGAGAGTCGTTTATCTTTCCAAAAAAGAGGAAGGTCATGAAAATCCTATGATCTGAGTCAGGTCAGGTCATGTCATCCCGTAATCGGTGAGGTAGTTGGGGTACATATGAAGACATCCTCACAAGCCCACGTTACCCTTCTCTGTCAGCGGCCGCTGCCTGTGACTCTTCTGGTCGGAGATTGGTCCATTCTTTTATGTTGTCCTCCCACCTCTTTTTGGGCCGGCCTCTTCGTCGTCACCTTTCCGTGAAGGATCTTATTTGCAAGACCATTTGATCTCGATATGTGACTGTACCAAATGAGTTTCCTTCTTTTGACAGTTGCTAAGAGGTCTTCAAAAGGCCATATTGCTGTTGTAATTCTATCTCGTATTTTCTCATTTGTAACTCGATCTTTGTACGCGACGTTAAAAAGTCTTCAGAAACATCTCATCTCCAACGATTGTATCTTCACTGAAGGTCAGCTGTAACTGTCCATGTCTCACAAGCATAGAGGAATATTGACAGGACCAGTGTACGCATTAATCTGATTTTCGTGCATAGTGCTAACCGTTTATCTTGCCTGGTTTTGTTAAAGCGTGCAAGCGCCGCTATTGTCTGTGCTATTCTGGCCAACACCTCACATTTTGATCCTTCATTACTGACGATCGAACCCAGATATTTAAAAGGGTCAACCACTTTGAGTTCCTGACCATTAGCTTGTATCCTTCTGTTGAAGCCCTCGGCGTTGTTGGTTATTAATTTGGTCTTTCCAGCCATTATTTCCATACCAAAGCCAAGAGCTGTTTCATCGAGCCTTCTGACCCATTCCTGGAGTTGTGCTTCTGAACCCGCCAACCCGTTGATGTCATCTGCAAAACGAAGGTTGGTAATCGTTCGGCCCCCTATCTTGACAGTACCAACGTGACCTCCAAGTGCCTCACTCATAATTCCTTTAAGGAATATATTGAAAAGAGTTGGAGAGAGTGTACAACCCTGTCTCACACCAACTGATGTGCAAAACCAGTCCCCTCGCCTTCCATTCACAAGAACTGCGCTAGACGCCTTGTCATACAAGTGTTCAAGGACCGTTATAATATTTCCGTTGATTTTATAGATCCTCATGGTTGCCCATAGCGCTTTATGCCATACCCTATCAAACGCCTTCTTAAAATCAACAAGCACATGATACCGTTTTTGCTGATGTTCTAGATATTTCTCACTTAGCAGACTTAAGCTGTACCAAAATTACAGAACAATAACCCTTATCAGCCACCCAATGATCTAGAGCTGTTATCAATTGGATTATGTGGACAGCGACGTTTAAAGAAGGACGTGAGTTACGATAGATCTCCCGAGACCAGGTCACGCGCATATTGTTCCATTAACTCACGTCTGAGACCAGGTCACGCGCATTTTGTTCCATTAACTCATGTCCTTCTTTAAACATCGTTGTCCAATTCTTCACTGTTGTCTTCAACACACTTTTGTCACTATTCACTGTCTGCATTCTGCGATGAATGTCAACTGGTCGACATCCTTCAGCTGTTAGAAATCGAATCATAGCTCGCTGATCAACTCTGGACGGATTCCGTCTCACACCCGTCATGTTTCCAACGGTCTGCTGAGGAAACTATGAGTCGGAGGATAACACAATTTAGCAAACTTGACGGTTGGTATGTGCTGTTTACACCAGAAGTGACATAATCATGCATATCGTATGTATGTTCTCTTGTTGCAGTTTGGTCCGGTTTCATTTAAGCACCCCTGATATATATATATATATATATATATATATATATATATATATATATATATATATATATATGTACATCATGTGTGCCTAATGTATGGGTATGTTTAAATGATCCTTGTTAATTTGCTACCTTTTTAAAAACAAGGCATTTCCAATTGGCGGCACTTGATGAAAACAAATAACTGTAGACTTGGACAATTCATTACAAACAATGTTAAGGACAGTATCTTTTGGGGGTTTTATCAATTCAGTGAAATCTGACCTGCCTTTTGAGGATATTGTATGGTTATTTGGCTTGACTTCGTTCGTTCTCAATCTCCCGCTACCAAACCCTGACACGGGCTTACGTAGGCAGAATGTAGTCCAGAAAACGGAATGCGTTGTGTCGTAGTTTACAGCTTGACTGCGATAATTACACCTTTCGGTCCAACACATCCGACTTCAGCAAGCATTTTTTGAGTACCGAGTTAGCATTCCCTCTTCGATCCCTTCTCCTTAGCTACTCTGCCCTACTGCAGCCTGTTATCCAGGATCACCGCGTGGAGGTGTAGAAGGGTCTTGGCAGCTCTGGTTCGCTGGCTCTGACGCTAGCAGTCAGCTATGGGTCGCTGACTACTGCAGCTCATGCGTTGCTCAGCATCTTGATCCCGTGTGGTTATTTAAAATGTAATACTAACGTCTCTAGGATAGAACGCTTTTAACTCAAGGAACTACAATTCCTTCCATTAACACAAACCTAATTTCTCCTGTCTTAGAGTATTCTTCTGGGTTACAATAAGCTCTGAAACAATATCTCATATATGGCACAGGGATAAAGAAATAAAAGCGTGGCTAACACATTTTTAGAGTTCTAGAGCGAAGAATTTGTGCAATATAGATGAAATGCCTACGTTGAATCTTCTGAATTTTAATATCTAGATGACGTCACGAATAAGGCAATTCAGGATACGGTTAATAGGTCGGCCAATATAAAGACCTATTGAGTATAGTAAAAACACGCAAGCTCACATGGTAGGGGCATGTTTTAAGATAGTCTGGGTTGACTAAGATGGTCTTGCAAGGGGATGTGCCGGGAAAGCATAATAGAGGGAGGCAGAAAAAAAGATAGGAAGACAATATCAGAGAGTGGACGGGAAGGTCCATAGTTAGAACAAATATCCTGGCACAAAATGGAGTGGAGTGGCGGGAATTCGTCAAACAATCTGCGGAAGTGGTGCCCTAATGACATTTCAGGTTACCTGACTGATGATGATGATGCTGATGATGATGATGATGATGCTGATGATGATGATAATGATGATGCTGATGATGATGATTATGATAATGATGATGCTGATGATGATGATGCTGATGATGATGATGATGCTGATGATGATGCTGATGATAATGACGATGTTGATGATGATGATACTGATGCTGATGATAATGATGATGATGCTGATGATGATGATGGTGCTGATGATGATGATGATGCTGCTGATGATGATGATGATGATGATGATGCTGCTGATGATGATGATGATGATAATGATGATGCTGATGATGATGATGATAATGATGATGATGATGATGATGATGATCCTGATGAACTCATTTTAGCTGGTACAGGCGGAAGAATAATATAACGCGCTGTCGTTACTGAACGTGTGACTGAAACATTATGCAGAAACAACGCATCTTGGGTAATGTAAGCTAATCCCAGACTGCAGACTCTCAACAGTGTATGTAACCCCATGTACATCTACCAATACAACATGTCAATGTTGTATATGAAAATCACCCAACAATGTTCATTAATACACATCTCAAGGGGCAGCGAATTTCCATGTAAACAACATCGAGTGGTAAGCAGCCGGGCGGAACTAGTAAAACCATCGGCTCTGATCAATACTGGCTCTGTGATCAGGGAAGAGCTGGCCAATGACAACCACGGATCCATCAGACCAGACCCCTACAGCGACAGCATAACTACGCAGGGGTGACTTCGGGGGGTATGAACATCCCCATCGTCCGCTGGTCACTTTGTGACGAAACTGCACGACTGGAATGTAATACTGGTTGTCTATAGACTGTGCAGTGTACTGGCGTCACTGTGGTCGAGAGGTCAGGCACTGATCTCTCAAAGCGATGAACAGAAACGGTGGAATATCGAATCCCATAAGTTTTCAAGTGACACCTAGTCTCACGAGAAGTGGGATCAGAGTGTCTGCATCCTGAATCACCTCCAGTCGTCTTTACTTATGTCGTGGCACTGGTCCAAGGTAGCTTGGGACGAGAGAGTGAGGTTGATGACCAGCGCAGCTGCTTGCTCACTATAATCCAAATAATAATAATAGCTGTCCATCGTTGTCGATGAGGACCACCGACATCATCCTTGTCACAGATATCCCTGTTGGGTGTGGGTGCGCATGTGGCTGAACAGGCAAATGCGGGCACGAAAACATCTGCTACATATCGGGCACACGAGGTTTGTAGAATCCAAATACAGCGCAAGTTACGTCATCAAGACAAAACCGTCTGTGGATGTCGCCGTCATCGCTTGCGAGGAGAAACTAACAATAACGTGATGTTACCCAATTTGGTGACGGGGTTGAAAATATTATGGCCACTGTTTCTCGTGAAAGGCGACTAAAGAGTGTTGTGCATGAGGGTTAACTAAACCTCATAGTGCAACACCTTTCTCATTAAAACCCTCACTCTGGCCGTTCCAAAAAGAGATGGGAGGACAACATAAAAGAATGGACCAATCTCCGACCAGAAGAAGGACAGGCAGCGGCGGTTGACAGAGAAGGGTGGCGTGCTGTTGTGAGGATGTCTTCATGTGTTCCCCAACAACCTCACCGGTTACGGGATGACCTGACTTAACCTGAATATTCGGACAGTGCCTTCTTCTCCAGCGACCATTGTTCGTTTAGACTGCGACTCTTGATACTCCAATAAATTATTTTTCCTCGTTTCTGTCCAGTCTCTTCTGGAGCAGAGTGGGCGTGGACCGCATCCATCTCCTTAGATCTGTGGTCTAGGTGGATAGCCCTGAAGTATATACGCTGCTGTCGTGTTTGCCAGGCCGCAGTAACGTAGGATGGTGGTTCCTATTTTGTATTTAGTGTACAGGTGGTCCCTCATTGTGTTGTGGTCAGTCTGGAGTTGTAGTATAACTTGCCCTATCCGGACAGTTGGTAATGTCCGTCATCTGTGGACATGTTTGTATACAGGCTTCATGTGATGGGGCCAGTTGTAGTGGTGTCTCTATGACCGAGAATCAACATCATCATGAGACTGACAGCATGTGAGTGTTCCCAAACTTTTTTTTTTGTGTGCACAAGACACCTCTAAGCATAGCACAACCGCCTGGACGACCGGGGTCCACCTTCATCAGCATGTTCGGGATGGTGTTGTTTTTTTTTGTTTTTGTTATTTTATGCGTTCGCCTTATTTCTCTATTTCAAAAGGTGATGTCCTTTGCCCTAAGTTTTTATTTTTGCTTCTGTCGGCCGAGTGCATCCGACTTCAGCATGCATTTTATGTAAGGGTCTGCTTCCTTCTGCATTTTCTAAGGGTTTGCTTTACCTGGGTTAACGGCATGTGCTGTGATGGGGAGCGAACCCAGCACCTTCGGTTTATGAGCCGTGTCACTTAACCACTAGCCCACGTTCTTCCCATGCTCGGGATGTGAGGAAAACTGCTACAACCCACCCCTTAACGCCCTCTTCAAGACGAGTAAACTTACTCATTATGGGCATTAAATAACAACAACAACCATCTCATACCTGCATACGAATACCAACCACAAGAACCTTATCTAACCACATGTACCCCCGAACTTGAACAGACTGAGAATACCTGCTCTTAGACCTTGCAAGGTCTACTGCCCCATACCTGCATACGAATACCAACCACAAGAACCTTATCTAACCACATGTACCCCCGAACTTGAACAGACTGCGAATACCTGCTCTTAGACCTTGCAAGGTCTACTGCCCCATACCTGCATACGAATACCAACCACAAGAACCTTATCTAACCACATGTACCCCCGAACTTGAACAGACTGCGAATACCTGCTCTTAGACCTTGCAAGGTCTACTGCCCCATACCTGCATACGAATACCAACCACAAGAACCTTATCTAACCACATGTACCCCCGAACTTGAACAGACTGAGAATACCTGCTCTTAGACCTTGCAAGGTCTACTGCCCCATACATACGAATACCAACCACAAGAACCTTATCTAACCACATGTACCCCCGAACTTGAACAGACTGAGAATACCTGCTCTTAGACCTTGCAAGGTCTACTGCCCCATACCTGCATACGAATACCAACCACAAGAACCTTATCTAACCACATGTACCCCCGAACTTGAACAGACTGAGAATACCTGCTCTTAGACCTTGCAAGGGCTACTGCCCCATACCTGCATACGAATACCAACCACAAGAACCTTATCTAACCACATGTACCCCCGAACTTGAACAGACTGAGAATACCTGCTCTTAGACCTTGCAAGGTCTACTGCCCCATACCTGCATACGAATACCAACCACAAGAACCTTATCTAACCACATGTACCCCCGAACTTGAACAGACTGAGAATACCTGCTCTTAGACCTTGCAAGGTCTACTGCCCCATACCTGCATACGAATACCAACCACAAGAACCTTATCTAACCACATGTACCCCCGAACTTGAACAGACTGAGAATACCTGCTCTTAGACCTTGCAAGGTCTACTGCCCCATACCTGCATACGAATACCAACCACAAGAACCTTATCTAACCACATGTACCCCCGAACTTGAACAGACTGAGAATACCTGCTCTTAGACCTTGCAAGGGCTACTGCCCCATACCTGCACGATAATGCTTTTCTTCTTTTTAGTCCGTTCTCAAACTCCCGGTGAAAGGCCCCGAAAAAGACTTTGCAAGTAGCAGGATGTTGTTCGGAGAGCGGTATGCGTTGTATCGGTGAAATTTGCACTTTTCGGTCCGATACATCCGACTTCAGCAGGAATTTTGTGAGTACCTGGTTAGCGTCCCCTCTTTGATCCTTTCTCTTTAGCCAGTCTGCCCTGCTGCAGTCTGTTATCCAGGATCACTGCGTGGAGGTGTGGAAGGGTCTTGGCAGCTATGGTTCGCTAGCCATGGGGCTAGCAGTCAGCTATGGGTCGCTGACCACTGCTGCCCACGCGATGCTCAGCATCTCGACCCCGCACACGAATACAAACTACAAGATCCTCCTCTAACCATAAGGGCCTCTGAAATGGACAAAGTGAGAATCCCTGATCTAGCCCATGTAAAGTCCACTACCCCATACCTGCACACGACCGCGTTTAACGATCTCTAATTTGACAGAGCACAGCAATGAGAGCAAGGCAGCGGAAAATCGCATTATGAGACTACAGCGAAATTGGATGCAATGTTAATTTATACTGACAGATGTACGGTGGGGCTCACTTTCATCACTGCAGTAATACTGCTCTGTTCATTACTACTCGCGTAGTGTATTCCCGTATTCTATTCCCGTAGTCTATTCGCGTAGTCTATTTCGCGTGCCGTTATCACGATGAGCTTGGAATACAGCTATTTTTCATTCTAATATTTCAATTCTTTCCCGCAGTATTAACTGCAACTCACATCCAGCTCTGGGGGACGTGTCTAATTAACAGACCACTGCTGTGCCATCTTCATGTTTGCCGTGAATCGAGGTCAAAGCGACTTTTGTATTCTGAGTAACACGGAACTTCCGTAGAGGATGAAATATTAAACTTCTTTGTGTGAAGTCTCCGCTCTTTGAGAGTACTTGATTAATTGCAAACATGCTGTGGTAATTATAGGAGAAACTTACATGACCGTTCCTGATTGGCTCTTTTAATTCAGCCATCTTTAATCACGTGTTCTCAATATCATACCAGCGGTAGTCATACTTCCGAGTGCAAGTCAGTAAATAGGTCACGAAATGCAATTTTTTTTTTTTGGTAAAAAGAAAAGATTCGAACTTGAAAACTATTTATTATTGCACTGACACTGTCAATTATTTCTCTAAATACTAGAAGGATGCTAAAAATACCATAGATAGCGAAAACGAAAGATGCAGATATCCTACAAGAACTGGATATCGAGGAAAATTTGTTAGCAAACAATATCTTGAAAGCTAAATATTCTGGTCACATCAAATGCCCTGGGAGAGAACGACACTGGATGGTGATGGTGTTTGTAAATCGGGACAGGGGCAGACCGAGGAGAAGACATCACGGAGGTGCTGACAACGACAGGCGTGAGAATTATGGCTTACAGATGAACTGTTATGAGAGCGACGTTCTGCAAAGGATATGTTACATGATAATAATAATGTTCGACTAGGCGTAACAGGCCCGTTGCGCCGAGCGATCACTATCTTATCCAACTGCTGAGGCTGTGTTCGTGCGTAGGGTGTCGACCGAAATCCCTACAGACTCTCAGGTAGAGCCGTGTACTCCGCAGCCTTGGGATGAGGGCCGCGAGGAGTGGGTTAGACCAATGTTTGTGTCAAGCTTTCCGTGTCTGTCCGTGTCAAACTCCCTGTTTTTACGCGTCCCGCCGCCGAGTCTTCTGATTGTGTGCACATGTTGGTCAGCGTGACCCTTGCTGTGCTGAGCATACAAGGTTGGGAGAGGTATCGTGTAACCTCCGGTGGAGGGAGAGGCGAGCAGGAGGAAGTCGGCTTCAGTCAAAACAGAAATGTCCTTGAGTAGTCATAACCTGGACTGAATTCTGGTGTGCATTTAAGCGGAACTGTGAACTCCGTCAAGGACTGGTCTCCCACGGCTTGGGCCAGGCATGAAATGAAGCGAACTGCAGCATTACAAACAGAATAACCAATCTTCTTCTTTTTCTTACGCTGTCAGACGTCAACCTTTATTTTTTCGACAAAAACAGCGGTCATCCTGAGGCTGTCGACACAGCCGTACAGCTTATCTAGTGTTGCCACTGGTGATGGCCACGTCTGCTCTCTCTGATCCTCGTATGTCGGGCAGTTTTGCAGCAAATGTTCAGCGGTCATTTTCCCGGTACCACACGAGCATTCGTCAGTGCCACAAATCTTCAATTTGTTGAATAGGTGGTACCTCAGTCTATTGTGGCCAGAGCGAAGTCTGAAGACCACGACCTGCTCTCTTCTTTTCAACTGGTAATAGGCATCGTTTTTTGGTGTAGCCAGTATGTTCTGTTTCCCATTTGGTCATGTATCTAGCTCTAATAAGCCGTTTTGACTCTTCGTATCTCATACTAGTATCTTTTTGTGGTAGTCTTGCACCTTCTTTTGCCAGTCTGTCTGCCTCCTCGTTGCCTTGGATGTTGCAGTGGGATGGAACCCACTGTACCACTACCCTTTTTGGTGCGAACTACTGGCATAGTTGACAGAGTACTGCTCTTAAATCATTAAGTTCAGTATTTTTCTGGCTTTTTAGTGCTGTGACTACGGCCAGGGCATCTGTAAGCATGTCTATATGGCTTTCATTCATTTTACCTGTCACCATTTTTTCCACTGCCGCCCTCAGGGCCTCTGCCTCTGGTAGGCTCAGGAATGCCGCTGCACCCCCCCCCCCCCCGTTCTGTGTTGTATTTGTTACGGAACTGTTGGTGTATGCATGGGTCCAGTCCATTCTTGGGTAGTTTTTCGTTATGTACCTCAGGGTTGTATCTCTTCTTTCTTTTTCAGTCTGGCAGTTTTTGTTTCCAAAACCTGGTATATTTTCTACCACCTCTGGAAATATATGCTTCTTCCAGGTAGGTTATCGTACAGTAGGGATGGGCTTTGGTGTTGTTAGTGCGTTTATAGGGTCTTTGTGCATCCAAGCTTTGGCTATCTCTGCAAAGTTTCTCCGCTTTAGTTTCCCATTTCCAAAATTGTTTAGTCTCTGGTGTATTGGATGGTCAGTCAGTCTTCTGAGTTTCTCTGCTTACTGCTGGGCTCTGCAGTCTCTTCTGTCGGTCATGGATTGCAGTTTTGTAATCTTTTCAAGTTCTACAATTGGCGTTGACTTCATGCCTCTTCTTATAACTCTCATGGCTTGGTTTTGGAGTTTGCTAACTTTATCGAAGTTCGCCTTTGCTGCAGTTGTCCATGCCGCAGTGTCATACTCGAGGACTGGTCTCACTCTTCCAGTGTACAGTTTCTTTAGTATACTTTCGTCTGCTCTCCAGCGTGTGCAATTAGTTTCTTCATGATTGCCATTCTTTCTCTGGCTCTCACTCGGTTTCTCTCGATCTGACTTTTCCATGTCATGCGCCGATCAAATGTGACTCCCAGGTAGTTTGAGTTGTCGTTTGGCTGTAGGTTTTTGCCGTTAAGACTTATTTTGGTGTTTTGGCGTTTGTTTGAAAGGAATAACCAATCGAAAGGACATCAATTCCTAGGAATAAAATCCCTGATACCACTTGGTGAAGGAGTTGTGAAATATAATCTGAACAGGAACCACCAAACATCGGAAAACTCAACACATACACCGGAGAGAGTCGAGAGCGCCGCCACTAAGGCGCGGCCATCATACTTAATACCACATGATGATGAACAAAGTGTACTTTTTTTTTTGGTTAGACTGTTTTTCCTTTTTCGGGCGAGTCACGGCGCTTTCAACCAGAGATTCTGTTGCTTGACTAAACACTAATACAGGACCAATACTTGGTTTGTAGTTCAGATACACGTGACGTCAACATCTTGTTGGTTTATTTTCACACTGCTGGAACTTTCAGAAGCTGCGATATTTTGTCTACCTGGCTTCATTCAGAATTGTGTATTTTTTTGTAGGCTGTTGTGTTTTTTAGACCTGCACTTTTTCAAACTATTGACCTTCTTCAGAATACTTGGATTTTTCAAACTACTGGGCTTTCTTCCAAATGTTGAGCTTTATTAGAATGCTGGCCTTTTTTATAATGCAGGTAATTGTTTTAGAATGCTGGACTTTTTTATAAATCAGGTAATTGTTTTAGAATGCTGGACTTTTTTTTAGAATGCTGGACTTATTTAGAATACTGGCCTTTGTTTTGAAATGCTGGCATTTTTTTTAGAATGCTGGGTCTTTTCAATTGATAGGGCTTTTTCAGAATGCTTTTCTTTTTCAGACTGCTATATTCTATTAAGATTGTTGTGTTTTTTTCAGAATGCTGGGATATTTTCCAAATACTGGGCTTTTTCAGACTGCTTGGCTTTTTCCTCTCAAAAGTCTGGGTTTTATAGAAAGATTGGCTGTTTTGCAAATGATGATTTTTTTCAGACTGCTCAAGTCTGTTCCAAATGCTGCACTTTTTCAGCCTGCTGGGCTTTTTTTTTAGACTGATTGACTTAATTTTTGTAGACTGATTGGCTTTCTTTTTAGACTGGCTTTTATTTAAACTGATTGTTTTTTTTTGTAGACATTGGCTTTTTTTAGACTGGTTTTTTGAGACTGATTGGCTTTTTGTGGACTGGCTTTTTTAAACTGGCTTCTTTTTAGACTGATCGGCTTTTTTTTTTAAAATGATTGGCTTTTTCTTTAGACTGATTGCCTTTGTTATTTTTGACAAATTAATTTTTTTTAGACTGATTGGGTTTTTTTTTTTTTTTTTACACTGATTGGCTTTCTTTTATTTTAGACTGATTGGCTTTTTTACTTTAGACTGATTGCCTTTTTTATTTTAGACAAACTAATTTTCTTTAGACTGATTGTATTTTTTTTTTAGATTGATTGGATTTTTTTTGTAGACTGATTGGATTTTTTTTTAGACTGATTGGCTTTTTTTTTTAGAATGATTGGCTTTCTTTTATTTTAGACTGATTGGATTTTTTTTTTAGACTGATTGGATTTTTTTTAGACTGATTGGCTTTTGTTTTTTTAGACTGATTGGCTTTCTTTTATTTTAAACTGATTGGCTTTTTTTTTAGACTGATTGGCTTTTGTTTTTTTAGACTGATTGGCTTTCTTTTATTTTAAACTGATTGGCTTTTTTTTTAGACTGATTGGCTTTTTTTTTTTTTAGAACTGAATGGCTTTTTTTTTTTTTAAGGATGCTTGGTCTAACCTGGTGATGATAAATGTTTAAGAAACACAAGAACGGAATGTAAGTGTTTTTATTTTTGTGTTGGAGTTTCACAATGTAATGAATGCTGCTCTCGCCTTTTGTATTTTTATTCTGACATATTTACTCGTACCTTTAGGGTTGTCTATGTTGCTACCAAAATATATGAGCTATTCCTCTATTTTTATGCAGTTAGTTAGTAGTTAGTAAGTTAATTAGTAAGCTGGTTAGTAGGCTAGTTAGTTAGTTAGTAAGGTAGTTGGTAAGCAAGTTAGTAAGTTAGTTAGTAAGTTAGTTAGTTAGTTAGTTAGTAAGTAAGTAAGTAAGTTAGTAAGTTAGTAAGTTAGTAAGTAAGTAAGATAGTATGTAAGTTAGTAAGTAAGTTAGTAAGTAAGTAAGTTACTAAGTAAGTAAGTAAGTTAGTAAGTTAGTAAGTTAGTAAGTAAGTTAGTAAGTTAGTAAGTTAGTAAGTAATTTAGTGAGTAAGTTAGTAAGTAAGTAAGTTAGTAAGTAAGTAAGTTAGTTAGTAAGTAAGTAAGTAAGTTAGTAAGTTAGTAAGTTAGTAAGTAATTTAGTGAGTAAGTTAGTAAGTAAGTAAGTTAGTAAGTACGTTAGTAAGTAAGTAAGTTAGTAAGTAAGTAAGTTAGCAAGTAAGTAAGTTAGTAAGTAAGTTAATAAGTAATTTAGTAAGTAAGTTAGTAAGTAAGTTAGTAAGTATGTAAATAAGTAACTAATTAAGTTAGTAAGTAGGTAAGTAAGCTAGTAAGTAAGTAAGTTAGTAAGTAAGTAAATAAGTTAGTAAGTAAGTTCGTAAGTTTGTAAGTTAGTTAGGAAGTTAGTAAGTTAGTTAGTTAGTAAGTTAGTTCGTAAGGTAGTTAGTTAATAAGTTAGTTATGCGCTCCGTGGGGAGAACTGGTTGCTAGTCCTGTGCCAGATGCGTCGCGACTGACGTCACCATACCGGTGTCTCTGGAAAATCCCCTGTATATCATCTATCCATCTACCCCTTGGTCGACCTCTTGCTCGGAAGCCGGCCAGTCAACCATTGTTGGCAAGGGATTGGGAAGCTGATCTGTGGACTTTATCATTAGATGACGGAGTATCTGCGGTGACTTATCAGCTGTCCTCACTGCTTAGATACCCGAGAATTAGTTTTGCAACAAAGCAACAGCTGATAAACAGTGTATTTGTGCCAATTCTGTGCTACCAGTGCCAAACATGACCTCTGTCTAGGGCGCGCGAGAGCAGAATTTGTGAAATGAAGTGTTTGAGCAAAGTCATCGGTGTTACCAGAAGAGACAGAATATGGAACGACGACATTCGAAGTATGGTCGGCACTACGGCTTGTGTCGAATACATTTGCAGGCAGAAAATGAGTTGGTTTGATCATCTCATGAGAATGCACCCTCATCATCTTCCACTGATGTCTTACAATGCTGGTAGATCTGGCTACAGGGCAAGGGAGCGGTCGCAAGGTAGGTCGATAGAGGACATTAAAGTGATTATGCAACGACAAGGGCTCTCATTGACCGACGCAACGCATTATCGCAGGATAGACTAATTAAGCTGCCCAAGACGCGCAACAGCACAAGTGAAAAGAAAACTAACTGACGGAACAAGATCATTTTCCGTCCGGACATGTCTTCGGCACTTGGGTGTCACCGACCATTCTGCCGAGATCCTCTTTACACAATCTGTCTTTCCTGGAGATGTGTGTGCAGTATCCTAACAAAACAAGACACTAACTATAGTTGGAGGATACCTTTTCCGCTCAACGATTACATGTATTTTAGGAAATAATTTACAAAAGCCACAGTCAATTTCATCTAAGCACATTCAGTGGGTCAATGATCGCACGCAGAAGGGGACTTGTCAGTTCAAGAAATACTTGTAGAAGATGGATAAAACTGGAAGAGATGTGCATGAGCTACAGCGGTCAGCGACCCATAGCGACTTAGCGTCAGGACTAGCGAACCAGTGTTGCTGAGACACTTCTACACATCCACACGGTGATCCTGGATAACAGGCTTCAACAGGTCAGACTGGTTAAACAGAATGGACCAAAGGGGGAAGGCTAGCCCGGTACTCAAAAATGCCAGATGAAGTCGGATGTGTCGGACCGAAAGGTGAAAATATCGCAGTAAAGCTGTAAACTACGACACAATGCATTCCGTAGAGAGAGATTGAGAACAATTGAAGAAGAAGAAGAAGAAGAAGAAGAAGAAGAAGAAGAAGAAGAAGAAGAAGAAGAAGGATAAAATTGCACAGAAAAAGACTGCTTGCAGAGGATTGGTTGATAGCCTGGGGATGTTTATGGCCTCTGCGATGTGATAAAGGCAATGCAGAAAAAGAAGATGAAGACGAAGAAAGAGCAGACGAAAAAGTAGTAGCAGCCGAAAAAAGATAAAACAGAAGCATCGGAACCAGATTTATATATATTCTTCGTCGTTCGTTCTCAATTTCCCGCTACCAAGCCCTGAACGTTCTCAATTTCCAGCTGCCTAGTCCTGAACGTTCTCAATCTCCCGCTACCAAGCCCTGAACGTTCTCAATCTCCCGCTACCAAGCCCTGAACGTTCTCAATCTTCCGCTACCAAGCCCTGAACGTTCTCAATCTCCTGCTACCAAGCCCTGAACGTTCTCAATCTCCTGCTACCAAGCCCTGAACGTTCTCAATCTCCCGCTACCAAGCCCTGAACGTTCTCAATCTCCCGCTATCTAGCGCTGTACGTTCTCTATCTCCCGCTACCTAGCCCTGAACGTTCTCAATCTCCCGTTACCAAACCCTGAAAAGGGTTTGGAAGTAACAGGCTGTTGTCCGGAGAACGGAATGAGTTGTGTCATAGTTCACAGCTTGACAGCTTGGTACGCAACAAAGATGGCGCAGTAACTGGCTGCGGGTCTACATTGCTGTGCTGTTTTGGTTCATTATGGATGCCGCCAGACCATAGATTTTGCCTGGAATTCACACTAGTTTACGACTTACATCTGTGTTCACGGAAACGTGGTGTTCTTTTCCGTTTGGACTGATTAATTCTTTCGTTTTTTGTGATTTCTTCCGACCGGTTATCCTGGTCTGGACATCGGCTATATGAATGGGACTACGCTTAAACGTGTGTAGTATTTCACGACCTTGTTGACACGGCTGAACTTCCCGAAATTGGCGAGTGAGAAATGTAGACACTATTATAATGTACTGAACACAGCCAGAGAGAGATGCCAGACTCACACGCTGAGTAATGTCCCTACGACCTCTTGTGGTTATGGAAAGGGCATGACACATAACGTTAGATAACATCTCCCCCCGCTGTCTTGCGGAATACCTGTTCACGGGAAAGGCTTCGGGAGTAAACCTTGAAGAAAAATCTGTTTCATATACTATCTCCAGTCGTCTCGATAAATATCTTGCCACTACCCAAAGGTAGCTCAAGACGAGAGAGTGAGGTTGACAAAAGGCGCAGTTTCTTCCTCACTTTAATCCAAATCACCGCGCAAGTCAACTATTTCAGCGGACACAGCAAGAGGGAAGTGGTCCACACGGCTGAACAAAGAGAGTTGTCTTCATCCCTTGTGATGGACGAATATTATTACAGATTGACTGCGATACCTGCACCCAAAGAACCAAAAAGCGGCCCAATGTGATTGGAAGGAAAAAGAAGATTACAATGTATTCTTGACAACAGTCAATTATCCTTTATAAAATATCAAATTTTCGGGCAGGGGAGATGACGCGAAGAAACCAACAACGGGGAGACTAAGAAAGATTGGGTTGCCAGGCTGCACTGCCCAAGCTAAACGTTAGAAACAGGCCAAACTACGGAATCTGTTTTCCCATTTCTGTCTTCGGTGGAAAAAACATCGCAGAAGTAGATTGCTTAGGCCGATGGCTTCTTGTATGAAGATTAAGGCTCGATATATCGTCTGAACACGCTCCAGTTTATCTAGATGCAAATGAGTAACCGACTTACAAATAAGAAAATCAATGCCGATATAAATGAGAGAGCAGTAAAGATAACGCCTAACAGGCAGCGGGTCTGAATTTGCTCTTGTGTTTTAGTCAAATATGGATGTCGATAGGCAACGGATTTAACTGGCATTTGCATCAGTTGACGACTTACACTTGTGTCCACAGAAATGTGTTTTCATTTTGGATTAATTAGTTCGTTAATTATTTGGCTTTTCCGTCCGATTATCCTGGCAAAGTCATCGTCTATTTTAATTATTTTTTGGCTGCCCTGTGACGTGTTTCCACGGTCCAGTGTACACGGCTGAACGACTGGAGATTGGTGCTCTTCGCCCAGTTTGCTGACGACACATGGGCCAATAATGGACTAACACATCGTCTGGGAGAGATTTGGCCGTGCTCGGTTAGCAACATGCCTTCCTCTTATTCTGCGTTCGATCTCAATCTCCCGCTACCAAGCTCTGAACGTTCTCAATCTCCCGCTACCAAGCTCTGAACGTTTTCGATCTCCCGCTATCAAGCTCTGAACGTTCTCAATCTCCCGCTACAAAGCTCTGAACGTTCTCAATCTCCCGCTACCAAGCTCTGAACGTTCTCGATCTCCCGCTACCAAGCTCTGAACGTTCTCAATCTCCCGCTACCAAGCTCTGAACGTTCTCAATCTCCCGCTACCAAGCTCTGAAAACGGCTTTGCAAGTAGCATGACGTAGTCCGGAGAACATAATGCGTTGTGTCGCTAGTTTACAGCTTGACTGCGATATTTGCACCTTTCGGTCCGACACATCTGTCTTCGGCAGGGTATTCAGTATTATTGTATGGAGTAGAAACCTGGAACATGACAAAGAAAATGGAGAAAAATATTGACGCCTTTCAATAGTGGCTTGTCAGAAGAATTGGCCGAGTGTCTTGTAACGATAGGGAACCAAATAATGAGATTCCGGAACAACAGAAGGTGAGGAAGATACTTATGAAGGATATAAATAGCAGACAAAAGAATTGTTGGTCATTTCAAGCGCCATGACTTATGGTTAGGGAAGGAAAAGGCGACGAGGAAGGGACTGGACCAACCCACCTCATAAGCTGAGGCTTAGTATACTGGTCTCTAATACGTCATTCTTGACCAGAGGTTAAGTCTGCTGAGGGACTTCCTTGGCGGGAAGGCAAATTCGGTCCAAAAAATGTTGTGCTGAAATCGGTTGTGCTGTGCCGGAAGGCCGGCACATATCGAATCCTCACTGTGGGATCAAGATGCTGTTCACCTGCAGAGGTGATTGACTATTAGCTGACTACTTAGCGCAAGGATCAGCGACCCAGAGCTGCCAAAACACTTCAACATCTCCACGTGGTGATCATGGATAACAGGCTGCAGTTGGGCAGACTTTAAGAAAAAGGGATCGAGGGCTAACCAGGTACCCAAAAATGCATGCTGGTCGAATGTGTCAGACCGAAAGGTTGAAATATCGTAGTCAAGTTATAAACTAAGACACAACGCATTCCATTCTCTGGACTACATTCTGTTACTTGCAAAGCCTTTTTCGGGGTTTAGTAGCGAGAGTTTGAGAATGAACGATGAAGAAGAAGAAGAAGAGGAAAAAGAAGAGGAAGAAGAAGAAGAAGCTTCGCTCCAATCAACGACACAGCGACACAACGTTATTTTCAGAACGACACCGAAAAAGAAGATGTCCCAATTATGTGGCATACGATGATGAATGACGAAGCTAGAAATACTAATGGCTGGAAATCTTACATTTTGAGTGAGAGTTGAGGGAGGGGAGGAGGAGGTAATGGAGGACAGGGGTGTAGTTGGGGAGGGGTTTAAAAAACACCTCAAGCACTAAAACTATATAGCTTTATCTTTAGGAAACTGGAGCACAAGACCACACCAGCTCGATGTAAAATCGTGGAGATTTATTCATCTCGGAGACATAAAACGGATGTTCTTGTGTCGTTTGCTGGTCTGTTTAAGTCTCTAATGTGAATGAGATCAGTTGCCATGTCTTCAATGAAGGTCACCTGAATGGATCCCCAACGTATTCTGTCTGTTGCCTGGATGGTGCAACAACTACATTTATCTGTCTATCTCTGAATGTTATTTTCAATCTGACATACTTTTCCTGTCCATCTTTTGATTTTCCTCATATTTCCGTCTCTTGATCAATCAACCGAAACATCTTTCTTTTTATCTTTTGATGTTTTCCTCAATCAACCGACGCACTTCTTTCCCATATCATTATGTTTTTTCTAAAGAAACCGATTTACTTTTTTTCATATTTTGATGTTTTTTCTCATACGACATATCCCTTCTTTTCATTTTTTGATGTTTTTCTCATCCTTCTTCTTCTTCTTCTTCTGCGTACACAGTCAGACAGTAACCATTATTTTTTCGAGAAAAGCGGCGGTCATCCTGAGGCTCTCGCCACTGCCATAGAGCTTGTCTTGCAGTTCCACTGGTAATGGCCACATCTGCTCTCTCTGATCCTCGTATGTCGGGCAGTTCTGCAGCAGATGTTCAGTGGTCATTTTACCAGTACCGCACGGGCATTCGTCGGTACACCCTATCTTCAATTTGTTGAATAGGTGGTACCTCAGTCTGTTGTGGCCAGTGCGAAGTCTGAAGACAACGACCTGCTCTCTTCGGTTCAACTGGTAATAGGCATCGTTTTTGGTGTAACCAGTATGTTCGGTTTCCCATTTGGTCATGTATCTGGCTTTGATAAGCCGTTTTGACTCTTCGTACGTCATACTGGTATCTGTTTGTGGTAGTCTTGCACCTTCTTTTGCCAGTCTGTCTGCCTCCTCCTTGCCTTGGATGTTGCAGTGTGACGGGACCCACTGTACCACTACCCTTTTTGGTGCGGACTGCTGGCACAGTTTGCAGAGTGCTGCTCTTAAGTCATTAAGCTCAGTGTTTTTCTGGCTTTTTTTACTTCGAGAGCATCTGTCAGCAGAACTATATGGCTCTCATTTTCCCTGTGTGTCACCATTTCTTCCACTGCCGCCCTCAGTGCCTCTGCCGCCCTCAGTGCCTCTGCCTCCGCTCTGAAATTGCTTGTGTACTTACCAGTAGCGAATGACAGTGTTATTTGTCTGCCATTTGGTAGGTTCAGGAATGCTCCTGCCCCTCCGTTCTGTGTAGTGTTTGTTACAGAACCGTCGGTGTATGCATGGGGTTTTTCTCATCCGACATACTTCTTTCTTTCATCTCTTGATGTTTTCCTCCATCAACCGGTGCACTTTTCTTTGCATCTTTTTATGTTTTCCTCGTTAGACAGATTTCTTATGTCCATCTGTTTGTGTTATCGTCAAATTAACATACTTTTTGTATCGATCTCTTGACGTTATCGTCAAACAACATGCTTTTTCTATCCATCTCTTGATGTTATTCTTTCACTTACGTCTTCCATTCCTCTTGCACAGTTGTCTTCAACATTTCCTTCACTTATGGTCATTCGTTTTGCATAACCAAAATATGAACACAGTCCTATAAACATACATCTGTAATTGCAAAGGACAAGACCGCTTGGAGAAGTTTGATTTCAGCCGAAGATGATGAAGGCGAGAAAGACGAACAATAAGAAGAAGAAGAAGAAGAAGAAAGAGGAGCAGGAGGAGAAGAAGAAGAAGAAGGAATTAAGAAGAAGAAACAGAAGAAGAAAAAAGAAGAAGGATAAGAAGATGAAGAAGAAGAAAAAGAAGAAGAAGAAGAAGCCATCCGAGCCAGTTCTGTCTACCTCTGATCTGCCACCCTGATATTGACATCTAGCCCCCTCTATCATGAGTGTCTCGGTCGTTCACTATTTCACCTGCCCTGTGAATTCTAGAACGGAGACTGTCTGGTAATGTTTTCACGTGGTTTCCGTAATGTGTAGCATATCCAACGCCAGCGCTTCCTCAGCATGCTTCCCTGCTTTCTGACCAATTATTTCCAACTGATCCACATTTGTGATCTTATCGACCCATTTCCACACTTGTGTTCTGCGCAGGCAACCTTTTACAAAACGCTGTATCTTTTTCGTGCCTTAAGTGTCATATATATTTCAGAGCCATATAATAATCACATATAAAGAAACAATATGTAAAAAAAAAAACGCCAGTATATTGTGAGGTAATGAATCTCAGTGATCACTGAAATGAACCTCTCTTTGCTGATGACCAAACAATAATAGCAGTTTCAGAAAAAGTAACTGCAGGAACTTATCAAGAAACTTAATGAGGTCAGTATGGACTCCTGTATGGAAATCAACATAGAGAAAACGGAAGTTATGACAACTGCAAGGAAATAAATCAAAACAACAATATTTATACAAAACCAACAAGGAAAACGGGTGAACATTTTCACGAACCTAGGTAACATAATCCCAGCAGATGACAAAGGAGACACTAAAATCCAACACAGATGTAATAAAGCAAGTCAAATCACTGGGCAAATGTCCAGAATATTACAATGAAAGCACGTGACAATAAATACAAAAAGAACTCTATGCAGGCTTACATTCCTACCATCATTGTGCTATTAGTGCCAGATTTGGTCATTAGCAAACAAAGATAAAAGAAACATAGGAACAAAAGAGATGAAATGCCTGCGAAGAATGCTTGGAGAAAGAAGAATGAATAAAATCAGAAACGAAGATATTAGGACACAAGTGGGTACAACGCCAGTGCTAGACTTCATCAAGAGACAGCAAACCAAATGGTTCGGCGACATGAGACGTCAAACACTAGATAGTATCCTTCAGACAGCAATGCTATACATAAACAATGGATATAAAAGGCAGGTGCTGACCACGCAAAAGATGGATAGCAGAAATATCAGAAGCAGTAAAGCACTCCATGTACCAAGCACATACTAGGGCCCGGTCAAGACTAGGACCTGTAAGTAACCTGACGATGTAATGCACAAGCACATACTACGGCCCGGTCAAGACTAGGGCCTCTTGATAACATGATGCTGTGAATCACACGTACATAGTACGGCCCGGTCAAGACTAGGACCGTTTCATAACCTGACGCTGTAAGGCACACGCACACACTAGGCCCTGTCAAGACTAGGCCCTCTTCATAACCTGACTGTAAGACACAAGCACACACTAGGACCTGTCAAGACTAGGCCCTCTTCATAACCTGACTGTAAGGCACACGCACATACTAGGGCCCTGTTAAGACTAGGCCCTCTTCATAACATGATGCTCTGAGGCACAAGCACATACTAGGGCCCTGTTAAGACTAGACCCTCTTCATAACGGGATGCTGTGAGGCACAAGCACATACTAGGGCCCTGTCAAGACTAGGCCCTCTTCATAACCTGACTGTAAGGCACACGCACACACTAGCGCCCTGTCAAGACTAGGCCCTCTTCATAACCTAACTGTAAGGCACACGCACATACTAGGGCCCTCTCAAGACTATGCCCTCTTTATAACCTGACTGTAAGGCACACCCACATACTAGGGCCCTCTCAAGACTATGCCCTCTTCATAACCTGACTGTAAGGCACACGCACATACTACGACACTGTCAAGACTAGGCCCTCTTAATAAGCTGACTGTAAGACACAAGCAGGTGAACACGCGAATATAAAACAACAGACCGAACTAAACGTTGTAGTTGAAGATTTTTAATTAGGTGGTAGTTTTAATTTCTTTTAATTTCCATAAGGTCCCCAATACAATGAAAGTTGTTATCGCCTTCTGTATTCTTAACATCCTTTTCGGTACCTTCCTATTTGTCCATATGCTTAACAAAATGCATAGGGGCGATGAGGCTAACGTCTGGTCAGGCAAAACATACTGACCAGACAATGTTAGCCAGGTTCAGGTGAAATATACTGGTCAAGACCCTCACACGACCTTCTCGTTGGTTGTCCTGGAAACGGGCTGTTGTCGAGGCCAACAGTCTGGCTAACAGGGTAAGGTTCGACGTGATCCCTGTAGCAGTGAGCGACGCGCAGAGGACGCCACGCATAGCACGACAGCCTGGAGAACCCCGGACCACCTTCATCAGCATGCTCGGGATGTGAGGAAAGCTATGACAAATCGCCACTTAACGTCCTTTTCAAAGCACACAAATAGTAAACCTACTCATTGTGGGCATTAAACAGCAACAACATTATATTTTTTAGCGAGAGGGTTGTGAATGCTTGGAATGCATTGCCAAGGCAGGTGGTGGAGAGGGACAGTTAATGCATTTAAGAATAAATTGGATGCGTATAGCTTTTAGAGCAAGGTGATGTAAATGGAACTAGTTGTATACAGACTTTGCAGAGTCTTCTGAACCAGTACAAAGACGTTAAGTTAAGTTAACAACAACAACAACAACAACAACAACAACAAAGAGGCATGGACAATTCCCTATTCTTAAGAAGATCGATTTCCAATACAATCCTTTCGCTGTTAGTTCTAATTATTTTCAAAACCTGTTTTGTCTCTGTGTATTTTCTGTCACAATTGCGATGACCTCTGCCTGAATTACTCTTATCCTGTCATCTGGGTGTAGGTACCTTGTAATGTTTCTGTCGATTTTCGATTGGCATTGTTAAGTTATACAATCCAGCAATCCAAGGCAGATTCCGATCTACAGAGACTAGAACATTCGTGCAACTAGCAAGACCACCCAAGATTTGTGCACTCAGATTCTACGAATGCTTAAACATTAAGCGTCGGTGAATGTAATGTGTCCCAGGCATGGAGTGGATTGTACTGTCCCATGCCAGCTTTTGCTTTGACTAAATATTTAGGGGCAAAATATTTGTACACTGCCAGTCTGCTTGACTGGGCGTATTTGGCCTGCCAAGTTCTATAAACACAGGAAGCAAATATCGCCAGCCGAGGTGTTGAGAGTTGTAGGCCTTGAACGGAACCGGAAACAACTGAAACAACATGCCGGAAGGATGCTTCGTTAGCTGGTAGCTCGGTTTTTGTGGTTAGGAAGGAAGACCGAACAGAACTAGCATAGTATGCACGCGCTATTTCCGTATACCCCAGATCGTGCTCGAAGTAGTTCAGGTTAAAATAAAATGGCGTCTCTCCTTTGTCCTGTTCCAATCGGCTTGTTTCGAGAAAGATGAAATGTTGAGGTAATTATAGAAAGCATTACGGTGTACGACACTTTCAGTTTGGGATATGGTGGAGTGGGAATGAATAATTTTATATATGCGGATGATAGTTTTGATGGCAAAAAGGGAGCAAGAAATACAGGAGCTTGTGACAACAATATACACAATAAGTTAAGAGTTTGGATTAGACATAACCATAAAGAAAACAAAGACTATGATACTTGAGAAAAGTGATAAGAAACGACGTATGCAGATAACAATAAAAGATCAACTGTTTGAACAGGAAAAGAGTTTCTCTTATCTAGGTCATATAATAACAACAGAAGAAGGCAGCTGTGAAAAAGAAATCAGAAAGAAAATAGCTTTGGCCAAGATGGTAGTCAACAAAATGCGACACATACTGACATTCAAACATAAAAATCATAATTTTATATTAAAATTGTCATGTCTTATGTTTTTTACTCGTCACCACTTTATGGCGCAGAAACATGGACAATGAATAACAAGTTGGAAATGAGCATTGAAGCCTTCGAAATGTGGGCATATAGATGATGGGATAGCATGTCTTGGAAAGAGAAGAATGCAAATTTGGAGGTATTGGAAAAGTTGGGGGTGAAAAGAGAATTACTGACTGAAATCAGGGTTAGACAGTTACCTTATTTTGGTCATATAACCTTGTTGAAGACCATACTGGAGGGTTTGGTGGAAAGCAGACGTTTAGAGGCAGACTACGTTTTAAGTGGGTGGATAACATCAGGAGATGGACTGAAAAAAGCCTCTCAGATTGAACCATGACGGCAAGAGATGGAGCACACTGGAGATCCATTGAAGCCAACTTTAGAACTGAACTGAGTAACATATTCGCTATTTTATATTAAGCAGAACTTTGATGACACATTATGGAGGAGGCTCACCCTGGGGGCCACTCTTCCCCTCCCCTCTCACCTCACTCTGTTTCATTTGACTCTGTCCTACAGTCACACTCTTGCACAACTTTCACACGCGCCCTCATGGTGAGGCCCTTCCATTGCACTTTGGTTGGGCTAGCTTCTGAGGGCGCACAAACCTAGCATAGGTACATACAGATGCACACATTCATCCAAGCACTGGTTTATGCGTCCTGATATCGCCCAATTGACTACGGTCTGTGGTGGAAAATGGCGCGCCTCCGCCAGTAGAAACTAGTGAGGCAAACATCTAAGCAGCAACAAACAACAAGCAGAACTTACATCAACTCATGCCCGATCTATCAACGCGTCCACAGAGTCCTGCAGTAGATGGTTTCTGCAGCTCGTTGGTTGTACACACTCTTAATGTGTCCTATGGAGTACACCCTGCCGCTTGATTTGCTTTACGATTCCCAATTCACTTAGACTGTACCTTATTGATTTATGATAATGAAGGGAATATATCGAAACTTGGAGACATCGAATTGTAATCAAGGAATAATTGTTCATGACAGTGATTAAAAGGAGCAAGGAAGTAATGGTCAACTTGTATAAAGCATTAGTTAGACCTAGATTGGAGTACTGTGTACAGGCGTGGAGTCATTATCGTAAAGGGGATATAACCATTCCGGAAAGGATAAAAAAAAACGGGCGACAAATCTGATAGTGGGATTCCGGAATTACAGTTATGAGGAAAGACTTAGAAAAACCGGCCTACAGCGTCTAGAAGCGACATTATGGTAGCCATTGCTGTCGGGATGAAGGTAACTTCTCATGTACTAAGCCGAAGCCTAAGGTAGGGTGGCCATTTCCATTCTGTCCTGTTTTTACCTTACTCACTGAGGATCTGAGACGCGAGTCCAGTCAGACGCAACATACTGACCCGGGAATCGCGTCAGGGTCAAGCACAATATACTGACCAAGACCACTATCTCTCTTCCGTTTAGCGTTCCCTGGAAACAGACTGTTTTCAAGGCAGACTGACTGAGGATATGTGGATCGATATGATCCCAGTAGTAGTGAGAGTCACGCAGATGAAGTCTGCATAACCTCCTGGAGGACCCCGACCCACCCTCATCAGCATTCTCAGGATGTCAGAAAAGCTGCAAGAAACCGCCACTAAACGTTCTTTTAAGGGCCCACAAATCTACATATTGTGGGAATTTCTTCTTCTTCAACAACAACAACCATGCCAATTAACAAAAGAAAATTTCACTATTTATTTTTCATATGTCAACGAAAGAACAGGTTTCAAAATTTCACATCTTGTGGAAAACACGACAGTTTCTACAGGTGACAACCTTCCTGCTCAAACTTCACCCGAAATATTTACCCCTGGTGTCCAGCTACAAATATTCTCCCGCTTTCATCCAAACACAACCTCTCACATGTGAATAGCTACGCTGAAAACGTTTAATAAATAGACCCCGGAACAGTGCGGACTGCAAAGTCAACTTGTCAGAAAAACGACTTGTCAATGAAGATGTGAGACGAAAGGACACGGAAAGAAAGAAAGCCAACGAAAAACACGTATCGTGGGCTCCGAGAAGGAAACAAATGAATGTGGAGTGAAAAACAAATAGTTGTGTTTGTGATTTCTACCTCTGACCTTCGTGGGATCTCAGTTTGCCTAGCTTTGTGTACCAGAAGTGGCTAACTTCTAATAGCTTACTTCGCCAATGCGGTACATGTTCGTTGATTGGCTGGTAAAACAAACAGTCTCAGTGACACTAGCACGGTGGCAGGAACATTGTCAATAGAAGTCCGTGTTGGGGCCCTTTTGTCGTGTCTGAGAACATATCTGTTCTAACACTCTTCTGGTAGGGTGATAGTGCAGAGGTCGTGTCATGTTAAACTTACAGATTGGTGAGAACATTTCTCGAGAAAAGGTACCGTTGTGTGTGTGTGTGTGTCTGATTGGTTGACGGTTTCTCTAGAAGGTTCCGTTTGGGATGAAGGCCATACAGTTGAGGTATTAGGATTTGGGTAGAGGCGTTGAGGTTGGCGTAAACAGGTAAAGGGGGTCACATAGCAGACATTGCTATCGGGGATGAAGTGTTGGGTACTTCATTGTACGAGGTCCCAACTTGTTTATGACAAGGAGTGGATGATGATGATGATAATAATATGGCTTGGCTCGTTCTCAATCTCCCACTACCAAACACTGAAAGGGCTTAAGTAGCAGAATGTAGTCCAGAGAACGGGATGCGTTGTGTCGTAGTTTACAGCTTGACTGCGATATTTGCATCTTTCGGTCCAACACATCCGACTTCAGCAAGCATTTTTTTAGTACCGGGTTAGCATTCCCTCTTCGATCCCTTCATCTTAGCCAGTCTGCCCTGCTGCAGCCTGTTATCCAGGATCACCACGTGGAGGTGTAGAAGGGTCTTGGTAGCTATGGTTCGCTGGCCCTGACACTTGCAGTCAGCTATGGGTCGCTGACCACTGCAGCTCATGCGCTTTGATCATGATATGATCCCTTTAGCTGTGAGCTGGCAACTCTTGACAGCCCAATGCCTCCCGGACAAAAGCACACGTCCTCCTCAAGTGTTGAGGCGACGTCCAAGTCTGTTGTCTTAGAGGCATCATGTTTGTGGAGGGGGATTACGGACCCATCTTTAGAGTATCTCCGAAGGAAGACAGTTCAGTGTGTCGGTGTCCCAGGATCGTCACAAAGGGGCAGAGGTGCAATGTCCGCTGGTCTGCATCTCTTCGTCATCCATGGGGATAAATGATAGAGGACAACGAGTAAAGAATGAGACAATAATGCAGTTCATCCATGAAGTGGGGATGCAGCTCAGAGCATGTACCACTCGTCTGTGAGCTCCACCTGCTCCTCAGCTCTTTTGCATGGCCCCTCTCCAAGAACCATTCCGGCTTAGGTGACCCTGCCTGGACTAAAAACCCAGCCGGCATAGCCCCTTGGATAATTGTGGCGCGTAAGCTCTCTAACCTCGGCAAGTTAGGCTTAGTTATGGACAGATGACATGGAGTAACAGTTCCCTTCCTCGCTGGCTCTTATTACCTAACAGTAAGCCTGGTAGCCATAGATAAACGGGTTGATTGAATAGTGCCAGTACCGAGAATTGAACCCTGTGCCGGTAAAGGAGTTGAACCGGATATGTGCCGTAAATAGCGAGTGGATTTTAGATGGCTAGACTGGAACGTACCATCAATTGGACCTCAAATTGGTATCGAGAGTTGATCTCCGAACTGTTAATTGAACCCAGTACTGATGAAGGGAGTTGATCCCCGAAATGGTAGTTGAACCCAGTACTGGTGAAAGGAGTTGATCCCCGAACTGGTAGTTGAACCCAGTACTGGTGAAGGGAGTTGATCCCCGAACTGGTAGTTGAATCCAGTACTGATAAAGGGAGTTGATCCCGAAACTAGTAGTTAAACCCAGCACTGGTAAAGGGAGTTGATCTCCGAACTGGTAGTTGAACCCAGTACTTGTAAAGGGAGTTGATCCCCGAACTGGTAGTTGAACCCAGTACTGATAAAGGGAGTTGATCCCCGAGCTGGTAGTTGAACCCAGTACTGGTGAAAGGAGTTGATCCCCGAACTGGTAGTTGAACCCAGTACTGGTGAAGGGAGTTGATCCCCGAACTGGTAGTTGAACCCAGTACTGGTAAAGGGAGTTGATCTCCGAACTGGTAATGGGAGTTGATCCCTGAACTGGTAGTTGAACCCAGTACTGGTACAGGGAGTTGATCCCCGAACTGGTAGTTGAACTCAGTACTTACAAAGGGAGTTGACCTCCCCCACCTCTCCCCGCCCCCATACATGTTACAGTATTATTACTATTTTTGGTCCTCTCTTGGGCCCTCAATATAAGGGAGAATTTCAGAGCATTTTTGGTTAACTCTTCCAAGTCATAGGATGTCGACATTCTACCTGCAATACGTATTCTTCTAGATCTTCATCATCATCATGCTCGCTTCCGCATCGGAGGTTGACAGTAATGTATCTCTTCTAGATCATCATCATAATCATCATCATGTCCCGCCTCCGCATCGGAGGTTGACGGTAATGTATCTCCACCTGTCTCTGTCCCGTGCCAGACTGGTACACTGTGTCAAACTGTGTACCGACCACATCCTGATGTTGTCTGTCTATACGTACCTCTGTCATCCTATGGCCCTCTTGTCATCCACTCTTCCTTCCAAAATAACTTTCAGAAGATTGTCATGTCGTTTGACATGACCACAAGTTTTTTGTTTTTTTTTCTGCTTTTTATTTCCGTCAGAAGTATCTTTTCCACCTTAAGTTATATTGGGACTATGAGGCTAACGTCTGGTCAGGCAAAACACACTGATTAGAGAATGTTAGCCAGGGTCAGGAGAAATATACTGGCCAAGACCATCACCTGACGGGACGATGAGGCTAACGTCTGGTCAGGCAATGTTAGCCAGGGTCAGGAGAAATATACTGCCGAAGGCCCTCACCTGATGGGACGATGAGGCTAACGTCTGGTCAGGCAAAACACACTGATCAGAGAATGTTAGCCAAGGTCAGGAGAAATATACTGACCAGGACGCTCACCTGACGGGACGATGATGCTAACATCTGGTCAGGCAAAACACACTGATCAGAGAATGTTAGCCAGGGTCAGGAGAAATATACTGCCGAAGGCCCTCACCTGACGGGACGATGAGGCTAACGTCTGGTCAAGCAAAACATACTGATCAGACAATGTTAGCCAGGGTCAGGAGAAATATACTGCCGAAGGCCCTCACCTGACGGGACGATGAGGCTAACGTCTGGTCAAGCAAAACATACTGATCAGACAATGTTAGCCAGGGTCAGGAGAAATATACTGGCCAAGACCCTCACCTGACGGGACAATGAGGCTAACGTCTGGTCAGGCAAAACACACTGATCAGAGAATGTTAGCCAAGGTCAGGAGAAATATACTGGCCAAGACCCTCACCTGATGGGACGATGAGGCTAACGTCTGGTCAGGCAAAACACACTGATCAGAGAATGTTAGCCAAGGTCAGGAGAAATATACTGACCAGGACGCTCACCTGACGGGACGATGATGCTAACATCTGGTCAGGCAAAACACACTGATCAGAGAATGTTAGCCAGGGTCAGGAGAAATATACTGGCCAAGACCCTCACCTGACGGGACAATGAGGCTAACGTCTGGTCAGGCAAAACACACTGATCAGAGAATGTTAGCCAAGGTCAGGAGAAATATACTGGCCAAGACCCTCACCTGATGGGACGATGAGGCTAACGTCTGGTCAGGCAAAACACACTGATCAGAGAATGTTAGCCAAGGTCAGGAGAAATATACTGACCAGGACGCTCACCTGACGGGACGATGATGCTAACATCTGGTCAGGCAAAACACACTGATCAGAGAATGTTAGCCAGGGTCAGGAGAAATATACTGGCCAAGACCCTCACTTGACGGGACGATGAGGCTAACGTCTGGTCAGGGAAAACACACTGATCAGAGAATGTTAGCCAGGGTCAGGAGAAATATACTGACCAAGACCCTCACCTGACGGGACGATGAGGCTAACGTCTGGTCAGGCAAAACATACTGATCAGACAATGTTAGCCAGGGTCAGGAGAAATATACTGACCAAGACCCTCATCTGACCTCCTGGTTGGTCGTCCTGGAAACGGGCTGTTGTCGACGACAACAGTCTGGCTAATAAGGTGAGGTACGTAGTGATCCCCGTAGTAGTGAGAAACACGCAGATGAAGCCATGCATAACACAACCGCCTGGAGTCTACATTCATCAGCACGCTCGGGATGTGGGGAAAGCTACTGCAACCCGCCACTTAACGTCCCTTTCAGGGCGCACAAAAGAGTAGCCTACTCATTATGGCATTCATAAACAACCTTTAGTTATTTTAGAACCTCACAATTTGTTTTCCGATCAATCCAAGTCTTCTAGATCAAGGGTCCTTAACAGGAGAAAATTTCGTCAAGAAAATCGTCAAATCTGCTAGATCAGAGGTCAATAACCAGAAACAATTTCGCCAAGAAAGCCGTCAAGTCTTCCTATAGCTCGTAGTTCACACTAAAATAACCTCATCAGACATTAACAACATGCCTGTTTGAATACCAGGATGCCAAGTATCCAGGATTCCAAGGATTCAGGCATTCCAAGTATCCAGGTATTCCAAGTATCCAGGATTTCAAGTATCAAAGTATTCCAATTATCCAGGATTTCAAGTATACAGGATTCCAAGGATCCATGTATTCCAAGTATCCAGGTATTCCAAATATCCAGGTATTCCAAATATCCAGGTATGCCAGGTATCCATGCATTCCATGTTTCCGGGTATTCCAAGTAGCCAGGTATTCCAATTTTCCAAGTTATTATCCAGTGTTGGTACTGTTAACACAGTGTCAAGATGAAAATTGTTTTGCATAAATCTCTCTTTGGCGGTTATTGTCACGTGCTTGCAATTAAATATTGTTGTTTTAATCTGATTTGCCTTATTGCATGTTGGTTGTATTTACGCTGCGTTTCGTCCATTGATACCTGGATATTTCCAGCAGTTCCGAATTGTTGACCTTACCATGCTATTTCCAACACTGCATTCTGTGCTGGCAAACATTTGATTGTTCTCCATGTTTCGTAGCAATACAAGAGAACGGACTTTTCATTGGAATTGAAGATTTTTATTTTTGTGTACTAACTTAATTTATTTTCCACTTCTTATTCTCGTGAGACCAGTTAAAGGGCGATGTGACATTGTAGTTAATAGTGAGGCTGCGGTATCTGTGTACGTCGGTCCCGCACATAAGATATGATTTTTTTGTTAAATGTTTTATTGATTTATTTTTGGAAAGCTGGTTTGTCTTTCTACCGCGATCCCTAATTTTCTTAGCTATACTACACTAGCGCAGCCTGTTTTCAGGGCCGTTGCTTGGAGACGCAATATCGTCTTTGTCAGCTCTGGTCCTCTGACCCTGACACAAAGAGCCAGCTTTGAGTCGCTGGCTGCTGTCAGCTCATTAACTTTGCTGGATGTTTAGCCCCTTTTGATATTAGTAAGTTTCCCCAGTACAACGAAAGCTCATCTCGCGCTATGATTTCTTTATCTGCTATCATCATTCAGTGCCTTGTCGGTTAAAAATCATGGACTGTCATTCGTTTCTATCACATGCGTCGTTTACCAGCTCTGTTAACATAACAGTATAATGGCATGGAACCGCGTAACACAGTGGTTAGCGCGCTGGCTTCGTATCTGAGTGGTCCTGGGTTCATTCCCCAGTTGAGACGGTAATATTTTTTCAGACCGCAATGGCTCCCTGGTCGACCCAGTCTTAAATGGGTACCGGTTCAGTCCGGGAAGTAAAAGCGGCGAGGAAGAGGAGATGGCTACCGCCCTCATATAACCGAGCCTTTGAAATGTGAGATCGCTAACACCTCACACCTCTACGGTAATAATGCACTGGGTTACTTTACTTTATTTTACTTTACTTTATTTTACTTTACTTTATAATGGCATAACACTGGCCATGGTTCGGTGGTTTGTTTAGAGCAGCATAGATGGCGTCTAACAGGCTGCAGGTCTACTTTGCTCTAGTGATTGAGTCTATTAAGATAACTCGCACATTGGTTAACTTGTTCCAACGCAGCGGAGTAATAAGCTGCTCCAGCCTAGCCCACTAAGCAGGACATCCTCCTTCCGGCTGCATCCAGCTTATACCAGAGCTGGGACCCGCACATGGGCATCCGCCCCTGTATAAGTACAGGTCGAATAAAAACTAATAAGGAAACACAAGAGACTGTGAAACAAACAGGGGAATATCTCTCTTGAGCAATTTAAGTAAAATGTACGCGAAGATCATGGAAAACAGAACAAGACCAATAGTTCAAAGAAAATTAAGTGACACACAGTGTGGCTTCAGAAAAGGCCGCACAGACAGCTTTAAGACTCTAAGACAGATCTGTGAACAAACTATTGAATACAATCTGGAACAGAACATCGTCTTTGTATACCAGGAGAAAGCTTTTGACCGAGTGGATAGAAAGAATCTATGGGAGATCATTGAACACTAAAGAGTGCATAGAGAATTATTGAGAAATATAATATCAATGTATAACAACAGTCAAAATACTGTGAGAACAACAAGCGGACTCACTAAATGGTTTGCAGTTAAGACCGGGGCAAGGCAGGGATGTGTACTATTACCACTTTTGTTTATTGTATACATGGATCGAATAAACAACTGAAACAAAAGCGGAAACCACCACAATGAACAAGCTCTTTTTTGCATAGGATCCGAGTCTCTTTCATTCAGATTAACAAAATCTCCAAGAACATCGTAATACCTTTGACAATGACTGCGACAAACATAATACGAAGATTAGTACAACAACGACTGAGACAATGAAAATCAGCAGAATAGAGAAAACACTTCATATGAAGGAAAAAACACAGAACTTACAGGTTAGAGAATTCTAATACTTGGGCAGCGTGTTCACGCAAGATGTAAGGATAGACAGAGAGGTGGAATTAAGAACATATAAAGCTAATACGGTTTCCTGTCAGCTGTCACCATTACTTAGACACAAACACATTGCAATGAAGACAAAGAGACAGTTGATAAATAGTATTTTTATATCAACTGGTTCGTGTGCGTTAATTCACCTATTCTGAAATTTGATGCCATTCAATGACCACACGAGTTTCCCAACTCTCTGTTACCAGTGTCAGACAGGGACTCTCACTAAGGCTCAAGAAAGAAAAACCATGGTATGAGAAATAAGGTGTTTGAGAAAGGCTGTCGGGGTCACGAGGCTGGACAGAGAACGGAAACGAAATACTCAGACAGAGGGTGTGTCCATCACCGTGGATGGAATACATGGAAAGTAGAGAATAGAATAATTGAAACACTTGACAAGTTCTTCTTCTTCTTCTTCGTTCGTTCTCAATCTCCCACTACCAAACCCTGAAAGGGTAAGTAGCAGAATGTAGTCCAAAGAACGGAATGCGTTGTGTCGTAGTTTACAGCTTGGCTGCGATATTTGCACTTTTCTGTCCAACACATCCGACTTCAGCAAGCATTTTTTGAGTACCGGGTTAGCATTCCCTCTTCGATCCCTTCTCCTTAGCCAGTCTGCCCTGCTGCAGCCTGTTATCCAGGATCACCGCGTGGAAGTGTAGAAAGGTCTTGGCAGCTCTGGTTCGCTGGCCCTGACGCCAGCAGTCAGCTATGGGTCGATGACCACTGCAGCTCATGCCCTTTTCAGCATCTTGATCCCGACAAGTTGTTCGTTTATACAATACCAGACATCAGAGTTGCAGAACAAGAGGCAGACCACGATAAATATGGATAGATTGTGTCAGTGAGACACTAAAGAAACAGGGAATAATAACAACATCGAGGACAAAACTGGCACACAACAGAAAACTACACCTCCCCACGCCGTTTAACGACACGAATAGATAGAAGATGATGATGGTGACTACAAACAACACGAGATGAAATGCTTTTTAAACTTGAATCAAATCCTGACCCCCAGTTTCGCTTTCACTACCTTAGTCAAAGAACAAAATGCAGCCTTCATTTTGATCAGAGCGAAGAAGAACAATAGCAGAACGGAGATACGAAATGGTGATCAACCAAGCACAGACAAAACTGATCGTGCTTTTTCGATGGCCATTTTCGACAGTCTGCGCCACCATTCAAATTCTTTGTGTTATTCCAGAAATTCATCTTTGTTTAGCCATATGCAAACGCAATTAAAACTCGTCCTATATTTGGGTAAACGGACCCAATTTACATTAAACTAGGGACAAATCAAATATACAACGATCAATTACTTCAACATTTGGAATACGACGCTGCACTGCAGTAAATATCCGGCCAGAGCAAAGACTCATTTCCTCCCATTGGCTATGAAACATCACGAATTCATTGCTCAATGTTTAATGCCACGGTATTTCTAATTGACTTTTCGATATTGGTCTTCAAAATAGGAGCCATTTTAAATGGGTGACAAAAATGTAAAAAAACCGAAATAATGCAGACTGACTGCAAAGAAATGGGAAACAAAGCCGATGAGATACAAACATTTAGAGTAGTCTCTCCTTGTTTGATCTAGTGTGAGGGCTTACTGTTTTGTTTCACGTTTGACGTTTAGATCTTGTGCATTAATGAGACGTCGCAGTTTAAAACTAAAATATTGGTAGACTATGGAATGTAAATAAATTATTACAATTGTTCGAAGTTACGTGTTTTTTTTTGTTTATAAGTTTTCCCCTCTTGACAGAGTTCTTTTGGGAGCAGGTTATAAGTGGCTTTTCTTACATACCGGGGTGTACTGAAGAAGATGGGCCTGGATCCTCTAGGCTGTACTGCAATACAAGTTTTCTTACCATACTTGCTATTAAGGGATCAAAGTGTGAATCATCATGTTGACACGAATGGCTGCTGCCTTTACACAGCTCATTTCCGAGTACTCAGCGTGGTCTTGAGATGGGGGTCTGGTCGGCGTGTTTCACCTGACCCTGATGTGAGTATTGTTCAGCGAGGTCTTGAGATGGGGGTCTGGTCGGCGTGTTTCACCTTACCCTGATGTGAGTATTGTTCAGCGAGGTCTTGAGATGGGGGTCTGGTCGGCGTGTTTTACATGACCCTGATGTGAGTATTGTTCAGCGAGGTCTTGAGATGGGGGTCTGGTCGGTGTGTTTCACCTGACCCTGATGTGAGTATTGTTCAGCGAGGTCTTGAGATGGGGGTCTGGTCGGCGTGTTTCACCTGACCCTGATGTGAGTATTGTTCAGCGAGGTCTTGAGATAGGAGTCTGGTCGGCGTTTTTCACCTGACCCTGATGTGAGTATTGTTCAGCGAGGTCTTGAGATGGGGATCTGGTTGGCGTGTTTCACCTGACCCTGATGTGAGTATTGTTCAGCGAGGTCTTGAGATGGGGGTCTGGTCGGCGTGTTTTACATGACCCTGATGTGAGTATTGTTCAGCGAGGTCTTGAGATGGGGGTCTGGTCGGCGTGTTTCACCTGACCCTGATGTGAGTATTGTTCAGCGAGGTCTTGAGATGGGGGTCTGGTCGGCGTGTTTCACCTGACCCTGATGTGAGTATTGCTACGAATTATAAAAGTTATAGAATAGTACATTCCACGAGAAACACAAACTTATAATATTAAGGGATATCAATATTGATCTGTCGTTGCGATTAATCACATTACATATCTGACCAATACAACTGTACGACTGTGAAATATTGACTCTAAAGAAAAAGCATGAAGAGACTTTGAAAGTTTTTACGACTTGGTGCAATCAATCAATCAATCAATCTAAGCCGATCGCTTCTCTCGGTGTTCAGGCCATTGAGAACAACCCACCAGCACGCATGACCCTGGGCAGGTCTGTCTACCTCTCTCTAGGTGCAATCAATCAATCAATCAATCTAAGCCGATCGCTTCTCTCGGTGTTTTGGCCATTGAGAACAACCCACCAGCATGCATGGCCCTGGGCAGGTCTTTCTACCTCTCTCTTGGTGCAATCAATCAATCAATCAATCTAAGCCGATCGCTTCTCTCGGTGTTTAGGCCACTGAGAACAACCTACCAGCATGCATGGCCCTGGGCAGGTCTTTCTACCTCTCTCTAGGTGTAATCAATCAATCAATCTAAGCCGATCGCTTCTCTCGGTGTTTAGGCCATTGAGAACAACCCATCAGCATCATGGCCCTGGGCAGGTCTTTCTACCTCTCTCTTGGTGCAATCAATCAATCAATCAATCTAAGCCGATCGCTTCTCTCGGTGTTTAGGCCATTGAGAACAACCCACCAGCATGCATGGCCCTGGGCAGGTCTTTCTACCTCTCTCTTGGTGCAATCAATCAATCAATCAATCTAAGCCGATCGCTTCTCTCGGTGTTTAGGCCATTGAGAACAACCCACCAGCATGCATGGCCCTGGGCAGGTCTTTCTACCTCTCTCTAGGTCTAATCAATCAATTTAAGCCGATCGCTTCTCTCGGTGTTTAGGCCATTGAGAACAACCCACCAGCATGCATGGCCCTGGGCAGATCTTTCTACCTCTCTCTAGGTCTAATCAATCAATCAATCAATCAATCTAAGCCGATCGCTTCTCTCCGTGTTTAGGCCACTTAGAACAACCCACCAGCATGCATGGCCCTGCTCAGGTCTGTCTACCTCTCTCTAGGTCTAATCAATCAATCAATCAATCTAAGCCGATCGCTTCTCTCGGTGTTTAGGCCATTGAGAACAACCCACCAGCATGCATGGCCCTGGGCAGGTCTGTCTACCTCTCTCTAGGTCTAATCAATCAATCAATCAATCTAAGCCGATCGCTTCTCTCGGTGTTTAGGCCATTGAGAGCAACCCACCAGCATGCATGGCCCTGGGCAGGTCTGTCTACCTCTCTCTAGGTCTAATCAATCAATCAATCATTCTAAGCCGATCGCTTCTCTCGGTGCTTAGGCCATTGAGAACAACCCACCAGCATGCATGGCCCTGGGCAGGTCTGTCTACCTCTCTCTAGGTGTAATCAATCAATCAATCAATCAATCTAAGCCGATCGCTTCTCTCGGTGTTTAGGCCATTGAGAACAACCCACCAGCATGCATGGCCCTGGGCAGGTCTTTCTACCTCTCTCTTGGTGCAATCAATCAATCAATCAATCTAAGCCGATCGCTTCACTCGGTGTTTAGGCATTGAGAACAACCCACCAGCATGCATGGCCCTGGGCAGGTCTTTCTACCTCTCTCTAGGTCTAATCAATCAATTTAAGCCGATCGCTTCTCTCGGTCTTTAGGCCATTGAGAACAACCCACCAGCATGCATGGCCTTGGGCAGGTCTGTCTACCTCTCTCTAGGTCTAATCAATCAATCAATCAATCTAAGCCGATCGCTTCTCTCGGTGTTTAGGCCATTGAGAACAACCTACCAGCATGCATGGCCCTGGGCAGGTCTGTCTACCTCTCTCTAGGTCTAATCAATCAATCAATCAATCAATCTAAGCCGATCGCTTCTCTCGGTGTTTAGGCCATTGAGAACAACCCACCAGCATGCATGGCCCTGGGCAGGTCTGTCTACCTCTCTCTAGGTGTAATCAATCAATCAATCAATCAATCCAAGCCGATCGCTTCTCTCGGTGTTTAGGCCATTGAGAACAACCCACCAGCATGCATGGCCCTGGGCAGGTCTTTCTACCTCTCTCTATGTGTAATCAATCAATCAATCAATCTAAGCCGATCGCTTCTCTCGGTGGTTAGGCCATTGAGAACAACCCACCAGCATGCATGGCCCTGGGCAGGTCTTTCTACCTCTCTCTAGGTGTAATCAATCAATCAATCAATCAATCTAAGCCGATCGCTTCTCTCGGTGTTTAGGCCATTGAGAACAACCCACCAGCATGCATGGCCCTGGGCAGGTCTGTCTACCTCTCTCTAGGTCTAATCAATCAATCCATCAATCTAAGCCGATCGCTTTTCTCGGTGTTTAGGCCATTGAGAACAACCCACCAGCATGCATGGCCCTGCTCAGGTCTGTCTACCTCTCTCTAGGTCTAATCAATCAATCAATCAATCAATCTAAGCCGATCGCTTCTCTCGGTGTTTAGGCCATTGAGAACAACCCACCAGCATGCATGGCCCTGGGCAGGTCTGTCTACCTCTCTCTAGGTCTAATCAATTAATTAATCAATCTAAGCCGATCGCTTCTCTCGGTGTTTAGGCCATTGAGAACAACCCACCAGCATGCATGGCCCTGGGCAGGTCTTTCTACCTCTCTCTAGGTGCAATCAATCAATCAATCAATCAATCTAAGCCGATCGCTTCTCTCGGTGTTTAGGCCATTGAGAACAACCCACCAGCATGCATGGCCCTGGGCAGGTCTTTCTACCTCTCTCTTGGTGCAATCAATCAATCAATCAATCTAAGCCGATCGCTTCTCTCGGTGTTTAGGCCATTGAGAACAACCCACCAGCATGCATGGCCCTAGGCAGGTCTTTCTACCTCTCTCCAGGTCCAATAATTTAATCGTAGTTCCTTTTCACATTCTTTTTTCCGTGACTTTTTGGGTGTTTCTCTCTCTCTCTCTTCCCTTGAGGGTTCCGTGTAAAAACCTGTGTGACTATGTCAGGTGGTGCCTTCCGCAGCATATGTTTTATCACATCCCATTTGTTTCTAATATTTTGTCTCTCAAGTGGATGTTGTTGGCCTCTTTGTTTTAAGTCTTAACTCCTCATCATGTCCTGTCACTTTATGCTAATTAACCTTCCTAAAAATCTGTTAACGAAGGGCTGGAGTCTTTGTTGAATGACCTTGGTCGTTCCAATGTCCCCGTTGCATACAGCAGCACTAACTTGGCACTGCAATTGAGTATTCTAATTTTGGTGTTAATCTTAATGTCTGTATTATTTAATGTTAGAAATGCCCCTTCTTGGCTTTCCAATTCTGCAGCTGTACCTCGTGATGTGTCAATTGTGCTGCCCAAATAGCTCAAGGTATCCACGTCTTCCAACTGCTCTCCCTCCAGCGCGATTCTTTCTTTTCTTATAGTTTTGAGTGGATAGAGCTTGCGGATGCAAATGGCGAGATTGACAAAAACAAAAACTCAAATGAGCAAACGTTTAACGATATAAGGGCACACGGGCAACTAATAAAAAGAATAAACAAATGTAGATTGTCTTGGTTTGGCTCCAATGTGAGACTTACTGTTGAAATTACTGGATAACAAAATTCAGGGGAAAATAAAAAGAGGACGTCCAAGAAACACATACATCCAACAGGAGTGCGAAAATATCAAAGTGCAGACTCATGCTGAGGTGAAGAGATTTATCAGGAACATAGGGCATCTGTGTGACATTATCAGACGACTTCAACACAGTTTCCGAAAGGACTGACCTGATGATGATGATGATGATGATGATGTTATTGATGATGATGATGATGACAGTGGTTATTGGTCCAGCAGTCTGTGAGAAGGACTTGTAGGTCACTGTATTTTTAAAAAAAACAAGCCATAGACAAATTTATTGTTTTTCTTGATTATCTTATAAACCTGAATTAAATCACCTCTTTTCTAAACACCATATGTCGGTTTTTCGGAGCCTTTTCTTAAAACTATAAATCCAGAATTTCACTATCAGTGGTACATTTGGCTAGCGACTTCATAATGTAACATACATTTTTGCAGAAACCATTATTTAAAAAAACGTGAAAAATATTTTAGCACAGGCTTCTCAATGGAGTCAAAATGGAGTTGATGGTCATAGGCTCCAGCTGGGTGCAATGATTTGTCGTACATCACGGGGATCCTTCTCGCTGTAGTGTACTACTAAACTTCTCAATATGGTCGCCATTTCAGGATCAATGCTCATTCTCATTTCCTTGGGCATGCTGCTGTCTTAAAGTCTGTTTCCAGGTCGTGAAGTGGTGCCTTGACCATGCTGCTGTCTTAAAGTCTGTTTCCAGGTCGTGAAGTGGTGCCTTGACCAATGTGCTGTCTTAAAGTCTGTTTCCAGGTCGTGAAGTGGTGCCTTGACCATGCTGCTGTCTTAAAGTCTGTTTCCAGGTCGTGAAGTGGTGCCTTGACCATGCTGCTGTCTTAAAGTCTGTTTCCAGGTCGTGAAGTGGTGCCTTGACCATGCTGCTGTCTTAAAGTCTGTTTCCAGGTCGTGAAGTGGTGCCTTGACCATGCTGCTGTCTTAAAGTCTGTTTCCAGGTCGTGAAGTGGTGCCTTGACCATGCTGCTGTCTTAAAGTCTGTTTCCAGGTCGTGAAGTGGTGCCTTGACCATGCTGCTGTCTTAAAGTCTGTTTCTAGGTCGTGAAGTGGTGCCTTGACCATGCTGCTGTCACAAAGTCTGTTTCCAGGTCGTGAAGTGGTGCCTTGACCATGCTGCTGTCACAAAGTCTGTTTCCAGGTCGTGAAGTAGTGCCTTGACCATGCTGCTGTCTTAAAGTCTGTTTCCAGGTCGTGAAGTGGTGCCTTGACCATGCTGCTGTCTTAAAGTCTGTTTCCAGGTCGTGAAGTGGTGCCTTGACCATGCTGCTGTCTTAAAGTCTGTTTCTAGGTCGTGAAGTGGTGCCTTGACCATGCTGCTGTCACAAAGTCTGTTTCCAGGTCGTGAAGTGGTGCCTTGACCATGCTGCTGTCACAAAGTCTGTTTCCAGGTCGTGAAGTGGTGCCTTGACCATGCTGCTGTCACAAAGTCTGTTTCCAGGTCGTGAAGTGGTGCCTTGACCATGCTGCTGTCACAAAGTCTGTTTCCAGGTCGTGAAGTGGTGCCTTCACTATGCTGCTGTCTTAAAGTCTGTTTCCAGGTCGTGAAGTGGTGCCTTGACCATGCTGCTGTCTTAAAGTCTGTTTCCAGGTCGTGAAGTGGTGCCTTGACCATGCTGCTGTCACAAAGTCTGTTTACAGGTCGTGAAGTGGTGCCTTGACCATGCTGCTGTCACAAAGTCTGTTTCCAGGTCGTGAAGTGGTGCCTTGACCATGCTGATGTCACAAAGTCTGTTTCCAGGTCGTGAAGTGGTGCCTTCACTATGCTGCTGTCTTAAAGTCTGTTTCCAGGTCGTGAAGTGGTGCCTTGACCATGCTGCTGTCACAAAGTCTGTTTCCAGGTCGTGAAGTGGTGCCTTGACCATGCTGCTGTCTTAAAGTCTGTTTCCAGGTCGTGAAGTGGTGCCTTGACCATGCTGCTGTCACAAAGTCTGTTTCCAGGTCGTGAAGTGGTGCCTTGGTCAGTATGTTGCACATGGCACTGACAGGAGTTTTGTCACCTTCATCTAATAAGGCACATCAGCAACTCCAAAACAAAAACCATGGTAATCGACTGAGATGAAAAGAGACATCAGATAACCCTGGGAACACGAGCACTGGAACAGGTCAGGAACTTTAAATATCTAGGAGTGGTAATAGACAGCAGGGGAGGTATGAAAGAGAAGTTAAGTGCATGAAGATCAGCAGCAGGTAGACTTTTCCATGCAATAAACAGAGGTTTCCTCAGTAAAAGAGAAATAAGCAGGAAAACAAAGACGAATGTATACCGCTCGACCTATGTGCCTGTCCTGACATATGGATGTGAGTCATGGGCAATGACTACAGTCCAAGAGAGGCAATTATAAACTTCAGAAATGAGGTACCTAAGAAAGGCGGTTCAGGTGACGAAAAGAGACAAGATCCGTAACCAGACAATATATAACAATCTCGAAGTTCAACCTCTGCAGACACGAAGGAAGGCTAACCCGGTACCTAAAAATGACACGCTGAAGTTGGATGTGTCGGACCGAAATGTGCAAATATCGCATTTCAGACAGTAAACTACGAAAGAACGAATTCCGTTCTCCAGACTAAATCCTGCTACTTGTAATGTCCTTTTTAGGGCTTGAAAGCGGAAGTTTGAGAATAAACAAGTAGAAGAAATATATACGGTACATTTTAAATAGCCTTTATCTAAACCCAGAAGGCTACTCCACGGACAGATTGTAAGGGTTTGTTCATTCTGTTTTGCCTGGTCCATATTGTTCCCCTTTCTATACTCCGTTCAAGTGCAGTACGGCAACGATGTGCCAAATCAGACGGCTCTAGCGACTCTGCATACTACTTGAGAACCCGTACAACAAGGGCAGGCAATTCTGTGACTCAAATATTGATACTGCCTTGTTGCCACCCTTCACGGTATACACGGACTGTGCAAGTGATACAGACAGAACTAAAAGGGTTTAAGGAGAAGGTTAGAGTTTGGTTGGTTTGCGATAGCATCTCAATTCTTCATTTAGCAAACGATTTATTGTCATCAGAGGAGCACGTGGCCGAATGTCTGTCAAGAAGGAGGGACGCGGTTCGAATCCCCGGTTTTCCTGTGCCAAACGTAGCCTGTACGACGTGTCGACAGCAGTGGCGAAGCGGCATGTAGTCCTCAGCCTTCAAAATCATCGACTTGATCAGTCCTAAGCCTGGTTGTAAATTTGTCTGAGCATGTCTCTCGATTTGACCCTATCCTCTGGTTGATCAGTCCTAAGCCTGGTTGTAAATTTGTCTGAGCATGTCTCTCGATTTGACCCTATCCTCTGGTTGATCAGTCCTAAGCCTGGTTGTAAATTTGTCTGAGCATGTCTCTCGATTTGACCCTATCCTCTGGTTGATCAGTCCTAAGCCTGGTTGGAAATTTGTCTGAGCATGTCTCTCGATTTGACCCTATCCTCTGGTTGATCAGTCCTAAGCCTGATTGTAAATTTGTCTGAGCATGTCTCTCGATTTGACCCTATCCTCTGGTTGATCAGTCCTAAGACTGGTTGTAAGGTTGTCTGAGCATCTCTCTCCATTTGACCCTATCCTCTGGTTGATCAGTCCTAAGACTGGTTGTAAGGTTGTCTGAGCATGTCTCTCGATTTGACCCTATCCTCTGGTTGATCAGTCCTAAGACTGGTTGTAAGGTTGTCTGAGCATCTCTCTCCATTTGACCCTATCCTCTGTTTGATCAGTCCTAAGACTGGTTGTAAGGTTGTCTGAGCATCTCTCTCCATTTGACCCTATCCTCTGGTTGATCAGTCCTAAGATTGGTTAAAATGTTGTCTGAGCACGTCTCTCTTCATTACAGCATGATCGCTCTTTAATGTCTCTGCGTGTCTGAGATGTATAAAGATGAATCTTTGTAGCCCTTTGCTCTTCACCCCTAAATTATGTCCCCTAGTATCTTCTGTATAAGACTTTCAAGTCACAGATTGTGTTCTAGTCAAGTCAATCTTTGTAGCCCTTTCCTCTTCACCCCTAAATTATGTCCCCTAGTATCTTCTGTATAAGACTTTCAAGTCACAGATTGTGTTCTAGTCAAGTCAATCTTTGTAGCCCTTTCCTCTTTACCCCTAAATTATGTCCCCTAGTATCTTCTGTATAAGACTTTCAAATCACAGATTGTGTCCTAGTCAAGTCAATCTTTGTAGCCCGTTCCTCTTTACCCCTAAATTATGTCCCCTAGTATCTTCTGTATAAGACTTTCAAATCACAGATTGTGTCCTAGTCAAGTCAATCTTTGTAGCCCTTTCCTCTTCACCCCTAAATTCTGCCCCCTAGTATCTTCTGTATAAGACTTTCAAGTCACAGATTGTGTTCTAGTCAAGTCAATCTTTGTTCGCCTACCACTATGAGGACATTGTCATTTGATATTTATTTTTTCTGTCCAATTTACGCGCTCCATTCTGCGATAGAGCAAGATTTCAATCTTCTTTGCTGGAGTCTATTTGTCACCCTTCATACGAGTAGTTTTTTCCCCTTTATTCTCTCTATTTCCCAAGGCGGTGTGCACTATGTTTTTATTTTGCGCCTGTCGGCCCAGTGCATTCGACTTCGGCATGCATTTTATGTAAGGGTTAGCTTCCCCAAGGTGACGGCCAGTGGTGTGATGGGGAACGAACCTAGCACCATCTGGTTGTGAGCCGTATCACTTAACCACTAGCCCACACCGTCCCCACACGAGTAGTGAGTATTACGTGCCTCAATTCTGTCCTGGTTTTTGTTGAACTTAGCAATTTCTGCTTTTCTCTGAAGGACGTTTTTGGCCAATGAAAATCCTTGTCCTAATTTCCGTCTCATTGTGGGCATCTTCTATGATGGCTTACCCCAAATATGTAAACGCCTGTACTTGTTAGATTATTTCTCCATTGATTATTATATTCTTCTTTTTCTGCGTTTGTTTTCAATCTCCCGCTACCAAACCCTGAAAGGGCTTAAGTAGCAGAATGTAGTCCAGAGACTGGAATGCGTTGTGTCGTAGTTTACAGCTTGACTGCGATATGTGCACCTTTCGGTCCAACACATCCGACTTCAGCAACATTATATTCAAATTCCTACATTGTTTGTCTATTACCAAAGTCTGTATCTTCAGTGTGTTTATTTTCATGCCAAACTTTTTGGCTTGGCTTCGTTCGTTCTCAATCTCCCGAAACCAAACCCTGAAAGGGCTTAAGTAGCAGAATGTAGTCTAGAGAACGAAATGCGTTGTGTCGTAGTTTTCCTCTTAACTGCGATATTTACACCTGTCGGTCCAACACATCCGACTTAAGGAAAAATATTTTTAGTACCAGGTTAGCATTCCCTCCTTGATCCCTCCTTCTTAGTCAGTCTGCTTTGTTGCAGCCTGTTATCCAGGATCGCCGTGTGGAGGCGTAAAAGGGTCTTGGCAGCTCTGGTTTGGTGGCCCTGACGCTAGCTATCAGCTGCAGCTCATGCGCTGCTCAGCATCTTGATCTCACCCAAACTCTTTTGACTGTGATGCTAATTTTTCCAGGCGTCTTTTTCAAAACTGCCTGGACTTCTCCTACTATAACTTGACTTTCTCAACACTGCTTTGACTTCTCCTACTATAACTTGACTTTCTCAACACTGCTTTGACTTCTCCTACTATAACTTGACTTTCTCAACACTGCTTTGACTTCTGCTACTATAACTTGACTTTCTCAACACTGCTTTGACTTCTCCTACTATAACTTGACTTTCTCAACACTGCTTTGACTTCTCCTACTATAACTTGACTTTCTCAACACTGCTTTGACTTCTCCTACTATAACTTGACTTTCTCAACACTGCTTTGACTTCTCTACTATAACTTGACTTTCTCAACACTGCTTTGACTTCTCCTACTATAACTTGACTTTCTCAACACTGCTTTGACTTCTCTACTATAACTTGACTTTCTCAACACTGCTTTGACTTCTCCTACTATAACTTGACTTTCTCAACACTGCTTTGACTTCTCCTACTATAACTTGACTTTCTCAACACTGCTTTGACTTCTCCTACTATAACTTGACTTTCTCAACACTGCTTTGACTTCTCTACTATAACTTGACTTTCTCAACACTGCTTTGACTTCTCCTACTATAACTTGACTTTCTCAACACTGCTTTGACTTCTCCTACTATAACTTGACTTTCTCAACACTGCTTTGACTTCTCCTACTATAACTTGACTTTCTCAACACTGCTTTGACTTCTCCTACTATAACTTGACTTTCTCAACACTGCTTTGACTTCTCCTACTATAACTTGACTTTCTCAACACTGCTTTGACTTCTCCTACTATAACTTGACTTTCTCAACACTGCTTTGACTTCTCCTACTATAACTTGACTTTCTCAACACTGCTTTGACTTCTCCTACTATAACTTGACTTTCTCAACACTGCTTTGACTTCTCCTACTATAACTTGACTTTCTCAACATTGCTTTGACTTCTCCTACTATAACTTGACTTTCTCAACACTGCTTTGACTTCTCCTACTATAACTTGACTTTCTCAACACTGCTTTGACTTCTCCTACTATAACTTGACTTTCTCAACACTGCTTTGACTTCTCCTACTATAACTTGACTTTCTCAACACTGCTTTGACTTCTCCTACTATAACTTGACTTTCTCAACACTGCTTTGACTTCTCCTACTATAACTTGACTTTCTCAACACTGCTTTGACTTCTCCTACTATAACTTGACTTTCTCAACACTGCTTTGACTTCTCCTACTATAACTTGACTTTCTCAACACTGCTTTGACTTCTCCTACTATAACTTGACTTTCTCAACACTGCTTTGACTTCTCTACTATAACTTGACTTTCTCAACACTGCTTTGACTTCTCCTACTATAACTTGACTTTCTCAACACTGCTTTGACTTCTCCTACTATAACTTGACTTTCTCAACACTGCTTTGACTTCTCTACTATAACTTGACTTTCTCAACACTGCTTTGACTTCTCCTACTATAACTTGACTTTCTCAACACTGCTTTGACTTCTCCTACTATAACTTGGCTTTCTCAACACTGCTTTGACTTCTCCTACTATAACTTGACTTTCTCAACACTGCTTTGACTTCTCCTACTATAACTTGACTTTCTCAACACTGCTTTGACTTCTCCTACTATAACTTGACTTTCTCAACACTGCTTTGACTTCTCCTACTATAACTTGACTTTCTCAACACTGCTTTGACTTCTCCTACTATAACTTGACTTTCTCAACACTGCTTTGACTTCTCCTACTATAACTTGACTTTCTCAACACTGCTTTGACTTCTCCTACTATAACTTGACTTACTGCTTTGACTTCTCCTACTATAACTTGACTTTCTCAACACTGCTTTGACTTCTCCTACTATAACTTGACTTTCTCAACACTGCTTTGACTTCTCCTACTATAACTTGACTTTCTCAACACTGCTTTGACTTCTCCTACTATAACTTGACTTTCTCAACACTGCTTTGACTTCTCTACTATAACTTGACTTTCTCAACACTGCTTTGACTTCTCCTACTATAACTTGACTTTCTCAACACTGCTTTGACTTCTCTACTATAACTTGACTTTCTCAACACTGCTTTGACTTCTCCTACTATAACTTGACTTTCTCAACACTGCTTTGACTTCTCTACTATAACTTGACTTTCTCAACACTGCTTTGACTTCTCCTACTATAACTTGACTTTCTCAACACTGCTTTGACTTCTCCTACTATAACTTGACTTTCTCAACACTGCTTTGACTTCTCCTACTATAACTTGACTTTCTCAACACTGCTTTGACTTCTCTACTATAACTTGACTTTCTCAACACTGCTTTGACTTCTCCTACTATAACTTGACTTTCTCAACACTGCTTTGACTTCTCCTACTATAACTTGACTTTCTCAACACTGCTTTGACTTCTGCTACTATAACTTGACTTTCTCAACACTGCTTTGACTTCTCCTACTATAACTTGACTTTCTCAACACTGCTTTGACTTCTCCTACTATAACTTGACTTTCTCAACACTGCTTTGACTTCTCCTACTATAACTTGACTTTCTCAACACTGCTTTGACTTCTCCTACTATAACTTGACTTTCTCAACACTGCTTTGACTTCTCCTACTATAACTTGACTTTCTCAACACTGCTTTGACTTCTCCTACTATAACTTGACTTTCTCAACACTGCTTTGACTTCTGCTACTATAACTAGGCCATCGGAACGTTCAATCGCATTTACTTTCATACCCTTGTCTTTGAGACCCATATTACAAGTCTTTGAGACCCATATGACAACTAAGAGGGGCGAGAGAGGGGGCGGCAGTGTTCTTGAGGTAAGGTGTTTACCTCGGATGCTAGAGGTCGCGGGCTTAAATTACGGCGGAGACCGGGATTTTTTCACGTAGATCATCCTGTAAAATTTCCCCTGAACTCTAAGATCAGACACCCGCGTGCAGTGGCGCGCACGTTAAAAATCCCTTGGTAGTTGGAAATGGAGAAGAGTAGGCTTAACAAACTCTGTTCAGGTAAAATTCAAGTTAAAAATCTACTCAAATTATTCTAATGATTCTCGCCTCACAGAGGGAACAATGTGGCTTGTTTCTTGTTCATGGGGTTAGCGGGGGGGGGGGGCATATATGGCGCCTCACAGGCTGTGTGTCTACTTTGCTCTAGTGTTTGAGTCTATTATGATTATACCGCACATCGGTTAATCACCCTTCGTAAGTGCTTGGCCCAACGCAGCTGTTAAGCTGATCGAGCCTAGCCTGCTAAGCAGAAAATCCTTCTCCCGGCTACATCCAGCTCATACCAGAGCTGGGTCCTGCACAGAGGCAGTGAATGAACGATTTAATGGATGGGCGAACAGCAGATGAAGCCAAGCGTAGCATAACCGCCTGGAGGACCCCGGCTTACATTCATCAGCTCTGTCGAAGTCGGATGTGTCGGACCGAAATGTGCAAATATCGGAGTCAAGCTGTAAACTAGCGACACAACGCATTCCGTTCTCCGGACTACATATTGGTACTAGCAAAGTCCTGTTCATGGCTTGGTAGCGAGAGATTGAGAACGAACGCAAAAGAAGAAGAAGAAGAAGAAGAAGAAGAAGAAGAAGAAGAAGAAGAAGAAGAAGAACAAGAAGAAGAAGAAGGAGGAGAAGAAGACGAAGAAGACATTCATCAGCACGCTCGGGATGTGAGGAAAGCTTCTGCAATCGGTCACCTAACGCCATTTTCAGAGCGCACAAAAAGAGTAAACTTACGTATTGCAGACATTCAACAATAACTACAACAAACAAACAATCAGAGTGCAATATAAAATGACAATCCAACAGACAAAACCGATCGAACAGAGCAGACAAATTGATAATAAATAAAACAGAATGGAACAATATTGGCAAACAAACAGCTGTAAGTACGTCTAGTCCAAATATGTTACTGTATTCAGCGAGAACATAATGCGAACGGCATTAAAAGGGATTAATCGCATGAACACAAAGACTGGTGAGCAGAAAGTAACGATAAACAGCGGGTGGATCAACAGGCAACATGTTTTTCAATTAGTTAGTACTTGTCTAAGCCTCGACTTGTCGTTTCTGGTCTAGTCCACATAAACTAATATTCGCATGCACTTCTTCTTCTGCGTAGTCTTCTTCGCATATTTCACGTCATCATCTTCTTGGCCGCCTTCTTTTTTTATTTACTCTTCTTCTTCCTTTATTTTGTACTTATTTTTTTTTCTTCTTCTTCTTCTTCTTCTTCTTCTCCTCCTCCTCCTTCTTCTTCTTCTTCTTCTTCTTATTATTCTTCTTCTTTTTTTCTTATTTTTCCAGAATTTTTTGTTCTTCTTCTTTTTTTTCTCCTTTTTTTTCTAATTAAAAAAAAATAATCTTCTAATTTTCTTCTTCTTCTTTTTGTTCTTGTTTTCTTGTTCTTTTTTTTCTCTTCTTCTCCTTCTTTTTTTCTTCTTCTTCTTCTTCTGCCTCTACTTCTTTTTCTTTCCTCCGCTTGAAAATATAATGTCTATATCTACAATGTTGTCTTTTGTATAAATTTCACTACATTAATTCAATACATTGTTAGCAATTTTTCTAGGTAGGGCTTCTAGGAAGTCGAGATGGAGGTCTTGGCCAGTATATTTTTTCTGACCCTTACTGATCATAGTCAAATACAATCTGATCGGTGTCATCTCTCCCCATAAAGCTTCTTTCAGAGCGGTGTCACCTCTCTCCATAAAGTTTTATTCAGAGCGGTGTTATCTCTCCCCATATAGATCCGTAAAGTTTCTTTCAGAGCGGTGTCACCTCTCTCCATAAAGTTTCTTTCAGAGCAGTGTCACCTCTCTCCATAAAGTTTCTCTCCCAGTGGTGTCACCTCTCTCCATAAAGTTTCTTTCAGAGCAGTGTCACCTCTCTCCATAAAGTTTCTCTCCCAGTGGTGTCACCTCTCTCCATAAAGTTTCTCTCCCAGCGGTGTCACCTCTCCCCATAAAGTTTCTCTCCCAGCAGTGTCACCTCTCCCCATAAAGTTTCTCTCCCAGCAGTGTCACCTCTCTCCATAAAGTTTCTTTCAGAGTGGTGTCATCTCTCCCCATATAGGTCCGTAAAGTTTCTTTCAGAGCGGTGTCACCTCTCCTCATAAAGTTTCTCTCCCAGCAATGTCACCTCTCCTCATAAAGTTTCTCTCTCAGCGGTGTCACCTCTCCCCTTAAAGTTTCTCTCTCAGCGGTGTCACCTCTCCCCTTAAAGTTTTTCTCTCAGCGGTGTCACCTCTCCCCTTAAAGTTTCTCTCTCAGCGGTGTCACCTCTCCCCTTAAAGTTTCTCTCTCAGCGGTGTCACCTCTCCTCATAAAGTTTCTCTCCCAGCAATGTCACCTCTCCCCTTAAAGTTTCTCTCTCAGCGGTGTCACCTCTCCCCTTAAAGTTTCTCTCTCAGCAGTGTCATCTCTCCTCATAAAGTTTTTCTCCCAGCGGTGTCACTTCTCCCCATAAAGTTTCTCTCCCAGCGGTGTCACCTGTCCCCAAAAAGTCTCTTTCCCATAGATGCTTTCCTTGTCCAGTGGGCTTACCCAATACATCGTGTGTAAGGATCTGTTTATGGACTTTTTCCCTATTTGTATTAGGGCCTTTGTTGACCGTCAAGACTCTGATCCATACAGGATTACTGTATTAACATTTGAGCTGAAAGCCCTGATCGGTGTGTGACTTGATTTCACTAGAAGTCCATGCATTTACCAAGTGGCTAAAATCACATATTGGTAATGGTTCAGTGGCTGCGTCAGGGCAGTAACCTAACGATTCTGTGAGGTCACCGAGTCATTACTAATTCGTGTTTTTAAATCGTGTTTTGGCCTTCCGTACCACTGCAGCTTCGATCTATTTATTTACTCCCTCGCTGATATGAGCTAGTGATGAGCGGTAAAGGTAGGCTTATAGCAGCAATTGATCCCCGTAGTAGGAGCGACACACAAACATAGCACAGCTGCTTAGAGGATCTTTGTCCACCTTCAACGTCACGATCGGTGTGTGAGGAAAGCCACTGCAACCCGCCACTTAACGCCCAAAACAGTAATCTTACTCATTTTGGGCATTCAACAACATCAACATAGTAGATACTGCCGTCGGGGATAAAGTGTTAGAGACTTAATGTTACTTGGTCTCAGCTTGTATTTTCAAGTGGGGTGCCCAGCCACTCCTCGCTGTTTGCCGGGTCTCAAACGATGAAATCGCCAGACAGACAGGTCTAGAAAGTACTAAGCCGTCGCCGATTTAGAGAAAGTCGCCCCCACCTACCAGCCCTTGAAATAAATCATGGACACCAAGAATTGGAATCTACTCTTTCAATTATGCCACCCCCACCCGAGCACACTAAGCACCCCATGGCTAGGTCAAATCGGAAAAACATCATCCTCATTGCATGCAGCCTGAAACTCAGCCCCTACCGTGTTCTTAGACCGTTGGCTCGGAAGGCCCTTGTCGCCTAAGCGGTCTACTTACCTACCTTCCTACCTTCCTACCTACCTACCTACCTACCTACACATACGCCTTACATTGCAAGTTCAGATATAAGGAGAATGAAAAATGGCTCACAGAACAGATTTCATTGTCTCTTGTTGCCCCCTCCACCCTTCCGTTGCTAAACGTGCCAACGACAGAGCACGAACTCCATAGCTCCCGCTTCGGTTCCTAAACTCAGGTATCCATTTACATATGGGTCGACTGGGACACGCGGACATTTCCTGAAAAAAAATCACCACTAGTCCGGTGTGTCAAACCGAACGCGACATGTTTTGAACATTGCACGCTGGGGTTGTAAATCAAGATTACAGACCCCTTGGCCAAACGGTCCCTACGAAATACGAGGATTGAAACAGAGCCGTCGGTACAATGAAGTATATATTACACCATCTTCTACGACAGTGCTGCTGGACTTTTTATTTGTTCTCTTTAATCCCCCCCACCCCCCCCCCCCCACCCCAAATATTCACTCTGTGAAGCAAAGAACCCCCAGGGCTGCCTCTATATATTAGCATATCTGTATATTGAGATGCACGTCTCTGTTTGCATAGACTTGTTCTCTTCAAAGCGAGATAAACTGTGCTAAATTCCTACTGACGAAAAACATTTAAGACACCCTTCGGAAGAGGAGACTAACGTCTGGTCAGGGGAGACTAGCGTCTGGTCAGGGGAGACTAGCGTCTGGTCAGGGGAGGCTAACGTCTGGTGAGCGGAGGCTAACGTGTGGTCAGGGGAGACTAACGTCTGGTGAGGGGAGGTTATAGTCTGGTCAGGGGAGACTAACGTCTGGTCAGGGGAGACTAACCTTTGGTCAGGGGATACTAACGTTTAGTCAGGCACAATATACTGATCAGACAATGTTAGGGTCAGGTGAAATATAATGATCAAGACTCCGAACCGAACTTCATTTCCATTTAGATTTCCCTGCAAACTGGTTGTTTTAATGACAGTCTACCTAACGAGGTGGGAGCTAGACGTGATTTCCGTTGTAATGAGCGAAATGAAGATGAAGCCAACCATAGCACAACAGCCTGGAAGACCCAAGCACACATTGATCAGCAGAAAGCTCGGTATAGGATGAAAGCTACTGCAACCCGTCACCTAACGCCATTTTTAGGGCGCACCAAAAAGTAAACACACTCATTCTGGGCATTCATAACAACAACAACAACAACATGACACGCGCATTCTTGCCTGATACCGCTGAATGGCCCTGAAACGGGTCATGTTGCTAAGTGTATCATATCCAGACTGCAGACCTTTATCTACAAGTCTTCTATGTTGCAGACCTTTATGTACAAGTCTTCCATACTGCAGACCTTTATCTACAAGTCTTCCAGACTACAGACCTTTATCTACAAGCTTTCCAGACTACAGACCTTTATCTACAAGTCTTCCAGACTACAGACCTTTATCTACAAGTCTTCCAGACTACAGACCGTTATCTACAAGTCTTCTATACTGCAGACCTTTTTCTACAAGTCTTCCAGACTACAGACCTTTATCTACAAGTCTTCTATACTGCAGACCTTTATCTACAAGTCTTCCAGACTACAGACCTTTATCTACAAGTCTTCTATACTGCAGACCTTTATCTACAAGTCTTCCAGACTACAGACCTTTATCTACAAGTCTTCCAGACTGCAGACCTTTATCTACAAGTCTTCTATACTGCAGACCTTTATCTACAAGTCTTCCAGACTACAGACGTTTATCTACAAGTCTTCCATACTGCAGACCTTTATCTACAAGTCTTCCAGGCTACAGACCTTTATCTACAAGTCTTCTATACTGCAGACCTTTATCTACAAGTGTCTTTGGCGCATACGTCGTGTTCTGTTCTGCTAAGAATCGATGGCATTGCTTTCTGACAGATCTACAGGAACGGCAGAGCGAATGAGTTCACAGCTGTCAGCCACTCATAACTGGTTTCGTGTATCAGGGTCAGCGAATCAAATCCGACCATGACCCTATTCAAACCTCCAGGTGGCGGCAATGGAAACAAGCTGCACTGGTGTGATCTGGCTTAGAGAATAGGGATCGCATTGGACAGGGAAACCCGGTACTAACAAGCGTCAGCTGAAAGCGGATATGTTGGACTGAAACGCATAGATATGGCAGCCTCGCTGTAGACTACGACACGTCGTCACAATAAACTTTTCAGGATGAACAACAATGAGGAAGAAGAAGAAGAAGAAGAAGAAGAGGAAAAAGAAGAAGAAGAAAAAGAAGAATAAGAAGAAGAAAAGGAAGAAGAAGAATAAGAAGAAGAATGTGTTGGGAGACACACTATGTACTACCGTCGAGTCAGGCAAAACATACTGATCAGACTATCTTTTTCTTCTGCGTTCGTTCTCAATCTCCCGCTACCAAGCCGTGAACAGGGCTTTGCAAGTAGCAGGATGTAGTCCGGAGAACGGTAAGCTTTGTGTTGCTAGTTTACAGCTTGACTGCGATAATTGCACCTTTCGGTCCGACACATCCGTCTTATACAGCAGGCATTCTTTAAATACGAGTTAGCCTTCTCTCTTCTATCCCTTCTCCTTAGCCAGCCTGTCCGGCTGCAGCCTGTTATCCAGAACCATCGTGTGGGGTTGGAGAAGGGCTTGGCAGTTCTGGTTCACTAGCCCTGACGCTAGCAGTCAGCTTTTGGTAGCTGGCCACTGCAACACATGCACTGCTCCCCATCTTGCTCCCACTATATTTTGATAATGATCACGTTGTAACCTGAAGACATGGCATTAATATCTTCCATACCTTTTTCTTAAAATTTCATATTAACCCCCATCTATTTGTATTCCTTTGCCCCCCCCATTTTTTTTCTTCTATCACTCCTTCCCCTTCCCCCCCCCCCATCACTCCTATTAGTCCCCCCCCCCCCCCCGGCTTATATCACGTTCTTGTTCTTCCACTTGGATCACTATTTGGCCTTTTCCATATTTGGCCACGACAGGCTTATCCGGCCCATTCCGCCTCACTTCTTACGCTCTCCTGGCCATCAAAATTGACCGTTCCTTCATTTTCAGTCGAGCTTCCGACCCACCCAGTTCCTTAGACAGACTGAGTCTACCATCAGATAAGTAGACCATTTTTTCCTTATATGTTGATTGGCTAGTTCAGTATTGTTGTTATTTGTTGTCCCTGATGAAGGCCTATTGGTCGTAACGTAGGTTTTGTTTGTGTTCTGGTCTCGGTGCGGTATCTGACCATACCCATTTTTTAAATTTTGGTTAAACTTAACCTTTAATCTTTTTTTTTTTTTTTTTTTTACCTGAAGACAGAGGGATTTTCTTAGCATACTCTGCCATCAAAAATGAAGTTTCTTTTAATAGGTCTTATATTTTTTTATATTGCCGCTGTCATAGTCCACTGCCTCGCTACTCTGTCTTCGCTATAAGTATGTTAGGTACCAATTTATGGCTGGATGGACATGATTGTGGAATTAATCTGTTCTTTGCAAAAGTTAAATCGACTTAATGTAAATTTGTTTGATTCGTTCAAAAATGTTTCTTTAAAAAGCAAATATATGGTTTTTTTTTGGTCAGGACAGTTTATGGCCTTTATGTGGAAAATCGGTGCCCGTGGTTTTAATTCAATGTTGATAGAGCTCTCTAACTTTCAAATTGTCAGTGGTACTCGACAACTAAAATCTCACCACCCTAGATTTTCTGTTTGTTGTAGACCTAGCCATTTGCATTTTGTTAGCACATGAACTCCAGCGGGAATTTCCATAAGAGGTGTTAAATTAGCTTCCTACGGCAGGATATTAAATAAAGGCATAGTGGCAGGACCAGCCACTAGAGCAACTTGGCTGAGGATTAGGGCACAGGGCGCAGAGTGTAGAGTGTCAACATGTTAACTAAAAAAATTGAGTAGAATTGGGAGAGAAAAAAACAGTGCATTGTGTTCAAACACTAACAGTACTATATTAAACAGGAAATAAAAATCAGTATGTTTTGCCTGACTCTGACAATAAAGTTTTCTCATCACTATGTTTTATCTGACCCTGGCTAACATAGTCCAATCAGTATGTTTTTACCTGACCCTGACAAACATAGTCCAATCAGTATATTTTACCTAACCCTGACTAACACAGTCTGATCAGTATGTTTTATCTGACCCTGATTAACATAGACTGATCAGTATGTTTCACCTGACCCTGACTAACATAGCCTGATCAGTATGTTTCACCTGACCCTGACTAACATAGCCTGATCAGTATGTTTCACCTGACCCTGACTAACATAGCCTGATCAGTATGTTTCACCTGACCCTGACTAACATAGCCTGATCAGTATGTTTCACCTGACCCTGACTAACATAGCCTGATCAGTATGTTTCACCTGACCCTGACTAACATAACCTGATCAGTATGTTTCACCTGACCCTGACTAACATAGCCTGATAAGGATGTTTCACCTGACCCTGACTAACATAGCCTGATCAGTATGTTTCACCTGACCCTGACTAACATAGCCTGATCAGTATGTTTCACCTGACCCTGACTAACATAGCCTGATCAGTATGTTTCACCTGACCGTACGTTAGTCTCCTTTCCTCTCACATAAACCTCAGGAAGTGACCTACTTAGACGGGACCCATTGTAACGTACTATCACAACTTAGTAAACAACCTGGGATTCTCTCCGTTCTCCTGACTTCAGAATTAAACCGGCCCTATTCACTGCGTCACGTTATCTTGAACTGTCATGCCATGAGACTTGCGGATTATGTTATTGTTACCAGCGAACAAAAGTAACAAGGTAGCACCGCAAACTTAAACCCCGGAGCTAACAATGCCAGAAGAGAACAGAACGCAGTCAGAAGATGAAAGTATTTTGAACCTGGAATCTGCAATAAATTTTTTTTTAAACACCTCGATGCTAGGAATAATCTATGGATGATTTCAGACTTAATCTCCCTCAATGAAAGCGGAAAACAATTTGCAATAATAAACTTGAAATGAAATAGCGAGCCGTGAAATTTGCATGAAACATTGGAAATCCACTTTCAATTGGTGTTATTTCAGTGCAGTTCAGACGTGAGACGGGGTATGTTAGCACGGACGAGTCGGGTTCAATTCCGCAGTGCCTGTCACTACAATGTCTTGTCTGCAGTTTGTTATTTCGTTTTTCAAGTGCTTTGGAATGCACTAATCCGAACAGGGGTTTACGCTGCACTGTTTAACACAACAATACCTCTTCTTCTTCTTCTTCTTCGTACGCTGTCAGACGTCAACTTGAATTTGTTCGAAGAAAGCAGCTGTCATCCTGAGGCTGTCGACACTGCCATAGAGCTTGTCTAGTGTTGACACTGGTGATGGCCACATGTGCTTTCTCTGGTCCTCGTATGTCGGGCAATTTTACAGCAGATGTTCAGCGGTCATTTTCCCTGTACCACAGGTGCATTCGTCAGTGCCACCTATCTTCAGTTTATTGAATAGATGGTACCCCAGTCTGTTGTGGCCAGGGCGAAGTCTGAAGACCACGACCTGCTCTCTTCTGTTCAACTGGTAAGAGGCATCATTTTTTGTGTAGCCAGTATGTTCTGTTTCCCATTTGGTCATGTATCTGGCTCTAATGAGCCTTTTTGACTCTTCCTAGGTCACACTAGAATCTGGTTGTGGTAGTCTTGCACCATCATTTGCCAGTCTGTCTGCCTCCTCGTTGCCTTGAATGTTACAGTGGGATGGAATTCACTGTACCACTACTCTTTTTTGGTGCGGACTGCTGTCATAGTTGACAAAGTACTGCTCTTAAATCATTAAGTTCAGTATTTCTCTGGCTTTTTAGTGCTGTAACCACGGCCAGGCCTGGGGGAGGAACCTACCTCCTACCAGGCGCGTCAGCAGAGTTGAGGATTGCTGAAAGGCTCCTAATTTGGAGGTTAGCTGCGAATAAATAAGCAGCCGTGGACAAAAACGGGTCGGCAGGCATGGAGGCTGTAAGGAGGCAGCCCCTCCACCATACAAAGACATAACAGGCTAATCACCTGTTTGTCTTAAAACAAAACTGATTACAAGTCAAAACATAGAGAAAACCGGACTGACCTCAACGGCGACGAACAGGCGAGAAAAAAAGAAAAGGATTTACGGAACATGGAATGTACGAAGTATAAACGGAAAAGAACATGAACTAATAGAGGAGATAAAGAGAGCAAAATTGACAGTCCTGGCACTTACAGAAACAAAGAAAAAGGGACAGGACGTTCTGGACCATGATGGCAACATGTTATACTACAGCGGAGTTCCCATGAGTGAACGAGCCAGGGCAGGGTTGTATGGTGAATAGTAACAACAAAGCAAACATTAAAGGATGGAAGTTCATTTCAGAACGACTGATGGTTCTAATTCTACAAGAGGAGGATAGTCAAATGGATATCGTCACTGTGTATGCACCAAACGAAGATGAGAGCACTGACATAAAAGATGAATTTTATGAGCTCCTTCAAAGGACCATTGACGATTGCCATAATGAAATACTTCTCCTTGGAGACTTCAACGCAAGAGTTGGAGACTATTCTAGATGGGATGGAGTGATCGGTGGGTATGGAGAAGATGTCTTAAATGACAATGGAAAACGACTGCTGAGATTCTGCAGAGAACAAAACCTTGTCATTACAATTACAAGGTTTCCACACAAGAGTATCCATGCCTACACAAGATGTGAGTCGGCAAGAAATGAAAGATCCATAATTGACTATGCAATAGTGAGGAAAACTGATTTCAAGTAGGTAAAGGATGCTAGAGTGTTCAGAGGACCAGAGATGGGAAGCGACTATCACCTAGTTAAAATAAAGAGAGAAATTGAAAAACACTATCCAGCCAGGCAATACCAATCAGCAAGCATGAAACATAATACACGAGGAGAAAATAAAATTAAGGCTTACAAACTACGAGAACCAGATGTTAAGAGGAGGTACCAAGGGCTCATAACAACAGCAATAGAAATGATAGAGGAATCTGAGGAAGTTAAGGAAATGCTCTGGGTAAAATTCAAAGACATCCTCAAAGAGGCTGCAGCAGAGGCATGCGGTCAAACCAAAAAAGGGTGGAAGAGAAAGAGTACACCATGGTGGACAGAAGAAGTGAAAACAATAATACGAGAAAAGAAAAAGGCATGGAAGAAATACCTAGGGGCTAGGAATACAGAAGAACAAACAAAGAAATATAAAGAATATGTAAATTTTAGAACAGAAGCAAAGAAGACTGTGCTCAAGGCCAAACAGAAATCCAGGGAAGAATTTGGAGAGAAACTGGAAAATAATGCTGGAGAAAACCAGAAACTGTTCTACGGGAACTTAAAGAACATGGAAAAGGAATGCCCCCTGAAATTTGTTAAAGATAAACAAGGTACGCTGTTGACTGCCCCAGAAGAGGTAATGAACAGATGGAAAGAATATTTCTCAGATCTCCTTGGAGTGGAGGAAAACCAAGCTCTGGAAGTAACAGTCCCAATTCAAGATGAGGGAGCCATGGAGGGAAACGATAATATCACAATGGATGAACTAAAGGCAGCATTGGAGAAAATTAAGATTGGTAAAGCAGCAGGACATGATGGTATAACACCAGAAATGGTTAAATACATGGGAGCGGCAGGAGAGATACTATTCATGAAGATTCTCAAGGCAGCTTGGCGCCACAAGAAGATTCAAGAGACTGGGAGGTTGCAATAATAATACCAATATTTATAAAGGGCGACAATCGACAATGTGAAAATCACAGAGGTATTTCCCTTCTCAGTGTCCCCGGGAAAGTCTACTCTAGGATTCTAGAATGGCGATTATGAGGTCTAGCAGAGCCAAATATGGATGAAACTCAATGTGGGTTTAGGGCAAACAGAAGTACTCAAGACCTTATCTTTACACTCAGACAGCGAAGTGAAAAGGCTCTTGAATATGATAAAGAGATGCATCTCTGCTTTTTGGATTTGGAGAAAGCATTTGATAAAGTTCTTTGGAACAAGCTCTAGGAGTGCCTGACAAGGAAGAACACCCCAGGACCCCTGATCTCTGCCATACAGAGTTTTATAAAACATGCAGAAATTATGTGCAGACATCAAATCAAAAGTCAGGAGAGTTCAAGACCACTAGCGGAGTAAGACAGGGAGACATTCTATCACCGTACCTTTCTATACTCCTCATGGATGAAGTTATCAAAGCCTGCAAGGAACGGACAAAAAAAGTATGAAGTAGGGTACTGGAAGATGAGACCAAGTTACATATCGGAACTAGCATTTGCAGACGATGTGGCCCTGATCACGAAAACCGAAGCACATCTCCAGATCAACTTGCAGGTCTGGGAAGAAGAGTTGAAGAAGAGAGGAATGCACATCAGCAACTCCAAAACAAAAACCATGGTGATCGCCAGAGATGAAAAGAGACATCAGATAACCCTGGGAACACGAGCACTGGAGCAGGTCAGCAATTTTGAATATCTAGGAGTGGTAATAGACAGCAGGGAAGGAATCAAAGAGAGTTAACTGCACGAAGGGCAGCAGCAGGTAGACTGTTCCATGCAATAAACAGAGGTTTCCTCAGTAGAAGAGAAATAATCAGGAAAACAAAGATGGATGTATACCGCTCGACTTATGTGCCTGTCCTAACATATGGATGTGAGTCATGGGCAATGACTACAGCCCAAGAAAGGCAATTACAAACTTCAGAAATGAGGTACCTCAGAAAGGCGGTTCAGGTGACGAAAAGGGACAAGATCCGTAACCAGACAATACGTAGCAATCTTGAAGTTCAACCCCTGCAGACACGAGTGGAGCAGTCCCAACTACATGTGGTTTGGCCTTGTCTGTAGAATGGAAGAAGATCGGATACCAAAGCTGTCATGGGAGATCAAAAGTCAAGGACGCAGACCCCGAGGACGTCCCAAAGTACGTTGGGAACACAACATACGACAGTCCCTAAGTGATGGAGGGCTGAATTGGAAAGAGGCCAGGATAAAGACGGCGGATAGAGCAGGATGGCGTTCTCTTTGGCAAACCTCTACACCTCACGGTAGAAGAGGAGCGACTAAGTAAGTAAGTAAGTAACCACGGCCAGGGCATCTGTAAACAGGATTATCTGGCTTTCATTGCTTTCGCCTGTCAGCATTGTCTTTACTGCAGCCTTCAGTGCCTCGGCCTCCGCTCTGAAATTGCTTGATAATTTCCCAGTTGCCCCTGACAGTAAAACAACAATACGGTTAAGATAGAATAGAGTTTGTATTGTGAAACACAGCCTCGGTTGTGAAAGACAGCCTCGGTTGTGTTGCCTTTCTTCTACTGCGGGAAATAGAGGTTTTGTTTTATTGTTCCCATGGCATATAGTTTCCGTAGGATGAAATAGCCGGTCCCATGCCCAGTACTCTTTAGTCTGGTGCCTTGACTTGACTTAAGATTCAATACCAAACTCCTTTTAGTCTGACTTGACTTGACTTAAGATTCAATACCAAATTCTTTTAAGTCTGACTTGACTTGACTTAAGATTCAATACCAAACTACTTTTAGTTTGACTTGACTTAAGATTCAATACCAAACTGCTTTTAGTCTGACGACTTGACTTAAGAATCAATTCCAAACTGCTTTTAGTCTGACTTGACTTAAGATTCAATACCAAACTCCTTTCAGCCTGACTTGACTTGACTTAAGAATCAATACCAAAGTGCTTTTAGTCTAACTTGACTTAAGATTCAATACCAAACTCCTTTCAGCCTGACTTGACTTGACTTAAGAATCAATACCAAACTCCTTTCAGCCTGACTTGACTTGACTTAAGATTCAATACCAAACTTCTTTTAGTCTGACTTGACTTGACTTAAGAATCAATTACAAACTGCTTTTAGTCTGACTTGACTTAAGATTCAATACCAAACTCCTTTCAGCCTGACTTGACTTGACTTAAGAATCAATACCAAACTGCTTTTAGTTTGACTTGACTTAAGATTCAATACCAAACTCCTTTCAGCCTGACTTGACTTGACTTAAGAATCAATACCAAAATCCTTTCAGCCTGACTTGACTTGACTTAAGATTCAATACCAAATTCCTTTCAGCCTGACTTGACTTGACTTAAGAATCAATACCAAACTCCTTTCAGCCTGACTTGACTCGACTTAAGATTCAATACTTTTGATCAAGAGGCTGAACAGTGCACGAGCTGCAGCGGCCAGCAAAACAAAACTGACTGCTAGAATCAGGCCCAGTTTACCAGGGTTTCCCTGACCCTTCTACACTTCCACTCGGTGATCCTGGATAAAAGACTGCAACACAGCAGACTGGCTAAGGAAAAAATATCGAAGGGGGAACGCTAACCCTGTGCTCAAAAATGCCTACTGAAGTCGGATGTGTCGGACCGAAAAGTGCAAATATCGCGGTCGAGCTGTAAACTATGACAATGCATTTCGTTTTCCGGACTATCTCCTACTACATACACAGTCCTTTTCGGGACTTGGTAGTGGGAGATTGAGTACGGTCGTGGCTTGGTAGTGGGAGATTGAGGACGGTCGTGGCTTGGTAATGGAAGATTGAGGACGGTCGTGGCTTGGTAGTGGAATATTGAGGACGGTCGTGACTTGGTAGTGGGAGATTGAGGACGGTCGTGGCTTGGTAGTGGGAGATTGATGACGGTCGTGGCTTGGTAGTGGGAGATTGAGGACGGTCGTGGCTTGGTAGTGGGAGATTGAGAACGGTCGTGACTTGGTAGTGGGAGATTGAGGACGGTCGTGGCTTGGTAGTGGGTGATTGAGGACGGTCGTGGCTTGGTAGTGGGAGATTGAGGACGGTCGTGGCTTGGTAGTGAGAAATTGAGGACGGTCGTGGCTTGGTAGTGGGAGATTGAGGACGGTCGGGGATTTGTAGTGGGAGATTGAGGACGGTCGTGGCTTGGTAGTGGGAGATTGAGGACGGTCGTGACTTGGTAGTAAGAGATTGAGGACGGTCGTGTCTTGGTAGTGGGAGATTGAGGACGGTCGTGGCTTGGTAGTGGGAGATTGAGGACGGTCGTGACTTGGTAGTGGGAGATTGAGAACGGTCGTGACTTGGTAGTGGGAGATTGAGAACGGTCGTGGCTTGGTAGTGGGAGATTGAGAACGGTCGTAACTTGGTAGTCGGAGATTGAGAACGGTCGTGGCTTGGTAGTGGGAGATTGAGTACGGTCGTGGCTTGGTAGTGGGAGATTGAGAACGGTCGTGGCTTGGTAGTGGGAGATTGAGAACGGTCATGGCTTGGTAGTGGGAGATTGGGGACGTTCAGGGCTTGGTAGCGGGAGATTGAGGGCGGTCGACGAAGAGGAAGAAGAAAGATTCAGTACCTAACTCTTCATAATCTGGCTTGACATGACTTAAGATCCAATACCCAACTCTTGTTAGTCTGACTTGATTTCCCTTTGGATCCAATTCCTAACTCTTGTTAGTCTGACTTGACTTCCCTTTGGATTCAATACCTAACTCTTGTTAGTCTGACTTGACTTCCCTTTGGATCCAATTCCTAACTCAGGTTAGTCTGACTTGATTTCACTTTGGATTCAATACCTAACTCTTGTTAGTCTGACTTGACTTCCCTTTGGATTCAATACCTAACTCTTGTTAGTCTGACTTGACTTCCCTTTGGATCCAATTCCTAACTCAGGTTAGTCTGACTTGACTTCACTTTGAATTCAATACCTAACTCTTGTTAGTCTGACTTGACTTCACTTTGGATTCAATACCTAACTCTTGTTAGTCTGACTTGACTTCCCTTTGGATCCAATTTCTAACTCAGGTTAGTCTGACTTGATTTCACTTTGGATTCAATACCTAACTCTTGTTAGTCTGACTTGACTTCCCTTTGGATCCAAAACCTAACTCTTCTTAGTCTGACTTGACTTGACTTAAGATCCAATACCGAATTCTGGTTAGTCTGACGTGACTTGACTTAAGATCTAATACCTAACACTAATTCTTTGACTTGGCTTAACTTAGTCATCTCTGTTCTAGCATGGAGCGTAGATGTGTTTCCTTTTACTACTCTTTAGAGACAGTCTCTACGTGATGTGATAGCAGCCCTGAGTTCCCTCGTACAAATCAAATTGTCGTGCAGGCTGCAGTGTTATTCCTCTGTACTCATTCACGACCCCGGTAATACACTAGGAAAGAACATTATAACTGAATCTTTGTAACCAAATTGGGGAAACCCTTACTAGGAGAAATATATTATATGCACTCTGAAACATCCACACACCAAAACAAAAAAAGAGGAAAGTATAGCGATGGAATCCTAGAGGACTAGGGCGACTGACCTCAACCAGGCACGCTCACGTGTGGAAGATAGTGGAACGACCTCCAGGTATGGAGCTTTAGCTGGGATAACAACCAGGTATAATAAGTGGACGAATATGCAGTCGCTGACCAAACGGCGGTGCATTCCAGCAGTCTGTCACATAGATGACGAGGTGAATATAAGAATAGCAAGCGAAGGTGCGGTATGTGGTAGACTTCATACTAAGGTGGGGGATAGGCGAGGGATCAGGACTCAAACAAACATGAAGGTCTACGCTGTAATTGCTCTACATATATTATATGCATGTGAAACATGGACCGTCTATAGTCGACATGTCAGGAAATTAGACCACATCCACATGCACTGCCTGCGGAAACTGCTGAGGATTAGATGGCATGACATGGTGCCAAATAAAGATGTGTTGGTGCGATCGCACATGTTCACTATACACGGTATGTTATGTGCAGCACATCTGAAATGGGCCGGCCATGTGGTACGCATGTTGGATCAACGTCTACCAAAAGAGTTGCTCTATAGTGAACTTCAAAATAGTAAGAGAGCAAGTGGTGGGCAGCGGAAAAGGTACAAGGACACACTAAAGAGATTACTGATCCAGTACGGTATTAACCACGATGACTGGGAACGAATCGCCATCAATCTCACAGGGCGCACAACTATTGCTGAGGGTGTTCAGAGACATGAGGCATCAAGAATAGATGAGGGCATCAAGAATAGATGAAGGCATCAAGAATAGATGAGGGCATCAAGAATAGATGAGGGCATCAAGAATAGATGAGGCATCAAGAATAGATGAAGGCATCAAGAATAGATGAGGGCATCAAGAATAGATGAGGGCATCAAGAATAGATGAGGGCATCAAGAATAGATGAAGGCATCAGGAATAGATGAGGGCATCAAGAATAGATGAGGGCATCAAGAATAGATGAGGGCATCAAGAATAGATGAGGCATCAAGAATAGATGAAGGCATCAAGAATAGATGAGGGCATCAAGAATAGATGAGGGCATCAAGAATAGATGAGGGCATCAAGAATAGATGAGGGCATCAAGAATAGATGAAGGCATCAGGAATAGATGAGGGCATCAAGAATAGATGAGGGCATCAAGAATAGATGAGGGCATCAAGAATAGATGAGGGCATCAAGAATAGATGAGGGCATCAAGAATAGATGAGGGCATCAAGAATAGATGAGGGCATCAAGAATAGATGAGGGCATCAAGAGACGATCGGTCCGCAAGTCAACTCACATCAACCCTTCATCAACCCCATGGAAGGAGGCGTCTTATTTCCCTGTACAACGTCCAGCAGACAATCAAAGGCTCAGATTGGCTTATTTATCCATCGTCGAAGTCATGAGAACAGTTTACAGTGAATGCTGAAATGATAACAGTTTACAGTGAATGCTGAAATTGGAACAGTTCACATTGAATGCTGACATGAGAACAGTTCACAGTGAATGCTGAAATGAGAACAGTTTACAGTGAATGCTGAAATGAGAACAGTTTACAGTGAATGCTGAAATGATAACAGTTTACAGTGAATGCTGACATGAGAACAGTTCACAGTGAATGCTGACATGACAACAGTTTACAGTGAATGCTGAAATGAGAACAGTTTACAGTGAATGCTGAAATGAGAACAGTTTACAGTGAATGCTGAAATGAGAACAGTTTACAGTGAATGCTGAGATGAGAACAGTTTACAGTAAATGCTGACAAAGTGGTTCTCATCGATTACGATGGACGAGCAACATTCCAGCAGGATGGAGTGGGACAACAGGTGACACTGTTTTCTCACAGCCTACTCCTTCTGACTCAAAGAGAAATTCCTTTAAAACGTCACATTCCACGGCTGACTAAATAAAGTACTTGAATGTGTCAACTATCAGTACAACTGTAATAGCATGTTCAAGAAACAAAAATAGTTATGCAATTGGTTTCAGGACATGATTCTGTGAAAGGGTAACTCTCAGCAGTGATTTGTACCGTGAATTTGTTTTATTTATCTGTGTGGAGCATGGATTGATTATAAGTCTTGGCACAGTATGAGTTCCATTATTTAGTCCGCCGTTGAATGTGACATTTCAGGGGTTCTTCTGGTGAGTCTATCTAAAGTAGACCATAGCTTTCCCCACTGAAATATCTTATTTGTCCTACGACGGGTACACGGAAGGAAACCACGGTGAACAAAACAACCTGCTGTGGAGGTACCATCGGGGGATGGTAAGACTATGTGAGACAACTGAAAACATAAAACTCAAATTAACCTACCGAAGACGGAGTACAGCCGCTACGGCGTAGGAACCAGGAAATATCAGGGCATACGTGCATCAACAGGAAATGGCCATGCGACAGTCTACACATTTTTGGCATTCGTTGGTAGGATTTCGTCCGGAATGTAGTTGTTTCTGCAAGGACACATCTCCCCCTCCTCCCCCCCCCCCCCCCCGTCTCAGTTATTCTGGAACGTCGCCGCATTTCCCTGTTCGGTCATGTTGTCCGACTGGACAAGGAAGTCCCAGCTCACCAGATTCTTCAAAAGACAGTCAACAGTGCTAACGACATCCTCCCTGCTGGCTGGAAGCGCCGGAGAGGTCGTCCTCAAAATACGTGGCTCCAACAGGTACCAGCCTCCCCATCTGCCTTAGAGGAGTCTTGGCAGCACGCAGTTACAACTGGACATGGTGGTTTTCATCCGACGCAACGGGCCTCAGACGCCTAAGCCAACATTATTATTATTATTACAGTCTACCCGATCGTTATGGTGTCGCTTCTACAAGTTACAACTGAGGAGGAGCGGTGCCAGGCCCACAATCTGGGAGTAAAAAGGTGTGGGGTAGCCGCTCTGATCTGGGGAAGACTATAGACTTCATCATGGAGACTGGCGTGCAGATATAGGATGACCAAAAGATCCTGGACGCAAAGATGATGCAATGGGATATCCAGATATGGATCATGGCCAACCAGGTGATGGATGCGCCTCGTTGCAAAAAAGATGTGGATCAGATGATTCGACCAACAAAGAGAAGTGAGGTGATGTGCAGCCGTGTGTACAATCTTTTCTCTTACTGTGTCCGCTGAAATTGGTGACTAGATTGGTGATTTGAAATAAAGTGAGGAAGAAACTGTACCTTTTGTCAACCTCACTCTCTCGTCCCGAGCTACATTTGGCCAGTGACAAGACATTATCGAGACGACTGGACATACCACATAATGCGCATTTTTCTTAATGGTTTACTTCCGAAGCCTTTCCCATAAACGTATCCCATAAGGCAGCCGACGAGGAAGAGTATGCGAGGGAGGGGGGGGGGGGGGGGAATTACATTTATCGTTGTGTGTCTTGCCTTTCCCATAACCGAAAGAGGTCACAGGGACATCACTCAGCGTGTGAGTGATGTGTTGGGCGTATCTCCCAGGCGACGTGGTCCAGTCCATTATAGTCCCGTGTTTCATCTTAGTCACACCAAAACCGGAGCTGTCTGCAGCTAAGGCGAAGGGATACAATCTCGTAAAGTTCAGTCGTGTGCAGTAGACCGTGAAAATATGACACATATTTAACCATGGTATTAATTCGTATAGCCGATATCCAGGCCAGGATAATCGGAGGGAAATAGTTGTCTATCACAAGTGATGAAGACCACTCTCTTTGTTCAGCCGTGTGGACAGTCGTATCTCTTGCTGTGTCCGCTGAAATGGGTGACTTGCGCAGTGATTTGGATTAAAGTGAGGAAGAAACTGCGCCTTTTGTCAACCTCACTCTCAGAGCCTAAGCTACATTTTGCCAGTGGCAAGATATTCATCGAGACGACTGGAGATAACATAGGATGCAGATTTTGCCTCAGGGTTACCACCGAAGCCTTTCCATAAACATGTAACCCGCAGGGTAGAAAGGTGGGAAGGCATCTAACGCAGTTTGTCGTGCCTTTTCGATAACCACAAGAGGTCGTATGGACAACACTCAGCGTGTGAGTGGATCTGGCATCTCTCCCCAGCTGTATTCAGCTCATCATAGTAGCATCTAAAAATTCCCACACGCCAACTTCGTGTAGGTGAACAGGCAGAACTAACCCGTGAAATACGACACTTGTATAAGCGTAGCGCCATTCAGCCGGCGTCCAGACCAGGATAAACGGATGGAAGAAATCACCAAAAAAAAACCCGAAATAACAAGTCCAGACGGAAAACAACACAATGTTTCCGTGAACACAAGTGTAAGTCGTCGATTAGTGTGAATTCCAGGCAAATCCGTGGTCTGGCGGCATCCACAATGATCCAAATCAGTAGAGAAATGTAGACTCACAGCCAGTTATGGCGCCATCTTTGCCAGATGGAGGGAATTAAACACCAAAAAAAAAGAACAAATAATTAGTCCAACTGGAAAACTACGACAAGTTTCGTTGAATACAGATGTAAGTCGTCGACAATTGTGAATTCCAGGTAAATTCGTGTCCTGGCGGCGTCCCATAATGAAATAAAACACCAGAGCAATGTCAGACCCGCAACTGGTACGTCGCCATCTTTGTTGCTCTTCTCACCAATTGAAATAGAACGTACATAGCAGACACTGCGGTCGAGGATGATGTGTTAGAAACGTCATTGCACAGTGCGTTAACTCGCTACTGGTGACTGGTTTTTCCTTCATAACTTTTAAGCCAATGAACACAACTCAAGCAAATTTAACATAATGAGAAACATTATGAGCTTATAGCAATTATTGCAAGTGGTTGCCATTAGTGTCAAAGGAATATGCCTGCACGCGCGTCTCCGTGTTGCTGAAGGTATTCAACAATTCATCATCACCAGGAGTCACAACTCAATTTCCGGCCTCATGGATATCTCGCGATTCACGTCACCACTCGTGTACGTCCGTTAATATCTTTCTTACACAAGGTATGTCCATGGCCTACTTAAGATAGGCCGTCTGACTCAACAGGAAAACCTATTGAAACGTCACATTCCACCACCGACTAAATGACGGAACTCATTTTGCGCTAATGTTAATAATTAATCCTTGCTCCACACAGAGAAATAAAACAAATTCACTGAACAAAACACACACAAAAATCACTGTTGAAAGTGATAATTTAACAGAATCCTGCCCTGAAACCAACTGCATATTCATCTTTGTTTTCTGAACACGTTTTTATAGTTGCACTGATAGTTGACACATGTAAGTTTCGTTATTTAGTGAGACGTGGAATGTGACGTTTCAAAGGAATGTCTCCTTGAGTCTGAAGGCCTGTACATGTAAGTAGTAAGTAAGCGGAAGTAGTGCTCTAGTGGATACCTGGCCATGCCGGAATACCTGGAAATGAGAAGGCTGATGAGTTGGCCAGAAGTGGGACAAAACTACCACAGCCAGTACCTAGTATCACACTACAAACCTGCAAGCAAATACTGAAAAATAGCTATAGATGGGAGTGGCTAGATCAGTGGGCCACAAATATTTAAAAAAACCAAGCAAAACCAGATCCTCAGGACCCAGCCAAGAAACTGAAACGAAGAGACCAGAGTTTGATCTTCAAGCTGAGAACAGGTCATGCCCCTCTCAACAAACGAAGAGATCAGAGTTTGATCTTCAAGCTGAGATCAGGTCATGCCCCTCTCAACAAACGAAGAGACCAGAGTTTGTTCTTCAAGCTGAGAACAGGTCATGCCCCTCTCAACAAACGAAGAGCAGAGTTTGATCTTCAAGCTGAGAACAGGTCATGCCCCGCTCAACAAACGAAGAGACCAGAGTTTGATCTTCATGCTGAGAACAGGTCAAGCCCCTCTCAACAAACGAAGAGACCAGAGTTTGATCTTGAAGGTGAGAACAGGTCATGCCCCTCTCAACAAACGAAGAGACCAGAGTTTGATCTTCAAGCTGAGAACAGGCCATGCCCCTCTCAACAAACGAAGAGACCAGAGTTTGATCTTCAAGCTGAGAACAGGTAATGCCCCGCTCAACAAACGAAGAGACCAGAGTTTGATCTTCAAGGTGAGAACAGGTCATGCCCCGCTCAACAAACGAAGAGACCAGAGTTTGATCTTCAAGCTGAGAACAGGTCATGCCCCGCTCAACAAACGAAGAGACCAGAGTTTGATCTTCAAGCTGAGAACAGGTCATGCCCCTCTCAACAAACGAAGAGACCAGAGTTTGATCTTCAAGCTGAGAACAGGTCATGCCCCTCTGAATAGATTAGACTCATTACGTAAACCAGATTCTGCCATGACCACGAGGAGTCAGTCAAGCATCTCCTGAATTTGTGCCCAAGGCTGGTAGATTTACGGAACCTGATGCTACCACCACACCCCACCATACTCAACACACTGAACACGTCACTACAACAATTTAGGAGGACGTGTGCTTTTTTTCGGAAGGCATTGGGCTGTTACGAGCTGCCAGCTCACAGCTAAAGAGATTATATCATCACCATCATCATCATCATCATCATCATCATCACCATCATCTCCATCACCATCATCACCATCATCTCCATCACCATCATCACCATCATCCTCATCACCATCATCACCATCATCTCCATCACCATCATCACCATCATCTCCATCACCATCATCACCATCATCATCATCACCATCATCTCCATCACCATCATCACCATCATCTCCATCACCATCACCATCATCATCATCATCACCATCATCATCATCATCATCATCATCATCATCATAATCATCACCATCACTATCATCACCATCATCATCATCACC